>JADWQK010000160.1:0-600000 GCA_017933935.1 Sesamia nonagrioides
TTTGGAACATCTGCTGTTTCCTACAAAAGAAAAATATCGACGCGATCAAAATATACGGAAAAGAGCAGTATTTTTTTAAATCATGATATTTATAGAAAATAAAAATTATCTATGCTGGGGTTTCAGACTCATCATCATGTTACATCAGTATTCTAACCACCCTCTACTACAGAGGCAACGAAAATCACTAAAAAAATCTAAATATTTTGGTCACATACAAACCATTACTATAAAATCACCATTTTAGGAGACCTGAGATGCTATCGTTACTTAGTACATACTTACCAAGTTTTTTGTGTCTTATTTGGTAACAATTGAGACATATTACAGTTATGTTTTACCAAAATAACTATGACCAAAATTTTTCGTTTTTGGACTTACAGTGAATATTACAAAACTTGACAGGCAATGACGCCGAATCTCTTGATAACACACTAAACTAAATTTAAATTTACTGCAACTTTTTCTTTATATTTCACTAGCTTTCTGCCCGCGGCTTCGCCCGCGTGGAGTTCGGTTATATCGCGCTTTTTAGATTTCCCTCGGGAATATCAAATTTTTCCGGGATAAAAGGTAGCCTATGTCCTTTCTCAGGGTCTAAAGATTGTCTGTGCCAAATTTCATCAAAATCTGTTGAGAGGTTTAAGCGGGAAAGCGTAACAGACAAACAGACAGACAGAGTTACTTTCGCATTTATAATATTAGTATGGATTAAGAAAAGGACAGAAAGTAAAATGTTAGTTTAGACCTGTCATGTTAGTCCGCTCCTGACGCAATTTGGCGTATTTTTGGTCGCCATGTTTATTATAATCGCGTCTACACTATCTATCATCATCATCAACCTTTTTACCGTCCCACTACTGGGCACAGGTATCCTCTCATACAGAGAAGGATTGAGCGTAATCACCACGCTTGCTCAATGCGGGTTGGCGATTTCAGACTTAAAGTCCAGGTTTCCTCAAGATGTTTTCCTTCACCTTCAGTCATTGGTGTCCAAGATATACTTAGAAAGTACATATAACTTAAGAAAAGTTGCATTGGTACTTGTCTGAGCTGGAATCGAACCCGCGCACTCGTACTTGAGTGGCTGGTGTTTTAAACGCTAGGCCACCACGACTTCTCAACTATCTATGGAGTGTCTTAATTTGACAGGATTAAACTAAAATGTTATCTTCTATCCTTTTCTTTACGAAATGGAAAGAGAAAGATGGGCTTAACTTAAAATTAATTTAGTTTGTGAACAAGGGATTCGACGCCATCGACGCCGTATCCCTTGTCCATTAAGGAAAGAAAGATAGATGATAAAAATTAGTCCGCGCCTGACGTAAATTGACGTAATTTTAGTAGACATGTTTCTAATCACGTCTTCTTAACTTGACATTGGCTAATGCGATGGCAAAGCCACAAAAAAAAAATCACGTCTAAACTGCCTATGGTGTATTAATTTGCTGGTACACGTCTTCTCTCTATAAAAGGGACTGGGATATAATCCAGAAGGTATTTGAGTAACACACTATCAGTAGCAAAAGGTTTCATTTTGACAGTTCATCTTACCAGGAAATGGCTTGTGGAAAAAGGGGCACTTGTCCAGATACTGAATTATTGGCAACAGTTTGACTACTTGCATGATAGGTGCGATGTGGTAGCAGGGGAATATTCCTGTGTATCAGTTTACTAGCTGCGCCACACGGTTTCACCCGCGTTTTTCTATGCCCCGCTCCTATTGGTCGTAGCGTGATGTTAAATAGCTTAAAGTCTTCCTGGATTAATGGGCTATCCAACGCAAACATAATTTTTCAAGCCGGACCAGTAGTTCCTGAGATTAACGCGTTCAAACAAACAAACAACTAATACATTCTTCGGCTTTATGTATTAGTATAGATTTATTGTAGTTTTATTATCGACTAGCGGCCGCCAGTGACTTCGTTTGCGTGGAGTTAGTTATGCTCCGCTCCTATTGGTCGTAACGTGATGTTATATAGCCTAAAGCCTTCCTGGATTAATGGGCTATGTATGCCAAAAAGAATTTTTGAAATCGGACCAGTAGTTCCTGAGATTAGCGTATTCAAACAAACAAACTCTTCAGCTTTATATATTAATATAGATTAAAGCCCGACGGTCTAAGCTCCGTCAGGTCCCGAGAGTGGAATGAGAGACGCGACTTACGCGCAGTAATACCGGCGGCGGTAAGAACCGTTATGGAGGCGTGGATCGAGAAGACGCTTGGTGCCCTTAGCTTCCTGCTGACGCAGAAACTCTTTGGCCACGGCTGCTTTGGAAAGTACCTGTGTCGTATAGGCCCGAAGCCGACACAAGTGTATTACCACTGTGCGGTTTGCCCGGAGGATACAGCGCATTATACGTTGGAAGAGTGCCCAGCTTGGTCAGGGCTGCACCATAACCCATTGTGACCATAGGCGGGAACGACCTCTCGTGGCCGTCATTCTATTGATGGTCAAGAGTGAGAGAGCTTGAGACGGGCTTGCCTCCTTTTGCGTGGATGTCTTATCTACATTAGAGGCGCATCTCGGTCCCCTCCTGCAGGAAACGGACAGGGCGCCCGAGAAGGGTGCAAACCTCCATGAGAGGTGGTTTACTGGAGGCGGACTAGGGGCGTCTATCGTCCGAACGTTAGAACTGAATTCGTGCAGTGATTCACGCTTGCCCCTCGAGTATAATGCTGGGGCTACGTTAGCGGGCTACGGCGATGTGTGTGGCCGAGTACATCGTTGCAACGCAATGTATTTGTGCCCAGACTATGTATGTAGCATCGGGGCACTGTCGGTAAAGTGGCGCGCTTCAAAGCACTTATCGCGACAACGTTCTCTGGAGTGGCCAAACCTACGTCACTTCAATGTCGTCCGGACTTTGAAGCGGGATTGACGTTCTTATTCTCATGTAATAAATAATAATTTACTGACATATAATGCAAACCCACTGCTTCCTCCATCGTCTTGTTTTTTTTTTAATAATTATAAATTAGTGCTTAACTGCAATCCCGCCTGATGGTAAGCTGTGATGCAATCGTTGATGGCAAAGCGCATTAGTTTATTAAGCCTATTCACTTAAAAAACTAAGGAATAGGAAGGATGACGGCAGTTGAGCGAGGTGATGCAATGTTAAACCCAAGACCAACACGACCAAACGAAGCTGCGTCAGAGGGAGATTGATCTGGAGACTCTCCACGACCAAACTCACGACACAACAACATTTGGCGCATCGCACTCGCCACACATCGCAACACAACTGCTCAAACCCGTCCTCCGTACGGCTTCACCAGACATCATGCCGGAACACGACGAATCGCTTGGTGGCTTTGTCTGGTGGGTGGTAACTTCTGCCGGCAGCCGATGTTATGGCCTACCTACCTAAGCATTGCAGCTGGACCAATTGTTGGACTTTTGAGGGCTCCAACAACCCGTAACGGCTGCCACTAGATGTTAGTATGGTAACCGGGACCAACGGCTTAACGTGCTTTCCGAGGCACGACCAGACCAGTGCAAATATTCATATTCATGCATACAAATACTTGCACTGTGTGAGGATTGAACACGCGCCACCCTGCGCAGCGGCCGCGTCCGCTACCGCTACGCCAGGGAGGCTGTCCCACTGTATAGTCGAACAGTGTTGTCACTTTTAAAAAATTACGAAATTTTGGGGAAGTTAGAATTAATTCGCGGAGAAAAGATTATTTTAAAATTCATTAGTATTGTTACTATGGTGGTTATGTGAAATTTCATATTATAGTTGGTCATGTGTTTTCTTTACATACATATTGTATATACTTCGCAACTGACGACTTTTTACACTACATTCTTGGTAACCATTGAACCGACACAGCTCAAACAATATTTTTGTTCGATTCGTTCCGGTTACATGATATTTATTATACTAACTTTATTACATTATGATTTTCAGACGGCACCAGTAAACGGTGTTCGCGCAACTCAATATTGGGTCAAAGATGTTTGATTTTTTTGGCCATTGATACTTTAAGAAGAAGACAATTTTTTGAGTACTAATGAATTTTTTATGGGTCGTTTTTAATACGAATAATATAATAAAAATACTGCCGTCATAAGGAAAAAAGACGCATCTAGCATTTTTTTTTCCAAATTGAGTTACATGCATATTCTAAATCAGTAAAAAAAATGGCATCCACCAATATTATTATTTTTCGCATGAAAAAAAAGGGTTAGATGCGCCTTTTTTCCTTATGACGGCAGAATAGCTTTATTAATTCCTTACACAGATAGATTTTCACATATTTTTATGTATAACTTCAGTTGTGTTAGTACTTAATTAAATTATAACCTAGTTTGTTAGTATTTCTTTTGTTCTGTGCTAAGGACCGCTCTGGCGCTCTGGCTCTGGTCTATCCCTTGCCAGTCTGTTCCAAGTAACTCCAGCCGTGGCTACTATGTCATCACTCCAACGTCTTTAATACTACAGTTGCACGACTATTCAACAAGTATAAAGTTACCCCCAGTTTAGAGAAGAGGGGATTGGAAAGAGACAAAAGTAACCTATGTCAATCTCCATCCTTTCAGCTATAGCCACTTAAAATGTCACACCAATTCGTCGTTCCGTTTTGACGTGAAAGAGGAATTAACAAATAGACATACACTTTTACATCAGACAATTTTTTCATTCAGAATCTGTCAAACGTTAAATTTATTCCACAATTAAAAATGCGGTCCTAAATTTAATAGGAAACCACTACAATTAAAATATAATATCCTAACCACTAAAAAATAAACTTGGCGCCAAAAAGTTCTTCCGCATTGCTGTCGACTGCTAAAATACAGACGACGGCACCAAGCTTCTACAATCTCACAAGTTTCTCTAATAGATTTTCAACTTTATCGCTAAAGCATTAAGACTCATAGTTGATTGGTAATATTTGACAGTTTCGAATATCTTGACCTGCTGTCGTTCGCACCTACCCACACAAGAGAATGGCGGCAGGGCCATGTCCAAATTGAAGTATGTTTGAAATGATAATTACCTATTTTTATGCAACTACATATAATTGTATGTTACATAATATATTTGTTAAAAGTTTGCTTGACGGCTTAAGTTGACTTTAGAGGGCGAGGGGAGAGGCTTTTAGTTGGCTTGACGCTAATTGATAAATGCCACTGGTCGATAGATCAGGAGACCAATTCTTGGATCAGAGTTCGCCAAAAAAGAAACCGTGGGCCTGGCGCACAGGCAAGTGAAGGAACTCGGGTTGGTTTTAGTCAGTAAAAGTCTGACACGCCCTTCCACTTCGGCCAGAGCGGGAGAGGTCCTTTGATGATTTCCCATCTACACCTTAGAACGTTTAATTAGAACGTTTTCAAATTAGCAGAATAGGGATGTATCCAAGGTACCTATGAAAATCAAAAAATAATTAGTCCCGTCTTATAGATAAAAAAAAAATTAAGACCCGTATTTTTTATTTTGTCGAAGTTACCAAAAACTACTGAGATATAGACGCGACTTACGCGCAGTAATACCGGCTGTAAAAACCATATGGAGACGGCGGCGTGGGTCGAGAAGCCGCTTGGTGCCCTTAGCTTCCAGCTGACGCCGATACTATCTGGTCACGGCTGCTTTAAAGTTACGGAGTGGGGCTAATTGCGTCACGTCGTGGTATATTTTGTACCACGGCGTGACGTCATGCGACATTTCAAATCAATAGATCTTCAGTATTTGAATGAAAGAAAAAATACGTGTTCAGTATTTCTTTTAAATCTATCTGATGGACATTAATTTTTTTTTTAGGATACAACCCAATTGGCCTTCAGACTGTGAACATTCTTCAAATTACCAGAATCGCCCCTCTGGTTAAGCTACGCTTTTCACCGTCTATCCGGAGACATTGTTCCAAAACCCATCCGTGCCTGGGAAAGCAGGTCAAGCCGTTTGTTTCGGCTGTCATTTGTGGATCTCTGACAGACTTTGCGGCTCGGCTGTAGTGTAGATCTGACAATCAGTCTTATAAGCCTCATCCACATCTTCTGCTTAACCTTTTCCCAATTATGCATGTTGGGGTCATGGGGGTACCCAGGGTGGGCCAGGGAGGTGCAACTGCCGCCTGCACCTCCCTAACCCCTGGAAATCTCTCAACACATGTATGGTCTCCCCTAATTACTATACAAAGTCTATACGAGGACTTGTCTATAAGTTTTAAATAAACCACGTAGTAGACATTGACAATATCTCCGGTGTACTTGCCAAAAAACCGCATGCGACTATACTGCAGAAAAATTACTCACTCCTCCCGAGGCCTGAGTTGCCCCCCCTAGGCATGACTGGCCTCCCTCCCTAGGCCAGAAAGATTACTCACTCCTCCCGAGGCCTGAGTTGCCCCCCCCTAGGCATGACTGGCCTCCCTCCCTAGGCCAGAAAAATTACTCACTCCTCCCGAGGCCTGAGTTGCCCCCCCTAGGCATGACTGGCCTCCCTCCCTAGGCCAGAAAGATTACTCACTCCTCCCGAGGCCTGAGTTGCCCCCCCCTAGGCATGACTGGCCTCCCTCCCTAGGCCAGAAAGATTACTCACTCCTCCCGAGGCCTGAGTTGCCCCCCCTAGGCATGATGCTTCCAGTATAACCGGATGCAGCTGGTACAAGTATTTTACATGAAGAAACTTGTTGTGAAGGTCAGATAGGCATCTGACCGTCACAACCAGATACTGGGCAATAAGACACCCCTTGGTAACACTAGTGGTCAAATTTTAGTGGACTAGTGGTACGAAAATGGACAGCCTCCGTGGCGTAGCGATAGCGGACGGGGCCGCTGCGCAAGATGGCGCGGGTTCGATCCCCGCACAGTGTATTTGTATGCATGAATATGAATATTTGCACTGGTTTGGTCGTGCCTCGGAAAGCACGTTACGCCGTTGGTCCCGGTTGCCATACGAACATCTAGTGGCAGTCGTTACGGGTTGTTGGAGCCCTCAAAAGTCTTACAATTGGTCTAACTGCAATGCTTCGATGTCGCCTTCGGGTTGTGGAAGTCAGACGGCAGTCGCTTCACGGAAAATGTCGAAGTTTAGCCAAATCAGCAGTTGGACAGGTAAAGCGGACCCCAGACTCCAAGGCTGAAAAAGGCTTCGGATGCGACTGGGATTAACGCTGGGATGATGATGAGTGGTACGAAAATATGACCACCTATCTAGTCTGAGACATTTACTTAACTATGTTTGCATATTCTCTCATTTAAACATATAAAAATTAAATCGCAATCCAAGGCCCTCCATTGTCACCTATCTTCCCAGATTGGCACAAGACTATATAAATGGCTCTAGTTGTAAAATTATTTTAATTTTCACAAATTGCCTCGTGTCTATGTGAATTGGAACGCGGGACTCACGCGCGTTTTACGAAGTAACCAATTAATATGTTTTCACATAGCTGGTATGATCTTTGGGTCAGGATGATCATTGATAATCGTTCAACTTCTCATCTTATTTTCACAATATATATTTATATATAATTATAAACTAGTGCTTGACTGCAATCCCGCCTGATGGTAAGCAGTGATGCAATCGTTGATGATGGAGCGCACTAGTTTATTAACCCTATTCACTTAAAAAACTTAGGAATAGGAAGGATGACGGCAGTTGAGCGAGATGACGACCAAACGATGCTGCGCTAGAGGGAGATTGATCTGAAGACACAACTGCTCAGACCCGTACGGCTTCACCAGACATCATGCCGGAACACGACGAATCACTTGGCAGCAAGACCTTGTCTGGTGGGTGGTAACTTCTGCCGGCAGCCGATGTTATGGCCTACCACCGAGAAAAAAACAAACTGAACGAAAACCGAACCGAACTGAATATAGTACAAATTGTAATGATAATCATAGTAAGTTGTGAAACGAGGGTCCGCTAACGTCAAAGGAGGAGGCGGAGCGCGTGAGGCAGCGGGAATCCCAGCGCCCTCATGCCACAAGGGCACACCACTAGGTCATTTGATGATTTCCTATCCCAAAACAAACAAAAAAAGTAGTACGCAATGACAAGTAGAACATAGCTGATTCTGCACTGAATTCTTCCCTTACGTCCAAAAAAAGCGTGAGCTATCCTATCTCTCTGCCTTAATCATCATTGAAGAATCATGATGTGTGAATCATGTGTGTTTTATGTTATTATAGTATTTTATATGTTTATATGGGCCTTGATGCCTGAAATAAATAAATAAATACAGCATATAGTCTTAGTATAAGAGGAAGTCTGAAAGTGGCACCGGTAGCTGAAAAGTTGTGTGGAAATCGGTTGTCATGGTACGGGCATGTGTTACGGAGAACTGAGGAGAATGTCGTGAGGAGAGTCTTAATTATGAATGTTGATGGCTATAAGAGTACGGGAAGACCAAAGAAACGATGGATGGAATGTGTGAAGGATGATATGGCTAAGAAGGGGGTGACTGCCGAGATGACTTCTGATAGGGATGCATGGAAGAAAAAGACATGTTGCGCCGACCCCAAATAAATTGGGATAAGGGCAGGAGAATGATGATATAGTCATAGTATAGCCTTTTCCAAGGTTTTGCTCAGTTTGTTTTTTATCAATGAAATAAAAAACAACCAAACTTGTCTATGGTCTGGTAGGAACTTGCAACCTACTCACCATGGATTCAGTAAGTTCATGATTCTGAACTTGCGAAATTTTTAGACGTTTTGAATAAAAACTTGTGCGATACTCGGAACGAGACCTGAGCTGACTATTTCTTCAAGACATATGGGTGTCATCATCATCAACCTTTTAAATGTCCCACTGCTGGGCACAGGTCTCCTCTCATACAGAGAAGGATTGAGCGTAATCACCACGCTTTTTTCTTACTCCTCCGCTATTATTTTCTGATTAATTTCGTTGCGGGACCCAAGACAGTTGAATCGTTTCTCCGGGACTCGTTGAGCTTCATTGCTCGGCGTTTTTCTGGCGGTCTCCACTGTTGATTCTGGCTTTCAGGAGTTGCAGTGGGTTGGGAAAAATGTGGCGGGTTTTGTCCCAAAAAAAAAATCACCACGCTTGCTCAATGCGGTTTGACGATTTCAGATTTAAAGTCCAGGTTTCCTGAAGATGTTTTCCTTCACCTTCAGTCATTGCTGTCCAAGATATTCTTAGAAAGTACATATAACTTTAGAAAAGTTAGGTACATTGCTACTTGCCTGACCTGGAATCGAACCCGCACACTCATACTTGAGAGGCTGTGTTTTAACCACTAGGCCACCACGACATTCACTATATGGGTGTAGTCTGGTGTTATGTCTACATCAATGGCAAATCGATTATCCGATATCCGGTGGCCAACCTATGCAATACGTCTTTGCTGATAATAGAACAGAAAATTTAATAACACAGATCCCTCCAATTATTATTCCTTTCAAAATCTAGCATCTATGAAAAGAGCCTTGTATGTCTAGTTCCCATGCAATTACGCTCGCGATTATCTCGACGCGAATCGATTACGACAGATGCTCGATAACCTTTGTTTATCGATACATCGGTACAGCACTAGCGGTGGAGCGTGGAATTTTAAAAATAAGTCAGGTAATTATTTAATTGGTTTAATTGTTCTTAAAACAATTAATTACTCAATTGTCTTATGAATCTTTCGCTTCTCATACATCATCATCAGCCTCTACTCGTCCACTGCTGGACATAGGCCTCCTTCATGGCACGCGAACAAGCTTGATCCTGAGCAGTTCTCCGCCAGCCACTACCAACCAACTTTTTGATGTCGTCGCTCCATCTCGCCTAAGGGCGTCCTACGCGACGTTTGCTTATACGTGCTTATACTATGACTTGTAATTTTTAATTTTATTGTTATATTAAGAATTTATATTAAGTCTTCTTGTATGGTTAAGGATGTCCTATCTCGTATCGACATATTTTAACATCTCATCTCGTGTTAAAAATATTAACCAATACTTACGGTTGGTAATGGCTGACTGTACGGACGACAGCAGGTCAGGTTTGACCTGTTTGAATAAATAAATATATACTAACAAATCACACAGATTGAGTTAGCCCCAAAGTAAGTTCGAGACTTGTGTTATGGGATACTAACTCAACGATACTATATTTATAATAGATACATATATAGATAAACATCCAAGACCCAGGCCAATCAGGAAAAGATCGTTTTCCATCATGACCTGGCCGGGGATCGAACCCGGGGCCTCCACGTCGCAGGCAGGTGTGTTGACCGCTGCGTCATGGAGGTCGTCAAATATTCCCAATCAACCTTGAGCCTTAATGCTTTAGAGAAAAAGTTGAAAATCTAATACGGAAATCTGACAGATTGTAGTAGCTTGATGTGCTGTCGTCTGTCTAATGCTAGCTTTTTTTAAATTATAAACTAACTGTACCATCGCCTAGCTCCATGATGAATAGAGGTAAACAAACCAATTTAGGGTTATCACAACTCACATTTTACAAATCTCCTGTTATTTACATGATTATCGACTTTTACATGCTAACTATTTTTTAACAATTCCTATTGCAGCATATTTCAATGGAATAACTAAAATAAAATGCATAATAACTTGGTATTTCGAAAAAGTCGACATTAATTTTACGTGATAGCCCTACAAAAAAAGAAAGATGGATGAAATCCAGGTATTAAACACATTTTGTGGAATTCAACCAATGAATAAAGTTGAGACATTTGTCAATACAATTTTGCGTATTTTAATTACCTTCAAATCAACTGCATAACACATGCATTGTAATACTTTTAAGTATGGACTAATTATAATACATATGTATCAAAAAATGTAACCTATTAGGAAATTAGCTTACTTGTGTCATATTTCATTCAAATCGCTAAGGCGTTTACATTAGTAGTAAATATCTAAACATAAATAAACTGTTTACATTAGTAGGAAGGACGATTATTACTTTTATGAAAATCATCTATGTAGGAAAGGTTGTTAACATCTGTCTTTTAGGCGTAAACTACTCGTTGCCTAGCAACGGTTTATTTACTTCTATTCTTTATCGAATTTGGCTCAAATATAGCTTTCCGCCCGCGTGGAGTTCGGTTATATCGCGCTTTTTAGATTTCCCTCGGGAATATCAAATTTTTCCGGGATAAAAGGTAGCCTATGTCCTTTCTCAGGGTCTAAAGATTGTCTGTGCCAAATTTCATCAAAATCGTTTGAGAGGTTTAAGCGGGAAAGCGTAACAGACAGAGTTACTTTCGCATTTATAATATTAGTATTGATGCTTGACCGCAATCCCGCCTGATGGAAAGCAGTGGTGTAATCGTTGATGGTAAAGTGCAATAGATTATTAAGAGAGAAAAAAAAAACAGTGCAACACACTATCAGTAACAATGAGTTTAATTTTGACAGTTCTGCAACTTTAATTGCGTTATTTACGTTGTTGAGCGGGGGCACATTTTTCGATATGAAGTAGTAATATGCTTCAAAATTATTCAAATTCACACTGATTGTGTGTCATTATGGGAGCTGGTGCCTGGTTAAAACGATCATTAAACCGTTGCGAAAAAGAGATAGCACTATTCATCCTGTATACCTTTGTAGCGATAGGTACCTACAAAAGCCACAAATGAACAACGTGTCATACTGACGTCACACGAATTCTACATCTCGCAATCAGAGTTTACCGTGCAATCAGAGTTTCTCGGTGGTAAGCCATACCATCGGCTGCCGGCAGAAGTTACCACCCACCAGATAAAGTCTTGCCGCCAAACGATTCGTCGTGTTTCGGCATGATGTCTCGTGAAGCCGTACGGAGGACGGGTGTGAGCAGTTGCGTTGCGTTGTGTGGCGGGTACGATGCGCCAAATGTTGTTGTGTCAGGAGTATGGTCGTGGAGAGCCTCCAGATCAATCTCCCTCTAGCGCAGCATCGTTTGGTCGTATTGGTCTTGGGGTTAACATTGCATCACCTCGCTCAACTTACCATCAACGATTGCATCACTGCTTACCATCAGGCGGGATTGCCAAGCAGTAGTTTATAATTATTAAAAAAAAATATCATACATACAACTTGCCAATTTCAACCATTGGGCAAGTGCCCACCAGACATAACATCCGTCTGGTCGGAGGATCCTCCCTTTTCTATGGAGGATGAGTGAACTTTACTCCCTGTTCCTTATGCCTCCAGAGCTTCATCATTCTCTAACACTGGAGTCATGATAGTTTTAACACGTCATAGTAACCCCAAGCAGGTCATCTGCGTCATTAATAAAAGGGCACAAACCATTTTTTGGGCGTTTTTTTTAAGGGCATGTCAGACTTTTACTGACTAAAACCCCGCGTCCTGCACTTGCCTGTGCGCCAGGGCCACTTTTCTTTTTTGACGGACAAGCAACTCTGACCCAAGAATTGGTCTCCTGATCTATCGACCCGTGTGACTTTTATCCATTTCGCCAAGCCACAAAGTTCATAACCCAGCCCCCTAATCGGCGAACACATTTTTGTCAAATGATTGGGACTAGTTGGGATCGTTTGGACCGAACGGACTAATAGGCGGTCCAAACGTTTCCAACTAGTCGCAATTATTTGACAAAAATGTGTTCGCCGATTAGGGGGCTGGTTTTGATAAAGTTATGGTCCTTAACATATCATATTCCTATGAATCATTGATTGTGTGTTCTCTGTATCATACGTCTACCTGCATATTAAAGTCAATTACTCTATGTTTGGTCATAATGTCAAGCTGTTTATGCCTTGACCACATAAATACTTCTTTAAAGTTTAAAGTACAATCCCCTTGAGGGTTTATACGTCTTACGTCTGGAGGTTCCACGTGTCATCATCATCATCATCAACCTTTTTATCATCCCACTGCTGGGCACAGGTCTCCTCTCCTACAGAGAAAGATTGAGCGTAATCAGCACGCTTGCTCAATGCGGGTTGGCGATTTCAGACTTAAAGTCCAGTTTCCTCAAGATGTTTTCCTTCACTTTCAGTCATTGGTGTCCAATGTATACTTAGAAAGTACATATAACTTTTTTTTAGAAAAGTTACATTGGTACTTGCCTGACCTGGAATCGAACCCGCGCACTCATATTTGAGAGGCTGGTGTTTTAACCACTAGGCCACCCTGACAGACGTATATTTGAGTGCAAATCCTAGGATAATGACAAAAGACCTTAAAATTTGGGATATTAAATAGATTTTCTTAATTACATTAGTTGCTTATATTGGCACTTTTGTTCGCCTTTCTGTTGTTCTGGATGGGAAACTCATCAAATGACCTCTCCCGCTCTGGGTGGAGCGGAAGGGCGTGTCAGACTTGTACTGACTAAAACCCAACCCTGTTTTTTTATACTGACAATTCACTCAGATTAAGCTAAGCCTTAAAGTAAGTTCGAGATTTGTGTTATGGGATACTAACTCAACGATACTATATTTATAACTAGCTTTCGCCCGCGGCTCCGCCCGCGTGGACTAATATTTTTCGTATCCCACGGGAACTGCATATTTTTCCGGGATAAAAAGTAGCCTATGTGTTATTCCAGACTATTATCTACCCCTGTGCCAAATTTCAACCAAATCCATTCAGTAGTTTTTACGTGAAAGAGTAACAAACATCCATACATCCATACTTACAAACTTTCGCCTTTATAATATTAGTAGGATAGATACATATATAGATAAACATCCCAGACCCAGGCCAATCAGGAAAAGATCGTTTTCCATCATGACCTGGCCGGGGATCGAACCCGGGCCTCCACCTCGCAGACAGGCGTGTTGACCGCTGCGCCACGGAGGGCGTCGTTTCTTCACTTGCCTAAGCGCCAAGGCCATGGTTTCTTTTTCAAACAACCCGCAACCCTATCTCAGGAGGCATCGCTCTTCGTAGACCCCGTCATAATGTGCCGACATCTCGGCGCCCGTGAAACCCAACGCGTCGTCGACCCAGGTCCCGCGTCACCTATACCATCGCCTAGCTCCATAAAGAATAGAGGTAAAGAAACCAATTTAGGGTTATCACACTTCACGTTTTACAAATCTCCAGTTATTTACATGATTATCGACTTTTACATGCTAGCTATATTTAATTTCTTTAATAGAATCTCATTTTATAGAATGAATCTAGTTGTATTATTTTCATAGAATCACTAAAATAACGTGCATAATAACTTGGTGTTTCGAAAAACCATTAAAAAGTCGACATTAATTTTACGTGATAGCCCTACAAAAAAGGAAAGATGGATGAAATCCAGATATTAAACACATTTTGTGGAATTCAACCAATGAATAAAGTTGAGGCATTTGTCAATACAATTTTGCTTATTTTAATTACTTTCAAATCAACTGCGTAACCCTTGCATTGTAATACTTTCAAGTATGGACTAAGTATAATTTATATGTATCAAAAAATTAACCTGTTAGAAAATTAGCTTACATGTATGTCATATTTCATTCAAATCGGTTAAGCATTCTATGCAAATCATAAATATGTAAACATAAATAAACTGTTTAGATTAGTAGGAAGTAGGATTATTACTTTTATGAAAGTCATCTATGTAGAAAAGGTTGTTAACATCTGTCATTTAGTCGTAAACTGCTCGTTACCTAGCAACAGTTTGTTTGCCTCTATTCTTTATCGAATTTGGCTCAACTATAATACGCTATATGGTGCACAACGTCACCTGATATGATTTGTGTGAGTACAAAGTAGGTGGCAACTACTTTCTTAAAGCTCAAGGCCTCGCTATGGATCTTAGGGATGGGAAATATATCGATGTTTTCGATAACTTTGTTTTATAATTTCAACTAGCCTTCCGCCCGCGGCTTCGCCCCCGTGGAATTCGGTTATATCGCGCTTTTTAGATTTTTTTTTTCTAATAAGAGGTAGCCTATGTCCTTTCTCAGGGTCTAAAGATTCATCATCATCATCACCATCCCAGCGTTAATCCCAGTCGCATCCGAAGTCTTTTCAACTTTGGAGTCTGGGGTCCGCTTTTACCAGTCCAACTGCTGCTATGGCTCTAAAGGTTGTCTGTGCCAAATTTCATCAAAATCGGTTGAGAGGTTTAAGCGGACAGACAGAGTTACTTTCGCATAATATTAGTATGGATTAGTATAGTATGGATTAGTCTTTCAATCCTTATTTTAGTTTTGTTTTTAAGCTT
This sequence comes from Sesamia nonagrioides, assembly GCA_017933935.1. Lineage (NCBI taxonomy): Eukaryota > Metazoa > Arthropoda > Insecta > Lepidoptera > Noctuidae > Sesamia > Sesamia nonagrioides. Next base: position 15,112 of record JADWQK010000160.1, read on the forward strand.
CGTTCCGGATCTTCTGTTTAGCAATCTTATAAACAAATTCTGTTTTTCTGTTCCGAAACTTTTCGTTTGGCAGAAAGAATGAAAATACGTTTATTTGTGGTAAACATGACGCAAAGAAAGGACACAAACCCAAAGAAAGGACACAAACCCAAAGAAAGGACATACCTAAACATAAACTCCAAAAGCTTACCTAAATTACTCGAAATATATGAATATTGGCTATATTACCTGGCGCTAATTTGCCGAGTTGCAAAGTTTACACTATCAAACGCTGATTTGATGCATGATGTCTGGTGAAGCCGTACGGAGGACAGGTCTGAGCAGTTGTGTTGCGATGTGTGCCGGGTACGATGTGCCGAATGTTGTTGTGTCAGGAGTTTAGTCACATCAATCTCCCTCTGGCACAGCATCGTTGGTCTTGTTGTTGGGGTTTAAATTGTATCACCTCGCTCAACTGCCGTCTTCCTTCATACTCGCCCAGTTTTTTTTTTTTTTTTTACTGAATAGGCCCTCAACAAACTAGCACGCTTTACCATCAACGATTGCATCACTGCTTACCGTCAGGTGGGATTGCTGTGAAGCACTAGACTATAATATTTATTTAAAAAAAAGTGTTGCAGAGTTTACACTATGAAGCGGTAATATTTTATGGAACGGGATGATCGTATTCCTAACCCGTTCTGTTAATTCGATACCCTCATTATAATAAATATAACAATATATCACTATCGAGCGTCGTCCATCCCTAATCTCCGCCCTCAGATCAAGTGACAACTTGCTGTATCACTTGACACTGGCTGGTCAAGTGAAGGCATACCACTGGCATGACTACTCGCGTGAAATACTAGATGTAAAAGGTGTTGTTACATACAGGTTCCTCAGCTATGGAAATACACGTCTAGCTGCTTGACTGACTTTAGACTGGATTTAATTTAAAATACCTGACATTATACACTATGTAACAAAAACCCTGTTGTTCCTTTCAGGGACATATATGTACTTACAAGCACATCATTAATGATATTATAATTTAAAAAAGTAATTATTGTCTATGTTCTATGTTATTGGTTTGGTTTCCGCACTCAGTCCCTCAAGCGGACCATTGTGCGTGGACCATGGCGGCCTTTGGCGGTTATTCCAACCAGCCCACCTCCCTCCAGAAGCCCATTAGGTCTCCTAGCCTGTTGAGAACATCTGTGTAAGATCTTGGTGCTCCTATGGTTTCGTTTCTAATTTGGGTAACGCCTGTACACTCGAAGAGTACATGCGCAACTGTCTCGTCAGACTCTATGCAGGCTCTGCACAGAGGGCTGTCCGTTATGTCTATTGTGTGGAGATGCTTATTCAGCGAGCAGTGGCCCGTAATGATCCCCGTCATCAATTGTAGGTTCCTCCTATCCAGGCGCAGCAACCTTTTGGTTAGCTTGTCATCCAGGGATGGCATGGCCTCCCTGGACTGCCTGCAGCCCGGTGACGAGGACCACCAAATCTCCGCTTGTTCGTAGGTATGCTTTTGTAGCCATCTGCGTATTTGAATAAAGGGGATAGGCACAATGGGCTCCGTTCCGCTGACCACCGCGCTGGATGCCCTTCTAGCCAGCTCGTCAGCTGCGTCATTACCCAGTGAACCGCTGTGTCCCTTTATCCACTGTAGTGTCACAGTGTTGCGGTTTGGTACGGTTATCCGTTCCAATGCATATAATTATTGTCTAGTCGAGGGGTCAACATCAAATAACTATTAAAATCGACACATTCGACAAAATGTTTAGAATATCTGATTTTATAAGTTAAAGAGATTGCTGGGAACGTTCTACTTATATATGTCTTTTTCATGCAGCATTGCAAAGGTAAGAAATTAGTTAAAGATTACAAATATTAATAATTAAATATTTATTGCAATTATAATTTTTGTTGAACCAATTTTTATAAATGATATGTTTTATTACATCGTTATACCTACCGATTCTTAAAACGTAGGCAGAAGGAAGAACAGGGTTTTTGTTACATAATATTTTATGATTGTTGGTCGTGGTTGTCTAATGGTTAAAACACCAGCCTCTCAAGTATGAGTGTGCGAGTTCAATTCCAGGTCAGGCAAGTACCAATGTAACTTTTCTAAAGTTATATGTACTTTCTAAGTATATCTTGGACACCAATGACTGATTACAAGGTGAATGAAAACATCTTGAGGAAACCTGGACTTTTAAGTCAGAAATGGCCAACCCGCATTGACCAAGCGTGGAGATTACGCTCAATCCTTCTCTGTATGAGAGGAGACCTGTGCCCAGCAGTGGGACGATAAAAAGGTTTTTGATGATGATGATGATTATATTATATTCTCAGCTCATTCTAACGCATTTCAACTAACTTTTCATTGTGATATTTTTACAGAACCTTTAGGCTGGGTTTAAAAGAGCAATCCGGTAAACCAGCACGTCATTCACTCAGACAAATTAGTTTGTAAAAATATGTGGTCCGCGTCAGCTATCGATGACGTGTAGTACGCATGCGCGTAACCGCCATGCGAATAAACCTGTTACGCTAAATGTCAAGGTGTACCCACACAGCTGTTATTTCATTGTTGCTTATGACGTATTGGGTTAGGTTAGGTTATGTAGGATTTTTTATTCTATAATTATAAACTAGTGCTTGAGCGCAATCCCGCTTTATGCTAAGCAGTGATGCAATCGTTGATGGTAAAATGCGCTAGTTTATTAAGAGCCTATTCACTCAAAAAAACCTGAGTGAATAGGAATTAAGACGGCAGTTAAACGAGGTACAATGTTACACCCAACAATACGACCAACGATGCTGTGCCAGAGGGAGATTTATCTAGAGTCCCTCCACGACCAAACCCCCGACACAACAACATTTGGCACATCGTACCCGGCACCCGTCACAACACAACTGCTAAGACCCGTCCTCCGTATGGCTTCACCAGACATCATGCCAGAACACGATGAATCACTTGGCGGTAAGACCTGGCGTTCTGGGGGATTGTCTTATGTAATATTGCACGTTCAAAAAGTGCTGATTCTCAGCTTAATTTGAATAAATGACTTTTGATTTTTGGCGGCCGATGTTATGACCAACCACCGAAAAAATTCGAATTTTATAACTTTTAAAATGCAGTTCCATGAATGATAGTATAGCATAAAGTTATGTTCTTAAACAACATTTCAGTGACGTCACACAGTCTAAAACAGACGCTAAATAACGCCTTTGTCAGGTCACCGCTCTTCTACAAATCGGTGACTTTAGAAGTAGGTTCATCCGCGGACGAGATCTTTCATAAAGAATTCCATTACATTCTTCAAAACGTTTTAGTAATTGGTAAAGATAGCAAACTAAATTTTTGAAAGTGTAAGGTCAGAATAATTTTGAACGTTATTTATTTTGAAAGAGGTCTTTAAAAGCATCGAGGCGTTATAAACAGGCCTTCACTCTTGTCATTGTAATGCTATTATTACATACTAATAAATGCATTAGATTCGCGAGCTGTTCAATTTTGAAATAAAAAATTTGTATAACCCACCTTTTTTTCTTTCTGATTTCCTCATGAATACCCTCCATATATGGATGCTGGTTCTGTCATACTTCTACCCAATAAAAACCCACTGTTCCTTCCGGTACCATGAGTCGGGGTCCCAGGAGATACTTGTACAGGTACGGGTCAAAAGTGCATTACCACTTTTGAACTTTATTGCACTAACAATAAGTGTCAAAATTGGTACTCCACTTTTGACCCTTATTGTATACTAGCCTCCGCCAGCGACTTCGTTATAGCCTAAAGCCTTCCTGGATTACTGGGCTATCTAACGCAAAAATAATTTTTCAAATCGGACAAGTAGTTCCTGAGATTAGCGCGCACAAACAAACTCTTCAGCTATAAATATTAGTATAGATTCGCCGCTCCCCCCTACTGGAATCAGTCCGCCAAACAGCAGCCTCCGTCGGCAAGTGTTTCCGATCCCACGTTTGCATGTCCTCTCATAAAGGAACACTTCGTGCCAGGTCTTTTGGAAATATCATAACTATGTTTTTTATGAAAGAGCTGGACCCCCTTTGTGGTGAAATCCTATCTACAACCTTCCTTGTCATTGGGGATATTAACCCACGTGGATGCTTTTGGTATGGCATCTGATCATAGGCAGTCAGGATACTATCAGGTGGAAAATCTAATAAAAAATCGATGATGGTTTTCATAACTGACTTCAATTCAGAATAGGGTAGTTGACTAAAAACACTAATTAGTCCGTCAGTCAGATTTCCAAAAAATACTAGACACGTATTTTTTCTTTTTAAATAAACAATGAAGACGACACAGCGCGTTGAAAACTCGTGTGACGTCACTGCACGCTGCACTTTTTAGCGAGCAGTGACGTCACCAGCCGCCACTCCTAATCTTTGATGCCTTTTATATTTGTCAATTTTTATTGATTTGATAAAACAAAATATACGTATCCAATATTTCTCTATAATCTGAATGACGGACTAAATAGAATCATTTTTTTTTTACCCAGGAAATATCCCTATTGATGACTCAATCAGATTTGCTTTTTTACTTCTACAGTTTACTGGTTCTATAAATCGTACAAAACTAGGTTTTTACCCGCTACCTACTTTCCATCGACCATGAAACGAACCTAGTAATTCCACGAGCCTCAATATCCTATATTTAGTCAAATATAAGCCGTGACATAACAATTATCTAGGTAGACCGCTGTCAGATCACCTAAGACAGTTCTAGATTATGTCTAGCCACCGTGAAGATTAATAGAGAAGGTTCATTTTGATCCAACGTCTAATGAAATGGAATGAGGATTACGCCCTAATTACCTAACAAATTATTACTCTCATTTTGAAGCATATTTTCTCGGTGGTAGGCCATAACATCGGCTGCCGGCAGAAGTTACCACCCACCAGAAAAAGTCTTGCCGCTAAGCGATTCGTCGTGTTCCGGCATGATGGCTGGTGAAGCCGTACGGAGGACGGGTCTGAGCAGTTGTGTTGCGATGTGTGGCGGGTACGATCAATCTCCCTCTAGCGCAGCATCGTTTGGTCGTGTTGGTCTTGGGTTTAACATTGCATCACCTCGCTCAACTGCCATCATCCTTCCTATTCCTAAGTTTTTTAAGTGAATAGGCTTAATAAACTAGTGCGCTTTACCATCAACGATTGCATCACTGCTTACTATCAGTCGGGTTGCAGTCAAGCACTAGTCTAAAATTATTTAAAAAAAAAATTGGGTATCCATTGCTTTAAATGTTCCAAAGAAGTACCTGTTCAACAACGTTAATATTGCAATGTATGTTGTTGAGCTGTCAAAAATAAACACATTGCTGTGTATGTAACGTTGATAGGTACATGATCCATTAAAGTTATTTATTTGCTTTAAATCCTACTTAACTAATGGATACCTGTCAAATTAAGACAGATAGACAAATTAAATGCGATTAACAATATCGCGACTAAAAATAAGTCAATTAACGTCAGGCATTTAATGACGTCTAAACTGTCTATGGAATATCTTTATTTGACACTAGCTTTCCGACCGCGGCTTCGCCCGAGTGGAGTTCAGTTCTATCGGGCTTTTTAGATTTCCCTCGGGGATATAAAATTTTTCCGTGATAAAAAGTACCCTATTATTTAATCCGGACTTCTAACTTTACGTCTGCAAAATTTCAAAGCAATCAGTTCAGTAGTTACGGCGTGAAAGCGGAACAAACAAACAAACTCACTTTCCCATTTATAATATTAGTAACGTTTACTTACTAATATTTATCTTCTGTCTTTTTCTAAATTAAATAAAAAGAAAAAGATGGACTGAATATAACTTTAGTTTAGATTGTGAACTGAATCGGCGCCACTATATTCCCAGGAGTCGTGAACCTTCTGAATATTTTTATTGCCTTCCTGACCTAGCCCAGATAATGCCCTTCATTGTACCTACGTATTATTGCTATCTATTGTAACTGTCTGCCTTTATCGGCAGTGGACATGGCGTAATAATACCTTCAGCTTTGAATGATTCAATTTAGTACCTACAGTAGAATTCCGATTATCCGAACATCGATTATTCGCTCATCCGAATATCCGAACATCGATAATCCGAATATCCGAACATCGATTATCCGAATATCCGAACATCGATTATCCGAATATCCGAACATCAATTATCCGAACATCCGATTCCTCTCAACTATACATATGTGTGTATTAGCAAATTAAAAATGTTTCGATGGCTCAACGGGACCTACTACAAGTTTATTCCCGCCCCCAATCGTGTAGGTATTCTCATTTGTTTTCGGGATAAGTAATAATAAATTACATAATTTATTTATGTTGTAATTAGTTTTTTATATAATATCGTTTATCTAAACAATAAATGTAAACCCATTACATAGTAAACCAATATTAAAATTTAAATATTGTTAATTTGAAATCGAATATCCGAATTTACGATTATCCGAAATAACCCGGATTTTATTTGTTCCGAATAATCGGGATTCTAGTGTATCTCCAGCAGATATATTACGTCCTGCCTGAAATCGCATCGCCACATAATGTTTTCAAATCATCTATACAACATGTAAAGAAAACCCTGTCCGACCCATAAGGATAATAAAGGTTAGGTAAACACTTGACCAAATATAATATAAAATTTTACATAACCATCACCAACCACCAGTAACAATACTAATGAATTTTGAAATATTCCTTTTTTCCCGGGAATTAATTCCAATTTCCCCTAAATTTGGTTATTTTTAAAAAAGTGACAACACCGGTATTATTACAAGCGAATAGCGACGCGACTACGTCACAGGTGCCGCGTGCCCTGCCCCCCGCCGCCCGCGGAAGGGGTTGCTAACCGCGCATGTATTAAGTTACCTCGTTTTGCGAAATAATATTTATTTTTTTAAGGGGATTTTTTTTTTAAGTATAGCCTGTCTTTTTGGGCATTAGTAGAATCAGTTATCGATACCTAACAATACCTTCACGGATCGGACAGTGTTTTCTTTATATATTGTATAGAGACTCGTTGATATGTACACATATTTCACCCAAATTGGTCCAGTCCTTTTGGAGGACGTTTTGGAGGTGGCAAACACGCGTACAGATGAATTACAGATTTCAAGATATAAAAAGACAGGTAGGAATGTGATATTCAAGTCATGCCGTTGATAATATAATTGTATCCATAATATTATGACGCCATCTTATATAATCCTGCCAAGTTCTTCGAATTCTGATTTCATCGAATTGGCGTTGAGAGAATAATAGTAGAATGTATTATCAATAATAATAGAATGTATTATTAATAATAATTGAATGTATTATTAATGCTATAATTTTCTTTTAAAAGAAACACAATGTCGCTTGGTTAATCTGAATTTCGCAAGAAATATGGTAATATGTGATAAATGTGAAAGTGAGTTTGTTTGTTTCGCTTTCACGCTTGAACTACTGAACGGATTTGTATGAAATTTGGCACACAGATGGTTTATAACCACGAATAAGACTTGGGATACTTTTTATCCCAATATTCCAACCGGATCGAAACCTACGCGGGTGAAACCGCAAGGCACAACTAGTAGATCATATTTTATGTTAATAAGTTAATGCGTATCTACCGTGTAAAGATATAGACTGCAGACTAGCAAGTTACTGGACTAAGGAAATCATCATCATCTCAGCACCAATTCCAGTAGCATCCGAAGAATTATCAGCATTGGAGTCTGGGGTCCGCTTTACCAGTCTAACAGCTGATATGACTAAACTTCGACATTTTCCGTGAAGTGACTGCCGTTTGACCTCCACAACCCGAAGGCGACATCGAAGCATTGCAGCTAGACCAATTGTTGGACTTTTGAGGGCTCCAACAACCCGTAACGACTGCCACTAGATGTTCGTATGGCAACCGGGACCAACGGCTAACGTGCTTTCCGAGGCACGACCAGACCAGTGCAAATATTCATATTCATGCATACAAATATTTGCACTGTGCGGGGATCGAATCCGTGCCTGCTTGCGCAGCGGCCGCGTCCGCTACCGCTAGGCCACGGAGGCTGTCTGGACTAAGGAAATACACACAAAAAAAAGCGTGCATATTTTGAATTCCGTCCCCGTCAGACCGTGACGATAGTAAGTTTATGTATGTATGTATGTATGCGTAACGAGGCCTCTGTACCGGCTGTGCCGGATTGCAGTGGAGCGGGCCAAGGATAGCATAACTATTATTGGACCTTACATAACCGAGTTATTGGTATAAATACGTGTATTGGTTTGCTTTGTACCGCTGGCGTTAGCTGGCTTACTAGCTTTAGGGATAGGACATTTTGAGAGTATGATATTCTAATCCGGCAGTCTTTGACCAGTGTGTGTTGCCAGTGACGACTTACGGAACTGAAACGTGGTCGCTCACAATGGGCCTCATACGAAGGCTCAGAGTCACACAAAGGGCAATGGAAAGAGCTATGCTCGGAGTTCCTCTGCGTGATCTAATCAGAAATGAGGAGATCCGCAGAAGAACCAAAGTCACCGACATAGCTCTGAGAGTCGCTAAAATTAAGTGGCAGTGGGCAGGGCGCATTACTCGTAGAACCGATGGCCGATGGGGCAGTAAGGTTCTGGAGTGGCGGCCACGTACTGGAAGACGTAGCGTAGGGAGGCCCCAACAAGGTGGACCGATGACTTGGGGAAGGTCGCGGGAAGCCGATGGATGCGGGCATCACAAGACCGATCAACGTGGAAAGCCTTGGGGGAGGCCTTTGTCCAGCAGTGGACATCTATAGGCTGAAGAAGAAGAATAATCCGGCACCCCCCATCATAATCATCGTCAATCTTTTTATCGTCCCACTTCTGGGCACAGGTCTCCTCTCATATAGAGAAGGATTGAGCGTAATCACCACGCTTACTGAATGCGGGTTGGCGATTTCAGACTTAGTCCAGAATTCCTCAAGATGTTTTCCTTCACCTTCAGTCATTGGTGTCCAAGATATACTTATAAAGTACAAAATAAATAAATCATAAACACACAGTAAATAAGCCGACAGCTGTATACTCACGGTAGTGGCCAAAAAACAGTGGCGCCATTTAATGTTAAAACTGATAACTAAACAGGCAAACGCCGGCTTCACATACAGCCAATTATCAGTAAAAAAAATATATATACTTATATACTAATATACAGTATGTTAAATAACAGAGGGCGTTCCCTTAAACTCGTTAATATATATCATTAATAGATTAAAATAAAAATATCAGCATAGAAAAATAAGCATAAAAAAATCCGAATAAAAAAAAAATCTAATTGGAAATAAATTTGAAACCTCCTGTTTTAAATGAAAATAGTAGTCGTCATGTATAAATAAATTGCGACGTTGCCGTCTTTCATGTTCGCGTGTACAGTGTGTTTCTTTTACATGTCAATTTTAAATTTTTATTGAATATTTTCTTATTGGAAAATTTTTTAAAACATTTTGTTTTCGAATGGAAATATTTTTTTTAGCATGTATGTATGCTATACTATTTCGGGTTAACGGGAACGCCCTCTGTTAGTTAACATACTGTATAAAGCTGAAGAGATAGTTTGTTTGTTTGAGCCGCTCAGGAACTACTATTCCGATTTGAAAAAAACTTTTTGCTTTGGATAGCCCATTAATTCAGGAAGGCTTTAGGCTATATAACATCATGCTGCGACTAATAGGAGCGAAGCATAACTAACTCCACGTGAACGTAGTCGCTGGCGGCCGCTAGTCCAACATAAAGTAGATTGGACTGTTCCTATTTTATGCTTTTATCATCATAATTACATCAACTAAATTTGACAGTAAAATTACATAGTTTGTTACTGTGCTGTCATTACCGGTAATGGATGATGGAGAATGGTTCTATGTGCAAGAGTCAAGTCATTGCCCGCCACACCTGCCCAGTCTTCTTCCAACCATTAATTAGAACGACATTCATTGCGTTATTTACGTTGTTGAGCAGGAAAATTTTTCAAATATGTACAGCAATGGATTAGGTTTATTTTTTTATAAATTACTAGCTTTCCGCCCTCGTGAAATTCGGTTCTATCGCGCTTTTAGATTTCCCTCGGGAATATCAAATATTTCAATAAAAGGTAGCCTATATCCTTTCTCAGGTTCTAAATAAAGATTGTCTGTGCCAAATTTCATCAAAATTGTTTGAGATGTTTAAGCGGGAAAGTGTAACAGACAGACAGAGTTACTTTCGCATTTAGTATGGATAATAGGGATAAACTAGCGCTTGACCGCAATCCCGCCTGGTAGTAAGCAGTGACGCAATCGTTGACGGTAAAGCGCACTAGTTTATTAAAAGCCTACTCACTCTAGCCTTGAAGACACTCAAATTGTAGTCCGACGGAAACACCGCCGCTGGCAAATTGCTCCAGTACCTCGATGCGACGACGAAACGCTTCGTCCGAATCTTAGTGTGTTACGTAATCAGGCTCCTGATGCAGATGAACACTATTATTCTAAATAATGGACCGACTGCCTATCTGATCTCCAAAACCCACTTACTAGTGGTAGGCCATAACATCGGCTGCCGGCAGAAGTTACCACCCACCAGAGAAAGTCTTGCCGCCAAGCGATTCGTCGTGTTCCGGCATGATGTCTGGTGAAGCCGTACGGAGGACGGGTCTGAGCAGTTGTGTTGCGATGTGTGTCGGGTACGGGGTCTCCAGATCAATCTCCCTCTGGTGCAACATCGTTGGTCGTGTTGTTCGGTTTAACATTGCATCACCTCGCTCAACTGCCGTCTACCTACCTATTAATTCAGTTTTTTGAGTGAATAGGTTCTTAGTAAACTAGCGCGCTTTACCATCAACGATTGCATTACTGCTTATCATTAGGCGGGATTGCGATCAAACACTTTAAATAATTATAACAAAAAAAAAATACTTGTCTGAAGCTTCCATATTCATTTTTTTTTAATAGTTATAAACTAGTGCTTGACTGCAATCCCGCCTGATGGTAAGCAGTGATGCAATCGTTGATGGTAAAGCGCACTAGCTTATTAAGCCTACTCACTCAAAAAAACTGAGTGAATAGGAAGGAAGACGGCAGTTGAGCGAGGTGATGCAATGTTGAACCCAACAACACGACCAACGATGCTGCACCAGAGGATGATCTGGAGACCCTCCACGACCAAACTCCCGAAACAACAACACTAGGCACATCGCACCCGGCACACATCGCAACACAACTGCTCAGACCCGTCCACCGTCCGTTTATTTTTGAAGTATTATTTAGTGCGTAGTAATTCAATTAAAATAAAACGCCACAAATGTAATTAATTTGAATTAAATGGTTCCGAAGTCCATTATAAAGTCTTCCTTAAATCTACAAAATATTTTTTTGAAAAAAAAAATAATGCTATGTATGGGTAACTTGGTTATAATTTTACAATAGGTACTTTGCTTGACCTGTTCGCCGATTAGGGGGCTGGTACTGAAACTCAGGGCCTTATGATTGGCAGTAGATTCTGCGATCATTTGTCGGGTTAAACATCTAAGGAAAAGGGAGGAGGGAGACATAAATAATTTAATAAAACATAAATAAAATAGAAAACAGATTAAAATAGATTTAGAAAAATGAAAATGGATGAAAAAAGTAACACAGTCCTGCATAGGTACAGGTAGAGCTTCCTACGCTAAGAGGTCGCTAAGTCGCCGAAATTTCGGCACTAAGGTCCGTATTCCAGAAGGAAACTCAAGCATTGATCTCTGCTTAAGCATGACTTAAAACTGGTTTCAACCAATAAAAAGGCTTGAAACGAGACTTAAGTAGAGCTTGAGTTTGAGTGACGTTCTGTAATACGGACCTTAGTCTGTGAATTGAATAATGAGTCCTGGTGTAGTGGAATATGATCAAAAGCCTCATAGTATTGGAATGCATATTATGACCTGTGGGAATGAATGAAGTATATAATAATGTTGTAGTAAATAATAATGGTAAGTATATAATATGAATATGTACATAACATTACACATTAAACCCAGGTAGGTAGTTGAAAACGCATAATATGAGTAAAAAATTATTTGCGTTTCAACTTCAAATGAATCAAGGAAGCGGATCTTGTTTATCGGTAAATCGCGTTCCTAATATAACCAGAAACTATTTTGTCTTAACATTTTAATTATAGTTATTAATAGTGAAGTTGAGTTACTTTGCATGCCTATCAATCTGCGAAGTTGAGCAACTTTGCCAGCGGTTCAGTTTTAGAAGGGTTATGATAATGGCGGAGTTATAAAACAATCATACATTTAGTGCTTTTAACTTGTTAGTTATTGGAGTAAGTTTGTTTAGATAGTTGATTTTAAATTACACATCGTTTAAACATATTTTATCCCGTCTCAGAGGGCTTTACTGTTAATTATCGCGAGATGTACGAAAATTTCTCGCTTTTTAGGGTTTTGTAAGCAAGAGTCGCTAGTTTATGATTTATAAAAAATAATTAAGAGTAATTTTGGCTACTTTTATTTTAGAAAATGAAAAGAAAACCGAACAGCAATAATATCACGCAAAAGAAGTTGCCTACTAAAAAAAACCGGTCAAGTGCGTGTCGGACTCACGTACAAATAGTTCCGTACCATTAATTTATAAAGTTAAAGGATTTAAGTTATTTTTATGAAAGATTACGCGGTAATAAGCGGTTTACGATTTACGAGGTATTAAAGAAAAACTACTTACTAGATCTCGTTCAAAACAATTTTCGTTGATAGCTTTTATAGTAATAGTAATGTACATCATATGTTTTTTTTTAGATTTTTCATTTTCTTATTTTAGAAGTAAGAGGGGGGGGGACCAACTTTTTCCACTTTGGAAGCGTCTGTCACGCAAACTATTCGGTTTAGACATTGATAAAATATTAAACTAAGGTAGATATGTCATTAGCGCACTGAAAATGAAGCGTACAAAAGGAAGGAAAGTCCTGCATCTCGCCTTAGTCACTCTCGATACACTCGTAAAAACAAACGACAAACACTAACAGCGCAAACGACAAACACTAGCCATCTTTTTCTTCTCTATGCTTTAGATTGTGCCCCATCTCACTCACACTGTACCAATGTATGCCGAATAAAAATATGCATATGTGCTGCTGCTGTGTTCGGCACATTTTTTTTTTGGTCAGTTTGTTAGAATATATCGTATCTGTTTAATATTTTATCAATGGGTTTAGAAAAAAAATTATTTAGAATACTCGATATCATTTTTGAAGACCTACCCATAGATACCCCACACGTATGTATGTTTGATGAAAAAAAAATTGAGTTTCAGTTCTAAGTATAGGGAGCCCCCAATATTTATTATATTTTTTTTATTTTTGCATCAACATCTTAATGCGCTTCACAGAATACATCTACCTACCAAGTTTCAACAGTACAGCTTTTATAGTTTCGGAAAAAAAATGGCTATGACATACGGACGGACAGACGGACAGATGGACATGACGAATCTATAAGGGTTCCGTTTTTGGTCATTTGGCCATTTGGCGTAAAAAAAAGATGGCGTGCGTTACATATAATATGACTACCTTTGTTCTATAAAAAGTCCTTCTAAAACAAAATCCTTCGTAAAGAACAGAACCTTTATTACGTAACACACTATTTCTATCAATGGGAATCACTTTGAACCATATTGCTTATCCATTGCTCTTTATAGAGCAATGGATAAGCATATAGCTTATGTTTGGTTGGTTGGTGGTATCCTTATGGGTCGGACAGGGTTTATACCCTGTCCGACCCATAAGGATAATAAAGGTTAGGTAAACACATGACCAAATATAATATAAAATTTTACAAAATCATCATAGTAACAATACTAATGAATTTTGAAATAATACTTTTTTCCCGGAAATTAATTCCAATTTCCCCGAACTTTGGTAATTTAAAAAAAAAGTGACAACACCGGTATTATTATAAGCGAATAGCGACGCGACCACGTCACGGCTGCCGCTTGCCCTGCCCCCCGCCGCCCGCGGAAGGGCTGCTTACCGCACATGTATTAAGTTACCTCTTTTTGCGAAATAATATTTATTTTTTTAGGGGGATTTTTTTAAGTTTAGCCGTCTTTGTGGGCATTAGTAGAATCAGTTATCGATACCTAACAATACCTTCACGGATCGGACAGGGCTTTCTTTACATATTGTATAAGTGTCTGCTCAACTGGGTAAATCACGCAATGAATGTTGTTGAACTGTCATAATGATTGCTACTGACATTGTGTTACGCAATAGGATATTTGAAAAAAAAAAAAACTAATTAGTCCGTCAGTCAGATTTCCAAAAAATACTAGCCACGTATTGCACGTGACGTGACGCAATCGTTGATGGTAAAACGCACTAGTCTACTAAGAGCCTATTCATTCTAGCCTTGAAGACACTCAAATTGTAGTCTGACGGAAACAGTGCCGCTGGAAAATTGTTCCAGTCCCTCGATGTACGCGGTATAAAGGAGGAGGCGAAACGCTTCGTCCGGATCGTAGTGGTGTTAACAACGTAAGGATGGATACCAGCCGTACGACGGGTCTTCCGATGGTGGAACGGAGATGGGGGAATTAAATCATGCAATTCCCTCGCACACTCTCCAAAATGCATCCTAAAGAACACCGAAAGGCTGGCTACTCTACGCCTGTGCTCTAGGCTTTGGAGACCGTCTCGAGTTAAATCAGGGTCACCAATCAGCCTCTTCGCCCGCCTCTCCACTGAATCGAAAGTGGCCAGGTGACACTTAGCAGCACTAGCCTCGCGGTTTAACCCGCGTAGCTGCCAATCTCCCGGGAATATAGGGAAAAAAAGTATCCTATGTCTTTTTCCTCGTTATAATCTGTGTGCCAAATTTCATCCAAATCAGTTCTGTAGTTTTTGCGTGAAAGAGTAACAAACATCCATTTATATATTTTCACAATCTTTCGCATTTAGGTATATTATTAGTAGGGTAACAAACAGTAATGGACACATTCCACGCGACACCGGAGGCATTAATACTAGTTGCAACATCGGCGTAGGAATCACGGCGCGTTGCTCTGAACCGAACCTGGTACCTACTGCCCGATTGTGACACTCCTATGTACTCATTATGGCAGGTTACTGCGGAAATGTCAAGTACTTACCTATAGTGCGGATTAACATAGTGGCGCCATCTCTGAAATGAAATGAGAACTTAGAATAGTTCTCATTTCTTTTAAGAGATGGCGCCACTTTATACATTCTTTCATTTTCAATTTCATTCAATTCTAGTTAGGATAAAGAAAATTTAAAGAAGTATGATGATGTTCCCGACCGATTTCTGCTACGGCGACCACTTCGACTCCTAGTCGATGATTTGGCGCTTATGCGCCCGAAGATGGCTTATGTAGCATAACTTGGCGGCGAAACTTCGTGCACACTGAGGGCACGTAAGCACGCCGTCGACTTAGTTGTATGTGATGGCAGCAGGTGGGCGGGCCTTTAGTTGGTCGCGTTTGGCATCGAGGTCAGCTTTGCGCTGCTCCTCAAATCCCTGTCCGATGAAGGCCAGCCCGCGCCTCAGCTGAGCCAGTAATTATCATAATGTCCCAACAATGACCTCTGAGTTTGTTTCGGCGTTTCTTCTCAGAGCTAGTACTAGGAAACGTCGTGGTCATCAAACCATTAAGAATACATTCGATCCAGCCGTCCCTTGCTGTCCTCTCTAGCGACGCCCTAAGCCGAGGTTCGTACCCCACGGGTGGTGCCCTTAGTGCGTAGTCGCCTAATTTTAATTTAGTTTTAAGTGCCCCTGGCTGGAGGCTTTAATTTTAATTAAAGCATCCACAGGAAAGTCCGATTAAGTAGTTACGGTCTCTTAGTAGCCACCTACGAGATGCCATATCAAAAAAAAAAAAAGCTCCTCAAACTCGCGTACTTGTCCATACACCATTCGGCGCCATTCTGACCGCTTTGCTGCCAAACGCTCCCATTCAGATGGTAAATTAACAGCATCAGTCTAGCAGTCCACTAGTGGACTGGTTGACAAGTCTACTCTGTGCACTCATACTACAAACAGCTAATCTATGTATACTAATCTCAGGAACTACTGGTCCGTTTTGAAAAATTCTTTTTGCGTTGGATAGCCCATTAATCCAGGAAGGCTTTAGGCTACATCACGCTGCGGCCAGTAGGAGCGGAGCATAATTAACTCCATCGCTAGTTATTTATAATAGAGTAACCGTAATAAAAAAAAAGGTTGATGATGATGAACCGTAATATCATTTCACCTATTGTTTGGTTATTGGTATGGTTTGACACTATTGACAGCTCATTTTAAGCTTGCTTCACCTTTTTTAAGTGAGATGTTTTTACACAAAAAACTGTCGTAGTAGTCGTCAGTAGTAGTCGTGGCGGCCTAGTGGTTAAAACACCAGCTTCTCAAGTATGAGTGTGCGGCTTCGATTCCAGGTCAGGAAAGTACCAATTTAGCTTTTCTAACTTAAATGTACTTACTAAGTATATCTTGGACACCAATAACTGATTACAAGGTGAAGGAAAACATCTTGAGGAAACCTGAACTTTATTAAGTCTGAAATCGCCAACCCGCATTGAGCAAGCGTGGTGATTACGCTCAATCCTTCTGTCTATGAGAGAGACCTGTGCCCAGCAGTGGGAAGAAAAAAAGGTTGATGATGATGATGAAACAAAAAGCCAGACCTGGAAAAACTGTAATCTGTAGGCCATACAAATATTAGCTCTATGCGGGAGCAATCGGTCGCGCAGCCACTGCATTAAAAGACGTCATGTAAACCAAAAATGCATAGACTGGATTATTTTCCTCATTTCTCAAATGTAACTCGAAGCGAGGTCGATAAAGGACACCTCAATTAAAATACTATGTCGTTAACTTGCATACATTCTTCGGTTATTATACCATTATCTATATCCAATTAAAAATAGCCTAGACTGTGTAATTATGTACATACTTACACTTAAATCTTAGTACAAAGGAACTTCTTTAATAGGCTTTCAGCTTTATTGCTAAAACATTAAGGTTCAATTTGATTAGGAAAGTTTTACAGTTTCGGGTAGCTTGACCCTGCTGGTATCATAATATACAATTTATTGTGACTTTAAAAAAGATCACTTTTAATTGCAATTATGTACCTAAACATTTGGTATATACATACCAAGGGTATGGCATCTTTACATGATATCAAACGATATCGGAAGGGTTTCAACTCAAAATAAAATACTCAAAAAATTGATACCAAATTTTCGGTTTCGTGTATTTCTTTAAATCAAATCATAACGAACGTGGCGGCACACTACATACGTTAATAACTACTCGTTACCCGTCACGTTACTTGCAAATATCCGATAAATGTCTTCAATAATTCTGTGCGCCTAGTATAATACTAGCCTTTCACAGGCGGTGTTTTTCCTCCTAACTTCCTAACAAAAAGAAATAGGATTAAAAAACCCTTCCAATATCGTTTGATAGTATGTAAAGATTTATTTTATACACACATACATTTCACAAACAGACAAGAAGTCGATGGTAAGCCATAAAATCAGCTGCCGGCAGAAGTTACCCTACCCACTAGACAAAGGCTTGTCGCCAAGCCATACGTCGTGTTCCGGCATGATGTCTGGTGAAGGCGTACGGAGGACGGGTCTGAGCAGTTGTGTTGCGATGTGTTTTTTTTTTTTTATATATATATATTATAAACTAGCGCTTGACCGCAATCCTGCCTGATGGTAAGCAGTGACGCAATCGTTGATGGTAAAGCGCACTAGTTTATTAAGAGCCTATTCACTCTAGCCTTGAAGACACTCAAATTGTAGTCCGACGGAAACACCGCCGCTGGCAAATTATTCCAGTCCCTCGATGTGCGCGGTATAAAGGAGAAGGCGAAACGCTTCGTACGGATCGTAGTGGTGTTAACAACGTAAGGGTGGAAACCAGCCGTACGACGGGTGTGCCGGGTACGATGCGCCAAATGTTGTTGTGTCGGGAGTTTGGTCGTGAGGGTCTCCAGATCAATTTCTCTCTGGCGCAGCATTGTTGGTCGAGTTGTTGGGTTCAACATTGCATCACCTCGTTCAACTGCCGCCTTCCTTACTGTACCATACTCAAAAAAACAGTGTGAATAGGCTCTTAATAAACTAGCGCGCTTTACCGTCAACGATTGCGTCACTGCTTACCATCAGGCGGGATTGCGGTCCAGCACTAGTTTATAGTTAACAGAAAACATGCGTAGGATGGAGTTTATTCCTAAAGAAATCGGGTTATGATTGTCACAAATTTGAGCTCGAAGAGTCTTCAAGCCAAACTACACATCATCATCTCAGAGTTAATCCTAGTCGCATCCGAAGCTTTTTCCGGCTTTGGAGTCCTGGGGTCCACTTTCCCAGTCTAACTGCTGGTTTTTGGCGAAACTTCGACATTTTCCGTGAAGCTACTGCCGTCTGACCTCCACAACCCCAAGGCAATATCGAAGCATTGCAGCTAGACCAATTGTTGGACTTTTTTGAGGGCTCCAACAACCCATAACGACTGCCACTGGATGTTCGTATGGCAACCGGGACCAACGGCTTAACGTGCTTTCCGAGGCACGACCAGACCAGTGCAAATATTCATATTCATGCATACAAATATTTGCACTGCGCGGGGATCGAACGCGCCTCCTTGCGCAGCGGCCGCCTTCGCTACCGCTACGGCTGTCAAAACCAAAGTACACAGGAACATCAAAAAACACACACACACATGAGAAAAAATACACATAAACCACACCTACATTGGTCTACTGGCAAGCCACACTTTTGTGATCCTGGTCAGAAAATATTGTTTTATTATTGTGCATTAATTCTGCTGTAATCTTTTACATACAATGTATTGTACATATTTTTATTTGTTTCCATTCCTTATTTAGTCTTAGATAAAAAGTATTCATAAGTACTAAACATCTGTCATGATTTTACCACCATTGAGATATCAAATCTCTGTATGTTCCCTCTGTGCGATGCGTATACCGACAAAACTCTTATATCATAAGAGCTGGCAGAGCATATAATTTGTTGTGTCAGAGGGTCAATGATCTCGATTTATTCTCCACCAGTGTTCCTAAACTAAAAAAAATACTTTCTTTGTTAATCACTAAAACAAATTCAGTCTTTACTAAATACTCTCTGAGTGCTTACTTGTTCTTAATTTCACTGTCCTGTCCTGTGCTGTACCTGTTACTGTCTTTTGTGCTAACCTAATGTTATCTATAGAAACTTTTAATTATCCTTCTTTCACTAATTATCTTCTATCTGTATATATGCTAGCTGTAAGTGTCATTAAAATGTAAAAATAAATAAATAAAGTAGACTTGTCACCAAAAACGCTTACCATGTTCTCCTCTTGTTACAGAAGAAGCAACTCAAGGCAGGCGCCCGAGGCCTCGCGATATGTCCCTGACAGAACCCCCTCACACCATGGAGATAGCACAGATCCTGATATCATTGCTCCACGCCTGGGGACTGGATCCAGACCTCGATAGGGTCTGTGAGTCGAAGCTGGGACTGTTGAGGCCTATGGTAAGTAACATCATATTCAATGTTATTTTTTGTATTTGCGAAACCAGAAACACGTGTCCAGTATTTTTATGTAAAGAATTTATGTACAAAATTTCAGAAAGCTATCATGAAGAACCACAAAGTTATGAGCTTGTTATGTTGCCTGCTTGTCCCGACAAAAATATGGTCAATGAGGCATCATTTCAAAGCTTTGCTAGTCCGCTACAGCGGCAAAATATACAAATTACTCACATTTCAGTCTTCTTCTTCTTTCGCCTCGCCTTTTCCCGTTACGCGGGGTCGGCTTTCCTGGTTCTGAGGCGCCACTTATTCCGCTGATATACGTCGTCATCTGAAAGCCCCAACTGCTTCATATCCTTGCGGATATTCGTCATCCATGTAGTTGGGGGCCTTCCCCTCCCTCTCATTTTTGTAGCCATGGAAAGGCACTTTTTCACGACAAAATTCAAATTCAAATTAAAAAATCAAATTACTCACATGTCAGTGATTTTTCAAAAATTTACGATTGAAAATCAAGGATGCGAATGTCCACTGGACAAAGGCCTTCCCCAAGGCTTTCCACGATGACCAGTCTGGTGCCGCCTGCATCCATAGGCTTCCCGCGACCTTCACCAGGTCATCGGTCCACCTTGTTGGATGCCTTCCTGCGCTGCGTCAAACAGTTTCAGCAGACAGTTCAAAACTGTCAAATATTTTCTATCAATCTTGAGCCTTATTGCTTTAGTGATAAAGTTGAAAATCTAATAAAGTAATTTGACAGATTGTAGTAGCTTGATGTGCTGTCCTCTGAACATTGCTCTGTATATAGAATAACTTATACTTAATTAAGCATAAGGTTACATACATATACTTTTAAACTACTACAGGTTCCCGTCAGCTTCGGTGTGGTCTCCCGTCACGGTCACATGGCAGTCCAACTGCCCACCTGGCTGGGGAGCTGGTCTGCGGCCTGTGCCACGGTCCCTGATGACCCCTTGCTGATTACTACGGATCTGCCACCGGAACTGTTGAGACAGGAAAAGTTGACCAGGTCAGGATCGCCATATTGTCTGTTGAGTTATGGAGAGAAAAAAAAGAAAATACCTTTATTTCTGGTAAAGATGACAGTACCCGGCACATATGATGGCAAGATTTTGACGTAATGGGGGTAAATTCGCGCATGGTGCACTTGCGAACGAATGAACGCAAGTGTAATCGGGAGCGAACGGGACGTGGTCGCGGTGCGGGAGGCGGCGGTCGACTGACCAGTGCTGCCAATAAAAAAATCTCGATTCCCCTCGTCAGTGCTGTCAATTCTCCGAAATTCCCCGCTTGTTTTTGATTAATTCCCCACCTAATCCAAAGACAAAGTCTTGCCGCCAAGCGATTCGTCGTGTTCCGTCATGATGTCTGGTGAAGCCGTACGGAGGACGGGTCTGAGCAGTTGTGTTGCGATGTGTGGCGGGTACGATGCGCCAAATGTTGTTGTGTCGGGAGTTTGGTCGTGGAGAGTCTCCAGATCAATCTCCCTCTAGCGCAGCATTGTTTGGTCGTGTTGGTCTTGGGTTAACATTGCATCGCTTCGCTCAACTGCCGTTATCCTTCCTATTCCTTAGTTTTTTAAGTGATTAGGCTTAATAAACTAGTGCGCTTTACCATCAACGATTGCATCACTGCTTACCATCTATATCTATACTAATATATAAAGCTGAAGAGTTTGTTTGTATGTTTGTTTGTTTGTGCGCGCTAATCTCAGAAACTACTGGTCCGATTTGAAAAATTGCGTTGGATAGCCCATTAATCCAGGAAGGCTTTAGGCTATGTAACTTCACGCTGCGACCAATAGGAGCGGAGCATAACTAAACCACGCGAACGAAGTCGCTGGCGGCCGCTAGTTTTATATAAAAAAACCTACACAACAAACAAACAACAACAGTAATATTACCTATATCAAACCTTATTAATCTTCTTCCAGGCTCTTCTCGTCAAAACTCCACTGGGAACTCAGCACGACTCTGACAACCAACCACCTCCTCTCCATCGTAGCCCTTGCCAACACCCTCATGTCAATGAGCAACGCAAGCTTCGTACCGGAGCAGGAAGTCATCAGGCGTCTGCACAGGTGATGATGATACCATAGTGATAACACAATATGAATATTTGCTCGGCTCTGGTCGTGCCTCGGAAAGCACATTAAACCGTTGGTCCCGGTTGCCAAACGAACAACTAATGACAGTCGTTACGGGTTGTGGGAGCCCTCAAAAGTCTAAAAATTGGTGTAACTGCAATGCTTCGATATCGCTTTCGGCTTTTGGAGGTCAGACGGCAGTCGCTTCACGGAAAATATCGAAGTTTAGCCAAAATCAGCAGTTAAACTGGTAAAACGGACCCCAGACACCAAAGCTGAAAAAGCTTCGGATGAGATTAACGCTGAGATAATGATGATGGCGATTATAGTGATTACACAGTTTATAGTTCATTTGAAACAAGATTAAACTTTCGGAATAGGATGAGCTTGAACAAACCTTTTTTGCAGTCCGCTCGATCGATTTTAACTGCTATTCCATTGGTATAAGGATGTCATTTAAAAGCAAAAAATGGTTACAATACCAACAATTTACTTCAGTTGCCGTTTTTCATGCCACCAACGTAATAGAAGTCAAAATCGATTGAACGGACCGCAAAAGAGATTTATTAAAATGTTTCTTTTTGAATGGAGTATGATAATGAGCCGAGTCAATGGCTTTTTCGACATTTCTCGAAATGGTACTCCACTTTGGGCGTTAAACTCTAGTTTAATAAATAATATTGATACTAAATATTCATTTATTCGCCAAAGACATTCTTAGGAAGACCAAGGTAGCAGCCTCTTTGGTGATACTCTCGGTGGTAGGCCACAACATCGGCTGACGGCAGAACCACCCACCAGACAAAGTCTTGCCGGCGGCAAGCTATTCATCGTGTTCTATGATGTCTGGTGAAGCCGTACGGAGGACGGGTCTGAGCAGTTGTGTTGCGATGTGTGCCGGGTACGATGCGCCAAATATTGTGTCGGGAGTTTGGTCGTGGAGGGTCTCCAGATCAATCATCCTCTGGCGCAGAATCGTTGGTCGTGTTGTTGGTTTTAACATTGCAACACCTTACTCAACTGCTGTCTTCCTTCATATTTACTCAGTTTGTTGAGTGAATTATGAAGAAGAAAAAATACTTAAAATTAAGTGGTAGCGTGGGTAGGCCCCCGACAAGGTGGATCGACGACCTGGTGAATGTCGCAGGAAACCGCTAAATGCGGGGGGCGCTTGACCGGTCGTCCTGGAGATCCTTGGGGGAGGCCTATGTCCAGCAGTGGACGCCTTCGGCTGAAATAATGATGATGATGATAATTAAGTGGCAGTAGACTGCGCAGGGGCAGTTCCGGAATTCTTCTTTGGTAAGAGGAACCGGGACCATGAGACCGGGAGATGATGATCACCGGGGTGGTCCCCGGTGATCATCATCTGCAGATAGGGGTGGTCCCGGTTATTAGTGCGGTTATTAGTGAGGTAAAAATCCCATCCTCCCCGACCTGGCTCCCCAGGGGTTGGGTGCCTGCTGAAAGTCTCTCCCCGAAAACGAAGCATAAAAAAAGACTGGGCTAGCTAGCAGTGCGGTCCAATGGGGCCCGAAAGAATCTGCGGTGACGACCGCATACCAGAAGACGTAGCATTAGAAAGCCTCCAACAACATGGAACAATGTTCTGATGAAGGATTCCACTTGATTCGAGAAGCACAAAACTGTACGAAGAGATGTCTTAGGTGTATGCCCAGTACTGGACGTCTTTCGGCTGAACTGGTGATGACGATTATTTCGTCAGATTTTTAATTCACCGCATAAATTAATATTGACTTTATGGTCTAGCATTAAGGACCATTTTCGTAGTTAAAGCTTTACTTTGTCCTACAAACGACTGTACAAGTTAGCAAAGTAGAAAGTTCGTCAAGTGTTTATGTAAAAGAACTATAACCGACCCTCTCGGGACGTCATCTCCTATTCTTCCCAGACCGTCCACCAGGAGCTCTTCATCCTGGGCTGCTGATGAGGAGAGAGAAGAACAGTTGGCTGCTCAACAAGCTCATATCAAACAGGGTTGGTCGCTGCTGGCGACCTTGCATTGTGTGCTGTTGCCTGATAAAGTTGTTGCAACAGGTTGGTGCTTAAAAATTACATACACACAGATTTCACTTAGCTTACTGCTTCCTGCGATTTCGCCATCTTAAGAGGGAACTCTTGTGGTGCGAGGTAACTTAATACATGTTCGGTAGGCATACATGCGCGGGCGAAGGGGGACAGGACACGCGGCACGTGGTTGTGTCACTCATATAATAAAACATAATAATACTGCCTAATATGGTGTTGTCACTTTTTAAAATTACCAAATTTTGGGGAAGTTGGAATTAATTCGCGGAAAAAAAAGATTATTTCAAAATTCATTAGTATTGTTACTATGTGTATACCTAACCTTTATTATCCTTTGGGTCGGACGCGGTTTTCTTTACATATTGTATAAGAAGTCTCGCTAAAGATAGAATTGTCTGGTGAGGGGAGAGGGGGGTACCTTTCTCTTATGAACAAAAGAATCGGCGCCATTTTCTTTCCTTTTTCTTTATTTCTTTCTCCTTATTTTCCAGGAGCCAAGAGTTTCAAGCGTCCTCAAGTAGAGATGCTGGCCCGTCGTTGGCAACATCACTGTTTGGAAGTACGTGAAGCTGCGCAAGCGCTGCTGCTCGCCGAACTCGGCAGGTCAGTTAATAGTTATGAGTGCCAGAGTGTTGATTGTGACACGAGACAGTGTAGGCTTAGGACACACTTACTCACCAACGATTTAGATTTATACAAAATTATTTTTTGTATACGCGAAACCCAAAACACGTGTCCAGTATTTTTATGTAAAGAATTTATGTACAAAATATCAAAAAACTATCATTAATACAAATTATGAGCTTGTTATTGTTACGGGCTGGGGTGTATTAAAATACCGGTTAAGGGTTACGAAGTTTATTGGCAGCGAATGTACAGTCGATCGTAGGCAATGACAAGTAGAACGTAGCTGATGTCGCTCCGAAGTCTTCCCTTACGTCCACGAAGTCCGTGTCGTACACACACAATAATACTACAGATGTTACTTCACGTAGTACTCAAAGTTCTCGGTACAGTTGTCGCAGTAGGTATTCTCAAAGATCGCTTCTTAACTGTCGCTTGTTTCGTCTCGGTAGTCGAAGGCAGACTGACTGCGGGCTGGCTTCACGGGGCTTTATATAGGTCAGCTGATCGAACATTCCAGACCCATCCAGAATCAATAATAATAGCGCATAACTTCGAGTACATTCGGCAGGTACCTACGATAATTTACCGGAGACGAGTTTTTGGAAATTTCCATGTCCACACTTTGTTGACAAAATTTATGAAACCTGTACCATTCGCTAGACCATCCTACGTCTAGCAATGCGTTTTTATATTGTACCTATACAATGCCAAGGTCTTGAAATTTAGGGCTTAAAAGTTATGTACTGCATGTCACGCGATATTGAACCTTACGCCATCGACATAAGGTGCATTTGTAACATTATGTTACTTGGTTGTCCCTACAAAAATATGGTCAACGCGCTGTTCGCCCGCTAACGCCTGCAGCGGCTGGAGCCTAAGGACACTATGATCCGCGGTAAACTGTGTTGTGCGCTCGGTAACCACAACGCAACATTTTTTAAATATATATTTGGGAAAAAATATAACATGGTGTCCTCATACGAAGGCTCAGAATCACACAAAGGGCGATCGAAAGAGCTATGCTCGAAGTTTCTCTGCGTGATCGAATCAGAAATGAGGAGATCCGCAGAAAAACTAAAGTCACCGACATAGCTCTTCGAGTCGCTAAACTTAAGTGGCAGTGGGCAGGGCACATTGCTCGTAGAACCGATGGCCTATGGGGCAGTAAAGTTCTGGAGTGGCGACCACATATCGGAAGACGCAGCTTAGGGAGGCCCCAAACAAGGTGAAAAACCCGCCCACATAAAAATCTAACGAACTGAAAAGGCAGAAAGAAGTTGAACAATCGCAGTTGGTGGAGGGGGACTGCTCTACGGAACACTTGTTTGTCTAGCTAAGAGGTCCCCCAACAGCGGTTGTTCAACTTGTTTCTGCCTTTTCAGTTCGGTAGATTTTTATGCAGACGGGGTTTTTTGTTTGTAAATAATATATTTTTTTATTTATATCTTTTTAGTTTTCTTATTTATTAATAATTATGTTATATACATATTTGATTCTTGCAACAATCCCGAAGAATTGCAACACTAAAGTGGCAGTGGGCTGGACACATTGCCCGTAGAACCGATGGCCGATGGGGCAGTAAAGTTCTGGGGGCCTAGACAAAATCCTTTTTCTGTAAGCGTTAACGTCAACGCAAAAGTCAAAATGTATGGAGTTGACGTTTGCTTACCAGAGGTCACGTGCCTGCTGCTAAATTGGTAGACAAGTCACTATTTGTTATGTGGAAAGGAACGTCGAAGCGAGCGTGACAGATACAAGTCATATTTGTTCATCAAAATGGTAGACAAAAGCCACTTTTGACAAACGTATATGATATTTCAACGTTTCCGCGGCACGTTACATTAGCGGGAGCTAGGACGCTCACGTTAACCTTATAAATAGTAATTTTTGTTGGTAATTTCATTCAAATTAATTAGTAAAAATGCATACTTTGAGACTATTATGGGCGGCTAATAATGAAGCAGCTTTGTGAAGGCGTCAAAGAAGATTACATCGCCGTAACATGGAGCAAATTGTTGAGATGTCGGAATTGGAATTTATTCATGGTTTTAGGCTGGATAAACAAAGTTTTTGGCGTCTTTGTGATGATCTTCGGCGTTTAATATCACCGCAAATTAGTGTTCAAATCAAGGTAAGTTCTAAGTTGTGTACTTACTTCCAACCTAAGATAAAAGTGCCCTAATTGTCTTTCTCAATTAATTCATCATATTTCAGGTTTTGTGTACATTGGCTACGGCTTCATATCAAAGTCCAAAGAACAGTTACTAGGTGTATACGCCAAGTTGTTGAAGCATTGTGCCATCCTGCTATTGTAAATAAATGGATCGTGTTTCTTTATATTTAGCTATAAAGGTCAATAAATCAATACACATTAAATAAGCCCAAACACGTGATAGTTGCTTCCGATGTGGATTCCCTTGATATTCTGTCATCTCCATCATCAGGTCAGGCCCAAATCTTCACGGTTTTATAGTATCATCCGATATAAACACGAGTATCAAGTTGTCACCCGAAGCGTGCCTATAATTTTCGATAATTGGCCTAAATTTCTCAGAATTTCCATTATCGACACTGACGTGGTAACAATGGGATTACATACAGCATATCCCTTCATATAAAAAAAAGAATGGTCAAAATAGGTTCATTAACCATAAAGTTATCAGCGAACACAATAAATCGAACTGAGAACCACCTTTTTCTGAAGTCGGTTAAAAAATAAACACTGCAGAATTTTTATTATGAAGTATCGTCTTATCGTCGTATCCTCTTATTCATAAACAATGTTTAAAGTTAACTAGTGATTAGCGATTCTTTAACCATTCATGTCACTCAAATTTAATCATCGTTTATGAATAAACACACCAGTGTTTAAGAGGTTTGTTCATAAACGATATGTAAAGATAACTTTAAACAACGTTTATGAATAAGGGGGAAAGTTTGCTACCAGCATTCTAATACCGCATCTAACAAACAAGTTTTAAGGTTTAGAATAGAGTTTGTTTATAGAAATAACAAACGTAAGGACCACAATCATTTAAGTGAACCACTTGAGTTTGTTTACGTTATGCATTCCATAACCTTAAGTAAGTACCTAGTTCCGATAGTAGTTTAAAATGGGATAGGAATTTGAAATAAATGGTAGAACATCGAAAAAACTTTCCTTTCCATAAATTCTATCAGGAAATTAAATTGGCCGGGACTCGCACGAAGTCTAGATTCCATCTAAAATAAAATGTAATGATTACTCATCGCAATAGGAATAATTGATCTGTTAACAATATTAATATACAATGATTTCAAATATAACAATTTAATCACAATCCTTACATTAACTTAAGCCGTTTACTTGCTTTCTTTGTGATAAAACACTATTCAATTACTTTCAACGCACACAACATTCTTGAATATAAGGTTGGCTTAAAGGCCTAGTAACCGAGCTAAAAACTTATAAAAAAATGCGTTTGACAGTGAAAAAATAAACGCAATAGTGTCACTCCGACATTTGCTACACACAATTCATAGACTAATAATAGAGTGTTTCGGTTAACACTCCGGAATGGGCGTTCGACGTTTCATAATTATGTCACTTGTCTACCATTTTTCACACGTTAACGTCAACTCCTTAACGCGAAAGGAAAACGTTTGAACGGAAAACGCTTGGATTTTGTCTAGGCCCCCTGGAGTGGCGACCACATACCGGAAGACGCAGCGTAAAGTCCCAACAAGGTGGACCGATGACCTGGTGAAGGTCGCGGGAAGTCGATGGATGCGGGCAGCACAGGACCGATCATTGTAGAAAGCCTTGGGGGAGGCCTTTGTCCAGCAGTGGACATCTATAGGCTGAACAAGAAGAAGGAGTGTTCTAAAGATTATTGGCATCGATTCAGTTGCTTATTCTGAACAAACTATATTCAGGTTTCCGATTAAGAAAATAATAGTGGTAATAATAATAGTAACTGAATATATAAAAAAAAAATAACTTTGTACCTATTATTATGAAGGAAGCATATGTTATCTTAGGTTCGCGTTCCTCCAGCACTAATGTTAGTCACTCGTTCAAGTCAGAAGCCCGATGATCTGACAACCTTAACCGGTCTTACCAAGGGTTATCGCTAATCTTACCAAGGGTTGTGGAGGTCAGATAGCCAGTCGCTCCATGTAAAAATTTGATATTCAGCTGCACTCTGAATCATCATCAACCTTTTATCGTCCCACTGCTGGGCACAGGTCTCCTCTCATTCAGAGAAAGATTGAGCGTAATCACCACGCTTGCTCAATGCGGATTGGCGATTTTAGACTTATAAAGTCCAGGTTTCCTCAAGATGTTTTCCTTCACTTTCAGTCATTGGTGTCCAAGATATACTTAGAAAGTACATATAACTTTAGAAAAGTTACATTGGTACTTGCCTGACCTGGAATCGAAGCCGCATACTCATACTTGAGAGGCTGGTGTTTTAACCACTAGGCTACCGCGTCACGGCACTCTGAATGCTATGAAATAATGAATTTTAGGTGGCAGTGGGCAATACCAATTGTTGAACTTTTGAGGTTTCCCACCTCAAAAGTTCAACAACAGGGATGTTTCCTGTGTTAAAAAAAATGACTCTATTTAGTCCGTCATTCAGATCAGAGTTCAGAAACATATTGGATACGTATATTTTGTTTTATCAAATCAATAAAAATTTACAAATATAAAAGGCATCAGAGATCAGGAGTGGTGACGTCACTGCTCGCTAAAAAGTGTAGCGTGCAGTGACGTCACGCGAGTTTTCAACGCACTGTGTATTTTTTGGAAATCTGACTAACGGACTATTTTTTTTTTTTTTTTAGTAAACTACCCTATTGGTCTAACTGCAATGCTTCGATACCGCCTTCGGGCAGACGGCAGTCGCTTCACGGAAAATATCGAAGTTTTGCCAAAATCAGCAATTAGACTGGTAAAGCAGACCCCAGACTCCAAAGCTCAAAAGCTTCGGATGCGACTGGGATTAACGCTGAGATGATGATGAGTGGGCGGGGCACATAGCAAGTAGAGCCGATGGCCAAGCGCAGAGTCAGAGAACCACCGACTAGGTTGTCGGATGACGTGATGAAAATCGCTGGGAAGCGCTGGATGCAGGCCGCGTCCAACCGGTATTTTTTGGAACACCTTAGGCCTAAGGCGTATGTCCAGCAGTGGAATTCCTGTGCCTGGCATGTTGATGATGATAAATCGGTTTTGGCTTCCTTTTTGTAAAATCAAAGTCAAACCATTAAAGATTTTTTTTTATTTCTAATTAACTTACAATTAGGTTCACAATTTGTTTTAACCGCACTATGAAAACCTCTTAGGGTTTATCTGCATGTCGGCCAGCCGCTCATAACTATACTATAAATAATTATTATTGTATACAATGCAATGCTAACAATTTAAAGGTATATTAATACCTAGGTACTGTTGTGAAGGTCAGACGGCAGTCGCTTCACGGAAAAATGTCGAAGTTTAGCTATATCAGCAGTTGGACTTGTAAAGCGGACCCCAGACTCCAAAGTTGAAAAGGCTTCGGATGCGATTGGGATTAACGCTGGGATGATGATGATGATTAATACCTAGGTACTATCGTCCGCACATCAAGTCACCACAACCCGCCATATTTCCTCAATAGATTCTCAACTTTATCGCCAAAGCTTTACGGTTCAAGTTTGATTGGGAAAGCTTGACAGATCCAGGCAGCCGGACCCGCTGGCATCCGCTGTACATTTGTGCGTCTTATTTTATGTCGTTTGCTTCATAGTTTTTCAAGCTCACCCTCACTTTTCCTCAACAGGCTCGGTCCAAAAGGTCGTAAGACTCTGGTAGACAACTGGGCCCAATACCTGCCTCTGTATACCCACACGGAGAGCATCAACCCACACGCCGCAACCAAGGAACCCGCTGAGAAAGTGCAACAAGTGGTAAGTCCTTTTTTTATATATATACAATATGTAAAGAAAACCCTGTCCGATCAGTGAAGGTATTGTTAGGTATCGATAACTGATTCTACTAATGCCCACAAAGACAGGCTAAACTTTAAAAAAAAATCCCCCTAAAAAAAAAATATTATTTCGTAAAAAGAGGTAACTTAATACATGTGCGGTAAGCAACCCCATTCCGCGGGCGGCGAGGGGCAGGGCACGCAGCACCTGTGACGTGGTCGCGTCGCTATTCGCTTATAATAATACCGGTGCTGTCACTTTTTTAAAAAGTACCAAATTTCGGGAAAATTGGAATTAATTCCCGGGAATAAAGGATTATTTCAAAATTCATTAGTATTGTTACTATGATGATTATGTAAAATATTATATTATATTTGGTCAAGTGTTTACCTAACCTTTATTATCCTTATGGGTCGGACAGGGTTTTCTTTACATATTGTATATTTTAAACCAGCGCTTGACCGCAATCCCGCCTGATGGTAAGCAGTGACGCAATCGTTGATGGTAAAGCGCACTAGTTTATTAAGAGCTTATTCACTCTAGCCTTGAAGACACTCAAATTTTAGTCCGACGGAAAACCCGCCGCTGGCAAATTGCTCCAGTCCCGCGATGTACGCGGTATAAAGGAGGAGGCGAAACGATTCGTCCGGATCGTAGTGGTGTTAATAACGTAAGGGTGGAAACTAGCCGTACGACGGGTCGTCCGATTGTGGAACGGAGATGACTTAACAAACAATAGCTTTTTTACACATTATTACTCACACTATATTTGGGCCAAATTCGATAAAGAATATAGGTAAACAAACCGTAGCTAGGCAACGAGTAGTTTACGCCTAAAAGACAGATGTTAACAACCTTTTCTAAATAGATTATTTTCATAAAAGTAATAATCCTACTTCCTACTAATGTAAACAGTTTATTGATGTTTAGATATTTATGATTTACATAGAACGCTTAACCGATTTGAATGAAATATGACACACATGTAAGCTAATTTCCGAATAGGTTAAATTTTTTGATACATATACATATATTATGCTTAGTCCATACCACAGTAGAGAACAGTAGATTATCTAAGGCCGCCCGCAGAGTTATTTGCCTACTCTTGCGTTGAACCCTAGGGTTGTCACTTTGATCTAAATTTATAGAATAAAAAGCATATTATGATTGAATATTTTACCAATTTATAAATTTAGTGAAAATAAAAAGCCTTTATTCACATAACATTTATTATATTAAGTTACAAATTTGATACCGACAAAATTTTTAAGACTACTTAAGTGTAACACTAAATTATATTCTAAAGGTCGTAAATAATGATAAATTTTAAGTGATGTGTGATATGGGAAATCGATATAACTGGTTCTTATCAGAGAAGATTGTAAGTGATGAGTAGGTACTTAAATGTAACACTAACACAATAATATTTACAAGCTAATAACTAATGCTTAAATGATATAAAACATGAGAACGTAACCAATAAATATGTAGTTCTTATGAAAAGTAGACATTGGTAAAGCTACGATTATGTATGGGTAGCGAATATTTAACAAATGATACCTTACTTTAATAAAACCGCAAAACCTTTTTAGCCTCATTAGTTTCTGAGGTACAATTATAATGATTGTTTATATGGGTACTGTGTAATGTTTATTTATATAATCGGATAGCAACAGCCAGCTCAAATGCAACAAAGGCGCCGCTCGCTTACTCGCTATTAAATTAAAGGTTATAATGTTATAAATAAAATTCTACGCAACCCTAAGCGTTAGTCGGTCACATTTTACTATAATTTTATTAACTTAATATTATGATTAAGACGCCATATTTGGATCAAACAACACTTAAGACAATAGAAAAAAAATAATAGTAATTTGCAATATTGATTATTGTGAAATTGTCCTTATTACACTATACTCTACAAATAAGTTTACTTAAACGATATTTCGTACTCAATCCTCTGTTTTATAGTAAAACTGGGCTTCTTAAAATAAACTTAACTTTAAACATAGTAGTCAGGAAGTAAATCTGGGAATACAATTATATGGAAAAATGCGACTCAGGTACGCTCTTAATAAAGCAAATAAACTGTGAAACAAACAATACATATATCACATTTTCTAATAAGAGTTAAGTTGTAGGTACTTACATTTCTGGTTCAGTAGGAAGTATGAAGAATGATAAGTCCGGATTTGCGAAATCATTATTGAGGCACCCGAAAACACTACAATATTTTTTTCCCCTTTTGAAGTCATGATACTCGTAATAATTAATATTATGGTAAGTGGCCGGCGAGAATTGACGAACGCGAGCGGTCATGTAATTTACGCGCGTGCTCACAGTCACGCGGCACAGCCCGTATTGCCGCCATCCTCTACCATCCTATATTATGCCAGCGTGTGCGTAAAATCGCGTACCGACACGGCGCTCGGCGCGTACGCATACATTCAAACCGAGAGCGGCTCGTTTATATGAAGATGTTTTACTGTTCTCTGTCTATTGTGTCCATACTTAAAAGTATGCATGTGTTATGCAGTTGATTTGAAAGTAATTAAAAAACGCAAAATTTTATTAAAAAATTTGAGGCATGTCAAAACTTTATTCATTGGTTGAATTCCACAAAATGTGTTTAATACCTGGATTTCATCCATCTTTCTTTTTTTGTAGGGCTATCACGTAAAATTAATAGCGACTTTTTAATGGTTTTTCGAAATACCAAGTTATTATGCATTTTCTTTTATGTGATTCTAATGAAATATGTTGCAATAGGAATTGTTAATAAATAGATAGCATGTAAAAGTCTATAATCATGTAAATAACAGGAGTTGTGCATGAGTCATACAGTTGATTTGAAAGTAATTAACATACGCGAAATTGTATTGACAAATGCCTCACCTGGATTTCATCCATCTTTCTTTTTTTGTAGGGCTATCACCTAAAATTAACGTCGACTTGTTAATGGTTTTTCGAAATACCAAATTATTATGCATTTTCTTTTAGTGATTCTAATGAAATATGCTGCAATAGGAATTTTTAATAAATAGATAGCATGTAAAAGTCGATAATCATGTAAATAACAGGAGATTTGTAAAACGTGAGTAGTGATAACCCTAAATTGTTTTGATTACTTCTATTCTTCATGGAGCTTGTTATAGGTATTCCTCCTGTATCGTGGGTGTG
Organism: Sesamia nonagrioides; assembly: GCA_017933935.1. Lineage (NCBI taxonomy): Eukaryota > Metazoa > Arthropoda > Insecta > Lepidoptera > Noctuidae > Sesamia > Sesamia nonagrioides. The sequence goes on from JADWQK010000160.1 coordinate 48,593, forward strand.
TTATCAACATATAAACTCACATAAGTCGTGGTGGCCTAGTAGTTAGAACACCAGCCACTCATGTATGAGTGCGCGGGTTCGATTCCAAGTCAGGCAAGTACCAATGTAACTTTTCTAAGTACTTTCTAAGTATATCTTGGACACCAATGATTGAAGGTGAAGGAAAACATCTTGAGGAAACCTGGACTTTAAGTCTGAAATCGCCAACCTGCATTGAGCAAGCGTGGTGATGACGCTCAATCCTTCTCTGTATGAGAGGAGACCTGTGCCCAGCAGTGGGACGATAAAAAGATTAATGATGATGATGAAACTCACATACACAAACAGCCAGACCCGGAACAACTAATTGTAGGGGAGAAAAATAATTGTTAAATGCCAGAATCGAACCCGGGACACGCAGCTCAGCAGTCAATAGCTTAATCACTGCGCCAACCGTACCGTAGCTTACGGGTTTACATGTTATTGGTTTTATTTTGCAACTAGCTTTTCGCCCGCGTGGAATTCGGTTATGTCGCGCTTTTTAGATTTCCCTCAGGAATAACAAATTTTTCAATAAAAGGTAGCCTATTTCCTTTTTTAGGTTCTAAAGATTTTGATGAAATCTGGCACAGACATGCCAAAAAATCGGTTGAGAGGTTTAAGCGGGAAAGCGTAACAGACAGACAGACAGAGTTACTTTCGCATTTTTATTATTAGTGTGGAAGTAAGGAGCAATGGTAGGTTGTAAAAAAGGTATTTTCACAACCTAGACTCAATTTAAGTTCAGTACCTACATCTTTTTCTTTATATTTATTTATTTAAGTATGAAATAGTAGTTTATGATACTGATACATAATGAGGGGTATTAAGCACGAGTGTGAGTTTAAAAAACGAGCGAAGCGAGTTTTTTAATAGTATCACACGAGTGTGTAATACCTAATTATGTACAGTTTCATACAATACTTTATCTAATCTCAGTGCGTCTAACGCCAACGCAACACAATTCCATTTATTCAGTTTCATAATTGTAATATGCAAAATGTTAACAATTCGGCACCCTGCATCACAGCGCATGCGTCAAAGCGCGCGCAGCCACAGATAAAAAATGAAATAGTACTGTCTACATTGATTTAATATTAAACAGATATGATATTTTGTACGCTTCAAGTTCAATGCGCTAGTGACTTATCTACCTTAGTTTAATATTATATCAATGGCTGTCTATGGTTTGTACCGTAATGAAAAAAAATTGTATTATAACATTATTTTGTTAGAAAAATAATGTTATAATTTAATTTTTTAATTCCTTTCGATATGCTATTGGTAAAGTACGTCAATATAAACTCCTTTTTGGTTTTATATTTTTAATTTTTTGATATGAGAGTAGATAAAGGAGAGATATTTTTATTTATTTTCATTATTTATTTCATTCATTTTAATTATTTCATTTATTTTATTATTCATGTACACAAAATAAATTACATAAAGATAAGACAAAATTAACGAGGAGGAAATGAAATATAAATATGATAAGTGTAAAAGTAATAATATTATGAAAACCTATTATATTCTCGGTGGTAGGCCACAACATCGGCTGTCGGCAGAAGTTGACCCACCAGACAAAGTCTTGCCGCCAAGCGATTCGTCGTGTTCCGGCATGATGTCTGGTGAAGCCGTACGGAGGACGGGTCTGAGCAGTTGTGTTGCGATGTGTGCCGGGTACGATGCGCCAAATGTTATTGTGTCGGTAGTTTGATCGTGGAGGGTCTCCAGATTAATCTCCCTCTGGTGCAGCAGCGTTGGTCGTGTTGTTGGGTTTAACATTGCATCACCTCGCTCAACTGCCGTCTTCCTTCCTACTCACTAAGATTTTTAAGTGAATAGGCTTAATAAACTTGCGCGTTTTACCATCAACGATTGCATCACTGCTTACCATCAGGCGGGACTGCAGTCAAGCACTAGTTTATAATTATAAAAAAAGACCTAAACAATTAATTCAAAAATAATTATATACATATGTATACTTAAATAAATTCATACTAATATTATAAATGCGAAAGTAACTCTGTCTGTCTGTCTATCTGTCTGTCTGTCTGTCTGTCTGTCTGTTACGCTTTCCCGCCTAAACCCCTCAACCGATTTTGATGAAATTTGCTACAGACAATCTGTAGACCCTGAGAACAAACATAGGCTACCTTTTATCACGGAAAAATTTGATGTTCCCGAGGTAAATCTAAAAAGCGCGATATAACCGAACTCCACGCGGGCGAAGCCGCGGGCGGAAAACTAGTACCTACATAAAACTCAAATATTTACAGCTACTAACTTGTATTTCCTACTTTATATGGCAATGCAGAACTATTTCCTACGAAGGAACACAGAAACAAATTCAACTATGAAATAACCCCCTTTCTTCTATTCTTACAGCAGGAAGAAGAATTTGAAGAAGAAGAAGAGGAAATAGTCCGCAAACCTTCTTCACTTGCCGAACTCAAGCGAAAGCAGACCACCGCAGTGGTGCTCCTGGGCGTCATTGGAGCAGAATTTGGACAAGATATTACTAGCGAAGGTATATATAAAATTTGTTTTTTCTCTTTTATATCTAAATTGAACTTAATGCATCTACCGCTCACCTACTACACCTACCATATCGGTACATCTAAGAGTAGTGACACATCTGCGGAACGTACGGTGCCGAAAGCTCAGCGGCTGAAGTCATCATCATCTCAGCGTTAATCCCAGTCGCATCCGCAGCTTTTTCAGCTTTGGAGTCTGGGGTCCGCTTTATCAGTCTAACTGCTGATTTTGGCTAAACTTCGATATTTTCCGTGAAGCGACTACCGTCTGACCTCCACAACCCGAAGGCGATATCTAAGCATTGCAGTTAGACCAATTGTTAGACTTTTGAGGGCTCCAACAACCCGTAACGACTGCCACTAGATGTTCGTATGACAACCGGGACCAACGGCTTAACGTGCTTTCCGAGGCACGACCAGACCAGTGCAAATATTCATATTCATGCATACAAACATTTGCACTGTGCGGGGATCGAACCCGCGCCTCCTTGCGCAACGGCCGCGTTCGCTACCGCTACGCCACGGAGGCTGTCAAGCAGCTCAGCGGCTGAAGTGTCTGTCGCAATATTCAGTTGTTATGTCAAACCAAACGGTCAAAACGCGGCGTCTTGTTCAGCGCGCTAGGCGACGGAAAGTTACGTGGCGTCATCGTCAGTCTGTGTCGACACTTTATGGTGTGCGGTTTTTGTGACGAACCCGAATTGCCCAGAAAAATGGATCTAATTAGAATATTAGCTGTTATAGAGGGCTTAGAAGACATTGCCGCTCTTCGTTACCGCCACGTGCGCGATGTACAACACCGCCGAACGTTCAGCTACGCCCGCCGAACTTTCGGTCGCGCAACGCATAGCGTGATGTGTCGCTTGCTATGCAACATGCATTAAATGCGTTTTAGCTGAACTTTTACATGCTAACTATTTATTAACTATTCCTATTGCAGCATATTTCAATAAAATCACTAAAATAACATGCATAATAACTTGGTATTTCGAAAAACCATTAAAAAGTCGACATTAATTTTACGTGACAGCCCCACAAAAAAAGAAAGATGGATAAAATCAAGGTATTAAACACATTTTGTGGAATTAAACCAATGAATAAAGTTGAGGCATTTATCAATACAATTTTGCGTCTTTTAATTACTTTCAAATCAACTGCATAACCCATGCGTTGTAGTACTTTTAAGTATGGACTAATTATAATAATAATAATTGTCGTATCGGCCAATGGTCTGATAGCCAAGAGCCTCGACCAACATCTATTGAGGCTCTCGTTAGGCAGTTGGATCAAGGGCCAGATTCAAAAGGCAGTACTCCTCGATACGGCCCGCATCGTGAGGAGGTTCCTGTCTCTGGAGCCCTAACCACCGGTAGCTTGGACCCGCTCCCGCCATCAGTGGAACACTATTTTTTATATTTTTAAATGTTTTTATGTTTTTTATAAATATTTAAAAATGTAAATGAATATGTATATGTAGAAAAATAATAATAATAATACTTTATTTGCAAGAATGTAGGTGTACAAAAATAGTATGTTGTTCATAAAAATAAAAATAGGCCCCTATACATTCTACCATTAGATGTGGTGTGCAAATATTGAAATTTACCTAATTACAATGTTAAAGTCATCCCATTATATATTACTTATTAATGTCAATTTATAAAATGTCCATGATTTTTATAACAATGTCAAAAAAAGAAACTATAGATATAATTACATCAATAAATACAATAATCCTAATTCAATGTCATCATTCAATAATATAATTAATGTCACAATTTCTAATAATAAATACATTACATAAAATAGTCAAACAAAATCTTTTTCCAACAAAAAGTCTGCAACACTATAATAAGCCTTGTCTACTAAAAATTACGAAGTCTTTTCTTGAACAATGACAAAGTACAATCCTTCCAACGACTAGGTATTTTATTATAAATCAACGGTGCCATGCAGCAGACAGACACCCTTGCGCATCAGAGTTGTTCTAGCACCAGGGATACATAGACTGCTATTGTCACGCCTATTCCTTGGGAATGCATCAGCCATTCGTGTGAAGCGACCTGGGTTTAATTTTACGAACACTGCCATTTCCAAAATATACAAACATGGGAGGGTTAATAATTTATATTGTTTAAAATATGTCACGCAGCTGTCAGTAGTTTTTAATTTAAAAATAGATCGTATGCATCTTTTTGGGCCTTAAATGCAGTTTCTTTTTCTGTTGAATTGCCCCAAAAGATAACTCCGTATCGCAGATGGCATTCAACAATACCATAGTATGCAGTAAGGCATGCATCCAGATTTACAATCGCAGACAAGGTATATAGAGCATATGCAGATGAACTTTGTTTTTTGCAAAGCAACTCAATGTGTTGTTTCCAGCTAAGTTTTTTATCTATTTCTAGCCCTAGAAATTTAGTACTAACGACCTCGTTAATTTTATTACCATTATATTGCACATTGAGATTATCTATATGTGTCATACGTTGGTTAAATTGAATTAATTTTGTTTTATTGAAATTTATTTTCAAATTATTTTCTTCTAACCATTTTATAATCAATTTTAACGAATTATTAATGTCACTTTCATATGTATCTACACTTTTCGAAGGTATTGTCAAGGTACTGTCATCTGCATATAAAGTCAAAGGTTGTTCAATCCATTTCGGTAAGTCATTGATATATATTATAAATAACAAGGGACCCAGCACACTACCCTGCGGCACCCCGTAACTCACTCTTCGCACTTCTCGAAACATCTCATCACGTTTATTAAATAAATTTATCCTGTTTATTTCGGTTATTTGTCGTCTATTTTGTAAATAAGATTGACATAGTGCTAAAACATATACTAAAACATAAACATATAATATACAATATGTTAAGAAAATCCTGTCCGACCCGTAAGGATAATAAAAGTTAGGTAAACACATTACCAAATAACATATGAAATTTTACATAATCATCATAGTGACAATACTAGTGAATTTTGAAATAATCTTTTTTTCCCGCGAATTAATTCCAACTCACCCAAAATTTGGTAGTTTTTAAAAAGTGACAACATTATTTTTGACGGTATAATTCTGAGCGAATAGCGATAGGCCGCGTGCCGCGTGCCCTGCCCCCCTTCGCCCGCGCCTGTATGGCCTACCGCACATGTTTTAAGTTACCTCTTTTTGCGAAATAATATTTATTTTATTAGGGGGATTTTTTTTAAAGTTTAGCCTTGGCTTTGTAGGCATTAGTAGAATCAGTTATTGATACCTAACAATACCTTCACGGATCGGACAGGGTTTTCGTTACATATTGTATACGTATCAAAAAATTTAACCCATTAGGAAATTAGCTTACATGTGTGTCATATTTCATTCATATTGGTTAAGCGTTCTATGTAAATCATAAATATCTAAACATAAATAAACTGTTTAGATTAGTAGGAAGTAGGATTATTACTTTTATGAAAATCATCTATGTAGAAAAGGTTGTTAACATCTGTCTTTTTGGCGTAAATTACTCGTTGCCTAGCAACGGTTTGTTTACCTCTATTCTTTATCGAATTTGGCTCAAATATAGTTTTTAATATTTTACAGGAACAAAGATCTTATAAATATTTGAAATTAATTAATGATTTAACTAGTTGTTACCCGCGACTCCGTCCGCGTGTTGATATAAAATAAGCGCCTGTTAAAATAATGGGAGCAATATCTACGTGCGCGTTGTCCCCTTTCGCAACATTTTTGTTACTGCTCTGCTCTTATTAGTCATAGCGGGATGTTAATGTATGTCCTTTCTCAGGCTCTAGATTATCTGTGTACCAAATTTAATTACGAGTATTAGTAGTATCATCAACATCAACCTTTTATCGTCCCACTGCTGGGCACGGTTCTCCTCTTATACAGAGAAGGATTGAACGTAATCACCACGATTGCTCAATGCGGGTTGGCGATTTCAGACTTATAAAGTCCAGGTTTCCTCAAGATGTTTTCCTTCACCTTCAGTAATTGGTGTCCACGATATACTTAGAAAGTACATATAACTTTAGAAAAGTTACATTGGTACTTGCCTGACCTGGAATCGAACCCGCACACTCATACTTGAGAGGCTGGTGTTTTAACCACTAGGCCACCACGACTTATAGACTCGTACTAGTATAGATGCCGCTAAATATTAAGGATATGTAATAAACTCAATTTCACATTTTTTGCAGATGTGCCAATATAGCACTAGGCGAGCGGGATATTCTTATACTATGCAAGGTTTAAATTACGATATTTTTGTGTGAAAAAGCAACTGAGCATCTCAAAGAGAATTTTTTTTTTTTTTTTTGAGAAAAGAAACTGTTGAAGGTATAAAAATATATAAAAAAGTCAGCAAATATAAAAAAGAAATATATAGGTGTATTAATGTTCCGAAGTTTTTATGTCAAAAAACTGCTGAGCATCTGAGAGAGGATTTCTTTTTATTTTTTTTTTTTATTTTTTGAGAAAATCCACTACTGAAGGTATAAAAATAAATAAAAGAAGTAAACAAATATAAAAAAATATATAGATATAAAAATATTCCGAAGTTTCGAGAAAAAACTGCTGAGCATCTCAGAGACGATTTTTTTTTTTTGAGAAAATAAACTGTTGAAGGTGTAAAAATAAATAAAAAAAGTAAGCAAATATAAAAAAAAAACATATAGGTGTAAAAATATTCCGATGTTTTTATGACAAAAAACTGCTGAGCATCTGAGAGAGGATTATTCTTTTTTTTCTTTTTTTTTTTTTGATAAATTACACTGCTAAAGGTGTAAAAATAAATAAAAATGTCTAAAAATAAATAAATAAAAAAGGTGTAAATATACAATAAGTAAAAACTTCAACCTGACACACTACGCGTCGTACTGATATTATACAGAATCCTACATCTCACAAACAAAGTTTTCAGAGCAACTAGCATACGACTTAGTACATATCTTGGCTAGATTGTGTTCCGTGAGGAATTCGATAGAAATAATCGAACTCCTCACAGAACACTCTTTGTTTCGATGAAGCATCGACGTATGATCTCCATACAGAACTTTTTTTTTTGGGGATGGGATATCATCAAATGACTTCTCCCGCTCTGGGCGAAGCGGAAGGGCGTGTCAGACTTATACTGACTAAAACCCACCCGTGTTTCTTCACTTGCCTGTGCGACGTCCAGGGCCACGGTTTCTTGTTTAACCAACCCGCAACCCTGACCCAGGAGGCATCGGTCTTCGTGGACCCCGTCGCGATGTGCTGATATCTCTTTGAGGCGCGCGTGAAACACGACGCGCCGTCGACTCGGGCCTGGTCCTTACAGAACCTTGGTTTAGTTAGGATCCTAATTTTTACATTTTTCTCGGTAGTAGGCCATAACATCGGCCGCCGGCAGAAGTTACCACCCACCAGACAAAGTCTTGCCGCCAAGCGATTCGTCGTGTTCCGGCATGATGTCTGGTGAAGCCGTACGGTGTACGGGTCTGAGCAGTTGTGTTGCGATGTGTGCCGAGTACGATGCGTCAAATGTTGTTGTGTCGAGAGTTTGGTCGTAGAGGGTCTCCAGATCAATCTCCCTCTGGCGCAGCATCGTTGGTCGTGTTATTGGGTTTAACATTGCACCACCTCGCTCAACTACCGTCTTCCTTCCTATTCACTAAGATTTCTTAAGTAAATGGGCTTAATAAACTAGCGCGCTTTACCATTAACGATTGCATCACTGCTTACCATCAGGCGGGATTGCAGTCAAGCGCTAGTTTATAATTATAAAAAAGGACGTTTTTTGTTAATTTACCCCCTTATTCATAAACACTGCTTAAAGATAACTAGTGATTAGCGATTGTGGTTGTTGTTTTGTCTCATGACTTAAGTCTTTGACCAGTGTGTGTTGCCAGTGATGACTTACGGAACTGAAACGTGGTCGCTCACAATGGGCCTCATACGAAGGCTCAGAGTCCCACAAAGGGCAATGGAAAGAGCTATGCTCGGAGTTTCTCTGCGTGATCGAATCGGAAATGAGGAGATCCGCAGAAGAAAGGCCCCCAACAAGGTGGACCGATGACTTGGTGAAGGTCGCGGGAAGCCGATGGATGCGGGCAGCACAAGACCGGTCAGCGTGGAAAGCCTTAGGAGAGGCCTTTGTCCAGCAGTGGACATCTATAGGCTGAAGAAAAAGAAGAAGAAACATACATATTAGACCTTTACACGTCACTTAACTTTAATCATCGTTTATAAATAAACTCCGTGGTACCTACATGGTGGTCATTCATAAAGGATGATTCAAGTAAAGTTACGCTAAAAGGTCAAAATAAAATAATAATAAATAAAAATATACGGACAAATCACAGATTGAGCTAGCCCCAAAGTAAGTTCGAGACTTGTGTTATGGGATACTAACTCAACGATACTATATTTATAATAGAATAAACATCCAAGACCCAGGCCAATCAGGAAAAGACCGTTTTCCATCATGACCTGGCCGGGGATCGAACCCGGGGCCTCCACGTGGCAGACAGGCGTGTTAACCGCGGAGAACGACAGAAAATTAAAAGTTAAAGAATCTCTAATCACTAGATAACTTTAAGCAGCGTTTATGAATAAGGGGGATAATAGGGATGTTTCCTGGGTAAAAAAAAAAATCTATTTAGTCCGTCATTCGGATTATAGAAAAATATTGGATACGTATATTTTGTTTTATCAAATTAATAAAAATTTACAAACATAAAAGGCATCAAAGATCAGGAGTGGTGGCTGGTGACGTCACTGGTCGCTAAAAGTGTAGCGTGCAATGACGTCACACAAGTTTTGAATGTACTGTGTCGTCCTCATTTTTTTGTTTATATGAAAAAAAGAAAAAATACGTGTCTAGTATTTTTTGGAAATCTGACTGACGGACTAATTAGTTTTTTTTAGTCAACTACCCTATTATAAACTTAGATGACACGATTGGTGCAGTGATTGAGCAATTGACTGCTATGCTTCGTGTCAATATTAGGATTATATCATCATCAATCATCAAACATCATCATCATCATCACCATCAACCTTTCTTTTTTTTTTTGAAGGATTGAGCGTAATCACCACGCTTGCCCGACGCGGTTTGGCGATTTCAAACTTAAAAGTCTGGGTTTCTTCAAGGTATTTTCCTTGAAAATCACTAAAGCCTGATCAGTCTTATCTTAATTCTCTCCGAGAGCTTACCTACTTATTTTTCTTTCGCTTACCTGCCCACTGCTTCTTATGGGGACTACTTATTCTGCTTCTAAAGGGGTATTATAAAATCACTGATTGTTTAGAAGACAATAAAACTTGGGACTGACTGTAATTATGACATTTAAAACGCTGGTTTTTTTTTAAATCACGTAAATTATTGTAAACGTTTTCATTTTTAATATCTGGACTTGAACAAAGACGATGATCCCTGAGTTTGTTTCGGCTATTTCTTCTCAGAGGTAGTAAGTTAGGAAATGGCGGCTCCATCTAGTTTAAAAAACAAATATGACGTGTAAAAGTGATCAGTGATCCTACTTGCTTAATAAACGATTTCATTTCATATGCTACCCTAATATTGTTTTTTTTTTTTAATAATTATAAACTAGTGCCTGACTGCCATCCCGCCTGATGATAAGCAGTGATACAGTATCGTTGAGTTAGTATCCCATAACACTTATTTATTTAAAAAACTGCTCATACCCGTCCTGCGTACGGCTTCACCAGACATCATGCCGGAACACGACGAATCGCTGGCCGCCAAGCCGGCAGCCGATGGTATGGCCTTCCACCGAGAGAATATGTTGATAATAATTTAGCGTCAAAGCCTTTGGTTCCTTGAGCTGAATGCATGACGCGAGGAGTTGAAAGCCCGACCACCTGCGGCTATCAGTTATAGCTATGGGAATCGTATACTCTCATGCAAAGGGCAATGGAAAGAGCTATGCTCGGAGTTTCTCTGTGTGATCGAATCAGAAATGAGGAGATCCGCAGAAGAACTATAGTCACCGACATAGCTCTGCGAGTCGCTAAACTTAAGTGGCAGTGGGCAGGGAACATTGCTCGTAGAACCGATGGCCGATGGGGCAGTAAGGTTCTGGAGTGACGGCTACGTACGTGCTACGTGGACCGATGACCTGGTGAAGGTCGCGGGAAGCCGATGGATGCGGGCAGCACTAGACCGGTCGGCGTGGAAAGCCTTGGGGGAGGCCTTTGTCCAGCAGTGGACTTCTATAGGCTGAAGAAGAAGAAGATGGTCTCATGCCCGCAATGGGCGAGGATTTTTATAAACAAAATTGGCTACATAAGCTACATGCGAGCAGATCAACGGCAAAACGGGACTTGGAGATGGCCGCCGTGGCCGAAATCGATCGATTACATCATCATCATCATCAATCATCATCATCATCACCATCATCATCAACAACCTTTTTAGGGTTCCGTACCTAAAAGGTAAAATGGAACCCTATTCATGTGAGTTCGCTATCCGTCTGTCCGTCCGTCTGTCACCAGGCTGTATCTCATGAACCGCTATAGCTAGACAGTTGAAACTTTTAGAGATTATGTAATTCTGTTTCCGCTATAACAAAAATACTAATATAATCAGTCATTGGTGTTCAAGATATCCTTAGAAATTATATCTTGGACTATAACATGATGATGATGATGTTCCCGACCGATTTCGGCCACGGCGACCACTTCGACTCCTAGCCGATGATTTGGCGCTCATGCGCCCGAAGATGGCTTATGTAGCCTATCTTGGCGGCGAAACTTCGTGCACACTGAGGGCACGTAAGCACGCCGTCGACGTAGTTGTATGTGATGGCAGCAGGTGGGCGGGCCTTTAATTGGTCGCGCTTGGCATCGAGGACAGCTTTGCGCTGCTCCTCAAACTCGCGTACTTGTCCGTACACCATTCTGCGCCATTCTGGCCGTTTTGCTGCCAAACGCTCCCATTCAGAGGGTTCTATATTGCAACTCTTCATGTGCCGCTTTAAGACATCCTTGAACCGGAGGGGTTGCCCGCCATGCTTTCGCTTGCCCTCCTCCAGCTCAGAGAAGAAGATGCGCTTCGCCACTCTTTCGTCCGCCATACGTGACAACACATAACACACAACAACAACACACACAACAACAAAACATCATCAATATTGTCAATAAAAACCTTTAATTGGCCTTCGTTTATTTTCAACAAAGGATTTTTAGTTTTTAGTTCTCTTCTTACCCATACTAATATTATAAATGCGAAAGTAACTCTATCTGTCTGTTACGCTTTCCCGCTTAAACCTCTCAACCGATTTTGATGAAATTTGGCACAGACAATCTTTAACCCTGAGAAAAGACATAGGCTACCTTTTATTGAAAAAAACAATTGATATTCCCAGGGGAAATCTAAAAAGCGCGGTATAACCGAATTCCACGCGGGCGAAGCCGCGGGCGGAAAGCTAGTTGTCAATAAAACTTTTAATTGGCCTTCGTTTATTTTCAACAAAGGATTTTTAGTTTTTCGCCTACATTATGTGCCTCTGCTAAGGAAGGGCCTCTTACCCTTAAAAACGAAAAGCATCGTAATAAAATTATGTTTTCCGCTTGCACCGAAGTCAGCTGTCATTTTTTTTTTTTTAAATACAATTTTAAACTAGCGCTTGACCGCAATCCCGCCGGATGGTAAGCAATGACGCAACTGTTAATGGTATAGCGCACTAGTTTATTAAGAGCCTATTCACTCTAGCCTTGAAGACACTCAAATTGTAGTCCGACGGAAACACCGCGGCTGGCTAATTGTTCCAGTCCCTCGATGCACACGGTATAAAGGAGGAGGCGAAACGCTTCGTCCGGATTGTAGTGGTGTTAACAACGTAAGGGTGGAAAGTCGCCGTACGACGGGTCGTCCGATGGTGGAACGGAGATGCGGGAATTAACTTATGCAATTCCCTTGCACACTCACCAGAATGCATCCTATAGAAGACCGAAAGGCTGGCTATTCTACGCCTGTGCTCCAGGCTTTGGAGACCGTTTCGAGTTAAATCTGGGTCGCCAATCAGCCTCTTCGCACGCCTATCCACTGAATCCAAAGTGGCCAGGTGACATTTCGCAGCACCAGCCCAACGCCGGCACCTCCATCTGTTCTTTCCATCCGTTAGCGATCGGCTGGCTAAGACATGGCTTGAGGTTGACCACTGCGTTGCCCAATTTCTCACAGGTCATGGCAACTTTAAAAGTAAACTGTATTCTTTTAAACTTGTTCCTTCGCCTTTGTGTCAATGTTCTACATCGAACTGTGAATTTGAACTGTCCGCACATCACATCTTGTGGGAGTGTATTCTTTGGCAGAATGAACGCAATATTATGTTGGATAGTGTACAAGTTACATCCGGAGTCGTTTATTACACGGACCTTGTAGGAACTAGAACCAATTTCCGTGCGTTCAGGCGCTTTTGCCATACCTAATATTGGAATCAATTGTAACAGCACATACCTACTTAGGAGCCATTAACTTAATCTAATTTTATTCCGTGGTGCTTGGCAATCTGGGCTTCTCCCAGTTGCAATAATGTCCGTTTGTGCCGATTGGCCTAGTTCTGTTCTGTCTCCTGCTTGTTATGGAGGGAAGTGGAAAAAATATCTTTTTTCTTACTCCTCCGCTATTCTTTTCTGATTAATTTCGTTGCGGGACCCAAGATAGTTGAATCGTTTCTCCGGGACTCGTCGAGCTTCATTGCTCGGCGTTTTTCTGGCGGTCGCCACTGTTGATTCTGGCTTTCAGGAGTTCAAGTGGGTGGGATAATGTGTGGCGGGTAGCACCAGCCCAAATGTGGCTGCAGTACTCCACACACGAGCGGACCTATAAACAATTACAATCTGACAGTTTGTACTCTTATAAAAACGCTTCTCGTTTACAAATGTATATTATTAGAAGCTCGCTTGTTTATTTTATATGTTTTGCAATGTTTGGCTTGCTTGTTTTAGGCGCTGCCGGCAATAGGAGACGAAAGGACGGCGACAGTAGGAAGAGCTCCGTGGTCGAAGGTGAATTATTTTGTTTATTTTTGTACTCACAGTAAAGTATACATTATGTAAAGAAAACCCTGTCCGATCCGTGAAGCTATAGTTAGGTATCGATATGCCTACAAAGCCGGGATAAACTTTAAAAAAACCCTTAAAAGTAAATTATATTTCACAAACTGAGGTAACTTAATACATGTGCGGTAGGCAATACATGCGCGGGCGAAGGGGGCTGGGCACGCGGTACGTGGTCGCATCACTCATAATAATACCGTCGAAATATTGTAGTCACTTTTTTTTAAAAATACCGAATATTGGGGAAGTTGGATTTAATTCGCGGGAAAAAAGATTATTTCTAAATTCATTCGTATTGTTACTATGATGATTGTGTAAAATTTCATATTATATTTGGTCATGTGTTTACCTAACCTTTATTATCCTTACGGGTCGGACGGGGTTTTCTTTACATATTGTATACAACGTGTAACAAAAAGGGTATATACATACCAAGGGCATGGCATCTTTAGATGATATCAAACGATATCGGAAGGGTTTCAACTCAAAATAAAATACTCAAAAAATTGGTACCAAGTTTTCGGTTTCGTGTGTTTCTTAAAATCAAATCATAACAAACGTGGCAGCACACTACATACGTTAATAACTACTCGTTACCTGTCACATTACTTGCCAAAATCCGGTAAATGTCTTCAATATCTCTGTGCGACTAGTATGATAGTAGCCTATCACAGGCGGTGTTTTTCCTCATAACTTCCTAACATAAAGAGATAGGATTAAAAAACCCTCCCAATATCGTTTGGTATCATGTAAAGATGCCATGCCTTTGTTATGTATATACCCTTTATGTTACACCTTGTATATTAGTATAAATACTCCCATTATAACAACACCATTTTCCATTCCAGGCTTCACACTGAGCTCGTCCAACAACCTAGCCCGCCTGACAGCTCTAGCGCTCACCCATCTACTTCTTAGCCCCGCATGCCCGCGCTTACCCGCGCACACGCCGCTGCGCCGGGCGGCTGTCGACCTGTTGGGCAGGGGCTTCACTGTGTGGGAACCTTACTTGGATGTCAGTCATGTGTTATTGGGTAAGTTGATGGTAAGCAGTGATGCAATCGTTGATGGTAAAGCGCGCCAATTTATTAAGAACCTATTCACTCAAAGAAACTGGGTGAATAGAAGGAAGACGGCAGTTAAGTGAGGTGATGGCTGATGCAATGTTAAACCCAACAACATGACCAACGATGCAGTGCCAGAGGGAGAATAGAATAGATTAGAATTCTATTCTATATTATAACTCTTAATAAACTCTTTATAAAGAGTATTCTATTCTATTGAATAGAATAGAATACTCTTTATTATGTTCACCATATGGATTACAGAACATAAATAAGATCTAATAAGAAGAGAGAAGAGAAGAAGAAAGATTTTACAAAGGGTGACACAATGGGCGGTCTTATCGCTAAGAGCTTTTACAGACAACCCTTGGATGGAATACTAAGGGGAAGGAGAGAGAAATAATGTAGGTAGTCTATAGTGTACTATTTACATATGCGCACTACACACCTTCAGTTTTATCTGTACGATTTATCTGTACAGTCGAACTGTACCGATAAGTCGTTAGGTGTGTAGAACAAACAGTTGAACTGTACAGTCAAACTGTGATCTAATCAAAATATGAATAGATAAATCTGTAAAGATAGAACTGTACAGTTAAAACTGAGAGTGTGTAGTCGAAAACTGCGCAGTTTTGTCAGTTTTGTCGCAGCGAGCGTGAAGTGAACACGACTTCTAAGTATTTTTCCTTGCCCCTCAACGAAAACTCGTCTACCATGGCCCAACGAGAATGGCTGGAAGAGTTTATACAACTATACCAATCGGAGCCTTCATTATGGAAAATCAAAAGCAAGGAATACCATAATCGAGTAAAAAAAGTTTTTCGTTTTCGTCTATTTTCTTGTAACACACAAATTAGTCCTACGGTCGCTAGTCGTCGTCTATGGAGGCCATGATGACAAAAACTGGAAGATCGTGCAGTTTACTTGAAAGTGTGTAGGCTGTATGGACCTACGATTTATCTGTACAGTTTGACTGTACAGATAAATCGTACAGATAAAACTGAAGGTGTGTAGTGCGCAATAGTGTATATAATAAATATTTACGTTAAATGTATCATACTAGTTTAACTAAATATATACATCTAATTAATAAACATCATACAAGAGCAAATAAAATATAATGACATGTTTAAAGAGAGAGGAAGTGCTTTTTTATAATAGTTTTAAAAGTGGACAGAGTTGTAGCACGCCTTACAAAGCGACTTTGTTTAGTACTATATAGGGATATATGGACCGAGAAAGCGAGTTTGTTTAGTACTATGTAGGGATATATGGACAGAGAAAGGGAGTTTGTTTAGTGCTATGTAGGGATATATGGACAGAGAAAGGGAGTTTGTTTAGTGCTATGTAGGGATATATGGACAGAGAAAGGGAGTTTGTTTAGTACTATGTAGGGATAAATGGACCGAGAAAGCGAGTTTGTTTAGTACTATGTAGGGATATATGGACAGAGAAAGCGACTTTGTTTAGTGCTATGTAGGGATATATGGACAGAGAAAGGGAGTTTGTTTAGTGCTATGTAGGGATATATGGACAGAGAAAGGGAGTTTGTTTAGTACTATGTAGGGATATATGGACAGAGAAAGGGAGTTTGTTTAGTACTATGTAGGGATATATGGACAGAGAAAGGGAGTTTGTTTAGTACTATTGTAGGGATATATGGACAGAGAAAGGGTGTTTGTTTAGTACTATGTAGGGATATATGGACCGAGAAAGCGAGTTTGTTTAGTACTATGTAGGGATATATGGACAGAGAAAGCGACTTTGTTTAGTAGGGATATATGGACAGAGAAAGGGTGTTTGTTTAGTACTATGTAGGGATATATGGACCGAGAAAGCGAGTTTGTTTAGTACTATGTAGGGATATATGGACAGAGAAAGCGACTTTGTTTAGTGCTATGTAGGGATATATGGACAGAGAAAGGGAGTTTGTTTAGTACTATGTAGGGATATATGGACAGAGAAAGGGAGTTTGTTTAGTACTATGTAGGGATATATGGACCGAGAAAGCGAGTTTGTTTAGTACTATGTAGGGATATATGGACAGAGAAAGCGACTTTGTTTAGTGCTATGTAGGGATATATGGACAGAGAAAGGTAGTTTGTTTAGTACTATGTAGGGATATATGGACAGAGAAAGCGAGTTTGTTTAGTGCTATGTAGGGATATATGGACCGAGAAAGCGAGTTTGTTTAGTACTATGTAGGGATATATGGACAGAGAAAGCGACTTTGTTTAGTGCTATATAGGGATATATGGACAGAGAAAGGGAGTTTGTTTAGTACTATGTAGGGATATATGGACCGAGAAAGCGAGTTTGTTTAGTACCATGTAGGGATATATGGACAGAGAAAGCGACTTTGTTTAGTGCTATGTAGGGATATATGGACAGAGAAAGGGAGTTTGTTTAGTACTATGTAGGGATATATGGACAGAGAAAGCGACTATGTAGGGATATATGGACAGAGAAAGCGACGTTGTTTAATACTATGTAATGATTGAGATCTAAATCTTCTCTCCTCAGGTCTGCTGGAGATGTGCTGTGATGCTGACAAGCTCGTGCCCTCGATGA
Organism: Sesamia nonagrioides; assembly: GCA_017933935.1. Taxonomy (NCBI): domain Eukaryota; kingdom Metazoa; phylum Arthropoda; class Insecta; order Lepidoptera; family Noctuidae; genus Sesamia; species Sesamia nonagrioides. The sequence goes on from JADWQK010000160.1 coordinate 65,861, forward strand.
CGTATGGACTTCCTCTCACTCCACAAGCAGACTCCTGCCGAACTGCCCGACACGCGCTCACACTCATAGCCACTGCCAGGTAATAACGAACAAATCAATGAATAATGAAGCGTATTGTCTGGTCCCAGAAGTATCTCAAACTAGCGGCCGCCAGCGACTTCGTTCGCATGGAGTTAGTTACGCTCCGCTCCTTTTGGTCGCAGCGTGATGTTATGTAGCTTAAAGCCTTCCTGGGTTAATGGGCTATCAAAGGCAAAAATATTTTTTCAAATCGGACCAGTAGTTCCTGAGATTAGCGCGTTCAAACAAACAAACTCTTCAGCTTTATACAGTATGTTAAATAACAGAGGGCGTTCCCTTAAACTCGTTAATATATATCATTAATAGATTAAAATAAAAATATCAGCATAGAAAAATAAGCATAAAAAAATCCGAAAAAAAAAAATTCTAATTGGAAATAAATTTGAAACCTCCTGTTTTAAATCATAATAGTAGTCGTCATGTATAAATAAATTGCGACGTTGCCGTCATTCATGTTCGCGTGTACAGTGTGTTTCTTTTACATGTCTATTTCGAGTTAACGGGAACGCCCTCTGTTAGTTAACATACTGTATATTAATATAGATAAGATATACTTTACGTCGGCCAAATTCGATAAAAAATAGAGGTAAACAAACCGTTGCTAGGCAACGAGTAGTTTACGCCTAAAAGACAGATGTTAACAACCTTTTCTAGATAGATGATTTTCATAAAAGTAATAATCCTACTTCAAATATAAACATCCAAGACCCAGGCCAATCAGGAAAAGATCGTTTTTCATCATGATGTGGCCGGGGATCGAACCCGGGGCCGCCACGTCGCAGGCACGCGTGTTGACCGCTGCGCCACGGAGGTCGTCGAAACAGTTTATTTATGTTTAGAGATATTTATGATTTACATAGAACGCTTAACCGATTTGAATGAAATATGACACGTAAGCTAAAATCCTAATAGGTTAAATTTCTTGATACTTACATATACAATATGTTAAGAAAACCCTGTCCGACCCGTAAGGATAATAAAGGTTAGATAAACACATGACCTAATAAAATATGAAATTTTACATAATCATCTTAGTAACAATACTAGTGAATTTTGAAATAATCTTTTTTTCCCGCGAATTAATTCCAACTTCCCCAAAATTTGGTAGTTTTTAAAAAGTGACAACATTGTTTTTGACGGTATAATTCTGAGCGAATAGCGATGCGACCGCGTGCCGCGTGCCCCGCCCCTCTTCGCCCGCGCCTGGATGGCCTACCGCACACGTTTTAAGTTACCTCTTTTTGCGAAATAATATTTATTTTTTTTAGGGGATTTTTTTTAAAGTTTAGCCCGGCTTTGTAGGCATTAGTAGAATCAGTTATCGATACCTAACAATACCTTCACGGATCGGACAGGGTTTTCTTTACATATTGTATATTATACTTAGTCCATACTTGAAAGTATTACAATGCATGTGTTATGACATGACAAATGCCTCAACTTTATTCATTGGTTGAATTTCACAAAATGTGTTTAATACCTGGATTTCATCCATCTTTCTTTTTTTGTAGGGCTATTACGTAAAATTAATGTCGATCTTTTAATGGTTTTTTGAAATACCAAGTTATTAAGTATAGTTAGCATGTAAAAGTCGATAATCATGTAAATAACAGGAGATTTGAAAAATGTGAGTTGAGATAACCCTAAATTGTTTTTTTTATCTCTATTCTTTATGGAGGTTGGCGAGAATATAGGTGACTCGTACGAAGTATTCGCATATCATAATTTCAATCGTAAATTTTCGAAAGAAGACTGAAATGTGAGTTATTTGTATATTTTTCCGGTGTAAAAGCTTTAAAATGATGCTTTATTTATGTATATTGATAAAGTATGGGTTACCGGTTATCGTTTGGGAAGCTACGCTACATCTTCTCATCGTCCAAGATACCACACTGTCTCAAGTCTTTGACCAGTGTGTGTTGCCACTGATGACTTACGGAACTGAAACGTGGTCGCTCACAATAGGCCTTATACGAAGGCTCAAGGTCACACAAAAGGCGCTGGAAAGAGCTGTGCTTAGAGTTTCTCTGCGCGCTCGAACCAGTAATAAGGAAATCCGCAGAAAAACCAAACTCACCGACATAGCTCTTCGAGCCGCTAAAATTAAGTGGCAGTGGGCAGGGCACATTGCTCGTAGAACCGATGGCCGATGGGACAGTCAGGATCTGGAGTAGCGGCCACGTACCGGAAGATGCAGCGTAGGAAGGCCCCCAACAAGGATGTTAACAAGTGTTTAGGTGTTCGTAGTAACAGCATGTTTATATGTGGTCCAGACCCGCCGCGTTCATAACGACCATGGCGCGCGAGGTGGCGCGCTGTGCGGCGGCGGCGCAGTCGGGTCAGCCGTCCGCCGCCTACCTCGCGCTGCAGAAGGGCCGCGCCGAGGTACTGCGCGGGATCGAGCTGCTCATCGACAGGATGCACAACGAGGTCGCCGAGCTGCTGGTTGAAGTAAGTGTACATGTTTGCTAACGCTCCCACGATACAGAAGTCACCAAGGCTGCCGCCTGCCTGTCCGCTGCCGGCAAAGTTACCACCCACCAGACAAAGTCTTGCCGCCAAGCGATTCGTCGTGTTCCGGCATGATGTCTGGTGAAGCCGTACGGAGGACGGGTCTGAGCAGTTGTGTTGCGATGTGTGCCGGGTAGGATGCACCAAATGTTGTTGTGTCGGGAGTTTGGTCGTGGAGGGTCTCCAGCTCAATCTCCCTCTGGCGCAGCATGGTTGGTGGTGTTGTAGGGTTTAAAATTGCATCACCTTTTTTTTTCTGGGGTGGGCGACAGGGTCTGTCAGACTCTTACTGACTAAAACTACCCCGGTGTCTCTTCTATCACGAGCGCGCGTGGGGCCGCGGGAGTCTAAATTCTTCCACGGCCCCACACCCTCGTGCTGGCCCGGTCTGTCCGGGCCTCGTCTCCTGCACGGGGTAGTGGGGTGTCAAACTACCCCGTACATCGCCTCAGAGGCGCGCGCCGACATTCGCGCGCTTCCGCCTCGGGGTCCATCGAATAGGGGGCGGGGACTTCCCCATGTCCCTCGCCCCTGGACCCATTCATGGGGGGCGGAAGAGGGCGTTATCCGCCCTTCTTCGGCGCCTGGTGCGTCTTCAGCGGCCCGGGAAGGGAGTTGAGATCTCCCTCTCCCGTTCCGCAGCTTCCTTCTGCAACATCACGTCCTCGCAGAAGGACACCACCGCGTCCCACGACTCTGCGTTACCGACCATCCTCCGCACTACTGCCGGAAGCGTTAGGTCGCCTCCTACTTCATTTGTGAGAACACGGCGCTGCTCCTCCCAAGCTACACACTCGGAGAGCGTGTGCTGCGCCGTGTCTTCCCCGCATTGGATGCAGTGGTGGTACCGAGCGTCCGGCTCCCTGCCTAAGCGACGCAGGTACTTGCCGAAGCAGCCGTGCCCCGACAGTACCTGCGTCACCCTAAACGACAGGGAGCCGTGCCTTCTCCCGAGCCAGTCGTCGAGTACTGGCCGGATCGCCTCGACGGAAGCGAGGCCGCATACGCCTCTGCCGCCAGTCCGCCACCAGGGCCTGACGGAGCTCCTCTCAGCGCAGCTCGATCTGCCGCTGCGCCGGACTGGAGCCCCGTGTCCGCTCTTTCTCGCGCCATCGGTACAATGACGCGAGTACTTTCGCCTCTAGGTTCCAGGACGGGGATCCGGCCAGGACGCAAGCCGCCTCGTAGGAAATCGTGCGATACCCGCGGATGACCCTGACTGCCATCGTCCTCTGCGGCTTGCGCAGAATGGCCGAGTGTTCCGGCCGTCAGATCCATCGCCCACACAGGGGCCCCATATAGGGCCATGGACCGCACGATTCCCACGTACATCCGCCTACAGGCGGCGCTTGGGCCCCCCATGTTTGGAAGCAGCGTTGATAGCGCGCCTGCTGCACCCATTAACTTGGCCGCCAGCCGCCGGAAGTGGGGCCCGAATTCCCATTGGCTGTCGGGCACCAATCACAGGTACTTCATGGAAACATTGCATCACCTCGTTCAACTGCCTCAGACCCATCCGTCCTCTAGGACATGCCGATTTTTTCACGATGTCTTCCTTCATCGTTTTGAGAGCAGTGGTGAAGAAATATTTACACAAAGTAAAGTGCCTGAAGGGGTTCGAACCCACGACCTACAACTTATAAGTCGAGGCCGATACCACTAGGCCACACCTGCTTTTCGATCGGCAGATTCAATCAATAATATTCCTAGTAAATTGAATTCTTAACACATCTTATTGGTTTCTAGGTGATGGACATAATCCTGCACTGCGTTGACCAGTCGCACCTCAAAAGTAAAGGTCTGAACGAAGTGTTTCCGGCCATCTGCAGATACAACCAGGTGTCGCACTGTCCTGCCACCCGGAGGATTGCAGGTATTACATTATTGTTTATTCGGGTGTTATAGTATTGTTACGAATGCTCCTTATGTCAATGGCATAAGGTTCAATATTGCGTGATATTCTCATTCATTTATTACGTAACTTTTAAGCCCTATATCTCGAGATCCAGGCATTGTAGAGGTACAAATAAAAAAGCGTTGCTAGACCTATCGGATGGTACAGGTTTCATAAATATTATCAACGAAGTGTCGACATCAAAATACGACCTACAGGTAGGAAGTTCCTTCGACTGTCTCCCGGCTCCATCATCAGATCTACTCCACCTTTATTAAATTGTAGTGCTTTAAAATACTTAATGAAAATACTAAGAAATGCACTAGTCACCCCTAGGATTTTTGAAACCCTTTGATTTCTCTGTCTTCCATCATACTCGAAACTCGAACTTGAAATTATGCGCTTTTATTATTACTTCAAGACCGATCTGGAATGTTCGATCGGCTGACCTGAGACAGTCGAAGGAACTCCTCAACAATTCACAGCAGCTACCTTGTGTTTGGGCTTGATTAATTTGTATTGATAAGAACTTTACACCTAGATAGGTTGTGACTGCCAAAAGGGCTCTGATGGTGAATACAAAGACCAGTTCCGGGAACTCCTCAACGTTTTACAGTAGCTACTTTGTGTTTGGATTTAATTCATTTATATTGATGAGAACTTTGCACCCATTGGGTTAAAATAATGGTCTGCAGTAAATCTGATGATAAAGACCATAGGCATTCGAGAGAATTCTTCAAAATTACGGGTAAAAATTAAAGTAAAATACGTCGTTTTCCAACTATATTTGCGGCAGCTTCCAGTCTGACCGGATGCAACTGAGTACATAGTACTTATCACAACTAAAAAGTGTAAAGTAAAAAACTTTTTACAAAAAACAACCGACTACCAAAAACCACTACAAAGTGCAAAATAACTAATTTCGGAAGTCGGTTTCAAAAACGAATATACAAAAACCAAAGACACCCGAACAGACTTCCGAAATTACTTATTTTTCACTTTGTAGTGGTTTTTGGAAGTCAGTTGTTTTTTTGTAAAATAAAGTTTTTATGGGAACAGTGGTGATGAAATATTTTACACAAAGTAACGCGCCTGATCTGGTTCGAACCTTAGACCTACAACTTGTAAGTGTCTGCCGATATCGCTAGGCAATCGTTGCTCTACAACAGTGCCTATTCTGTGCAAATGGCACCGCGCGTTTCGTCGCCTTTACATTCACTCATCAAGGCATCAAAGGATTGTATCAATATACTGGCTCATTCAACAAAGCATAGAATATAATACGCCACTCTCCTATGATGAAACGCTTTCGTCTGCAGCACACACAGTAATAACAATAGCGCATAATTTCGAGTACATTCCGCAGGTACCTACAGGTACTTCATCGGAGACGAGTTTCTAGTACATAATTTCGATGTCGACACTTCGTTGACAATATTGAAATTATCGCAATCCCAACCCCTGCTAGAATTTGTCAATCTTTATAATAATAATACTACTTTATTTTGTAATAGGAAATCATCATCAACTTGTTAAGGGAAGCCTGTGTTTGAAGAGTTCAGTCTGTACGAATAGATTTTTGTTGTCCCCAGTGGGTAGTCACACCGGGCAGCTGGCCATGTACGAGCTGCGAGCAGGTCGGTGCCAGTCGCTGGCGGCACACAGCGGACCCGTCACCGCCTGCGCCTTCAGCCCCGACGGACGGTACCTCGTGTCCTACGCCACAGCAGACAACAGGCTGTCCTTCTGGCAGAGCACGGCTGGTAAGTTGGCACTGCTGGAGGAACACACAGGAGATTTACGTAAAGGAACGACACGGTTAGAGCAGTGGCTAAGCGATTGATTCACTGCAGCACAGCTTGTCGCGATTACGATTCCCGCACGGGACTAATACTTTAGATAAAATAATTACTATTTAATCTCGATTAGACAAAATACTTCCTAATTTAGCCTTGTTAAGACAAAATGCTTTCTAATTTAATCTTCTTTAGACGTAATACGTAGTAATTTAGTATTGTTTAAATAAAATAAGTACTTACCAATTTCATTTTATTTAGACGAAATACTTACTACTTTAATCTTGTTTAGACAAAATACTTTCTAATTTAGTCTTGTTAAGACAAAATACTTTCTAATACAGTATGTTAACTAACAAAGGGCGTTCCCGTTAACCCGAAATAGTATAGCATACATACATGCTAAAAAAAATATTTCCATTCGAAAACAAAATGTTTTAAAATTTTTTCAATATGAAAATATTCAATAAAATTTTTAAATTGACATGTAAAAGAAACACACTGTACACGCGAACATGAAAGACGGCAACGTCGCAATTTATTTATGAATGACGAGCCGCGTATGCGGCGACGATCTAAGATCTAATTGATTGATGTGTGTTGGGCAATGCAACGTTAGGTAGATACTATTCCGCGCTACTATTTTGATTTAAAACAGGAGGTTTCAAATTTATTTTCAATTATAATTTCTTTTTATTCGGATTATTTTATGCTTATTTTTCTATGCTGATATTTTTATTTTAATCTATTAATGATATATATTAACGAGTTTAAGGGAACGCCCTCTGTTATTTAACATACTGTATAGTCTTGTTTAGACGAAATAGTTACTAATTTAATCTTGTTTAGACGTAATACTTAGTAATTTAGTCTTGTTCAAATAAAATAAGTACTTACCAAGTTCATTTTATTTAGACGAAATACTTACTAATTTAATCTTGTTTAGACAAAATACTTTCTAATTTAGTCTTGTTAAGACTAAATACTTTATAATATAGTCTTTTTAGACGAAATAGTTACTAATTTAATCTTGTTTAGGCGAAATACTTACTAATTGAATTTTATTTAGACAAAATACTTACTAGATAATTAAATCTTGTTTAGACAAAATAATTTCTAATTTAGTCTTGTTAAGACAAAATACTTACAAATTTAGTCTTGTTTAGATAAAATACTTTCTAATTGAATCTTGTTTAGTCAAAATACTTACTAATTTAATCTCGTTCGTTCACAGGTATGTTCGGCCTAGGTGCAGCTCAAACTCGTTGCGTCAAATGCTACAGTACGGCCCCAATGGCAGACGTGGCCCGCCTCAATCCGGCCCGTCTAGCGAGACTCGTGTGGACAAACTCGAGAACGGTCACCCTAATGCTGGCAGATGGTTCCGAAACCAGGTTTAATGTGTAAATAATTGAGTTGAATTTAGCTTAACGCGCAAAATGTTTTTTTTTTTTAATAATGGGACCTTAATTTGATTGTTGTATTTTTTGTTGCTTGTACCGTGTCGATATAAAATTGTGGCTTGGTAAAATAGTAGAAATTATATTTTTGCTCTGGCAATATCTTATAAACTATATGTGTGTGCGTGTTAGAACTACTAAATATCTTAGTTTTAATATCAAAAATAGATTAAAATCTATTAAAATAAAGTGACCAGCTAAAGACAGAAAAGTATTTTTTTCGTTTTTGAAAAGTATGGATTAAAATTCGAAAACATGTAACATCCACCAAAGCGTGGTAGATTACGGCCCACTCCCTCTCAGAAGAGAGGAGGCCTGTTTCCCAGCATTGGGAATATTAAGTATCGATTTTTCTACCATTTTGCCAAGCTAAATTTTCTTAAAATATTTTAACACCGACAGGGTTTTTGTAAACCTTCACTAATGTAACGCTTTTTTTATGTGTGCATATCAACATTATTTCAAACAGATTGCATATATAAAAAATGTTACCATCATTCGTACCTATATTTAATTAATTAATTAATCTTGATGCTGTTATATCGATAAATAGTAAATAAGCTGTGTGTAAAATCACACTTTTGTAATCAATGTTTACCTGATTTTCAGTCCAAGGCTCTTTTTGTACAGACGACAGCACATGAAGCTACTACAGTCTGTCAAATATCTTTATTCGATTTTCAACTTTATCTTTTAAGCATTAAGGCCCAAGGTTGATTGGGAATATTTGAATTTCGGGTAGCTTGACCGTGGCTGTCGTCTGAACTGGAGATGTTTTATGCTGTGTCTGTGGAGGTGTTTTAGATCCACCAAGGGGTACTTAGCTTGCTTTTTTGAATGCATCGTATAGCTCGAACTGCGCATCTAGCTTACACAGCTTTCAGTTTCGTGGCTTCCTATTGACGTTCTAAAGGCACAGCTGTATAGCACTTCTCTGGGAGAAAAGCTCCAGCAGGACGAATCAAGTACTATTGAACTCTGTGTTAGAAAGTTTCTTTAATAATAATGTATGAATCCTGAGTTAGTAATTATGATTTTACCCCTTATCCATAAACGTTGCTACAAAACCATACATTTTAAACTTTGCACACAGTGTTTAAAGGGTTTACTCATAAACGATGATTAAAGTTAAGTGACGTTAAAAGGTCAAAAATGTATGGTTAAAGAATCGCTAATCACTAGTTAACTTTAAGCAAGGGTTATGAATAAGGGGGTTTATGTTTAGTAGATTTTTGAGTAAGCTCACCCGGGCCAGTAGTGTCACCATACCTGGATTGCCAAGCGTTGCTGTGTTCCGGTTTGTATGGCTTTGGTGTCCAAGAAAACCGATATGCCGTCATGAAAAACTAATATTTACACCTTTATTTAACAGTAAGTCAAACCCACTAGGATTTAATGCGCTAGACTTGCTCTCACTGTACTTCGTCATGCGATAAAGTGAACTCATTACTAGATAACGTTTCCATGACAATCAAATTGTCAAAGTTGTCAAAACGAAACGTGACTTTCTCTTGACGTGTGTAGAGCGAATCTAACGATTTAAATCTTTGCCGCTGTCATCATTTTTATGACGGTCAGTGACGTTTGTGAAGTGTTGCCATCTCTCTTATAGACAATATGTAAAGAAAACCCCGTCCGACCCATAAGGATAATAAAGGGTAGGTAAACACGCCATTTGTTTAATTAATAAATAATAAATTTTTAAACTTCATGATAACAATACTAATGAATTTTGAAATAATCTCTTTTTTTCCGCGAATTAACTCCGACTTCCTCAATATTTGGTAAATTTTTAAAAAGTGATAACACCATTTTCGACGGTATTGTTGGTAGGTACCTTATATGAATGAATGTACAATACTGGCAGCATTTTGTTTGACCGCGTGCCCTGCTCCCCGTCGCCCGCGCATGTATTGCCATGTAAGTTACCTCCTTTTGCGAAATAATATTTATATGTTTAGGGGGTATTTTTTTAAGTTTAGCCCGGCTTTGTAGGCATTAGTATATTCAGTTATCGATACCTATCAATACCTTCACGGATCGGACAGGGTTTTCTTTACATATTGTATATGTTGAAGTGCCGCCATCTACAGCGATACATGCGAACTACGCATCATACTGATGTCCAAAAAAACCTGGCATATATACAACAGCCCGATATGGGCCGTTGGGCTGTTGCCCATCAGACACGACATCCGTCTGCTCGAAGTGTCTCTAAGATAGCTTTATTATTGCAAAGTCTGCATGCAACGGTGACATGAACCTTCAGGTGGGCTGAATGTTAAATCCGTCAATAAAATAATAAAAAAAAAATGTGTATTTGTAAATTATTCGATGTGTGTGAATGTTAAAATAAATTAATGATAACAATGATAACCCCACACTGTGTTAAAATATTATATAAAAATAAACTATTTCAAATGGCTTTGAAGTTCCGTGGCATACTTACTGTCGGCCATTACAATTTTATTTTCAAAATGGTTGCTATAAATTCAAACGGAAAACATAATAAGACTAAATTTAAGCGTCATGGTTTAGGGATTGATGTTTATAGTTGATCACGGGACATCAATATCTTAAAAAAAAAACAGCGTAGTGTGGCCAAGGAATTTCTATCTAAACTGGAATGTGAACTATCAATCAAAACGTGGTCCGAGGGAGATAGATTCACAGTAGCCCTCTGTCCTTGTTGTGTAGGGTGACTATTATAATAGAATTTATAAGGAATGTACGTAAAATATTTTTTTTTTTTTCACTTATATTACCTGAGTTTTAGTGATCTTTAGGCATGGATGCGAAATTTTTAATTTCATTATTGAATTTTAAAAATGGATGAATACATTGATGGTGTACGGACGACAGCAGGTCAATCTATCCGAAACTGTATCTCGATAAATAAAATATCTACAAGAAAGCAGAATTTAATGTCATTATAAATACCCAATAAAAGTCACTTACTTATTATGCACACAATGACTAAGTGCACATTTATTAATTACTCCGAAATTTATGGTCACCCTACACACAAACAAAATAACTTGTATATGATTACCGCAAAAACCTTACTTAAAGAATGATATTCCGCATCCAGAGTATGACTCACTATTGCAGACATTAATGGCACCCTTTTCACCATCTTTTTTCTAATCGAAATTGTTGGTTTCAAACAAAATTACAAAAAATAAATACGGGTAACACTTAGAAAGAGACAGAGGGCTACTGGGACTTCTTTTAAATAAGAGACTTATGAAAGTTCACATTCCAGTTTAGATAGAAATTCCTTGAGTGCGACAGAAGGTATGCCCTTCAAATGCAAATTCTTCAGTCGCCTTTTAGATATTACGGACTTATGTTTAGAATAGAAAATTTTCACTGAAATATTGCATTTTTCTTGAAGGTTTAAGCAAAATGTGATGTTGTTAAATTATTAAAGTATTATTTCCTTTGACTTGGCTATTATTTGTATCTTGTAAGGCACTGTAATCAATGTTATACAATAAATATGTTATGTTGGAACTTTTGTTTTTTTTGGCTCCTTAACACTTCATTTGTTCTTTATTGTTGCCAGCCTTTACGAATCACCGTACGGAGGACGGGTCTGAGCAGTTGTGTTGCGATGTGTGGCGGGTACGATGCGCCAAATGTTGTTGTGTCGGGAGTTTGGTCGTGGAGAGTCTCCAGATCAATCTCCCTCTAGCGCAGTTTCGTTTGGTCGTGTTGGTCTTGGGTTTAACATTGCATCACCTCGCTCAAATGCCGTCATCCTTCCTATTCCTTAGTTTTTTAAGTGAATAGGTTTAATAAACTAGTGCGCTTTACTTTATTGCATCACTGCTAACTATCAGGCGGGATTGCAGTCAAGCATTAGTTTATAATTATTAAAAAAAAATCATCATCATCATTTCAGCCGAAAGACGTCCACTACTGGACATATGCCTCCCCCAAGGTTTTCCACGACGACCGGTCCTGCGCCTGCATCCAGCGGTTTTCCGCGACCTTCACCAGTTCGTCGGTCCACCTTGTCGTGGGCCTACCCACGCTGCATCTACCGGTGCGTGTTCGCCACTCGAGAATCCGTCGGCCCCATCGGGCATCGGTCCTACGGGCAATGTGCCTAGCCCACTGCCACGAGAATTTCCTTAAGATTTTGAATATTATGAAAATCTCGTGATCATTGTATAATTAGTCAATGTGGTGTTGTTTGTTTTGTTGTTATAGCCTTTACAAATACGTGGTTTTAATTAATCATCATCATCTCAGCGTTAATCCCAGTCGCATCGAAGCTTTTTCAGCTTTGGAGTCTGGGGTCCGCTTTACCAGTCCAACTGCTGATATGGCTAAACTTCGACATTTTCCGTGAAACGACTGCCGTCTGACCTCCACAACCCGAAGGCGATATCTAAGCACTGCAGTTAGACCAATTGTTGAGGGCTCCAACAACCCGTAACGACTGCCACTAGATGTTCGTATGGCAACTGGGACCAACGGCTGTGTGACCTTCCACACTTAGGGCACGCTTTTTTGTGGAAAATGAAGTGAAAATGGACTACAACGAAAAACGTGACATCAGTACGAGTTTAAGGCACACAGTGTTGCTACATCGCCTAACTCCATAAAGAATAGATGTAAACAAAACCAATTTAGGGTTATCAGAACTCACGTTTTACAAATCTCCTGTTATTTACATGATTATAGACTTTTACATGCTAGCTATTTATTAACATTCCTATTGCAGCATATTTCAATAGAATCACTAAAATAACATGCATAATAACTTGGTATTTCAAAAAACCATTAAAAGGTCGACATTAACTTTACGTAATAGCCCTACAAAAAAAGAAAGATGGATGAAATCCAGGTGATAAACACATTTTGTGGAATGGAACCAATGAATAAGGTTGAGGCATTTGTCGATTTTGCGTATTTTAATCACAAATCAACTACTTTTACTCACTCTACTATTTTAAACACATGCATTATAATACTTTCAAGTATGGACTGATTATAATTATATGTATTAAAAAATTTAACCTATTAGGAAATTAGCTTACATATTGTGTGTCATGTTTCATTCAAATCGGTTAAGCGTTCTATGCAAAAAAAAAAGGAAGTAGGAGTATTACTTTAATGAAAATCATCTATGTAGAAAAGGTTGTGAACAACTGTCTTTTAGGCGTAAACTACTCGTTGCCTAGCAACGGTTTGTTTACCTCTATTCTTTATCGAATTTGGCTCAACTATAGAACCGACTGGCGTGGTTCGCCGCTGTTCGGCTCGCCCGCTGGAAGGTTTGCCTGCAGAGGCATTCCTCACGTCCACACTAAACCCTCCCTTTTTTTCTAAAAAAGAAAAGGTACAAAAATAATTCTAAGAAATCATCATACGACTCGCCCTTGGCGTGCTAAACATGTTCTATGTTCCCTATTATATTTTATACGCGTATCACATTACGCGATAAGCGTGTTCAGCTAAAACGACGTTAGCACAATAGACAGAGAACAGTAAAACATCTTCATATAAACGAGCCGCTCTCGGTTTGAATGTATGCGTGCGCGCCGAGCGCCGTGTCGGTACGCGATTTCACGCACACGCTGGCATAATATAGGATGGTATAGGATGGCGGCAATACGGGCTGTGCCGCGTGACTGTGAGCACGCGCGTAAATTACATGACCGCTCGCGTTCGTCAATTCTCGCCGGCCACTTACCATAATATTAATTATTACGAGTATCATGACTTCAAAAGGGGGAAAAAATATTGTAGTGTTTTCGGGTGCCTCAATAATGATTTCGCAAATCCGGACTTATCATTCTTCATACTTCCTACTGAACCAGAAATGTAAGTACAATTTAAATCTTATTAGAAAATGTGATATATGTATTGTTTGTTTCACAGTTTATTTGCTTTATTAAGAGCGTACCCGAGTCGCATTTTTCCATATAATTGTATTCCCAGATTTACTTCCTGACTACTATGTTTAAAGTTAAGTTTATTTTAAGAAGCCCAGTTTTACTATAAAACAGAGGATTGAGTACGAAATATCGTTTAAGTAAACGTATTTGTCGAGTATAGTGTAATAAGGACAATTTCACAATAATCAATATTGCAAATTACTATTTTTTTTTTTCTATTGTCTTATGTGTTGTTTGATCCAAATAAGGCGTCTTAATAATAATATTAAGTTAATAAAATTATAGTAAAATGTGACCGACTAACGCTTAGGGTTGCGTAGAATTTTATTTATAACATCCCTTTAATAAATACATACCTTTAATCCCTCTGACGCGCGCGTCGACAACAGCAACGCGAGGTGCTCTTAATAGCGAGTAAGCGAGCGGCGCCTTTGTTGCATTTGAGCTAGCTGTTGCCAACCGATTATATAAACAAATATTACACAGTACCCATATAAAGAATCATTATAATTGTACCTCAGAAACTAATGAGGTTAAAAAGGTTTTGCGGTTTCATTAAAGTAAGGTATCATTTGTTAAATATTCGCTACCCATACATAATCTTAGCTTTACTAATGTCTACTTTTTCATAAGAACTACATATTTATTGTTTACGTTCTCATGTTTTATATCATTTAAGCATGAGTTATTAGCTTGTGAATATTATTGTGTTAGTGTTACATTTAAGTAACTCATCACTTACAATCTTCTCTGATAAGAACCAGTTATATCGATTTCCCATATCACACATCACTTAAAATTTATCATTATTTACGAGCTTTAGAATATAATTTAGTGTTAAACTTAAGTAGTCTTAAAAATTTTGTCGGTATCAAATTTGTAACTTAATATAATAAATGTTATGTGAACAAAGGCTTTTTATTTTTACTAAATTTATAAATTGGTAAAATAGTTGTTCGCGACGAAAACATTGCACTTCACATTCCACATTCACATAAAAATTAATAGAAGCATTTTGAGAAAATTATCACAACAAAATATGTAAACAAATAATAGCAAGACTGACAGATGACATTTCGACGCAATAGCCATAGATAAGAAATCAGACGAAAGATCTAGAATTCTGAGGAATAATAAAACATTAACATATTGACAGTTATCGACTTGACAATCTATCAACTTCCTTCGCATCAACGACATCTGTTGTCGAGTAGTGGAACCACCCAACCGCCAATGTTAGAACGAGACAGACGGATAATGAAGAGTACAGACATACAACTTCTTTAGCATCAGCGACATCTGTTGTCGAGTAGCGGAACCACTCAACCGCCAATATTAGAACGAGACAGATAGATAAAGAAGAGTACAGACATATCATCTTCCAGTCCGCGTAGCCGCGAGATGATTCGGAACTATTCTGTAAAGCAGTTCGGGAAAGTTCTCGACTTGCGGTTTGACCGTATAAATACGCGAACTAGCCGGCGAACAGTTATTCAGTTTTGAGTTGTCGTTCGAGCTGATCTGCGAGGAAAAGTGAATAGTACAGTGAAATAATATAGTCAACAGTGAAGTATAGTAATAGTAAACAGTTATTCAGTTTTGAGTTGTCGTTCGAGCTGATCTGCGAGGAAAAGTGAATAGTACAGTGAAATAATATAGTCAACAGTGAAGTATAGTAATAGTAAACAGTTATTCAGTTTTGAGTTGTCGTTCGAGCTGATCTGCGAGAAATAGTGAATAGTACAGTGTAATAGTATAGTCTATAGTGAAGTATAGTAATAGTAACAGTTTTTCAGTTTTGAGTCATCGTTCGAGTTGATCTGCGAGAAATAGTGAATAGTACAGTGTAACAGTATAGTAAACAGTGAAGTATAGTAATAGTAAATAGTATTCAGTTTTGAGTGATCGTTCGAGCTGATCTGAGAGGAAACAGTGAATAGTACAGTGAAATAATATAGTCTACAGTCCAGTTGATCTCCGAGTGAACAGTGAACAGTGAATAGTGACAGTAAACAGTGATAGTGAACAGTAACAGTGCATTAAAGTAACAGTGCAGTGCAGTAATAGTGACAGTGTTTGCCGCCACATTCCACGTCATAGTTTCATTACGTTTTTTAAATCCCTTTCCCGCCATAGTTATATAGTGTTGTCAGTGTTGCCATAATTGTAAATTTCCGTACCCGTAATAGTGCTAGTGTTGCCAACATTATAAAATAGTTTACCATAGTGTTTTGTACAGACAGATTTTATAGTAAAATAAATAGTTTATACAGTCCATTATAGTGTTGTTTCTCCATGTACACATGGGGTAGTACGGAACGCATAAGCTGACCCCTGCCCCGTACATAGTGGTCCTTCGAGAGCCGGATTGTGAACCAGATCGTGATATAGACTCTGACAGTGTTTCGTATCGTGTCGTATCATCGCGCCGCGAGTGTTAAAACAGTGTTTCGTTATAGTTATTTTAAAGGACGATATAGTTTCGTGAGTATCAGTGTGGTGTGGACAGTATAGACAGTATAGTGTTTTGAGTACGTGGCCAAAATTGGACATTTTCGCCGTCTAAAGAAAAGGCACCCCGCACGCGTTTCAGTGTTGTGAAAACAGTATAGACTGATAGTTACATTGATACATAGTCATTTAGAGTATACAGTTTCATAGACAATCGATTAATATAGACATTTATTCGTACGATTAGTGCTATAACCGAGTTATACAGTGGACCATAGTTGATCATAGACATTTTCATGTGTGAATAGACAGTTATAGTTCGTGTATTAGTGGACATTTTTGTGAACATTACTGTGGACACTTTTACGAGGATTTTAAAATGCCAGTGACAAGGTCCGTTACGAGAGCACAAGTGCACGCCGACATGCAGCAGCCTGCTTATGAACATGAGGAGGCTCCTGAACAATCGCCGCAACAGTTTGCATACCCGCCACCGCAGATGGCGCCACAGCTACCACCGCAGGTATTACTACAGTCATCAGCACGTGATTTACTACGAGAAGATGCAGTACAAAAAGCTAAATCAATGAAGTCTACAGTCTCTGTAAATTCACTACGACTTAAAGAACAGATCATTCTGAGCAAAATAAACGAAGAGAGGCTTAAAATCAACGAAGAGAGGCTCAAAAGAGAACAATTAGAAATCCTACTCCAGATAGAAGAAAATAGAGAACAAGAGCATGAAAACTCCTCACATGTCAGTAAAAACAGCCGAAGAACAGATCGGGTTCGAGAATGGGTGGATCAACATTCCAACGTAACATGGGAAGATTTTGAAGAAAAGAAACCAGATACTCCCAGAAAAATGAAAACTGAAGATTTTCAAGAACAAAAATCCTTCAAGATGAAAACCGAAGAACTGAAGAAAGAAAATTCAAGACTAAAGACTGAAGAACAAGAAATAGGAAAATACCAGAAGACAGAAGATTTGAAGACCACGATAAAGAGAAGATTGAAACAAGAAGACGAAGATGATGAATATGAAGACTATAAAGAAAAGAAGCTCGAAGAAAGAAGATGGCCCAAAAATCAGAATAAAGAAGAAAATCACAACTCAGAAAAGAGGAAAGAAGAAAGCGACGACAGACAAAAGATAGATGTCACCGACTTGGCTTCAGCTATAGCACAAGCAGCCCGTTCGTATAAACCACGATACATCGGAGAATTGCCCTACTTCAGCGGGGCTCATACAGAATGGCTCGCCTATCGCGCAGCATATAAAGAAACAGAGGAATACTATACAGATGTGGAGAATACCGCAAGACTGCGCCGATCACTGAAGGGAAGAGCCCAAGAAGCAGTCCGTTGTCTACTTATTGCAAATGCAAAGCCAGCTGATGTGTTAGAAACATTAGAGTATCGATTCGGTAGACCAGATTCGATTGCACTTTCCGAGCTAGACAGCCTGAAAAACCTGCGACGCATAACAGAATCGGCGCAAGATATATGCCTGTTCGCAAGTAAAGTACAGAACGCCGTCGCCACTCTCCAAGCACTGAAGCGTAGCCACTACCTATACAACCCTGAAATCCTAAAGAGCCTGACACAGAAGTTGACCCCTACACTCCGTTCCAGGTGGCTGGATATTGTTGACGAAGAAAATGAAGATGAACCAGACTTAGTTACATTCAGCAAATTTATCACCAAAGAAGCTCGCAAGATTGGAAGATTTGCATCGCCAGAAAGAATAGAGAAACGCGATTACGATCAATCAAGAAGAGATGCCAATCAACCATACCGCAGAGAACAATATCATCGAGTGGAATATAGAAAAGAGCCACAGCAAAAAGAATACAGAAAGGAACAACAATACAGAGAGCCACGAAAAGAATTCGAGCAATATTATAGAGACAGAACATATCGAGCGACAGAAAAATATAAGAAGATAGAAAACGTAACTCAAACATGCGTCCTATGCAAGAATTCGAAGCATGAAGCAAGAGAATGCCCGAAGTTTAAAGATGCAGACAGCAACAAGCGCTGGGAGCTGGCAAAGGAGCATCACCTTTGTTTTCGATGTCTGAAGAAAAGGACTTCAGAACATAGCTGCCGATCACAGACCTGCAAAGTCGACGGGTGTGAACGTACGCACCATTCGCTATTACATTTCACAACGAGGAAAGAAGATCAAACCGCCAAAACAGAAGAACGCGTAACTTCAGCTGCAACCCAGAAACAGTTCGCATTTTTAAAAATCCTACCAGTTACAGTCAAGGGACCTCGTGGGGAAATGAACATCCATGCTTTATTAGACGACGGATCGACAGTAACACTCATAGATTCAAAGGTAGCAAGCCAAATTGGATGTCGAGGTCTAACCGATCCCTTGCAAATAGAAGCAGTAGCAGGAGCTAAATTAGAAGCAGATAGATCACAGCGAGTCACTTTCAAAATTAGAGGCCAAGGAAAAGAACTGAAAATCAACGCACGTACTATTGACCAACTAAATTTAGCACCGCAAACAGTAAAAATAGAAGACATAGATCATTGCATGCACCTCGAAGACATTAAACACGCCATCCAATACGAAGAAGGAAGACCAACTCTGTTGATTGGACAGGATAATTGGCAATTCTTAATTGCCGAAACGATAAAAAGTGGATCTGCAGATCAACCAGTGGCATCATTAACGCCTTTAGGATGGGTTCTTCATGGAGTAAATACGAGAAGCCTCGGAAGAAAAATCCACTACTGCTACAGAACCAGTTTAGAAAAGTTAGATGAACAGATAAAGAAAGACTTCTTGAAAGACTCGTTGGGAGTAACAGCAAGAAAACCGAAAACCGATCCAGAAGAAAGAGCACTGGCAGTTCTTAGAGATAAAATCGTAAAACGTCCTGAAGGTGAATATGAGACAGGTCTGCTGAGGAAGAAGGACAAAATAGAGATACCAAAACCATTCACGAGACTGAGTGGAATTGATAGAAAACTAGATAGGAATCCTGAGCTGAAAGCAAGCTATGAGAAACAGATAGGTATCACAAAAGACAGAGACGGATTACGATTTCTGTGGCGAAAACACCGGCGGGAGGATTCTCCAACAGAATATAGAATGAAGTCCGTAAACCTCGGAGCAAGAAGATCACCGTTATTACCGCGTACCGTATTACACGCAGAAAAATACAGAAAAGAATACCCAAAATCACAGAGACATGCAGATATGTTTTGGAAAAGAAGGATAGAAGAATGTCTTCCGAATTCACAATACCGGCGGGAGCCTAGAAGTCATAGAAAACAGAAGGCGGGATTTTCCGAAGACCAACGTAGAAGCTCGTGTTGCTTCCAGTCACAGACAGTATCGTCGCTTCACCGGAATAGATGCGCTGTCGATACCGACAACGCACGGCGGGAGTATGTTCGCGACGAAAACATTGCACTTCACATTCCACATTCACATAAAAATTAATAGAAGCATTTTGAGAAAATTATCACAACAAAATATGTAAACAAATAATAGCAAGACTGACAGATGACATTTCGACGCAATAGCCATAGATAAGAAATCAGACGAAAGATCTAGAATTCTGAGGAATAATAAAACATTAACATATTGACAGTTATCGACTTGACAATCTATCAACTTCCTTCGCATCAACGACATCTGTTGTCGAGTAGTGGAACCACCCAACCGCCAATGTTAGAACGAGACAGACGGATAATGAAGAGTACAGACATACAGACATATCAACTTCCTTAGCATCAGCGACATCTGTTGTCGAGTAGCGGAACCACCCAACCGCCAATGTTAGAACGAGACAGATAGATAAAGAAGAGTACAGACATATCATCTTCCGGTCCGCGTAGCCGCGAGAAAATTCGGAACTATTCTGTAAAGCAGTTCGGGAAAGTTCTCGACTTGCGGTTTGACCGTATAAATACGCGAACTAGCCGGCGAATAGTTATTCAGTTTTGAGTTGTCGTTCGAGCTGATCTGCGAGAAATAGTGAATAGTACAGTGAAATAGTTAACAGTGAACTACAGTAATAGTAAATAGTATTCAGTTTTGAGTGATCGTTCGAGCTGATCTGCGAGGAAAAAGTGAATAGTACAGTGTAATAGTATAGTCAACAGTATACTAATAGTAAATAGTATTCAGTTTTGAGACATCGTTCGAGTGGATCTACAAGTAAATAGTGAATAGTACAGTGTAACAGTATAGTAAACAGTGAAGTATAGTAACAGTTATTCAGTTTTGAGTTGTCGTTCGAGCTGATCTACGAGGAAATAGTGAATAGTACAGTGAAATAGTTAACAGTGAACTACAGTAATAGTAAATAGTATTCAGTCAACAGTCATCGTTCGAGCTGATCTGCGAGGAAAAAGTGAATAGTACAGTGAAAAAATATAGTCTACAGTGAAATATAGTAATAGTAAATAGTATTCAGTTTTGAATAATCGTTCCAGTTGATCTCCGAGTGAACAGTGAACAGTGAATAGTGACAGTAAACAGTGATAGTGAACAGTAACAGTGCATTATAGTAGTGCAGTGCAGTGTTTGCCGCCACATTCCACGTCATAGTTTCATTACGTTTTTTAAATCCCTTTCCCGCCATAGTTATATAGTGTTGTCAGTGTTGCCATAATTGTAAATTTCTGTACCCGTAATAGTGCTAGTGTTGCCAACATTATAAAATAGTTTCCCACAGTGTTTTGTACCGATAGATTTTATAGTAAAATAAATAGTATATACAGTCCATAAATAGTGTTGTTTGTTCATGTACACAAGGGGTAGTACGGAACGCATAAGCTGACCCCTGCCCCGTACAATAGTCAATCATAATATGCTTTTTATTCTTTAAATTTAAATCAAAGTGACAACCCTAGGGTTCAACGCAAGAGTAGGCAAATAACTCTGCGGGCGGCCTTAGATAATCTACTGTTCTCTGTCTACTGTGACGTTAGTCTCGGGCCTTATTTTGACTACGATAAAAGAACTCCACTGCTTACAATCAAACGCTGTTATGCACGAACTTAGTTATTAATAATACAGTCATTGCCTATTACATTTAAAATAACACATTACCTTAACTTTAGATACAAACAGGAAATCAGGAATATACCACACTCTGTTGGCGTGGTCCCCAGGTGCACATTGATTACTTACTCGGTGGTAGGCCATAACATCGGCTGCCGGCAGAAGTTACCACCCACCAGACAAAGCCTTGCCCCCAAGCGATTCGTCGTGTTCCGGCATGATGTCTGGTGAAGCCGTACGGAGGACGGGTCTGAGCAGTTGTGTTGTGATGTGTGCCGGGTACGATGCGTCAAATGTTGTTGTGTCGGGGGTTTGGTCGTGGAGTGTCTCCAGATCAACAGATCAACAGATCAGCGCAGCATCGTTTGGTCGTGTTGGTCTTGGATTTAACGTTGCATCACCTCGCTCAACTGCCGTCATCCTTCCTATTCCTAAGTTTTTTAAGTGGATAGGCTTAATAAACTACTGCGCTTTACCATCAACGATTGCATCACTGCTTACCATCAGGCGGGATCGCAGTCAAGCACTAGCATATAATTAATAAAAAAAAAACCGAGGGTGCTTTTACGGCGACGTATTAGCCCGCCGGACAATTTACCTGCGTAGGCATTCCTCACGTCCCTACATACAGATTTATTGTATAATCTATGTAAATAGTACACTGTAGACTACCTACATTATTTCTCCCTCCATCCCCTTAGTAGGTATTCCATCCAAAGTTTGTAAAAGATCGCTCGTAGCGATAAAATCCCCCATTGTGTCAACCTTTGTAATTGTTTTAACTTCTGTAATCTATGTATCATCATCATCATTCTCCTGCCCTTATCCCAATTTATTTGGGGTCGGCGCAACATGTCTTTTTCTTCCATGCATCCCTATCAGAAGCCATCTCGGCAGTCACCTCCCTTCTTAGCCATATCATCCTTCACACATTCCATCCATCGTTTCTTTGGTCTTCCCCTACTCTTATAGCCATCAACATTCATAATTAAGACTCTCCTCACGACATTCTCCTCAGTTCTCCGTAACACATGCCCGTACCATGACAACCGATTTCCACACAACTTTTCAGCTACCGGTGCCACTTTCAGACTGTAATCTATGTATATGGTGGGCATAATAAAGAGTATTCTATTCTACAGGTGGCATATATACGGGTAGAAGACAGTTAGTGAAAGCATGGGCGTAGCCACACTGGGACAAGCTGGGACGCTTGCCTCACCCTGGCTCTGATCTATTGTAATGTTATGTACATATTCATTATATACTCACACTTACTATTTATACTTACATATGTATCATTCATTTCCACGGGCCATAATACGCTTTCTATTACTATGAGGCTCTGTTTTGATCATATTCCACTACACCAGGGCTCATTTTTCAGTTCACAGACACAGTCCTCAACTTTAAGCCTAAGTTTCGGCGACTTAGCGACCACTTAGCGTAGAAAGCCGTACCGATGCAGGACTGTATTACCTTTTCCTATCAAACACAGCACTTTTTAATTTAATACCACTTATATTCACATTGTTACATTTTTCATTATTATGACATTTTTTGACAACATTGTTGATGATGTATCTATGACAACCTTTTGATCAAAATTCTTGTTGGCCTGCTATTTTTCTTTCGTAATTGTCATCCGAACTCTTTTAAGGTAAAATTATTTACCGTTCCCTCGTCTATATTTTTGAATATTTGAAATAAATAACAACTGCTAACGCCAGGGTTGCGGTTTGGTTAAACAAGAAACCGTCGCACAGGCAAGCGAAGAAACACGGGTGGGTTTTAGTCAGTAAAAGTCTGACACGCCCTTCCGCTCCGCCCAGAGCGGGAGAAGTCATTTGATGATTTCCCAACCCGACAAAAAAAAGGTGTCATCACTGTGGGGTTCGCACTGAGGACACGGTGGAGCATACGGTGGAGATCTGTCCGGCTTTGATAGAGGACCGCCATGTCCTCGTGGCGGCGATCGGCGGCGATATCCAGGCCATGGTACCGGAGCGCAAGTGCATGGCAGGCCGTCATCACCTTGTGTCAAATTGTGATGCTGGCAAAGAAGCAGGCGGAGGAGGCGCGTGAGGAAGCTGGAATCCCAGCACCTTCACGCGTCCAGCCGCCGCAGAAGACACCCTGATAGTTGCGGGGGGACAACATCTAACTCCCGGCCATCGTAGGCGCGGGCTTGGCTGCCCGCTGTTCGCCGCCTGGTAAGGACAAGGCCCGAGTCGACGGCACATTGTGTTTCACGGGCGCCTCAAAAAGAAATCAGCATATTGTGACGAGGTCCACGAAGACTGGTGGCTCCTGGTTCAGGGTTGCGGGTTGGTTAGAAAAAAGAAACCATGGCCCTGGCGCACAGCCAAGTAAAGAAACACGGATGGGTTTAGTCAGTAAAAGTCTGACACGCCCTTCCGCTCTGTCCAGAACAAGAGAAATCATTTGATAATTTCCCATCCAGAACAAAAAAGAAAAGGGCTGAGTAAGCGTTTGCGGCGCCCCTTTTTGTCCGGCGCCCTGAGAGATCGCCCAACCGCGCCCTATCCTAACGCCGCTACTGTGAAAGAGAGAGAGAAGAGTCAGACTTGTGGCACAGTTGAGTATAAAAACTGGTGCAATTTTGTCTGGTCCTGCAGATTTGGATACCTTTTTTTTTTAGTGGTGGAAATCCTCATAGGATGTCCGCCGCCCTAGTGTGGGCGACGGGGTCTGTCAGACTTTTACTGACTAAAACCACCCCGGTGTCTCTTCTATCACGAGCCCGCGGGAGTCTAAATTCTTCCGCAGCCCCACACTCTCGTGCTGGCCCTGTCTGTCCGGGCCTCGTCTCCGGCACGGGGTAGTGGGGTGTTAAGCAACCCCGTGCATCGCCTCCGCCTCGGAGTCCATTGAATAGGGGGCGGGGACTTCCCCATGTCCCTCGCCCCTGGACCCATTCATGGGGGGCGAAAGAGGGCGTTATCCGCCCTTCTTCGGCGCCCGGTGCGTCTTCTACGACCCAGGAAAGGAATTGAGATCTCCCTCTTCCGTTCCACAGCTTCCTTCTACGACATCACGTCCTCGCAGAAGGACACCACCGCGTCCCACGACTCTGCGCTGCCGGCCATCCTCCGCACTACTGCCGGCAGCGTCAGGTCGCCTCCTACTTTATTTGTGAGGACACGGCGCTGCTCCTCCCAAGCTACACACTCGGAGAGCGTGTGCTGCGCCGTGTCCTCCCCGCATTGGAGATTTGGATACCTAAGTCAACCAGTGACCACTACTAACCAATACAACCAATACTTCTAATTCATTATTATTTATATTTCCACCCTTACGTTGTTAAATGTTAACACCACTACGATCCGGACGAAGCGTTTCACGTCCACTTTTATACCGTGTACATCGAGGGACTGGGACAATTTGCCAGCAGCGGTATTTCCGTCCGACTACAATTTGAGTGTCTTCAAGGCTAGAGTAAATGGGCTCTTAATAAACTAGTGCGCTTTACCATTAACGATTGCGTCACTGCTTACCATCAGGCGGGATTACGGTCACGCGCTAGTTTATAATTTATAAAAAAACAACTTGGGGCATTTCGTGATTCCTACTTTAAGGGATGATGTCCTAGCATCGAGCAGGCACGCAGGGCGCTGTCGGTCAGAGCGAACATGGGTTTGCTCGATGCTCTAAAGATTTATTTATTAATCCTTTCTCTGTTAACATTACAGGTTATTAAGACCCAGTGCGATAACAAGATGTTAAAATAACGCTTTTTAGAGCCTACTGCACTACACTATACACGTGCAGCTTGTGGACTGACTATACGCAACGGTCTTACGGCGCCCTTCGTGTTCAGTTTAACAACGCCTTCAGGATGTTGTTGGCGCACCCCCGCTATTGCAGTGCGTCGGCTATGTTTGCGGAAGCGCGCGTGGATAGCTTCCATGCCACGTATCATCATCATCAGCCTCTACTCGTCCACTGCTGGACATAGGCATCCTTCATGGCACGCCAACAAGCTCGATCCTGAGCAGTTCTCCGCCAGCCACTACCAGCCACCTTTTTGATGTCGTCGCTCCATCTCCTCTCGGCTATGTCGGTGGCTCTGGTCCTCTGTCGGATAACCTCATTTAGTTATTTATTTATTCTTTCGCGCATGATATGTACAGAGGCGGACTTAATGCCTTAGGCATTCTCTAACAGTCAACCAACATCAACTAACAGACGCCCAACATAGCCCGCTCCATAGCTCGCTGAGCGATTTTAAACTTGTGGACTAGTCTGACCGTTAGTGTCCGCGTCTCGGCTCCGTAAGTCATGACGGGTAGGATGCACTGGTTGAAGATTTTAGTCTTCAAACATTGGGGTATGGGCGACGAGAATACCCGACGAAGTTTACCAAATGCTGCCCATCCCAGCTGGATCCTTCTATTTGCCTCCTTCTCGAAGTTGTTTTTCCCTAATTGCAACGGTTGCCCGAGGTATACATATTCTGAAACAACTTCGAGCGGCATTCCGTTTACGGCAACCGGTCCCGGAATGACCCGTTCATTGAACATAATTTTGGTCTTATCTAAGTTTTTTTTTTTATTACTTATAAACTAGTGCTTGACTGCAATCCCGCCTGATGGTAAGCAGTGATGCAATCGTTGATGGTAAAGCGCACTAGCTTATTAATCCTATTCACTCAAA
The DNA here is from genome assembly GCA_017933935.1 of Sesamia nonagrioides. Taxonomy (NCBI): domain Eukaryota; kingdom Metazoa; phylum Arthropoda; class Insecta; order Lepidoptera; family Noctuidae; genus Sesamia; species Sesamia nonagrioides. The sequence goes on from JADWQK010000160.1 coordinate 91,678, forward strand.
AAAACTGAGTGAATAGGAAGGAAGACGGCAGTTGAGCGAGGTGATGCAATGTTTAACCCAACAATACGACCAACGATGCTGCGCCAGAGGATGATCTGGAGACCCTCCACGACCAAACTCCCGACACAACAACATTAGGCGCATCGTACCCGGCACACATCGCAACACAACTGCTCAGACCCGTCCTCCGTACAGCTTCACCAGACATCATGCCGGAACACGTCGAATCGCTTGGCGGCAAAACTTTGTTTGGTGGGTGGTAACTTATGCCGACTAGCACGGCTGATGTTGTTGCCTACCTCCGAGAAAAACGTTACGAAGTTCATCCGGAGACCGATGCGTTGGGAGGAGTCAGCTAAGTTGGCCAGCTCTTGCTGCGTTTCCGCCATGATGACGATATCGTCCGCAAATCGCAAGTGTGAGATGTACTCGCCATTGATGCCACCTATACCTAGTATTTAGTATAATGTACTCTGTGCATGCCACCATGCGCAAGAGAAGTGCGTCGCCAGTGCGGCGAGTGCGGGGAGCGCAAACAGCTTGTTGGCCGCGCTTGCGGTAAGGTTTGATTGTTCCATCATCTCCCACTGTTGTAAGCGGCATGTGGTTGGTTGATGGACTTAATTGTCAACGTTATTTTTATTCTTCTTCTTCTATTAAAAAAAAAATGAAAAAAAAATGCGTTTACAAACACATAAACTCACTTATCAAACATCCAGACCACAGTAGACAGAGAACAGTAGATTATCTAAGGCCGCCCGCAGAGTTATTTGCCTACTCTTGCGTTGAACCCTAGGGTTGTCACTTTGATTTAAATTTAAAGAATAAAAAGCATATTATGATTGACTATTTTACCAATTTATAAATTTAGTAAAAATAAAAAGCCTTTGTTCACATAACATTTATTATATTAAGTTACAAATTTGATACCGACAAAATTTTTAAGACTACTTAAGTTTAACACTAAATTATATTCTAAAGCTCGTAAATAATGATAAATTTTAAGTGATGTGTGATATGGGAAATCGATATAACTGGTTCTTATCAGAGAAGATTGTAAGTGATGAGTTACTTAAATGTAACACTAACACAATAATATTCACAAGCTAATAACTCATGCTTAAATGATATAAAACATGAGAACGTAAACAATAAATATGTAGTTCTTATGAAAAAGTAGACATTAGTAAAGCTAAGATTATGTATGGGTAGCGAATATTTAACAAATGATACCTTACTTTAATGAAACCGCAAAACCTTTTTAACCTCATTAGTTTCTGAGGTACAATTATAATGATTCTTTATATGGGTACTGTGTAATATTTGTTTATATAATCGGTTGGCAACAGCTAGCTCAAATGCAACAAAGGCGCCGCTCGCTTACTCGCTATTAAGAGCACCTCGCGTTGCTGTTGTCGACGCGCGCGTCAGAGGGATTAAAGGTATGTATTTATTAAAGGGATGTTATAAATAAAATTCTACGCAACCCTAAGCGTTAGTCGGTCACATTTTACTATAATTTTATTAACTTAATATTATTATTAAGACGCCTTATTTGGATCAAACAACACATAAGACAATAGAAAAAAAAAATAGTAATTTGCAATATTGATTATTGTGAAATTGTCCTTATTACACTATACTCGACAAATACGTTTACTTAAACGATATTTCGTACTCAATCCTCTGTTTTATAGTAAAACTGGGCTTCTTAAAATAAACTTAACTTTAAACATAGTAGTCAGGAAGTAAATCTGGGAATACAATTATATGGAAAAATGCGACTCAGGTACGCTCTTAATAAAGCAAATAATCTGTGAAACAAACAATACATATATCACATTTTCTAATAAGATTTAAGTTGTAGGTACTTACATTTCTGGTTCAGTAGGAAGTATGAAGAATGATAAGTCCGGATTTGCGAAATCATTATTGAGGCACCCGAAAACACTACAATATTTTTTTTCCCCTTTTGAAGTCATGATACTCGTAATAATTAATATTATGGTAAGTGGCCGGCGAGAATTGACGAACGCGAGCGGTCATGTAATTTACGCGCGTGCTCACAGTCACGCGGCACAGCCCGTATTGCCGCCATCCTATACCATCCTATATTATGCCAGCGTGTGCGTGAAATCGCGTACCGACACGGCGCTCGGCGCGCACGCATACATTCAAACCGAGAGCGGCTCGTTTATATGAAGATGTTTTACTGTTCTCTGTCTATTGTGTCCAGACCCAGAACAACTACTTGTAGGCCATATATGTAAATATTTGTTCAGTGCGGGAATCGAACTCGCTAAACGCAGCGCAGCAATCATGGTGAGTTATTATTATGGCAGTATGTGTGACTTTTGATTTAATTTAGTAATATTTGTATTCATTTTTTTGTTTGTTTTATTAATGTACCTAGTGTTTTTTTTATTAAGTGTATGTGTAATGTAATGTAAATAAAAAAAAAAAAAAAATAGATTGTTTTTAAGAGATGTAATATTTTTTTTCTACTGGAAATTAAAGGCTTTATTATTATTATCTCTTTATTTTCCTATATGTAAATATTATTTTACATTTTTAAATATTTATATAAATAAATAAAAAAAACATTTAAAAATATAAAAAATAGTAGCCCACCGGTATCGGGAACAGGGTCCAAGCTACCGGCGGTCAGGGTTCCAGAGAGAGGAACTTCCTGACGATGCGAGCCGTGTCCAGCAGTACCGCTTTCTGAATCAAGCCCTTGATCCAGCCGCCTAACGAGAGCCTCCTGAGGTATTGGTCGAGGCTCTTGGCTATTAAGCCATTGGCTGTCACGACTATCGGTACAATGATTGCTGAATCCACTTCCCACATGTCGACAACCTCGTGAGCCAAATCAAGATACTTGGTTTGTTTATCTTTCTCAGCTTTCACGAGGTTCTCATCATGTGGGATAGTTATGTCAACAATCATTGCACGCCGCTCTGATCGATCCACCAGCACTATATCAGGCTTATTGGCAATAATAGTCCTGTCAGTGATGATGGATCGATCCCAGTACAATGTGATATGGCCATTTTCGAGAACTGGGTCGGGCATATACCTGTAGTACGGCACCTCCGATTCCACAAGTTTGTATTTAAGAGCAAGTTGCTGGTGAATTATCCTGGCTACAAGGTTGTGTCTATGCAAGTACTCTCCGTTAGCTAGACGAGAACACCCGGAAATGATGTGTCTAATGGATTCTCCCGGCCGCTGACATGCCCAACAGATGTCAACTGTGCCGTCTTTCACAATGAATCTCCGGTAATTGTTCGTCATCATAACTTCGTCCATAATTGCAAAGACAAAACCTTCGGTTTCCCCAAAGAGGTCACCGAAACGTAGCCAGGCTACGGACGCTTGAAAATCTACATCGGGCCCGTGTAGGGCTCGGAAAAAGCGTCCGTGAAGCTCCTTGCTCTTCCATACCTCCATGCGATCGTTTGTGTCAAGCACTACTGGTTTACGCCAGTTCTCTTTAGCCAAGGAGAGCGGAATGAGGCCCTTGTCAGCCGCGACCACATCTCGATGCATCCCCACGTCGGTTTCTAGGAAATAGTCCCTGAGACTGCATATCTCGCGATTGTGGAGAGTCTTGGCGTTTAAAAAGCCACGACCTCCACATTTTCGCGGGATATACAGCCTCATAACTGATGACCGTGGGTGATGCAATCGATTTGCAGTCAGTGGCGTACGGACCCTCTGATCCAGGGCGTCAAGCTCGGTTTGAGTCCATTTGAGTATGCCGAAAGAGTACATCAATACCGGCATGACCCAACCGTTGAAAGCGCGCACTTTATTTCCGCCTGATAGAAGACTATTAAGTACTTTCTTCAGGCGGCCGAAGAAGCGTTCTTTCAACGATTGCTTCATGTCAGTAACATTGATACCCAACGCTTCCGACATACCCAAATACTTATAGGTTTCGGATGAGGAGAGGGCTCTAAGGTTTATGGAACTCGTGAGTTGGGTTCCCACGGGTTCCATAATCTCTCCTCGCTTTACATGCATGACCGCACATTTGTCCACACCAAATTCCATCCTGATGGAGCTACTGAAAATTTCGGTAATTTTCAGTAGCTCGTTCAGTTGTGAATTGTTGGGAGCAAAAAGTTTCAGGTCATCCATGTAGAGGAGGTGCGATATAACCTGACCACCTCTCCTCAACCGATAGCCTAGACCTGAATCCTCTAATAGTGTGCTTAGAGGATTCAATGCTAAGCAAAACAAAAGTGGACTCAAACTATCGCCCTGAAATATTCCTCGCTCGATCCTTATCGGTTCGCTATTCCTCTGAATATTTCGACATCCTGGATAGCGAAGGACTGTCCTCCATGTCCTCATACACGTCATCAGGAAGGTGCGCAGAGTTGCATCCACTTTATACAGCTCCAGCACCCGCATGAGCCATGTATGTGGCACTGAGTCATAGGCCTTCTTATAATCTATCCAACATGTCGACAGATCCTTTCGGGAACGACGAACCTGTTGGCTAATGGCCATATCAATAAGGAGTAGCTCCTTAGTACCACGGGACCCGCTCCTACATCCATTTTGAGAGGCAGACAAGATGGAGTTGCTGTCAATATGTTTGTTAATTTTAGTTTTCAAAATGGATGTAAGAACTTTATAGACCGTCGGTAAACAGGTGATCGGCCTATAATTTTTGGGTTCCGCAGTGCTACCTGATTTATGGAGCAGGTGGGTTATTCCAGTAGTTAGGAACTGAGGTAACGAACCAGACACTAAAGCAGTCTGGAATTGAGATGCCAAGCGAGCGTGCGACCTTGGAAACCATTTTATCCAAAAGTTATGCAGCCCGTCCGGTCCTGGAGACTTCCAGTTAGGTAACGGACGGACTGCACAAGCTACATCTTGAGGGCAGATGGTAATAGCCCCCATTTCAGGTATTGGATCGCAGGCTCTCTCGACATCCCGGGCCCAGTCACCTTCAGTGTGACTGACAGGTACCGACCAGATACTGCGCCAAAATGAACACATGGCATCATCATCCGGTAGGCACGTGTCAGTCACACCTTGTTCTGGTCGTTCCCAATCCCTATAAACCCTCCTTTCATTGCTTTGGAAGGTGCGATTCTGGGTGTACCGTTCCACTCGTCGTTTATATCTTCTAATACGGTTCGCCCATGCATACACTTTCTGCTTCAGGAAGTCGATGCGCTCCGTGACGCGGGCCATATAGTTTTGGGGTCTGGTATTTGTACCTGAGAATGCCCGCCTCACAAAGCGCATCACTCTAGGACGAGTATTTCCCTCCCTGAAGCAGATTAGTTTACCGATGAGTGCTCTGGCCCCACCAATACGACGTTCAAACCTGTGCTGCCAAGCTGGTACTACTGGTTTCGGTCGTGTAGCTCTAGAGTCACTAGGAAATTTGACATGAGCTACACGACAAGCTGCTACAGCTGCGCAGTACAGAATTGAATGAGTATCAATGAGGTCCTCGCAGGTATCAAAATAATTCGATAACTGCGCATCCAGAGCAGCCATCAGTGCCCTATTTCGGTTATGCATGGGCAAACGTGGCAGGCGTGGTCTTAGCTCTGCCGAGATGGAACGATATTCCCGAATCGCAGCCTCCAAAGCATTTCTTAAGTCCTCATTGCACTGGGTACTTACATTTGTAGCCCTATCATTACTTCCCTCGTCAGCATAGTTTGTGGGCTGCGGTGGTATCTCCGCAGACTGCGACTGGTGAGCAATGACACGGCTACTCTGCATTTCGTTTCGCAGGCGATCAAGCACAGTATCATCCAACATATGATTACGCTGGATAACCCGTACCTGATCCGACAGTCGTTGCGCCGACACGTTGACAGCTGGCTCAAGCACCTGAAACAGAGAGAGCATTCGAACACGGTACGCGGTCAGATTGGTTCCTCCCTCTGTAGCCCCATAGTATGAGCGCATGACGTTTTCGTTGATGGATTGTGTCCATCTCATGCGCTGCACACTTCCGCCGGGAGCTGGGACCCTGTCAGAAGCCGATGGGCCTCGAGGTCCTAAGCAGTCCGGCGGCCGGCGTCCTCCCCGTCGGCGAACAGGTGGTGGCGTCGTCGGCGGAGAGAAATACTCGTCGCTCGAGCTCGACGCAACTGTCGCGGCCGGAGTCGTCACAGCGCTTACAGTGGGGCTGGAGACCGGCGGCGGCGAGGCGGAGCTGAGCAACGAGTCCGGAGATGGTGGGCGTGCACGTCGAGCGGCAGATCTTGTCAACATCTTCAATCTTCTTCTTATTCACATTTTTCCGAAATTTATTGATTTGACATGACAGATGTCAGTCGATGTCGGCTATTTATTTTCTTTCATATTGTAATTTCTTATTCAATTAACTTTGGTTTTTGCATAATTTTGGTTTTAAATATTTGGTATTTCATGTTTGTATATATAAATGTAAAAACAGCTTCTATTGTAACAATTTTATAAATAAATATGTTTAGATAAAAGAATCTTTGATGTTGACGTTGGCGCTGCCAATTTTTTTTTTTATTATTATTATTATTCTCTTTATTTTTCTATATGTACATATTTTTTTACATTTTTAAATATTTATATATAAATAAATAAAAAAAAACATTTAAAAATATAAAAAATAGTAGCCCACCGGTATCGGGAACAGGGTCCAAGCTACCGGCGGTCAGGGCTCCAGAGAGAGGAACTTCCTGACGATGCGGGCCGTGTCCAGCAGTACCGCTTTCTGAATCAAGCCCTTGATCCAGCTGCCTAACGAGAGCCTCCTGAGGTGTTGGTCGAGGCTCTTGGCTATTAAGCCATTGGCTGTCACGACTATCGGTACAATGATTGCTGAATCCACTTCCCACATGTCAACAACCTCGTGAGCCAAGTCAAGATACTTGATTTGTTTATCCTTCTCAGCTTTCACGAGGTTCTCATCATGTGGGATGGTTATGTCAACAATCATTGCACGCCGCTCTGATCGATCCACCAGCACTATATCAGGCTTATTGGCAATAATAGTCCTGCCAGTGATGATGGATCGATCCCAGTACAATGTGATATGGTCATTTTCGAGAACTGGGTCGGGCGTATACCTGTAGTACGGCACCTCCGATTCCACAAGGTTGTATTTAAGAGCAAGTTGCTGATGAATGATCCTGGCTACAAGGTTGTGTCTATGCAAGTACTCTCCGTTAGCTAGACGAGAACACCCGGAGATAATATGCCTTATTGATTCCCCCGGCCGGTGACATGCCCGACAGATGTCAACTGTGCCGTCTTTCACAATAAATCTTACAACATACATACAAAACCTTCGGTTTCCCCAAAAAGGTCACCGAATCGTAGCCAGGCCACGGACGCTTGTAAGTCTACATCAGGCCCATGTAGGGCTTTGAAAAAGCGTCCGTGAAGCTCCTTGCTCTTCCATACCTCCATGCGATCATTGGTGTCAAGCACTACTGGTTTGCGCCAGTTCTCTTTCGCCAAGGAGAGCGAAGTGAGGCCCTTGTCAACTGCGACCACATCTCGATGCATTCCCACGTCGGTTGTTAGGAAATATTCTCTGAGACTGCATATCTCACGATTGTGGAGTGTCATAACGTTTAAAAAGCCTCGACCTCCACATTTTCGCGGGATATACAGCCTCATAACCGATGACCGTGGGTGATGCAATCGATTTGCAGTCAGCAGTGTACGGACTCTCCTATCTAGGGCGTCGAGTTCGGTTTGAGTCCATTTGAGTATGCCGAAAGAGTACATCAATACCGGCATGACCCAACCGTTGAAAGCGCGCACCTTGTTTCCGCCTGATAGAAGACTATGAAGTACTTTTTTCAGGCGGCCAAAGAAGCGTTCCTTCAACGATTGCTTCATGTCAGTAACATTGATACCCAACGCTTCCGACATACCCAAATACTTATAGGTTTCGGATGCGGAGAGGGCTCTAAGGTTTATGGAACTCGTGAGTTGGGTTCCCACGGATTCCATAATCTCTCCTCGCTTTACATGCATAACCGCACATTTGTCCACACCAAATTCCATCCTGATGGAGCTACTGAAAGTTTCAGTAATTTTCAGTAGCTCCTTCAGTTGTGAATCGGTGTGAGCAAAAAGTTTCAGGTCATCCATGTAGAGGAGGTGCGATATAACCTGGCCACCTCTCCTCAACCGATAGCCTAGACCTGAATCCTCTAATAGTGTGCTTAGAGGATTCAGTGCTAAGCAAAACCAAAGTGGACTCAAACTATCGCCCTGAAATATACCTCGCTCGATCCTTATCGGTTTGCTATTCCTCTGAATATTTCGACATCCTGGATAGCGAAGGACTGTCCTCCATGTCCTCATACACGTCATCAGGAAGGTGCGTAGAGTTGCATCCACTTTATACAACTCCAGCACCCGCATGAGCCATGTATGTGGCACTGAGTCATAGGCCTTCTTATTTATTATTATTATTATTATATGTAATGTATTTGTCTAAGAGCCAGTGTTACTCGAAATAAATGAATTGATATACTTGAAGTGTTTCTACAGAGTGGTGCTGACAATACGACAATAAATGAAAACACAGACCATGCTGGTGCATAGGAATAATCCTAAACCATAGAAAAAGAACCTAGCATCAAAAAATTAAACAATGAAAATTTCAAACAAACTAAATCGCAAATTGCAAACGGAATAGAACATCCTTTAAAATATTGCTATTATGACCTCCGATCAGCGGGCGACAGCGCGTTCCTGTATCGACTTGCTGATTCGCGCCATTATTATTAAAGTTTAGTACCGCTGGATGCGGCGGTCTTCAACCTGTAAGCGCTTCCTTTTCAACATGTACATCATGTAGAAAATGTGAAAAATGAAAAATAATTACCTGTGACTAAAGTAATGGATATATTTGTATAATTTTTTATGGGTAGACTGAGAATATGTTGGGGTACACGATGTTTAATTTATTGTCGTACTGTCAGCACCACTCTGTATATTTAAGCACGCTTTGGGTGCTTGGGTGGTGGCACTTTGCACGCCCAACACGCTTTGGGTGTCTTAAAACTGTCTTCTTAAATTTTCGCAATATAGGAGTTAAACATTTCACTTTTAACTTCCTCGGCACGCTGTCGGAGCAAAACAAAAGACTCGTGATCAGTCAGGTTTCTGCATTTCTTTAATTTTTCTAACGTTAATCCAGGTTATAAACGTGTGCCAAATCTCTTTTTCTCTCATTACTTTTAATCTTTCGTATATTAGTAGGATATTTTGAGGAGTTAAATAAAACAAATCAGTTATATAGAAAACTAAGTGTATCTTTTATTTGACAATGTTAATACAAATACTATTTCGTACAAGTAGTTGATTCATGAAGAATGCTTACAAAGTTTATAGGTGAAATATTAAACTAGTGCCACACGAAATAACGAACTACGTTTAAGTAGCTCCTATGTACCGTTACAAAAGTTGTTGACAAAAAAAAATGGACGCCTACTAGTAGGGTAATTACGTAACACACCATCAGTAGCAATGGGTTTCATTTTGACAGTTCAACCACATTCATTGCGTTATTTAGATGTTGAGCGGACACATTGTTCAAACATACGGAGCAATGGATTAGCAAAACGCTACAAAATAATTACAATTGATAGTAACAGTTTGTTACGCAATTATGGTGCTGGCTGTTTATGGACGGATTGACAATAATTAGAGATTAAATCTGGAGGTAATTCTACTAATTTTAAAAACGTTCGCCTTTACAGTATGATCTCAATCTCAATCTGACAAAAAATACACTGGTCAGCAAATAAATCGAGCCACCCGTTACCTAGGAACTCTGATTAGATTTTCTAAAAAAAATAAAACTTACAACTATCAAAGTTATACCTACAAAAAGTTGAAAACTGTTGCTTAAGGAGGAGGATCTGTAATAGTCTGGGGCGGCATCTCGTTAACAGCACATACAGCGTTAGTTTTCATCGGGTTCTCCCGCCTTCGCCGCCCTCGGCATGCTCTCTCAGACCCCGATGACCCCATTACCCTCCTCCAAGAGGCCAATAGGGCCACCAGCACACTACATAAACACAGACAGACCTACCGACCTCGCCGCCGAGGTCCATCGCGACGCGCTCCACGTAGTAGTCCCCTTCCCCGTCCCTTGTCCGATGAAGGCCAGCCCGCGCCGCAGCTGAGCCAGTAATTACAATAATGTCCCAACAACGACCTCTGAGTTTGTTTCGGCGTTTCTTCTCAGAGCTAGTACTAGGAAACGCCGTGGTCATCAAACCAACAAGTATAACTTTCGATCCAGCCGTCCCTTGCTGTCCTCTCCAGCGACGCCCTAAGCCGAGGTCCGTACCCCACAGGGGGTGCCCTTAGTGCGTAGTCGCTTAGTTTTAAGTAGTTTTATGCCCTGGCTGGAGGCTTTAATTTTTAATTAAGGCATTCACAGGAAAGTTCGATTAAGTAGTAACGGTCTCTAAAGTAGCCTACCTACGAGATGCCACATCAAAAAAAAAAAAAAAAGTTTTCATCGAACCGACGGGTCGTACACGTGGACTGACTTCTCATCGCTACATTACTGAAATCCTCGCAGACCATGTGGTACCTTACGCAGGATATATCGGACAGGATATGCAATTGATGCATGATAATGCACGGCCTCATGTTGCTCATGTGGTGACCCAGTATCTACGCGACGTCAGCATTCGTACGATGGACTGGCCAGCTCGAAGCCCGGACTTGAATCCGATAGAACACTTGTGGGATGAGCTGAAACGTCGGGTTCGAGCCCGGGTACCTGCTCCAACAAGGCTTCCAGAGCTGCGAATCGCAATTGAAGAGGAGTGGAATACAATTCCTCAAGATTTTATCGTCAGGCTCGTAAGGTCGATGAATACAAGGATGCTGGCAGTTATCCGAACAAGGGGAGAGAATACGGAATATTGATCAAAAACTTTTTTTATTTTATCTTTGTTTTTGGCTTTAATTTTTTTTTTTTCACTTTATCTTTACTAACCATTGCCACGACTGGAAAACGACTCTTCTTTGTAAAATCCTTAATAAACACTGAAATATTGATTAAACCAAATGAGTTTCCTTTCATTTTAATCACCATGAAATGAAGTTTCTGTAGGTACAACTTTGATAATTGTAGGATTTTTAGTTTTTGAGAAAATCGAATTAGAGTGCCTAGGTAGCGGGTGGCCCGATTTATTTGCTGACCAGTGTACTTCTAACTTCGCTACATTTTGACATTGCTTTGTACAATAATTCCTTGAGACCTTCTGGGTACTTATTTCTCATATTGTAATCTAATAATTCTTAACAAGCGAACAGAATAGGTATACTTGTCTTCTATTTTAAATCTAATAATTCTTAACAAGTGAACAGAATAAACTTCATTCTTCTATTTTAAATGTAATAATTCTTAACAAGCGAACAGAATATACTTAAGTCTTCTATTTTAATCTAACAATTCTTAACAAGTGAACAAAATATACTTAAGTCTTCTATTTTAAATCTAACAATTCTTAGCAAGTGAACAAAAATATACTTATTTCTTCTATTTTAAATCTAATAATACTTAACAAATGAACAGAATATACTTATTTCTTCTATTTTAAATCTAACAATTCTTAACAAGTTAGTGCAGAATATACTTGCTTAGCTTAAAGTAGTTGAAACCGAATTTTTTCGGTTGTCAGTTGAAACCAATAGGTTTTTCGGTAAAGTAAAATACGTAAAGTGAAATGCGTAACACTGGGAAATACCTTGACTATGAAAAACAAAAACTTTTAATATGATTCTTAACAAGTGAACAGAATATACTTAAGTTTTCTATTTTAAACCTAACAATTCTTAACAAGCGAACAGAATATAGGTATAACCCGCGTAGTTAAAGAAAAGATCTGAAAATGGCGGCGGATACTTATGGCACGGTTGACAAAACATGCCATTGTTGAATCACAAACCAAAAGCTAAGATAGTAAAATGTCAAATTTACGTTGTAAGTATTGTTATTTGCAACGTAAATTTGACATTTTACTTGTTTGTTGTTGTGTTTGTTTTTATTCTTGAGTTTGTTTGTTCAAACTAAACAAAAACAACAATATCAACAAAAACAACAAAATAACAGAGACTTTAGCGGAACGAAATTAACGATAACTCGGAGTGCGTCAAAGTAGCTTCAGTAGTTTGGAAAGCGAATCCTGGATTCCTGATCGATGATTTTTTTTTTGCAGCGGTTACTTCACTGTGTGAGTATAGACAGCGATAGAGAGTGAGTGAGAACGCATGCGAGCGGACGCCATTTACAGATCTTTTCTTTATCTGCGCGGGTTATACATATGTCTTCTATTTTAAATCTTACAATTTTTAACAAGTGAACAAAATATACTTAAGTCTTCTATTTTAAATTTAACAATTCTTAACAAGTGAACAGAATACCTTAATTTTCCTATTTTAAATCTGATAATTCTTAACAAGTGAACAGAATATAGGTACTTAATACTTCTATTATAAATCTAACAATTCTTAAGAAGTTAGTGCAGAATATACTAGCTTAGATTAAAGTAGTTGAAACCGAATTTTTTTCGGTTGTCAGTTGAAACCAATAGGTTTTTCGGTTTAATAATAACATTTAATTTATTGTCTCAAAGACATTTTATGAACTAAGTAATGAACTTACGGCTACACATCAACCTACATATAATCTGTATAAACTAATATCTGGTTGTACGATCCAATACAATGCGAGATCAGCTAACACAGGAAATGTATAAATGATGTGTAGCCGTGTGTACGTAAACATGAACTTGCATTAACTTATAATCATCAAACAGAAAATAAAGATTTCTTATATGAGTAGACCTACGGGTGTATTCCAATTATCCACCACAAAAAAATCTACGCAAAGGGAACGCAAGTCCCCGCAAAAATTCGGGGTTGCCCACCTAGGACCTTTTCCTGCATTTTTGGAATTCCACACAGAGGCCAGAGTCCCAACAGTGGGAATATTAGAGGCCGTTCATATTACAATCTAAGTCCTATAGCCAAAATTATTACAATTTTATATTTCTTTCTTAAATCACATCAAAAACATTCCTTTACAATCACAGTTTTAGGCACACCATACAGTTGCGACTCGTCGCGTTACAGCTATCTAAAGTTGGAAGCGGAGGATAGTCCATAAGGACTTCTCCACCTTCTTCCACCGAGAAAAAGAAAGAAAAAGAGGCTGCTCGTGTGGGAAGACTGTTCTTTATCTTAGTTATAACTTAGGTACGTATTCTGTAGCTCTGTCTCTATTTGCCCATGTGCAATTTGCGATTTCTGACCGCAATAGTAAGTATACAGGGATAGAATTACTTTATTTGTACTTTTTTCCTTTAATGTTAGCTAAATTACTTCTTCTCAGGTTTGGCACTGCATGCCGAGATACACCTAAATATACTAGTGCGCTTTACCATCAGCGGTCGCATCACTGCTTACCATCAGGTGGGATCGCGGTCAGGCACTAGACTAAACCTAGTTCGGTTGCAGATGCTCCTATTTTGTATTGTATATATATTATGTTTTAGCTTACTAGGTTTTGTGTTGTATTTTTTGGTGAATAAATTATTATACAAATGGTCTCATTCCCTTTTCCCCAAACTGTTTTTAGTTTAATCCTGTCATATTAGTCAGCGCCGGACGTAAATTGACGTATTTTTAGACGCCATATTGTTAATCACGTCTAAACTGTCTATGGATTAGGGGTTTGGCGGGAATGTCAAGATGAGTGTCACGCTTATTTTTCATTGGACTTTTAAAATTATTTATAGTGTCGTTTACTAAATAAAAACGCGTGATTTATGTAGTAAAAAGTGCATTAAGTGAATAAATCAAAAATAACAGTGAAATATTGTAGCATAGTGGCCACATCATGTCTTGACGCTAAACCGCTCCTTAACCGCTCCTTATCGTCCAAACGCGAGAAACCAAAGGAGTTAGATTAGTTAGGATAAGTTTAGGATAAGCTAGGATTAATTAGGATAAATTAGGATAGAAGTTTACTCAAGAGAATATATACTGAAGACTAGGCTGTATGGCGTACTATGCCTTTGCCTTTTCCGTTCAGAAGAACGGGAAGAATTGAACCAAAAAAAAAAATGTCTATGGATTATCTTAATTTGACAGGACTAAACTAATATCTTATCTTCTGTCCTTTTCTAAATAAAATAGAAAGAAAAAGATGCACTGAACATAAAATTAGTTTAGTTTGGGAACAGGGGAATCGGTGTCAATATTTATCCTTTTTCCCGCTTTTTTTGAACCATATCTAATTTTTTTCTACCACCAGTCCGTACCAATGTTTCAGTTAACATAATGACAGTTATTCCAAAAGAACACGGAACTAAAACAAATGAAATATGCAAGCTAACACAAAATTACCTAAAACCAATAGACTCTTCGACCCAGTTACATAAAAATGGCACGAAGTCTATGGTAAACCGGGATAATACTGCAATATTTCGACACCAGAGTGCAGTACTAGCACATAAAATAAAAGTTATTTATGCCACTGTCAATGTCAAGCAATGATAGCTTTTGTAATATGAGTAATAGTTTGTGCCACGAAGCGAATCTGAGTGGCACACTAGATCGCTAGTTCGCTTCGTGGCACAATAGATCAACACGAGTATTACAATAGCTGTTGCTTAAATAGCTTGAAATAAATAAATACTAACAATGGCGCGAAAATAGCGCGGCGCGCGCAATGTTGGCACAAATGATAGGCAAAGGCAATTCATCCATACAGCCTAATAACATGCGATGCTTTTTAGCATAATGATATGTTGATTTTTTGATGCGATAGCCATAAAAAAATTTAAAAGTTTCATTGTAGTACGGTTTATCCGCGTGGAAATGGTCATTGTAACACGAATTGGCAGGAATGAGTACTATTGAGATATAACTTATGTATGTGTTTTAATAATATTATACCATTATACATAAAAATACTGGCCCTCGTGTTTCGGGATTCACATAGGTATACAAAAAATAACGATATTGAAATATAAACATATTGAAACATTTGAGTGTATGGTAGGGTATAATAGTGAATACCTCAGTAGTAAATAAGTACCTTAGTAAATAACTCAGTACGACAAAGATACGAGATTGTGCAATACGGCGGTTTGTTTACTGTATGTAATTGTGCCGCCCTCATGCTGGATTTTGGGTAATGTTCCCAATAAGCCCGGAATGGTTCTAATTACAAATATAAAGTTAGTTCTATGACTAAATAAGACACAAAAAATAGCGTCTATTTGTTTTTCTTGTTAGTATTCTAAAGCGGTCTAACTACAAATAATTTTAGTACACACTACTAAAACTTTGTTCAGGATATTGATGTGTTTTTAATATAGTGTGTTATATTTTGTGGGCACGTACCTCACGACTCAGTCTAAAAAGCAGGCTTTTTGATGTTATTTGCTTTGGCACGTGTACCTGGTTGTGGAAATGGGCAAAATGTAAGCAAAATAAGAAACATAGCGTCGGAGGCAGAGCGCTCAATATTATTTCGACGCTGTTTATAATTTTAAAGACGTGAATGCATACTAATATTAGAAATGCGAAAGTAACTCTGCCTGTCTGTCTGTTACGCTTTCCCGCTTAAACCTCTCAACCGATTTTGATGAAATTTGGCACAGACAATCTTTAGACCCCGAGCCCCGGCGTAGGCTACCTTTTATCCCGGAAAAAATTGATATTCCCAAGGGAAATCTAAAAAGCGCGATATAACCAAACTCCACGCGGGCGAAGCCGCGAGCGGAAAGCTTGTATCAAATAAAGGCATATTTGGACAACGCAACTTGAAAATACTGTTACGAATGCACCTTATGTCGTGGCATAAGGTTTAAAATTGCGTGACATGCAGTACGTATCTCGAGACAATATAAAAACGCATTGCTAGACCTAGGGTGGCCTATCGAATGGTACAGGTTACATCAATATTGTCAACGAAGTATCGACATCTAAATTTCTAGAAACTCGTCTCCGGTGAAGTACTTGTAGGTACTTGCTGAACGTACTCGAAATTATGCGCTATTATTTAATTCCAGACAGATCTGGAATGTTCGATCAGCTGACCGCGGGGTTAGTCTAAATTTGACTATCGAAACGAAGCAAGCGACAGTTAAGAAGCGTTGACAACCCAACGAGAACTTTGAGGACTACGTGGACGTAAGGGAAGACTTCAGTGCGACATCAGCTACGTTATACTTGTCGTTGCCTACTATCGACTGTACCTTCGTTGTCAATAAACAGCGCAACCCTTAAGCGGCATTTTAATACCCCTAGCCCGTAACAATACAATCCGTTGGGATTGCACAGCGTTTTCTTGACTTTCGTCTTTGGTTTGACTTTCGTACATTTTATATGAACCATTAGCACACTATACGCTGGCCACACCGTGTTTTTGTGCAATAGTGCATGCCTACAAGTTACGGTCGCGCGTTAAACATGCGTTCGCAATTCCGTGTGCATATTTATTATAAATCTATACTAATAACTACTACTAGCTGAAGAGTTTGTTTGTTTGTATGTTTGTTTGTTCGCGCTAATCTCTGGAACTACTGGTCCGATTTGAAAAAATACACTATACTATAATACTACAATTTGAGTGTCTTCAGGCTAGAGTGAATAGGCTGTTAATTAACTAGCGCGCTTTACCGTCAACGATTGCGTCACTGCTTACCATCAGGCGGGATTGCAGTCAAGCACTAGCTTATCTATACTAATATATAAAGCTGAAGAGTTTGTTTGTATGTTTGTTTGTGCGCGCTAATCTCAGGAACTACTGGTCCGATTTGAAAAAATCTTTTTGCGTTGGATAGCCCATTAATCCAGAAAGGCTTTAGGCTATATAGCATCACGCTGCGACCAATAGGAGCTGAGCATAACTAATTCCACGCGAACGAAGTCGCTGGCGGCCGCTAGTATTTAATAAAATCACAGTTGTGTACGCCATTCTGAAGGAATGATGAACGCGATGGTAACGCCAAATCTTACAAGACAAGCACACAAAGTTATTTTCGAATTAATAGTATTAGTATGAATAGATATGGAGAGCAGCGCTGGCCAGAGGGGAATTGCTGAAGAGTTTGTTTGTTTGAACGCGCTAATCTCAGGAACTGTTGGTCCGATTAGAAAAATTATTTTTGCGTTGGATAGCCCATTAATCCAGGAAGGCTTTAGGCTATATAACATCACGCTCCGACCAATAGGAGCGGATCATATAAAAAAAAACACATAGAAACCTACGCGGGTGAAACCGCATGGCGCAGCTAGTTTTTAAATAAAGATTTAATTTCCGAACATATGGAGCAATACATTAAGCAATACACGTCAGCCGTCAGCCGCAGGGCGCAGGGCGCAGGTAGTGTAATATACATAGTTAGTATTAGTGAGAGTTAGTATAAAAATGAAAAGAAAATAAAATTAAAAATTAACCCATTTATTATTTTAAAATTTTGAGTACATAGTACAGACGACAGCACATCAAGCTACTAAAATCTTTCAAATTTCTTTATTCGACTTTCAACTTTATCGGTAAAGCGTTAAGGCTCAATGTTGATTGGGAATATTTGACAGTTTAGGGTAGCTTGACCTGCTGTCGTCCGTACAAAAAACTACGATGACATATACGATATACATCATATACACATATAGTAAAATTCTTAACGAAAATTAAAGAATAAAAGGAACAAATACAAAAACGGAAAATATTTAATTGAACCTCAAAAAATGTCGGTCCATTTTTAGTGAACAAGAGCGAGAACAATATTTATGCAAGATGAACAAATACAAAAACGAAAAACATTTAATTGAACTTCAAAAAATGTCGGTCCATTTTTAGTTAACAAGTGCGAGAACAATATTTATGCAAGATGAACAAATACAAAAACGGAAAACAATTAATTGAATTTCAAAAAATGTCGGTCCATTTTTATTGAACAAGAGCAAGAACAATATTTATGCAAGATGAACAAATACAAAAACGGAACACATTTAATTGAACTTCAAAAAATGACGGCCCATTTTAAGTGAACAAGAGCGAGAACAATATTTATGCAAGATGAACAGATACAAAAACGAAAAACATTTAATTGAACTTCAAAAAATGTCGGTCCATTTTTAGTTAACAAGTGCGAGAACAATATTTATGCAAGATGAACAAATACAAAAACGGAAAACAATAAATTGAATTTCAAAAAATGTCGGTCCATTTTTATTGAACAAGAGCAAGAACAATGCTAGATGAACAAATACAAAAACGGAAAACATTTAATTGAACTTCAAAAAATGACGGCCCATTTTAAGTGAACAAGAGCGAGAACAATTTTTATGCAAGATCAACAAATACAAAAACGGAAAACATTTAATTGAATTTCAAAAAATGTCGGTCCATTTTTATTGAACAAGAGCAAGAACAATATTTATGCAAGATGAACAAATACAAAAACGGAACATTTAATTGAACTTCAAAAAATGACGGTCCATTTTTAGTGAACAAAAGCGAGAACAATATTTATGCAAGATAATAATAAGAGTTTCACTATTTTCGAGAAGGATGGAATATAGAATGGCCAGCACGCAGATTCTATAAAGGATTCTATGTACCATGTTATTTTTTCTCGATACCAAACTTGAATACCTATAGTTTGTTCAGAATAAGCAACTGAATGGATTCCAAAAACTTAGGTCCGTATTGCAGAAAGAAACTCAAACTTTGATATCTGCTTAAGCATTACTTAAAACTAGTTTCAACCAATTAAATGGCTTGAAACGAGGCTTAAGTAGAGGTTGAGTTTTGAGTGATGTTCTGTAATACGGACCTTAAAATACAGTTAAAAATAAAAGAGGAAGGACAGAGGATCGCGACCGCCCGCAGAGCCGGAGCTGCTGCAGCAGCTGCGGAGGTCATAAAGAGGCGCAAATATGCAGCGTTATCTGAGCCCTACATATTTGTGCATTTCGCTGTGGAGACGCTAGGGCCTTGGGGTGCAGAGGCTCGACAATTTTTTAAAGAAATCTCTGCACGATTAATCGACGTATCAGGTGATCGGAGGGCTGGCGCGCATTTCGGTCAAAGGTTGAGTTTGGCGATTCAACGTGGAAACGCGGCCAGCCTTTTGGGCACCCTGCCCGGTGATCGCAACGATCTGGGTTCAATTTTTTATATACTTTAAATTTAATTTGTAGTTAGGTTTGTATTTTATGTCTTTTTAGGTTTAATTTATTCATAATTTAGTTTTAATTAATATTAATTTTCTATTGATTAAGCATCATTCTTAAATAATTTAATTAGTAGGGAGTTATGATGTTAAAAATTATTGCAACGATTATTACTAAACGAGCGCACAACACAGTTCACGGTAGGCAGGGAGCCAGTGGAGACAACAATTTTACAGACGTGAAGTTAGAAGTCCGGATTAAATACCACTGGTCAACAAAATTGTATTTTTTTTTTGTAACAATGGTCAATCATATATTTTCTTGTAGACTATTTGTCACCGAATCGAAGTCCAGAACACAGAAGCGCTCTAGCACGTCGGGTTTTGGAGTTATACCGGTCTGAAAGTGCTAGAAATGCGTTTTTAGGGTTCCATTGCCAAAGGGCAACAAACGGAACCCTTATAGATTCGTCGTGTCTGCCTGTCCGTCTGTCCGTCCGTATGTCACAGCCATTTTTTTCCGAAACTACAAGAGCTATACTGTTGACACTCGGTAGGTAGATGTATTTTGTGAACCACATTAAGATTTTGATGCAAAAATAAAAAAATAATAATAATAATTGGGGGCTCCCCATACTTAGAACTAAAACTCCAAAAATTTTTTTTTTTTCATCAAACTCATACGTGTCGTGTATCTATGGACAGATCATCAAAAATGATATGGAGGTTTCTAAAACACTTTTTTCTAAACCGAATAGTTTGCGTGACAGACGTTTCCAAAGTGCAAAAAAGTTAGTCCCCCCCCCCCCCTCTAACTTCTAAAATAAGAAAATGAAAAATCACGAACGAAATCTAGTAAGTAGTTTTTTTTTTAATACCTTGTAAATCGTAAACCGCTTATTACCGCGTAATCGTTCATACAAATAACTTAAATCCTTTAATTTCATAAATCAATGGTACGGAACCCTTTTTGCTTTTTATGTAAATAAAATACATCGTAAATTTAAAATGGTGTATCTTGAGAAAGAAAACTCGTATTGATATAAAGCAAAATGAATCTGAGTTGGAAAGAGTAGTACTAAATGATTCTTTAATTAGAAATAACGAAAAATATAACGGTGTCCTTAAAAATTACTTCAAATATGGTAAAAAAAAATGCGTTTTTAGCACTTTCAGCTGGTATATTTCCAAAACCCTACGTGGTAGAGCAATTCTGTGTTCTGGAGTTCGATTCAGGGAGAAATAATCTACAAGAAAATATATGATTCGCCTTTGTTACAAAAATGCTGTTGACCAGTGTCAACAGTGTAGGCTACTTTTTATCCCGGAAAAAATGATATTCCCGAGGGAAATCTAAAAAGTGCGATATAACCGAACTCCAAGCGGGCGTCGCCGCGGGCGGAAAGCTAGTTATCAATAAACGCAAGATGACGCAGCGCCCCTGTAGGCGCGGACGGGCGACTAGTGCGTTGGCCATATTTTTGTAGAGACAAACCAGGTAAGGTAAGCTCGTAACTTGGCGGCTTTTCATGACATTTTTTGATGTTCTGCACATAGATTCTTTACATAAAAATACTGGCCACGTGTTTCGCATATACAAAACATAACGTTGTATAAATATACCTATCTTTATAGTTTATACAATATGTAAAGAAAACCCTGTCCGATCCGTGAAGGAATTGTTAGGTATCGTTACTTGATTCTACTAATGCCTACAAAGCCGGGCTAAAATTAAAAAAAATTCCCCCTAAAAAAATAAATATTATTTCGAAAAAGAGAGGTAACTTAATACATGTGCGGTAGGCAACATGGTAGGCATGCATGCGCGGGTGGAGGGGGGCAGCGCACGCGGCACGTGGTCGCATCACTCCTAATAATACTGTCCAAAATTGTGTTATTACTTTTTTTAAAAATACAATATTTTGGGGAAGTTGGAATTAATTCGCGGAACAAAAAGATTATTTCAAAATGCATTAGTATTGTTACTATGATGATTACGTAAAATTTCAAATTTTATTTGGTCATGTGTATACATAACCTTTATTATTCTTTTGGGTCGGACAGGGTTTTTTTTACATATTGTATACCAAAACAACACATTTGTAACTAAACCTGTTCGTACATTTAGTAGTCATTTATTTGAAAAAAAAATACGTATGTTTATTTATTTTACATTTACTAAAAATAAAAAAGTCAGTACCACCTAACGTAAATACAAAATAAAATCATTTATCAATAGCCCCTAAGCGTAGTATACTAGCTGCCGTAGCTATATGGGAGTGGTCTTAAGCTCCCAAAAAACCCAAGTAAACCCAAAATTGATTGGGGAAATTTGTCAGTTCCGGAACTTGACCTGCTGCTGTCTGTACTTGGGGTGCTTAGAAAGTAATCGTAGTTACGTTCAGCGGCAGTTTGTGTATCACCATTTAATGTGACTAAAGCCGGCGCCAGACACAGAAATATATTTGTACAAAGATTTGTACAAATATATGTGTCGTGTGCGCGTGTGTAGCAGGCTACGCAAACATTTGAACACAGGCACCTTTGAACGCTTTGATGTGCGCTCGAAACCAACAACGAATGGTAAAACACAAATGTTTTAACAAAGCTTTGAACAAATACTCAAATACCCGTGCTACACATGTGTCCAAACAAGTTCAAATAAGTGATCAAATATTTGAACTATGTCTGGCGCCGGCTTAAAACAAACTGCCACGTGAACTCATCACCCCTTTTTTGGGGGGTGAGAATTCATCAAATGACTTCTCCCGGTCTATTTTCTAATCTGACACGCCGTTCCTCTCCTATTGACGGAGTGGAAGGGCGTGTCAGGCTTTGACTGACTAAAACCTACACGTATTCCTTCATTTGGCTGTTTGTCAACGTCAACCCACTGCGCTGGCAGACCGCTTAAGGCCAACCGCGCAACGTCTTTATCTGGGTCATATTTCAATTCAAAGTAACAAGACCTATTTATTCAATTGGAGCTGCGAATCGGCTCTCTTTGATCGCCAAAATTATATCCTCAAAACGCCTGCCTTTGGCCACATCCAAGTGGTTGATCTAGAGAGAAAGATTTGGCGCATCAAATTTTCCAGCGTAACTGTTTAATTAGAAAAAGAAATAAGATACAAAATATTATACATGACGGCGCGTGACTGGTTAATTTTGAATATTGTGATCTGTATTATCGTATCGGTATCAATTGACCGTAAATTACTCTACTATTTTTTGAAGTCGATTAATCGGTCGGTATTCGGATAAATTGTGATTTTTATTAAGAGCGGGTAACACCATGGAGCGAATGGTAACCCCGACTGGAGTTGCGTTTGACATGGCGATCGACGGTAGGCGCTGGGCATTCTTTGCTCAAGCTTCGATCGAGTGGGTTGGTCATACTCAAACTCAGTGGCTCTTATCTGTTTTAATCTGAGAATATCACAGTAATCCCTTAATATTAAAGTGATATAAGTGTCTGTACAGTTAAAATAATAAGAATCGAGTATCACACTATAGTTATTGTTCATCATTTTCTCGAAATACCGCTCACGGTGGATGCTCATGCGAATGAGAAGACACCTCAGCTATCCAGAACTGCGGCCTCGCCTTCCTGACAGTTTTCCCGCATCATATACAATATACATGCCAAGGGCATGGCATCTTTAGATGATATCAAACGATATCGGAACGGTTTCAACTCAAAATAAAATACTCAAAAAATTAGTACCAAATTTTCGGTTTCGTGTGTTTCTAAAAATCAAATCATAACAGACGTGGCAGCACACTACATACGTTAATAACTACTCGTTACCCGTCACGTTACTTGCCAAAATCCGATAAATGTGTGAGGCGGTGTTTTTTCTCATAACTTCCTACTATAAAGAGATAGGATTAAAAAACCCTTCCAATATAGTTTGATATCATGTAAAGATGCCTTTGGTATATATATACCCTTTATGTTACACGTTGTATATAATAAAATAATAGTAAAGATTCAACGTGAATAACACGTTGCGTTTAATGCCGTAGGAGAAGTAGGAGCAAGGGATATATGGAATGGGACTTAATGAATAATAAGCCCCCTAATCGGCGAACACATTTTTGTCAAATGATTGCGACTAGTTGGGCTTAGTTGGTATCGTTCGGACCGCCCATTGGTCCGTTCGGTTCAAACAATCCCAACTAGTCGCAATCATTTGACAAAAATGTGTTCGCCGATTAGGGGGCAGGTACAAGTCTCGTTTAATAGCGATAAAAAAACGTTATAACGCAAAAATAGTAAATCTCTATTTAGGAAGTTAGGACTTCGTCAGTAATACCGTCGAAAATGGAGTACCTAGTCACTTTTTAAAAATATACCATATTTTGGGGATGTTGGAGTTATTTAGCGGAAAAAACAATATTTCAAACTCATTATTATTGTTACTATGATGATTTATGTTCTGTAATCTATATGCTGTACACAATAGAGTATTAGAAAAAGATGCACTCTTTTTCTTTCATTAAGAAAAGGACAGAAGATAAAATGTCAGTTTAGACCTGTCAAATTAGTGCGCTCCTGACGTAAACTGGCGTACTTTTAGTCGCCATGTTTATAATCGCGTCTAAACTGTCTTTGGAGTATTTTAATTTGACAGGATTAACTAAAATGTTATCTATCTCGGTGGTAGGCAACAACATCAGCCGCCGGCCGGCATAAGTTACCACCCACCAGACAAAGTCTTGCCGCCAAGCGATTCGTCGTGTTCCGGCATGATGTCTGGTGAAGCCGTACGGAGAACAGGTCTGAGCAGTTGTGTTGCGATGTGTACCGGGTACGATGTGCCTAATGTTGTTGTGTCGGGAGTTTGGTCGTGGAGGGTCTCCAGATCATCCTCTGACGCAGCATCGTTGGTCGTGTTGTTGGGTTAAACATTGCATCACCTCGCTCAACTGCCGTCTTCCTTCCTATTCACTCAGTTTTTTTGAGTGAATAGGCTTAATAAGCTAGTGCGTTTTACCATCAACGATTGCATCACTGCTTACTTATAATAAAAAAAAAATTTAAAAAAATCTTCTATCCTTTTCTTATTGGAATGGAAAGCAAACGACGCACTTAACTTAAAATTAGTTTAGTTTGTGCACAAGAGAATCTTTGACAGTGCTAAACTAAAATTTTCTTCTATCCTTTTCTTGACGAGATAGAAAAAATAAAATACTACATCGAACTTTAATTTAGTTTGAGTTTCGGTTTCTCCTCTTATGTAGATAATTGTAATAGTCCTCAAGATATAAAAAATAACAAAAAAAAATTCGCCTTACACTCGCAAAACTTAAAAACTCTTCAATATACAGTATGTTAAATAACAAAGGGCGTTCCCTTAAACTCGTTAATATATATCATTAATAGATTAAAATAAAAATATCAGCATAGAAAAATAAACATAAACAAATCCGAATAAAAAAAAATTCTAATTGGAAATAAATTTGAAACCTCCTGTTTTAAATCAAAATTGTAGCGTAGTATCATAAACAAATTGCGACGTTGCCGTCTTTCAAGTTCGCGTGTACAGTGTGTTTCTTTTACATGTCAATTTAAAATTTTTATTGAATATTTTCTTATTGGAAAAAATTTTTAAAACATTTTGTTTTCGAATGGAAATATTTTTTTTAGCATGTATGTATGCTATACTATTTCGGGTTAACGGGAACGCCCTCTGTTAGTTAACATACTGTATTTGTTTCGCTTTTATTCCTTTTATGCGTTTTATGGGTGGCTAAAGGAGCACCCGTGCGTAAACCCTTCTAGTTTCTTCTATACAGGCGTGATATTAAATTAATAAAAAAAATAAGACTAGCTGCCACTTCATTTCTAAATTACTTTTGTTTTTTTCTCTAACGGACGCGCTAAACGAAATTCTGCATCGTTCTCATATGGATCAATCATATGGATCAACATGAATTCAAAATGAATCATTATCATTTATTTTTTCTCGGTGGTAGGCCTTAATATCGGCGGCAGAAGTTACCACCCATCAGACAGTCTTGCCGCCAAGCGATTCGTCCTGTTCCGGCATGAAGTCTGGTGAAGCAGTACGGAGGACTGGTCTGAGTGATTGTGTTGCGATGTGTGCCGGGTACGATGCACCAAATGTTATTGTGTCGGGAGTTTGGTCGTGGAGGGTCTCCAGATCAGTCTCCCTCTGGCGCAGCATCGTTGGGCGTGCTGTTTGATTTAAAATTGCATCACCTCGCTCAACTGCCGTCTTCCTTCCTATTCACTAAGTTTTTGTAAGTGAATAGGCTTAATTAATTAGCGCGCTTTACCATCAACGATTGCATTACTGCTTACCATCAGGCGGGATTGCAGTCAAGCACTAGTTTATAATGATTAAAAAAAAAAAAACATCATCTCAGCGCCAATCCCAGTTGGATTAATACTATGGAAGGCTTTATTCAATGCGCGGATGGCGTTATGTATCTTAATAAAAAAGAACTTTTTTTTTAATAAAAAAGAATCAAAAATTAGCATCGTCATACATGTCATTGTCACTTTCGCTGTCAACGTAGTTTTTATCAAAAATCTTTCTATAGTCAATAGTTTCCGGTTCTTCGTCCGAAGAAACATCAATGCAATCCATATCGTAAGTTATCCATTTCGAAAATTTGTTAAGCCTTGTCAGTGTTAGCCATTCCGTTTCCATCATTTTCCATAATCGCACTAATATGTACTGTCCTTTGTTGCAGTGAAAACATTTTTGTAGCTTTACAACGCCATACAATTCAAAATCAAATCCGTATTTGATATTGTTAACTTCTGCATTAAACTTCATATACCTCTCTTTAATAACAAGATCGTAATCTTTAGCTATTAATTTGATTTTTATGGTAACATTATTTTTATTTTGGCGCCAAAGTAACTGCGGTCTACTAACTTGATCTATATCAGCGCTTATATTGAGTTTAGGAGTTGTGTTCGATGGAGGCTCAGAAGTCTCAATCGGTGATGCTAAAACTGTTTCATTCCATTCTGTATCTGCGAGTTCTGTTATTGAAACTACCTGGGCTAAGGGTACGGAAAACATTTTAGCGAATTCGCCACCGACTACCTCGAACTCTGAATCATCGAAACTGTTATCTAATCCTTCAAGATGTACGCTGCTTCTACAGTTAGGAATATTATTTGGGATATATTGTTTCTCCGTATTATAGTCATCAACCAGATAAGATCTATCAATCTTGTTAATTGTCTCTTCAGGCTCAACATCTATATCCGAATCGGAAGATTCCTCAGATTTTCTTTCGAATCCTAAATCATCTAACAACTCGATTTCATCATTATCTTCGGCTAAATTCATATCTACCATCATTTGATTAAGAATAACATCTTCATCTGAATACGTATCAATTAAAACTACACCATATTTGTGTCCTTCAGTAAATTCCGCTTTTTCTTTAGTGAAATATTTAGTAAATAACTGTTTATGTTTATCAACAGAGTTGAAACATGAATCTACGAAGAAATTGGTGCTGAAATCTGTCCAAGTATCCCCGAGGGGTTTTATACCTACTAACCTGCATTCAATAGCTTGAAATGGTAACTGAGTAATTAATTTTTCTGTTATTGGGTATATTTTCTTAATGGAGACGTCTCTCCATTCTCCTTGGTCTACAAAGAAACATTTAACCTTATCATTGATAACACTACTATCAATTCTAGCTCTTTCACAAGTATTATCGTCAGGAAACTCCGCTAAAACAATGTCTCCAATGTTAAGACTTTCTACAGGTTCCGGGTTCTCGTTTACGTATTTTCTTATATCTTGGATCAACGTGGTCATACATTTCTCAAATTTGATGAGTCGCACAAAGAATTGCGATGGATTTTCCGCGTACATAAAGAATACCGACGAAAATCCATCACTTTCTAGATGTGCCCATCTACCTTTAAGTAATGCCTTGACAGGGTTATTTGAAAATTGAATAGGTTCTACTATTTCTGTGGGAATGTCATATTCGTAATCGCAGACTTTTCTTAAACTAGCAATATGATCAGGGTGGGGTATTGCATGACGATCTAACAGTTCCTTTCGGAAATCGCTTTTTACAACGACTTCTTCTAACGAAGACAAATCCTGACAAGCCTCTAATGTGTTCACGAATATAGTATTACCAATAACCATTGTTATTTGACCTCTCATGTAAAGCTGGGGGTTTTCGTCGGTGATTCGTTTTAACTGGTCTAAAGCTAGCTTTGAGAAGGTTACATCTTTGTCATGGGGCATCAGATTAGCTAAGAAAACAGTAACAACATGAGTATCAAAGTTCTTAAATTCGTCCGGCAAATAATATAGGGATGTATCGGGTACATTCTCGTATGTCTCTTCGTCGATAAGATTGATCAAAAAATAACTAGTTTTACCAGCCTCAACCTTATGTTTCCTTGCCACTTGGCAACGAACGAATAG
This sequence comes from Sesamia nonagrioides, assembly GCA_017933935.1. Classification (NCBI taxonomy): domain Eukaryota; kingdom Metazoa; phylum Arthropoda; class Insecta; order Lepidoptera; family Noctuidae; genus Sesamia; species Sesamia nonagrioides. Next base: position 119,330 of record JADWQK010000160.1, read on the forward strand.
ATTCTGCTTTTGAGTAACCGCACAAATGTCGCCTACTTTAGGGTCACCATGCAGCTTCCTGTTAGCTTCTTTACTATAATACATTCCCATTTTAAGAGAAAGTAAGCTGTATGTTTGCGGGTATTTTGTAACATTGCCTTTAATGGAACACGAGGATAACCTAGCAGAATAATTTACTGCTGAATGATAATGCAATATACGGAAGGTGATTATACCTTCTTTCGGCAAACAAGGCTTGGGAGAGTCAAATTTTTTGAATATCGAGTGTCTTTCGGAGCAATTCCAATAATCTGGGCATTTACCAAGAGTCAAAAGCCTTCTACAGATCGGCACCAGCTTTTCGGCTTTCGTTAAATCTTTTTCAGTTTTAACATTAGAGCTAATTTCTTCTAAGAAGGGAGGCACATCCAAAGTGCATCTTTTAATAAAATGAAGGATTTTTGGCAGTTGTTCAACATTGTTATCGTCAAATAAAATCTTAATTTTGATGTCACTTTTATTATTCTTAAAAATAGACGCATAGTTTTCGATGAGCACTGAAAATCGTTTGCAAAACGTCGAGAATAGATGCGGCAAGGAATAATGGACTAAATAATGTGCATCTATGACGTTCAAATGGGTCAAATTCCCGTCACAGCACACTAAAATGGGCCCTAACACGGGCTCTTCATAATCTTTGAGGGTTTTATCTAAATTGTACAAGTCATATACTGTCATTGTGTTATCGCAAGAAAATACTACATGTCCCAATTTAGTCAAGGCTTTTTCTATGAGCTTCACTTCCTCATTAGCCTTACAAACTATCACAGTCTTTTTGGATTTATTAATACCTTCCAAAAAGTTTATAACCGAAGCTACCTTGTTTTCTTGTGCAACAAATTCGACTGAAGTTGCGGCCTTGGAGTATAGAACACATTCTTGGAAAGCACTGATACATACGACGGAATCAGGTGCTTTCCGCGCTAGAGACGACATGAAATCGCACCATACCCTAGACACTATGATATACTGAACTTTCCATTCTTTATGAGCGCGATTTTTGACCATTTCCATCACCTTCAGAAGGCAAAACTTAAGTTCATTGTCATAAACTTCTGAAATACGTTCACAGTCATCAATAACCAATGTGGTTAAGTTACGGATATCAAGACCTAAATTTTCCTGAATCAGACGGACCAGCATTGTAGGAGTGCAAATGAGAAGATCACAACCGTTCAGAAGCGCTGTTGTGATGTCCACATCACTAAAACCAGCGTAACAGGCAAAAATTTTCGCGTTATGCAAGAACATTTTACATAGAGTTTGCACTGACGTTACGGCGAGAGACGTCGCACAAACTATGATACAGCTAAGGCCAAATTTATCTGGTGTATTTTTAAAATCATACACTAAACGGCATACTGGTGGCAAGTATCCCATAGTATTACCACTGCCCATTGGACCTATGAGAAAAAAGCTATGGCCCCTGAGAATGGTGGGCCAGGACACAGTTTGAGGCCTCATCGGCCTCTCTACGCCCATATTTTTTAACACTACATGAATATCTTCCCCGAATGGAAAGCATCTCATTTCGCTAACTGGTTCGATCCGGTTGTCTTTTTTGCAATGTACCATTAGTACGGGGGTAACTAGCTTGTCAACAAATACGGATATGGTACCATCTAAGTTTTTGAAGGGGTTTGCATTAAGTAACTTTACATCAAAAGTATTAGCTTCAGCTGCAAGCTCAAGCTCATGATCTTTTTTAATTTTATTGCTTTGTAAACGTAATTTTTCTTCCAATACTTTAAGACTTCCATCGATCGACTCAAAGTCACATTTAGAGTCATCTTTATCAGACAATGAAGTAGAGAGACTACCATTTCTCTTTGTGTTAACCTGAGATTGTATTGTATTAAAAGCATTTATCCGTTTCAATAGTTCTAAATTAGTTACTTCTAAGTTTACCTCGGAATCTGTGTTTGCATACACATCTTCATTTTTCTTTGCTTCGTATTCTGGTTCAGCTTCTTTCTTTGCTTGTATTTTTACAGGCTGTTGTTTTTCTTCTCTATTTATCTGTTGTTTGATGGTGAACTTATTGACTGTAAGTCCAGCTGGACCAAAAGCGATTGTGTGCGTCTCTGGGGACTTACGTGGTGTACCTAAAATTATCAGATGAATAAAATCAGTGTAGAAATTCAAAGAAACTGTTATCACATTTATTCTTGCAATTAAATTAATTCTAATTAACTCATTTGTTTACAACTATACGCCCCACTACACACACATGACATGGCTGAAGGTGAAGGAAAACATCTTGAGGAAACCTGGACTTTATAAGTCTGAAATCGCTAACCCGCATTGAGTAAGCGTGGTGATTACGCTCAATCCTTCTCTGTATGAGGAGACCTGTGCCCAGCAGTGGGACCATAAAAGGTTGATGATGATGATACGCCCCAAGGCTGGTATCAACGACGTTGACGACAAATCTGCGAGGCTGAAGTAGAATGGGGCAGGTCTCACTTGTATGATGCATCATCATCATCATCACCGTTAATCCCAGTCGCATCTTACTTTTCAGCTTTGGAGTCTGGGGCCCAGTTTACCAGTCTAACTACTGATTTTGGCTAAACTTCGATACTTTCTGTGAAGCGACTGCCATTTGACCGCAAGCCGAATGCGATAACACAGCATTGCAGTTAGACCAATACGGCTGTCATCATCATTCTCCTGCCCTTATCCCAATTTATTTGGGGTCGGCGCAACATGTCTTTTTCTTCCATGCATCCCTATCAGAAGCCATCTCGGCAGTCACCCCCTTCTTAGCCATATCATCCTTCACACATTCCATCCATCGTTTCTTTGGTCTTGCCCTACTCTTATAGCCATCAACATTCATAATTAAGACTCTCCTCACGACATTCTCCTCAGTTCTCCGTAACACATGCCCGTACCATGACAACCGATTTCCACACAACTTTTCAGCTACCGGTGCCACTTTCAGACTTCCTCTTATATACTCATTTCTTATTCTATCCATTCGTGTAACACCACACATCCCTCTTAGCATTCTCATCTCGGCTACATGCAATTGCCTTTCAGACAAATACGGATGTATAAGTTAGGAAAGAAAATAAAAAAAAAATAGTCCGTCTTGTAGATAACAAAAAAATGAAGACTCGTTTTTTTTATTTTGTCGAAATTATCAAAAGCTACTGAGATATAGCGTATCAGAGTTATAGAGTGGAGGCTGATTACGTCACGCCGTGGTATACATACTTTGTACCACGGCGTGACGTCATGCGATATTTCAAATCAATATATCTTATGAAAGAAAAAATAAAAAATACGTGTTCAATACTATTTATAAATCTATCTGATGGACATTAAATTATTTTTTAGGATACAACCCATTTTTTTTTTTTTATTGAGACACAATCCGGCACTCATTTCCCACCCTGAAAGCCAGAATCAACAGTGGAGACCGCCAGAAAAACGCCGAGCAATGAAGCTCGACGAGTCCCGGAGAAACGATTCAACTGTCTTGGGTCCCGCAACGAAATTAATCAGAAAATAATAGCGGAGGAGTAAGAAAAAAGTTATTTTTTCCACTTCCTTCCATAACAAGCAGGAGACAGAACAGAACTAGGCCAATCGGCACAAAGGGGCGGAAGAGCGCGTCAGACATTTACTGACTAAAACCCACCCTTCTGTTTCTTCACTTGCCTGTGTGCCAGGGGCCATGTATCACCTTCGAAAGACACGCGTCCCTGGCAGACCGAAGTAGGCCTAAGAAAGGCTGGTGTGACTATTTGGATTCGTTCCTAACCAAATGGACTGAAAAGTCACAGTATCTGGAAATGTGGAAGAATAGGTATGAGGCCTTTGCCAAACAGCAGGACAATAGTGGCCATAGAAATGTGAGGGCTTCGTAGGTTTTGTAGACTTCAGAGTCAGACCATTTCTTATTTTACAAGGTACAGACGACAGTACATCAAGCTACTACAATCTGTCAGATTTCCGAATTAGATTTTCAACTTTATCTCTAAAGCATTAAGGCTCAAGGTTGATTGGGAATGTCTGACAGTTTGGGGTGGTGCTGTCGTCCGTACTTGGTACTTGTTGACTGATCTATGCAAAAGCCATTTAATTTTGAAAGTGTGACCATGACCATGTACTTTCTTACCGGTTGGCTCCTCTCCATAGGAAATACTGTTCACCTTGCCTCTGAGGTTTCATAAGTGTCCATGTTATTCTTTCCCTCAAAAAGTACTGAACGGATTTGGATGAACTAACCTAATGATGATATGATAACCTAACCTAACATGTAGTTTTTAACTGGATATTCCCAAGGGATCGAAACTTATGCGGGTGAAACCGCGAGGAGTAGCTAAAGGAAAAGATTTGAGAAAAAAAATTACAGCTGTCTCCGTTTAGATTGCAGTGAATGTCCCGAGAATGTGAGGCTAATTGGCGACTCTGATTTGGTTATGAACAATCTGCAAAGTCTGGAACATAGGCTTAGGGTAGCCAGCCTTTCGGTGTTTTATAGGATGCATTTTGGAGTGTGCGCGGGAAATAAATGACTTAATTCCGCCATCACTGTTCCATCCTCGGACGACCCTCGTACGCCGTGTATCCACCCTTACATTGCAAACACAGCTACGATCCGAACGAAGCGTTTCGCATCGCCTTTTATACCACCTACATCGAGAGACTGGATCAATTTTTCTGCGGCGATCTTCGAGTCTGATCATGATTTAAGTCTCTTCAAAGCTACAGTGAATAGGTTTTTAATAAACTAGTGCGCCTTACCATCAATGATTGCATCACTGCTCATTTTCGGGCAGGATTGAGGTCAAGCAAGAGTTTATAACGTTTAAAAAAATAATTGAAAAACAAGCGGTTTTGTCTTTACGGAGATGAGCCGGAACATACAGACAGATCTATCTGTCCACGTGTTGATGTTGTACCTCTGGCCCACAAGTGAAATCTAATCAAATATACAGCTTTTCCTACACTTAAAACAGTTGAAACCCTCAAAAGTCCAACAATTGGTCTCACTGCAATGCTTTGATATCGCGTTCGGGTTGTGGAGGTAGAGTAATTAAAAAAGAAAATTACCTTTTCTGATTTTGATGTCTTCTTGTTGATCAATAGTTTTTGGGGATGCTCCATTATTATTGTCTTCAACACCATTATTGGTTTTCATATCAGAGTTATTGGAGTTTGGCTTTTTATTAGCCGCATGCGAGCTGGCTAAATTCGGTAGGTTTCCAGAATCATCTACAGGCTTGTGGGTGTACCTTGATTGATTTCCAATGCTCTGGGATTTTAACCACTGCAACTTTCTGTAGGCCCCACTCACTACGCTAGACGTTGGAGTGTTCCTTGTGCCACAGGCCCTTCCCACAGAGACTTCATCAACCTCTTTGCAGAGCTTAAAGGCATTCTCTTTCTTCTGGAGTAACATATCTAATTTGCTGCCGTTATGACCTCCTAATTGCCGCGCCATGAGAGCAGTTTCTAATTGATTTTGCTCGTAATGGACCGAAGCCTGGTTTCTCAAAATGGACAGCCATGTTTTCTTCGGTATGTCTCGAGTGCTGTAGGCCTCCTCAATTTTAAACATAATTTGTTGTGTTGTATAGTAATTTAACTGTGCATTAGGGTTTTTGTTACTCAACAGTTGGTGGAAGGAACGCTCGTCCTCAACTGCAAATTGTGAATAAAGAATTTCATGGAGGACATTCACTTTTTCACCATTCTTTTTCACTATAGTTAAATCTCCAAATTTGTGTATGTTATTGTCAAAAATTGAATATCTGTAACAAGAGGATTTAAATTTTAGTAGAAAAAAAAGACATTGTTATGCCAAACCCTTTCAGAGTCCACCTTTCCCGAGTCTAAATCGATGCTAACCGGAAGCAGCAAAGTACCAAAATTTTACATTTTTTATTTTTATTAGTTATAAACTAGTGCTTGACTGCAATCCCGCCTGATGGTAAGCAGTGATGCAATCGTTGATGATAAAGCGCACTAGCTTATTAAGCCTATTCACTCAAAAAAAACTGAGTGAATAGGAAGGAAGACGGCAGTTGAGCGAGGTGATGCAATGTTTAACCCAACAACACGACCAAAGATGCTGCGCCAGGAGATGATCTGCAGACCCTACACGACCAAACTCCCGACACAACAACATTAGGCACATCGTACCCGGCACACATCGCATCACAACTGCTCAGACCCGTCCTCCGTACGGCTTCACCAGACATCATGCCGGAACACGACGAATCGCTTGGCGGCAAGACTTTGTCTGGTGGGTGGTAACTTATGCCAGCGGATAATGTTGTTGCCTTCTTCTTCTTCTTCTTCCTCAGCCTATAGATGTCCACTGCTGGACAAAGGCCTCCCCCAAGGCTTTCCACGATGACCGGTCTTGTGCTGCCCGCATCCATCGGCTTCCCGCGACCTTCACCAGGTCATCGGTCCACCTTGTTGGGGGTCTCCCTACGCTGCGTCTTCCAGTACGTGGCCGCCACTCCAGAACCTTGCTGCCCCATCGGCTATCGGTTCTACGAGCAATGTGCCCTGCCCACTGCCACTTAAGTTTAGCGACTCGCAGAGCTATGTCGGTGACTTTGGTTCTTCTGCGGATCTCCTCATTTCTGATTCGATCACGCAGAGAAACTCCTAGCATAGCTCTTTCCATTGCCCTTTGTGTGACTCTGAGCCTTCGTATGAGACCCATTGTGAGCGACCACGTTTCAGTTCCGTAAGTCATCACTGGCAACACACACTGGTCAAAGACTTTAGTCTTGAGACACTGTGGTATCTTGGACGACGAGAAGATGTAGCGTAGTTGCCTACCACCGAGAAAATCTATCATCAATCCTACATCGAGCGCCTGCATATACAATGTTATTTTTTCCTGTACGAAACCTGAATAGTTTGTTTAGAATAAGCAACTGAATCGATTCCAATCATTTTTGTACCATGTTATATTTTTTCCCAAATATATATTTAGAAATTGTTGCAGTTTGGTTACCGAGCGCGCCACGCAGCTTACGGTAGATGAAAGCCCGCGCAACTGTCGATGCCAGAGGTCAAAGCTCCACTCGAACGGGCGAACGATGCTTATATTTTTGTTGTGACAAACAAGTAGGATAACAAGCTCATAACTTTGTGGTTTTTCATGATATCTTTTGAAATTTTGTTCATGCGTTGCGCATGAACAAAAAATAATCTATGCTGCTTTATAAAGCTGAAGTGTTTGTCTGTTTGTTTGAACGCGGTAATCTCAGGAACCACTGGTCCGATTCGAAAAATTCTTTTTGCGTTTGATAGCCTATTAATCCCGGAAGGCTTTAGGAACAGAGCAGCGCTATCTGAGACCTATCTTGTACAAGTTGCCGCGTGGAGAAGCACACGTACTACTGAGCATAGGAGCCAGCCCACAAACATACCAATGGAAATTAAGGTCATGATCCAGGAGAAACGTAGACTACGCAGAGTTTGGCAACTGAGCCGTCATTCCCAAGACAAGGCTGCCCTTAATAAAGCCATTGTAGAATTGAAGGGAGCTATAAAGAACGCTAACAACTTAACCATGCAAGCGAATTTGGAATCCCTAACTGCCACTAAAGCCAGCAACTACTCGCTCTGGAAAATCACTCGTTCTTGTGACAGACCTAACGTGCCAAAAATCCCAATAAAAAAGGGAAACGATTAGGCTAGAACAAGCCAGGACAAAGCGTTTGCAGATCATCTAACAAGCGTATTCAAACCTAATATAACACTAGACAACTCATCAGAAAAATATGTTGATCTCATCCTAAAACAAGACCTTCAAATGGACCTACCCCCTAGACCTGTGTCGCCCGCGGAAGTCATAAAAACGATCAAACGGCTAGACAGTAAAAAGGCACCGGGATACGACTTGATAACCAAAGAAGTTTTGCTGGAACTACTCAGAAAGGCTATTGTCTTCATCACCATCATATTCAATCCTATGCTACGAATAGGGTACTTTCCGAGTGCGTGGAAAGTCTCGGAAATCATCATGATTTACAAGGCTGGAAAACCAATGACCGAAAAAACCTCCTACAGACCTATCAACTTGTTGCCTACTCTGTCCAAGGTACTGGAAAAGATGATACTCCGCAGAATTATGCCTGATCTTTTAGAGCGCAAAGTGATACCAGACCACCAATTCGGCTTTAGAGAACGCCATGGCACAGTGGAACAAGCCCACAGAATATGTGACGTCGTGAGAAAGTCTTTGGAACAAAAAGAATACTGCTCATCAGCGTTTCTGGACATCCAGCAAGCATTCGATAAAGTCTGGCACAAAGGCCTATAATGTAAAATCAAGCAAAATATTTCCCACTCATACTTTGCAATATTTGAATCATACGTCGAGGTTCGCATATTTTATGTTAAAGAAGATGAAGCTACTTCCGGGCTTAAAGGAATTGATACTGGGGTACCACAGGGATCTGTTCTCGGTCCCATGCTCTATACATTGTACACTGCTGACCTACCGCTGACATCAGGAATGACCATAGCTACATTTGCAGACGACACCGCTATATTAGCAAGTAATAAAGACCCAAAACTAGCATCAGAGAACTTGCAGAAGGGCCTTAACAAAGTAAATGAATGGCTCAAAAAATGGAAAATAAAGGCTAGTGCTACGATGTCAGTACAGGTGACATTCAACTTAAGAAGAGGAGACTGCCCACCTGTAAAGTTGGGCCAGTGCACTCTACACTTCTCTACACACCTCACAGCAACCATGTTAAATATCTTGGCTTACATTTTGATTGTAGACTAACCTGGAAGAACCACATCAAATGTAAAAAACAGGAGCTTCAGCTAAAGTTTAACAACCTGTACTGGATGCTAGGAAGGAATTCGAGACTCTCTTTGGACAATAAACTCCTAATATATAAAGTTATTCTAAAGCCCATCTGGACATATGGTCTGCAGCTGTGGGGCAGCACAAGCGATTCCAATATAGATATCCTCCAATGCCAACAGAACAAGATCCTGAGAGCAATTGCAGGTATACCATGGTACATCACTAACAATGAGGTTCACGAGCACCTTGAAATGAGAACAATCAAAGAGGAAATTTGGTGTCTGGCAACTAAATACAAAGAGCGGTTAATCCATCACCCTAACGAACTCGCTCGCCAACTCGCCATGGACCAGTATGTGAGACGGCTAAAACGTCATCATATCCTAGAGCTAGAGGACCGGCAGTAGCTCTGAGTTACAGATGAATGATGCTTCTAATGGGAAGCCACTCCACATGATAGCAAACTAAGAACAGATTTGCTGATAGCTTTACGACTGATTGCAAATACACGCAAAAAAAAAAGTATTTATTGAAATAGTGTTAAGAGTATGTTTTCATTATAATGTTTCCAATTAAAGTACCTACTAATAATCTCTTCACTACCTATGGTTGACTGATAAAGGCATTAAGTCCGCCTCTTTACATTTTTTGTGCGAAAGAATAAATAAATAAACTCTCTTCTTTAGTCTCCTTGCACTTGGAAGTAAATCCATACTAATATGTATTATAAATGCGAAAGTATCTCTGTCTGTCTGTCTGTCCGGCTTTCACGCCAAAACTACTGAACCGATTTTGATGAAATTTGGCGCAGACAATCTTTAGACCCTGAGAAAGGACATAGGCCACCTTTTATCCCGGAAAAATATGATGTTCCCGAGGGAAATCTAAAAAGCGCGATATAACCGAACTCCACGCGGGCGAAGCCGCGGGCGGAAAGCTAGTCTTCCATAAGGTGGTGTGCCAATATGTTAGGGTGCTGCTGCAGTCTGTATTTATATGTTATGACTTTCTCCTTTATTTCCTCTTTTACACTTTAGAAGCCAAGCTCTCAGTGAAGTCTTTTGTTAGTGACATACCATGGTGCGTGTACTATCATCCTTAGCATTTTTGATTGAAACACCATATTATTTAAGTGGTTTGTTCATAAACAATGATTAAAGTTAAGAGACATGCAAACGTGTAAAATGTATGGTTCAATAATCGCTAGTCCTTAGTTTACTTTAAGGAACATTTATGAATACAGGGGATTATGTTTAAAAAAATTGCTACATGTATGTGGTCACCCGCCAGTAGCTGTGGCAGCTGTTGATGTACTCATCCAGTATGCACGGCCACATATACTGTTGTATGTTATGTCAGAAATTTTCCCTTCTATTAACTTGTAGCTTGTGACATAATTTCGAATTAATGGAAACCAACCATTTTTAAAATAATAAAGTAAGTAATATCAATGGGTATCCAGGATACACTACCATACAATGTAGCCTCAAATACATCAACCTAATTTACTAATTTTGTATTCCCTTCTGAGCTATGTACAGTATTGAACACAACAACAATGAAAATCAATCTGTTCTGCCCCCTGATCGGTGAACACATTTTTGTCAAATGTTTGGACTAGTTGGGATCGTTTGGACCGAACCGACCAATGGGCGGCCCGAACGATACCAAGTGATCCCAACTAGTGGCAATAATTTGACAAAAATGTGTTCGCCGATTAGGGGGCTGTTTTTCAACAAGTGATGATGATTCAAATTTGCTTATTGTTATTTTTTAGATTATTGTGCTTTTAAAAGCACTCAAATTTGAATCATTATCGCTTGTTGCAAAACAGGACAGATTGATTTTCATTGTTGTTGTGTTCAATACTGTACCTACATAGTATTGTATAAAGTCATGTGTTTTTTTTTAAATGAACAGACAGCTGTGCTGCTGGGGAGTTTGTTCCGCTACTTCTTCCCAGCAAAGGCAATAGGAAGTGGCGAAGGGCGGGTGTTGTACTGTCTTATGAAACATTGACATTCAAAACATGCTGATTTTCAGCCTAATTTGAATAAATGACTTTTGAATTATTTTTTTTAAAAGAACCTGTACTTGATTGATTTGGGCAAATCTTAAATTTTTATGAGGGTCATAAATAACGAGCACTTTGGGCACTTCAAGTGTGCAAAATTGGCGCTACGGGCACTCGAGTGGTTAAATTACTTAAAACTACGGCTACCAAATAAACGTAATTTCACTGACGCGACTACAGCTTACGGATATGTGTAGAGGAAGCAATAACAGAGCTCTCTAATCACCCTGACAGAAAAACATATAAAAAAAATTGTGTAAATTTTATCACGCCTCCGTTCGTGCCGATAAAGAACACAGAAAAATATGGTCTGCAAATTATTGTTGAATTGTGGATATTTAATTAAACTTACTTTTCATCGATGTAGGTAGGTGAAAATACCACATGTTTGGCTTCCATGAAACATCTCTGCATTACAGCGGTTGCTGCCGGCATCCAATGTTCACAGGGCTCAGATTTTACCACGCAATCTTCCCCGAAAGTAAAATTTTGCGGAAGAATGCCGTAAATGCCAATTTGTTCAAAGTAAAAACTATTTACATCCCGGTCTTTTCGAACCAGCACCCATATCAAATGGGGATTAATATAATGGAGTACGTCCACCTCATATTGTTTATCCTCCTCCTCCATAGCTAAAAAAGTAGTATTTCTAAAGTTAGTTATTTTACTTCAATTCGAGTTATAAATTCAACAAGTCGGCAAACTTCGACTATTCAAAAACATGGGCAAAGAGTAGAGGTGGTTAATATAGCGCATAGCGCCATTCTATAGCACGCTATTTTTTCATAGCGCATAGCGCACGCTATGTAGGTGGACGTTAAGACGCTATAACGCTATTTACGCTATGAATGAAATTGATCTAACGACTCGCACAGCGCGCGCCTGCTCTCCGCGGGCGCTGCGCGCTATCTGCGCTATGCGCTATGAAAAAATAGCGTGCTATAGAATGGCGCTATGCGCTATACGGGCAGTCAGTAATCGCGTGAGCGCTGTGGACTATAAATGTATGTTTGTTGTCGGAGCACGCTATTTTCATCGCGCGCGATCTTAATTGTTAGTGTAAATATTAGTATAAAGTTCTGTTGAAAAACGAACTAGTGACGATTATTTAGTGTCTGCAAAGGTATTATTAGTGTGTGTAAATATTAATATATAATTCTGTTGCAAAACGAACTACTGGATATTATTTAGTGTGTACTCTATGTAAAAATGTCTAATCGCAAAGGTGGTGGTTTGCCAATCTGGAACTCTTTTGAAAAATCTGCAGACGGCAGCAAGACTGCTATTTGTAATTATTGTCACTGACAGTTGTCCTTTAAATTTATTTTTTCGAAATCAGGATATATTACCAGTAATCGAGGAACACGGTTGTCTACTACAAAAGTAGTTCAACTAATGTTTAACCCTTTAACCGCCATGTCACTGATCCCTTTAACGTACCTCCAGCGCCACGTCACTTCAGGTATAAGTTGGAACAGTGTTGGGAATACTCAATATCGATGCATAAATTCTTTATTTATTCACAATTTTAATCATTCGACAATATTTACTTTTATACTGCTCATACATACATAGAGGCATTATTATGAAAATATAGGTATATACCTAAACGTAATAACACTACAAAATCTGTTGTTCTTACCCTACCTACCGAGGTACCTTCATAATATTACGTAATTGCAGCCAATGAATCTATTATTTAAATTTTCGGTTAGTATCCATGATGAAACTTAGTAGGTATTCTACAAACAAAGACAATTACTTGTCAAATTAAAATATCGATTTAAATAATAAATTTAACTTATCAAATCAACATCACTTTCTATGTTGAGAACTGTCGTAGCTTCGCAATTCATGGTTGCAAAATATTTTATAACTTTTCGTCGACACGAAACACGAAAAAGGCCTACAACACTAGTTGCACTGAGCGATAAAGCTTTCCCGTGATTTGACGGGGATGGCGCTGAGGAAATTCACAATACAGCGCGATTTAACCTTGGAAGCTCCTTGGCCGCACGTAATAATACGGTGACGGCGACCGGCGAATGTCTGCACTAGTGAGGTACCGTGTAATGAGATTTTTATATTTTTGTCGCAAAAATTAAACAATATTAAACTTAAATACATTTTATTGTGTACAGATTTTTGTATCAGAGTAACACTATGGTTATTTTGTGGTCAAAGTCCCCTCTTTCATTGCAAATAGAGATAGTAATTTCTAAAGAGCCTTGTTTATTGTTAGACAACCTATAAAATATTTTACGAATTTGTCCCATCCCTAGTACTCGTAAAATTATGTGACTGGAGATACAGGTAAGGAGACCAGTGATCACGATGTATTTAAATCTCAATATTCACAATATTTATCATTCAAAACATTGAAAAATATCAATAACAATAACGATTATACCCTATTTCTTATAGTTGACACAATTTATAAGGAGTTTGTGCACTATTAAGAACTTATTAGATAAAATAACGTAATTATAAGTGTTGGCGGTTCGGGTACAGATTTCAGAGCCCGTAATATTACGTTGTTGGCGGTTAAAGGGTTAAATGTAAATAAAATATAAATTAAAGAAGAACCACTGTATATATCTGTGTATAATGTAAATAGTTGTTTTTTTGTATATATACAATCAATGAACTTTTAAATACGCCTATATTTGATTTACGATTTATTAAAATTAATGTTAGAATAACCTTTACCAATTATAGACAGTCCTAAGCCTGAAAAGTATGAAAGAGAGTTCATTGATATCTTTTTATATTGCTTTTATTAGCGTTCCGTTATAGCATGCGGTCTATGTATCGAAGAACGCTATGTAAAGTAACACGCTACGAAATGTAGCGTGTTGCAAGAATTATCGCGCCTGCTGGACGTCCACGTGCTTTCTTATTTATAGCGCGCTATAACATAGCGCATTTAATAGCGCGCTATAAATTAATAGTTTATAGTCTGTAGCGTGCTATTTTTTTATAGCCGTTTTGAACAACTCTAGCAAAGAGTATAATAGGGAGACACGAGCAAATGAACGACTACTAAAGGCGAACCAGTGTTGCCGTTTAGGAAAATAAAAAGTCCCTAGACATCGAAACAAAAGTCCCTAGATTTTGAAAAAAAGACGAATATAAAATCCGCTAGAAGTCGCTAAATATTTCATGGTTACAAAATATGGTGTAAATAAAAGAAAATTTGTATTATAAAGTATTTAATCATAGTAATCAAATCTATAGATTTAAACAAGCAAAAATTTCGGTATCTATTGCGTCATTTTGATACGACACTATTTGTTCTTTCACACACAAACAAGCTTATTCTGTGAAAAAGTAAAACCTTGTTATTCCCTTCTTTCTATGAACGGTGTTAATGAATTAATGAAATGAAAAAGAAAGAAATAGTAAACAGTGATGAACTTAAAGATCGAACGTCCTTCTGGTAGGGGATTTCCAGAAAATCCAATAGCAGTATTCGTAGTGTTGCTAGTAACCACAGTTAAATTTGAACTAAAATATGTCTATGTTTTCAATATCGAAAACATCGCTTCTTCTAATTTCATCACCACTACTGGGAATTGGTGTTTATCAGCGTTACATTCAAAAAGTCGCTAAAAGTCGCTAAATTTATTTTAGTCGCTAGTACAAAAAAAAAGTCGCTAAACATGTCCAAAATCCGCCAGATCTAGCGACAAAGTCGCTAAAACGGCAACACTGAGGCGAACGGTTGACACCTAGTGATGTGCCTGTATAATGGACGTGTGAATGAATGGTGTGAAGATTTTGCAATTTGTAGATTTGCGCACAGCACAGACTCAATGGAAGGATATGTCCGCAATGCGTAATCTATATTCGTAACTGGGCTATAAAACAGTAATCAATCAATAAAAGCACCGGGAGTTTAAAGGTCAGTAACTATGCATCGGATAGAGTTCAGTAGATTACATACAAATTTACTTGATATGAAGCAGGAGAATAGATAAACTCATAATTTTATGCTTGACCATCCGATCTACCTCGCCATCGCTTTGCAAGAGTAAGGCGTAGGCCGCACTACGGTTAAACCGCCGCGGTTTTTAACCGCGTGAATTTGTGCCCCTAGAAAACTAATGCAAGCGGCCGCACCTGCGGTTTTTTCCCGCGACTGATTTTAAAATCGTGATTTGCTACAAAATGATCGCGGGTAAAAACCGCGCCAAATTTTGTAATCTATAGAACTTAGTTGACGCGCAATTTCAACCATGTCATGCACCGAGTCGGAGTCTGTTTTAAACGAAACAGAATATGAAAGTTTATCTCAAAAAAACATCGTGGAAGAACAGAAACGACCAGCTTTATACGACACTGGGCTGGTGCTGCGAAATGTCACCTGGCCACTTTGGATTCAGTGGAGAGGCGTGCGAAGAGGCTGATTGGGGACCCAGATTTAACTCGAAACGGCCTCCAAAGCCTGGAGCACAGGCGTAGAGTAGCCAGCCTTTCGGTCTTCTATAGGATGCATTCTGGTGAGTGTGCAAGGGAATTGCATGAATTAATTCCACCATCGGACGACCCGACGTACGGCAACTTTCCACCCTCACGTTGTTAACACCACTACGATCCGGACGAAGCGTTTTGCTTCCTCTTTTATTCCGCGTGCGTCGAGGAACTGGAACAATTTGCCAGCGGCGGTGTTTCCGTCACACTACAATTTGAGTGTCTTCAAGGCTAGAGTGAATAGGCTCTTAATAAACTAGCTCGCTTTATAAACTAGCTTACCATCAGGCGGGATTGCGGTCAAGCGCTAGTTTGTAACTAATAAAAAAAATAACACTACTTTGCTTCAATATAGCGATAGAAATATCAAAAATAAACTTTGGTAGGAAGTGTTTCAACACGTAGTAAATAATTGGATGGCACTGTCGGGCAATCGGGTAAGCCGCAGGTGCGGCCGCTTGCATTAGTATTCTAAGGGCACAAATTCACGCGATTAAAAACCGCAGCGGTTTAACCGTAGTGCGGCGTAGGCCTAAAGAACTTGCGTGCACGCACGCACTTGCGTAAACCACGGGCGGTTTTTGGCTCAGTTTTCGATAGACCGTCTTGCAGAGCAAAGCGTTGGCACGCAATTTCAAGAATGTCATCCACCGAGTCGGAGTCTGTTTTAAATATTGGATCTAATATTCCAATATTTATTGCATTCGATTCGTATTTAATCTTCGTAAGTACGATCATGTATCTTCTCACCGGTCCATCTTGAAATGGCTACCCATCAGGCAACGCAGAGCTCTAAGGTCCGTATTACAGAACGTCACTCAAAACTCAAGCTCTACTTAAGTCTCGTTTCAAGCCATTTGATTGGTTGAAACTAGTTCTAAGTAATGCTTAAGCACAGATCAATGCTTGAGTTTCCTTCTGTAATACGCACCTATGAGCTTTGACGACCTTGTTTTCACTCCTACACAAACCCTGTTCTCCTTTTTATCTTACTTCTCGTTTTCAATATTTATGCTCTGCGCATAATAGGAATCTTCGTTCTTCCAATAATTGTCTTCTACGATGTCCTTCACACCGCTCTGGTTTTCTTAAGTCTTCATTTCTTGTCCAAGCGGTTTTCCTTTGGAATGATCTTCCTCAGAATATCAGGACGTTGACCAGTCGGTACACTTTTAAAATTAAAGCTCGGGAATACTTACGCAAGAAATTGGCAAATTCATCTATACTAATATATAAAGCTGAAGAGTTTGTTTGTTTGTTTGTTTGTTTGTGCGCGCTAATCTCAGGAACTACTGGTCCGATTTGAAAAATTCTTTTTGCGTTGGATAGCCCATTAACGCAGGAAGGCTTTAGGCTATATAACATCCCGCTATGACCAATAGGAGCAGAGCAGTAACAAAAACTGTTGCGAAAACGGGAGCCAACGGAGACGTACGTATTGCTTCCATTATTTTAACAGGCGCTTATTTTATATCAATAACACACGCTGCGACCAATTGGAGCGGAGCATAACTAACTTCAGGCGAACGAAGTCGCTGGCGGCCGCTAGTCAAACATATAATTTATTAATTTTCTCTATCTATACAATATGTTAAGAAAACTCTGTCCTATCTGTGAAGGTGTTGTTAGGTATCGATAACTGATTGTACTAATGCATACAAAACCTGGCTAAACCTAAAAAAAAATATCCTGTAATGATCTGTTGTAGCTCGTAAGCCAACACTAGATGGCGCTACTAGGCTCCCTCCAGTAGTTAGATGAGACAACGGACAAGTCACGGTAAATTAAAAATAAAATGAAGAAAAAAGACGGGGGGAGTGCTGTCAAGAGGTGACAGACGAAAGGAGATGGTTACTTCTTGTGATTTGCACATTAGTCCTTTAAATTAAAGCGATTTTCGGAAATTACTGCGAAATATATATACGTGTTGTCGTTGGTGCAAACTCGTTAATTATTGTGCTCGTGACAGGAGAAACGGGGTAAGTGCTTACGACTATTTAACGAAGTGTAGGTTGCTTAGCTTGTATGTTTAACAAGGCTGACTGTTTTATTTTGTCATCAGCCTATTGAAACGCCCCTACCCTTCTGGCAACTTATTGTGGATTAAGGTCCGGCCTTTGCTGACTTGCTCGTCCCTGATTCCCTTCCGCTACCCACGGGATTCGGACCGTTTACAAAGTGACGTACTCGCCACGGTACACGGGAAGCTAGCTGGTCTTGGAACAGTACCAGACTAATTTTATTGTTTAAGTATATTGGTTCTGCTTTTCCACATTGTAAGAAAACTTGTGGTCGTTAAGTAAATTTGTGTTTCTTGTCTAGCTTGTCTTTCATTGCTCAGTAGCTTGAACCCCAGGACATTACAACCCCCTAAAAAAATAAATATTATTTCGCAAAAACAGGTAGCTTACAAGGCAACACTGGGCAGCGCGGGCGACGAGGGAGGTCACGCGGTCACGCGCTTAACCGTAGCGGTGCCGATAGGTCATGAACTCACTTGACCTCATGCATGACCTTCCACACTTGCATATGGTTAGTACCTATCTCTCGTGTCACAGTGGGGTCCTCGTTGAATAATTCGGGCACCTACTTTTCAATATCCGGATCGTGGATGCATGGTCTCCCTACACCATGAGCTTCAATAACACTGCGGGTTACGTAGTCGCGATTTTACAGACGTTATAACGCACAATCACACGAGACCGGGGTACAAAACGGATCTCATAGTCTCTACGAGCCTCACTCACATCCAAACACACACATCGCATTAAGTTAGAAGTGATTGGCGTTCAAAAGGTTAACGTTAGAAAACGAATTGATCACACAAAACACTAAACGTCTTTACGGAAGGAAAGTTTACGCGAAACTGATAATAATTCCAATTTATTCGAAGTAAATGTAAAATGATTTATGATTTTTATTTCATAAAAATACTTAATAGGTACACAGGTGCGCTGGCGGTGTTCTTTGAGTAGAGAGGTGTAAGTAAGTACTCAAAATATCGATGGATCGATTGATACAATTTATTTGTAACTATTATGGTATCGATTTAGTATTGCAGAATCTCATGCATGGATTCAATATTTCACAAAACTCAATAACATTCCAAAGTTTTAATTACAGTTTCTGTCTGAATGTCGATGATATTGACCGTTAAAATGTACTTTACTAAAAAAGTATTTCATAAGACCCTCTCCTTTCTGTTTACTAATATGTAGTATTCTGTAATCTGTGCTAATAGGTCTATCTGTTATAATATTGTTATTAGTAATTTATCGATAATGAAACGAAAGTACATTTACCATTACGTAATCTGTTTTTACAATAAATCATTCAACCTGCATTGTTTTACACTAAAATTAATAATAATAATAATTTATTTGCATCAAATGTTACAGTACATTGAAACATTTAGTATAATAATAAATTAATCAACATCATCATCATCTCATCATTAGTTAATTATATCAACTGCGATCCAAACGATCCCAACTAGTCACAAATTCACAATCATTTGACAAAAATGTGTTTCGCCTATTAGGCTGCAGGTACAAGTTTCGATTAATAGCGATAAAAAAACTTTATTACGCAAAAATTAGTACATCACTAGTTTTTTCTTTGAGTACGCCGACAAGCCGCCGCGCGGGACTTCACAGACGAGCACCGCCAAACTTCAAGCATTAATTTATGCATTATAATATCCAACAAAGAATCAAACGATGATACCGCCGAAAATGGTGTTGTCACATTTTTAAATTTTACCTTATTTTGAGTTAATTCGCGGGAAAAAAAGATTAATTCAAAATTCATTAATATTGTTACTATGATGATTATGCAAAATTTCATATTTTATTTGGTCAAGTGTTTACCTAACCTTTATTATCCTTATGGGTCGGACAGGGTTTTCTTTACATATTGTATATATATTTTTTTATCTCTCTCTACTGTTTATATTTTGTATGTATGTATTTATGTATTTCTTATAATATTTCTTTTTGTCTATCTCTTTTAACTTCTCTTTTATATCTTTGCACCTACCATGTTTTGTCTCTGCATCACCTTAAGGTAGACTGGTAGAAAATGCCTAAGGCATTATTATTTATTTATAATACATTAGTAAATAAGTACCTATGACAATTTTTAATATCGTGATAATATTTTTTTTTTAATTGTATAACTCTATTATTTTGCACGTCATATAGTGACAAACATGTTGAGCTTAACATTATTTACTACCTTGTATGCACTTTTTATGTATATACACACACATGTTTATGCAAATAAAATCTTATCTTATCTTATCTTATCTTATCTTATCTTATCTTATCTTATCTTATCTTATCTTATCTTATCTTATCTTATCTTATCTTATCTTATCTTATCTTATCTTATCTTATCTTATCTTATCTTATCTTATCTTATCTTATCTTATCTTATCTTATCTTATATTAAGTCCGCCATTGTGCAATGTTTTTATTTGTGCATGAAGTTTTTAATAAATAAGTATTTACGAAATTTGCGTTGACGTCTTCTTTTTCTATTTCTCAGTATCAGAGCAACAACACAAATTGCTACCTTGAAATCCATCTTCAAACTGCGGGTCGTTTCGCGGTTTTTAATCGTGGTGTGTGCGTCTCAAGCGGTTTCGCGGTTGTAGCAGTTAATCACTAGCTGAAAAAAATCGTAGTGCGGCCTCAGCCTTAGGCTTTTAGCGCGTAGGGCGTGTTGTTGTGTAATTAAAACGCGATTAGATAGAACGTTGTATATTGCACGTAAATCTAGAGTACAATGTATGCTATAAGTTACCTAATTACAAGAGGAGAGACGCGACTATGTTACAATGTAAAATGTCTGATAATATCTGATAATAATGTGTGATAATGAATGATAATATGATGTCTTACGAGCTATGCACAAGCTTAAATACTAAACAATAATACAGCTATCTCTAAACCGGAGTGGGGCTGACTGATCGGGCGTTCTTGATGCTGATTTGTTGATCATGGGAGAACGTGCCGTCTGATTGGCCGGTGGACCGGGCCCGCGCCTTCGGTCCACGTGCAAGGCGGTTCGATATGGTCCGCGCGCTTTCTCCGGCGGCGCACAATGGGTTAACAGAACCGCGTTGTCCGTGGCGTTTTCTCCAACGAACAATGGGTTAACTAACAGATGTGCGACAATGTGCGACACCCTCGCTTTGTCTTCCAAGATCCTTGTGTGACACTGGTATGATTTATGTGCACCCATTCGCGGAAGGTCGTCAATCGTTGGGACGTCAATAGTTGGGCAATCCTTTGTGTTATTGTTGTATTGTAGCGACTGCGCTACAGGCTATATTGAAGACTGTACAATGATTGAACAAAAGTTTGGGCAAGTTTAATTTTTAGGTACGTATTACAGAACGTCACTCAAAACTCAAGCTCTACTTAAGTCTCGTTTCAAGCCATTTGATTGGTTGAAACTAGTTTTAAGTAATGCTTAAGCAGAGATCACTGCTTAAGTTTCCTTCTGGAATACGGACCTTAGTGTACCAGATTTTTGCATTGCATGGTGTAGGGTCAGGATTGTGCAAAATTTTTTAGTTAGTGTTTTATTGACCTGGCGTAATACAAAGGCGTGCGCGCGCGCCGTGCCAAAATGGCGGAAAATGAGAATCTAAGGTCCGTATTACAGAACGTTACTCAAGACTCAAGCATTAGTTAAAACTAATTTTAACCAATCAAAAGGCTTCAAACGAGACTTAAGTAATGCGTGTGAGCACAATGTACTTGCTGTAAAGTATCTATTTGTTGGCTTAGTCTTTTTTATTGACTTGATTGTGCTCTGGCTGCTGAGAGTATGTCATGCTCACTCAAATGTCTCGCTGGTGGTGGCGTGTGTGTTGGTTCATTAGGTTCCCTTCAATATGGTTGAGCTGAATGATACTGATCCATACGTCATGTTCGTGAACGGACGCCTTCAGAGGGGACTGGTCATCTCTTAGCTGCCACGGCGTATTTTCTGGATTGTTGTTCTTTTTTTTTGTGTGTTTTCCATAATGGACGCTCTTAGCGTAGGTACAATATATTTCTGCATCGTTCTCATACGGTTGATTTCAAAACGAATGATGTAATCAGATATTTCTATCAATAGCTTGATAATTTAAAAGAATGTCCATGGAGTTTCTTGCCCGTTCTTCTCCATAGGTACCTACCTACTCTTTGGAATGGGCGACTAGTTTCACCTTACTGACTGACCGACTACTCAAAAGTGCCTGTAACTGGTTTATTTGAAATAAATACTTTGATTTGATTTGACTTCTGTTTTGAGTGACGTTCTGTAATACGGACCTAAAACTTCTACGTTCTAAATTCAAATTTTCATTTGATGCTCATTTTTTACAGAAAATTCCTTTTTATCCTGCATTTTCGGCGCGAAGTTCCAGAAGTTAACATCGACTTTTATAGCTTTTATTCAATTTTTATCGATTAATGAATTTCATATCCTTAACTGCCAAAGCTTTATTTATTGCTGTTTGGCTCTTCGAGCAACAGTGTTTGGCTGTCAAAAATGGTAGATAAAGTGGTAAAAGCTACCAAAATTATCGCGCTGCTTGAAGAGGATTGCCGCCAATAATTCGTGACTAGGAGGCTAAATGTTAGTCGGTCGACGGTCCAAAGGACCTGGCTGCGATATCAGGAGACTGGTTCCATCGAGAGAAGGCCTGGTTCTGGAAGAAAACCATGTACCCAACCACAGGATGATCGTTTTCTTGTGAGTCGCGCATTGAGAAATCGCAAATCTTCGTATGTGGATCTTAAGAACAACCTCCAAAAAATAAGAAATGTGCATATTAGTCTATGGACGGTCAGGAGGAGGCTTCTCGTTGCCAATATACGCAGTCACCGCCCGGCCCGCGGCCCCAAATTACTCCGTGGGCACCGAGTTCACAGGCTTAGGTTCGCTAGAAACTGTGAATAAATAAATGTGTACGGACAAATGAGGAAACCTGAACTTTAAGGTCCGTATTACAGAACGTCACTCAAACTCAAGCTTTACTTAAGTCTCGTTTGATGCGATTTGATTGGTTGAAACTAGTTTTAAGTAATGCTTAAACAGAGACCAATGCTTGAGTGTCCTTCTGGAATACGGACCTAAAGTCTGAAATCGCCAACCCGCATTGAGCAAGCGTGGTGATTACGCTCAATACTTCTCTATAGGTATGGGAGGAGACCTGTGCCCAGCAGTGGGCCGATAAAAAAAAAGGATGATGATGATACGGACTTGAACCCTCCCCGTTTTACCCAAAATATACTGAGACCCTTAGGTGCTCAGAAAACATGGTAATTGTTAGTCCCAGCTGGCAATTGTAGTACCCGTAACGATTATCAAAGATCTACATCTTTGATAATCGTTACGGGTCATCAGAAGTCCGAAAGGCTGATTACAGCAGTCTTACTAAGAGTTAAATAGATGATTTGAACGTGCCCAATTTTCATAATGTCATCCTCATCGTCGTCGCTGTCACAGAAACGTCAAATCGACAGATTTTGACAAGTCGGCAATGATTTCGTGGCTACTGAAAACAAATTGTGGTTTAAAATAATAATTAAATCGCTGGTGAATATTGTTTTGTATCTACAACCTGTGAAAGTAACAGGTAAGAATAATGAACTCAATAAGTTTCGTAAAATTAGAGTGGATATGAAGTGATAACGATAATTGTGTATGTATTTTCATTCTAAAAAATAGTTTTTGATTACCACAAATTCAGTATATTACTGTATGAATTTTGTTGTAATACGGTTATATTGTTTACTAATATGTTCTTATTTTCACAATAAAGGCTTTAAATTCAAACGTACATTGAATTAAAGATTTTTTTTTGTGAAATTCGTGTGATCTGGCCATTGACAGCAATTTGTTGTAATGATATCGAATTTATATTTTCTTGGTTGCTGTGATACGTATAATAACTAATTTGGCGTAAACAAGTTACCGTAGATATATAAATTGTAATTAAATAACATCATGCAATCTGTAAGTACATAAATATCAGATTACTGTACTTCAAAATGATATACTAAATTTTATTTATTACTACATATGGCTTTCGTTAATCTCATGATGTCTACCAGTTATTACAGTGCAGTCATGGCAATAAATAAGGTAGTGTATTTCAAAAGGTATTATGACAATAAAACACATACATTTCTGTTTTTTTTTTTTATATTGTTAAAGCTATATAAATCTGGTGATCGTCTTGCTCAAAATATATTGGTAATAAATCAATGATCCTAATCCCCACTAATAGTAAGGACAGTTTTCATCTATTTATTGTCATATGATTTAACTGCATCTGTTTTATGAATTGCCAAGTACTGTAACCAGGATTGCCAAAAAAAACTTCACAACTTGCCCTTGTCATTGTGTCAGATTGCATGCTGACCCATCAGTCTATGAGAGTGATTGAAGAGAGACTGTACCTGGGCAATGTAAGAGCTCTCGCGTCAAATGCTAGTCTTGGTTGAAACTGGTATAGATAAAAAAATAAATAATACAGTATAAAGGACGGTGATCATGATTGCAAAATGAAATACCCTAATATTACAATTGGTGTTTATATCCACCTAGCTCATTTGGCAAACATTATCATGTACAAATAATAGTCTATACAAAAAAGTTGTAAACAAATACCTTTTAAGAGTTTTACAATTTGCTTTCCATATAAACTTAGTTTAAGCTTCATCAGTCCAGTCATTCCTCACTGATGCACAAACTAACACACAGACAGCATTTTATTTTCATGATTCCGTTTTAAGGCAATTTTTGGTTTTTAACATTAAAAAGAAATAAAAATTAAATCATTTTATTAATGATTAAAATCCACATAAATTTAGAAAATAGAAACATAGTTCAAATGAGTTAATTTAAGTATATAGGTTGGTTATAATAAATTCAGCACCGATCTTATTTGTAATAAGGCACAATATACAATATGTTAAGAAAACCCTGTCCGACCCATAAGGATAATAAAGGTTAGGTAAACACTTGACCAAATATAATATAAAATTTTACATAATCATCATAGTAACAATACTAATGAATTTTGAAATAATCCTTTTTTCCGGGGAATTAATTCCAATTTCCCCGAAATTTGGTAATTTTTAAAAAAGTGACAACATCGGTATTATTATAAGCGAATAGCGACGCGACCACGTCACAGGTGCCGCGTGCCCTGCCCCCCGCCGCCCGCGGAATGGGGTTGCTTACCGCACATGTATTAAGTTACCTCATTTTGCGAAATAATATTTATTTTTTTAGGGGGATTTTTTTTTTAGGTTTCGCGGTCTTTGTGGGCATTATTAGAATCAGTTATCGATACCTAACAATACCTTCACGGATCGGACAGGGTTTTCTTTACATATTGTACATATAGTGTACTTTTATGACAAAGTGTATCCTAAAACAATATTTTTTTACTTCTGTCTAACGGGAATGGAGTATACATACCTACATATTTGTGTTCTTTCTCTGGAATTAGCTTACTGACATCTTTTATGAGCTCATATAATTTACAATTTTTTTTATATTATTTTTTTTTTGTTTTTACAATGCATAAGTATGTGACCTCTCACACCCTTTCTACCTGGGGCTTTTATTTAGGTAATAAGTTTTTACTTATTTACATTTCCATTTTAATGATATTTTTTTTTTTTTCGTTTTGATTTGCTGGTATTTTGGCATGGCCAACTGGCATATGGTAAATAATTTCATTGTTGTTGTGTTTTCTTGTGTTCTTTACTGTACCTACATAGTATTGTATACTGTCACGTGTTTTTTTGTTTTAAATGAACAGACAGCTGTGCTGCTGGGGAGTTTGTTTCGCCACCTCTTACTAGGAAGTGTAGATGGGTGGGCGTTTTGGTGGAATGTCTTATGTAATATTGACTAGGGTTGTAACGGAGCTTCGCCTCTGTTTCCGTTACTGCGGAAGTTCCGCAAGAAATGGTGTCTTCGCTTCCGCCTCCGCACAATTTTTGCGGAGTTACAACGGAGGTT
Organism: Sesamia nonagrioides; assembly: GCA_017933935.1. NCBI lineage: Eukaryota > Metazoa > Arthropoda > Insecta > Lepidoptera > Noctuidae > Sesamia > Sesamia nonagrioides. Next base: position 144,763 of record JADWQK010000160.1, read on the forward strand.
TATTTACGTAATTATAAAATAAATAACGCGCAAGCTGCGACGCTCGACAACCGTCCGGCCACGTTTGAGCGCGAAATGGTCAAGAATCAACTAGTGCGAGGCGGGAATGTGGCAAACACAATTTGTTTCTCCTTAATTTTCATTACAAGAAGGTAATATTTTTTTACCAAGTATACTACTATTAATGTACGTATTTAAAATAAAAAAAATGTTTTAATTAACCATAAATTTAAATTTTTTCTATTACTTTCACCTCCGCCTTCGCCTCCGTTAACCTCCGCATCCGCGGAGGTGAGACTCGTCGCCTCCGCATCCGCCTCCGCCTCCGCTAACAAGCCTCCGTTACAACCCTAATATTGACGTTCAAAAAGTGCTGATTCTCAGCATAATTTGTATAAATGACTTTTGATTTTGATTTGTACAGGGTCCTCTGTGTCCGAGTCTACTGACCTTTTTTTTTTGTTATCATACATAAGCTAATGAAATGTTATTCATGTATTTTCCAGATCAATATGGGTGTAGCAGTGAGCAGATACTCGGAGTTGTCTTCCAATGAGCTGCTGATGCGGTTCTGTTCTTCCGAAGTCATCTGTCCCAATGACCCGTTCTGGAATCAGCTGCTTGCTTTCAATATCAATCCACCGGCTAGTGCGTAAGTATCATAAAAAGATAGATGTTACATTTTTTTCTTGATACAGTTTTTTACTAGGAATAACACATGGGAAAACTTTTTATGCCGATATTTCCTTGGGATCAAAACCTCCGACAGCCTCCGTGGCGTAGCGTTAGCGAACGCGGCCGCTGCGCAAGGCAAGGAGGCGTGGGTTCGATCCCCGCGCGGTGCAAATATTTGTATGCATGAATATGAATATTTACCCTAGCTTGGTCGTGCCTCGGAAGGCACGTTATGCCGTTGGTCCCGGTTGCGATACGAACATCTAATGGCACTCGTTACGGGTTGTTGGAGCCCTCAAAAGTTCAACAATTAGTCTAACTGCAATGCTTCGATATCGCCTTCGGGTTGTGGAGGTCAGACGGCAGTCGCTTCACGGAAAACGTCGAAGTTTAGCCAAAATCAGCAGTTATACTGGTAAAAGCGGACCCCACACTCCAAAGCTGAAAAGTATCGGATGCGACTGGGATTAACGCTGAGAGGATGATGATTTCCATGGGATCAAAACACATGCTGGTGAAATTGCGGGGCACAGCTAATTAATCCATACTCATATTATAAATGCGAAAGTAACTCTGTCTGGCTGTCTGTTACGCTTTCCCGCCTAAACCTCTCACCTGATTTTGATGAAATTTGGCACAGACAATCTTTAGACCCTGAGAAAGAACATAGGCTACCTTTTATCCCGGAAAAATTTGATGTTCCCCAGGGAAATCTAAAAAGCGCGATATAACCGAACTCCACGCGGTCGAAGCCGCGGGCGGAAGGCTAGTAAATAAATAATTTCATAAATATTGTTTCTTTGTGACAACCTTCGCCGATGCGTTACTGTCTAGACGATGTCGGCATTTTACAAGAGATCAAAGGCGTCGAACTACTGTATAATTTTTATACTGTGGTTTTATATATTACTAGCTTTCCGCCCGCGGCTTCGCCCGTGTGGAGTTCGGTTATATCGCGCTTTTTAGATTTCCCTCGGGAATATCAAATTTTTCCGGGACAAAAGGTAGCCTATGTTCTTTCTCAGGGTCTAAAGATTGTCTGTGCCAAATTTCATCAAAATCGGTTGAGAGGTTTAGGCGGGAAAGCGTAACAGACAGACAGACAGACAGACAGACAGACAGACCGGCAGACAGACAGACAGAGTTACTATCGCATTTATAATATTAGTATGGACTAGCGGCCGCGAGCGACTTCGTTCGCGTGGAGTTACTTATGCTCCACTCCTATTGGCCGCAGCGTGATGTTATATAGCCTAAAGCCTGACTGGATTAATGGACTATACAACACAAAAATAATTTTTCAAATCAAGTTCCTGAGATTAGCGCGTTCAAACAAACTCTTCAGCTTTATATATTAGTATTCTTTTTTTGTATGACAGGGTATACTTACCAGATGTTCCCATAGTCATCAGGTCAGGATCTGATGATGGAATTCTTCTTCTTTGTTTTCCAACGAAAACCAAAGATACCATGACATGTATATTCGTTTTTGCCATCGACTGTCGAAATTAGTTATTTTTCACTTTAGACTTAGTGTGTTTTTGGCAGTCGGCTGTCTTTTTTTTATTTTTTTTTAAAGGAGCATCAACCTAACATCAAAAATAAAAAAATCAAAATTTCAAACAAACTAAATTGCAAACGGAATAGAACATTCTTTAAAAATATTGGTTCACTGACCTCCGATCGGCGATAGCGCGATCCTGTATCGACTGTCTTTTATCGCGCCATTATTGTTAAAGTTTGGTACCGCAGGATGCGGCGCTTCCTTATCAACATGTACATAATGTGAAAACTGAAAAATAATTTCCTGTGACTAAGCTAATGGACATATTTATATGATTTTTATGGGTAGACTGAGAATGTGTTGAGGTACACGATGTTTAATTTATTGTCGTATTGTCAGCACCTATAAACTAGTGCTTGCAATCCCGCCTGAGTAAGCAGTGACGCAATCGTTGATGGTAAAGCACACTAATTTATTAAGAGCCTATTCACTCTATCCTTGAGGACACTCAAATTGTACACTTTTTCTTGTTCAGTGTTTTAGCTAATGTTATAGGTATAACCCGCGCAGATAAAGAAAAGATCTGAAAATGACGGCGGATACTTATGGTACAATTGACAAAACATGCCATTGTTCAATCACAAACCAAAAACTAAGATAGTAATATGTCAAATTTACGTTGTAAATATTGTTATTTACAACGTAAATTTGACATTTTACTTGATTGTTGTTGTTTGTTTTTATTGTTGTTTTGTTGAGTTTAATTGTTTAAACTCAACAAAAACAACAAAATAACAGAGACTTTAGCGGAACGAAATTAACGATAAGCGAATCCTGAATTCCTGATCGATGATTTTTTTTTTTGCCGCGCTTACTTCACTGTATGAGTATAGACAGCGACAGAGAGTGAGTGAGAACGCTTGCGAGTGGAGGCCATTTATAGATCTTTTCTTTATCTGCGCGGGTTATAGTTGTTTTACTTTTGTTGTGTAATAGAATATTGTAATTATAATGTCATTAATAGTCGCCATTAGTATTAATTATGCAATAACATTGTAAAACCTTTTTTAAAAAATGTTTTATCAAATATGACATTACACTATTGTTTTTTATTCAATATTGTTTTTTACTAGCTTTCCGCCCGCGGCTTCGCCCGCGTGGAGTTCGGTTATATCGCGCTTTTTAGATTTCCCTCAGGAACATCAACTTTTTCCGGGATAAAAGGTAGCCTATGTTCTTTCTCAGGGTCTAAAGATTGTCTGTGCCAAATTTCATCAAAATCGGTTGAGAGGTTTAAGCGGGAAAGCGTAACAGACAGACTGACAGAGTTACTTTCGCATTTATAATATTAGTATGGATATACAATTTTATTAGTAATATAAGTATTGTTTACTTTCTACAGTACTTTGGTATAATAATCATATGAAATAATGTCAATTTATAATTATTTTCCTTGAGCGCCTACTTAACTTTTAGTAGCCAAAAAAACATGTTAACCACTGAATTCAGCAACGATCTTTTGGTAAAGCGCGCTAGTTTATTAAGAGCCTATTCACTCTAGCCTTGAAGACACTCTAATTGTAGTCCGACAGAAACACCGCCGCTGGCAAACTGTTCCAGTCCCCTCGGTGTACGTGGTATAAAGGAGAAGGCGAAACGCTTCGTCCGGATCGTAGTGGTGTTTACAAAATAAGGGAACTTATAATAACAGTACTAATTTTAATTTAAAACCTGGTTTGTAAAACTTTTGCGCCGAGCTTGGGTTTTTTTTTGTATGAGTCGTGGCCATTCTCCTTTCTCACTCTGGCTAGATTTCTATCAAACAAAGTATTTTATTGAAATTCACTTAACAAAACATGTAATATTATGATTTTTTTTTATCTTTTATTGATACGAATTTCTTAATTGTTTGTTGTGGTTAAAATGATTGATAGACAATCTGATAAAATTCAATGCTTGTACACACCATCTATACAGAGTGGTGCTGATAATACGACAATAAATGAAAACACGGACAATGCTGGTTCATAGGAATAATCCTAAACCATAGAAAAAGACCTATCATCAATAATAAAAAAAATGAAAATTTCATTTAAACTCATCATCATCCCAGCGCTAATCCCAGTCGCATCCGAAGCCCTTTTCAGCTTTGGAGTCCGGGGTCCGCCTTTACCAATCCAACTGCTGATATGGCTAAACTTCGACATTTTCCGTGAAGCGACTGCCGTCTGACCTCCACAAACCGAAGGCGACATCGAAGCATTGCAGTTAGACCAATTGTTGGACTTTTTGAGGGCTCCAACAACGACTGCCTCTAGATGTTCGTATGGCAACCGGGACCAACGGCTTAGCGTGCTTTCCGAGGCACGACCAGACCAGTGCAAATATTCATATTCATGCATACAAATACTTGCACTGTGCGGGGATCGAACCCGCGCCACCTTGCGCAGCGGCCGCGTCTGCTACCGCTACGCCACGGAGGCTGTCTATAATAATGGAATGGATAATTTCAAATAAACTAAATTGCATAAAATTGTTAACGGAATAGGACATCCTTTAAAACATCACTGACTTCCGATCGGCGGCAGCGCGGTGTCAACTGCTTTTTTCGCGCCATTTTTATTAAAGTTTAAGTGCTTCCTTTAAGTGCTTCCTTATCAACATTATGTAGAAAATGTGAAAAATAAAAAATAATTTCCTGCGACTAAACTAATGGATATATTTATATAATTTTTTTATGGGTAGACTGAGAATGTGTTGAGGTACACGATGTTTAATTTATTGTCGTATTGTCATCACCACTTTGTATATTTACTATAAATAAATTGTTGTTCCATCTGTTTTTAATATTGAATTCAGATTCGCACAAATATTTGCACTGCGCGGGGATCGAACCCGCGCCTTTTTGCGCAGCGGCCGCGTTCGCTACAGCTACGCTACAGAGGCTGTTGTGTACTAATACTACCACTATAATGATGAACTACTAATATAATGGACACATGGACGCACGTGTTAATGTGCGGACTCAGAAAGGGATTCGATATATGAATCTTGCCACCCATCCACGGAAAAACCGCGGGAAGCGTAGTTTAACCTTCGACAAAAATAATACATCTACTAACTCCTACTCTCCTCTCAAATTCCAGTGAAGAGCAGCTGATGTTCGATGGTAGCACGGAATCTTTACTCCAGAAGTTTCTGCAGAACAACCCCCAGACCGGTAATCTTGGCTCGTTGGTGCAAGTGTTCATCACCAGGGCGACGGAACTTCTGGCAGCACCCAACAGTGACAAGTAAGTGGCGAATTATGTTTTCAGAATATTATTTAGGTAATAAGGTTTTACTTATTTACATTTCCATTTTAATGATATAGTAGGGCCTTGTTATTCCGGAGAGGCAAAAACAAGACCCTTTTCGGTTTTTCGAGGCGTCCGGATTATAGTATGCCCTATTTAATGTTAATAAAACACATGTTTAACCTTAGTTTCTTTATGGCGCCTACAGTTGACCTATGCCAAACTTCCGGGCAATGACAGGATAGCTGTCATCTTTATCTAACATTTATATAATACGCAATTCGTCTTTAAATGTCAATGTCGTATGTTTACGTGGCGGCACCATGATGTTAGCAAGGGCGCTTATAGGTATTACACCAAAAGCGATAAACAAAACACTGACGGACGGCGCATTGGTTCATGCTTGACAGCCCACACCTACCCTCGCCGGCTTCCCCCGCGAATCTCATTGCCCGGCCGGATTACAGCGATCACCGGACTAGCGGGAGTCCAGATTACGGAGGTCCTACTGTATTTTATTTTTTGTATTTGCTTTGTTGATATTTTATTGTGTTTTCTTGTGTTCATTACTGTACCTACATAGTATTGTATAAAGTCACTTGTTGTTTTAAATGAACAGACAGCTGTGCCTGTGCTGCTGGGGAGTTTGTTCCGTCACTTCGTCTTCCCAGCGACGGCACTAGGAAGTGGCGAAGGGTGGGCGATTTGGGGGGACTGTCTTATGTAATATTGACATTCTAAAAGTGATGATTCTCAGCCTAATTTGAATAAATAATAATAATTCATTTATTTCAAATTATTCCTTTTAATTCAATTTTGAGCTTCCAAATTAGTCTTAGTAATGCATAAAATATGACAAAGATACATTTTTATCAATAAGTGGCGGATCGAGTGGAGTCCCCGATGATGGTGGAAAATCGCTATAAGAGTGCGTGCAGCCTTATCCAGCGAGCCAGTATCGGAGAGTCCCATCGGCCCACCAACGCGCGCAGGATGGTATTGGGGCTGTCGCGCGTGCGTCGTAAAATAGAAGCGCACCGTTTGCGCATGTTGGCCGCAAAGCCGTCCGTACCAATGTCCGCAAATATTGCCGAGGCGCTGCAGAAGGGCATTCAGCTCCCTTTCTGTTTTGTAATGGATGGGAAATAATCAAATGACCTCTCCCGCTCTGGGCGAAGCGGAAGGACGTGTCAGACTTTAATAAAAACCCACCCGTGTTCGCCAGGGCCAGGGGTTTTTTTTTGACCAACCCGCAACCCTGACCTAGGCGTCGGTCTTCGTGGACCCCGTCACGATGTGCTGACATCTCTTTAAGGCGCGCGTGAAACATAACGGCGCCGTCCGTCGACCCAGGCCTGGTCCATACCGGGCAGCGAGCCGCCCACTGCTCGCCGCCCGAAGGGCGAAGTCCCTGAGGCCGAGTCCCAGGTACTTCATCATCGACCCGACGCCGATGTGAATCCCTTTCACCGTTATGTGGGAACCCGACGGTGGCGCGTCCCGAGGACCATGAAAGCATATGGCCTCGAACTTGTGCAGTGCCACGTCCCAATTGTGGGATCACCTCTACGATTATCGCAACCCCGAGAGTCGCTGCATCGGCCGCCACCTGGCGTGACCTCCCTTGTGCTAGGACCAGCGTGTCGTCAGCGTAACTAACTACTCTGATGCCGATAGGGGGATTGGCGCGCAGTATCCAGTCGTGCCCGATGTTCCAAAGATGCGGTCTCAGGACTGATCCCTGTGGAACACCACACGACATCTCTTGCCGGTTCCACACTCCTTGGTGACCGGGGTAGCATTCAGCATCCTTAGAGTACGAATGATCGGAGATTCGGCTCTGTCTACAGTTTTGCTACCAAAGCCGCCCGGTGGCACAGCCCGCTGACACAACCTTGGCTTATGTTGAACATAGTTTAAAAAACTAAAAACACATGCTTTTATAAAATATATAACTAAAATAATTAAAAAAAAGCGTGAGGCGCTTAATATACAAAAATGATGGCACAAAGCGCCTCACGCTTTTTTAAAAATTATTTTTAACTTTTTAGTTTGATATCGGATAGACCTAGTTTTATCCAACAGAGAATGGCTGGACCTAGTTGTAACCGGCATGATGAAGGCTAGACCTAGTTTTACCCGAAAACAATCGGCTCGTACTAGGGGTAACCAAGCGTAAGTGGCTGCACCTAGTTTTAACCGGCTGAAACTAGGTGCAGCCGCGCTTCGGGTTTTAGCCGTAACATATACATATAATTATCAGAATTACTTACTGTACTGGACTCGCGTGGTCTATTATAGCTAGAGGTCCGATATTCCGGCGCCTGAATACGTAAACTAGATAAGAATACTCTTTATTATGTACACCATATAGATTCATCATCATCATCATCATCATCTCTGCGTTTATCCCGGTTGCATCCGCGGCTTTCGCGTTGGAGCCCGGGGTCCACTTTCCTGCACATTCTTCTCCATTTCGCACGATCTTTAGCATCCTGTGGTAAGAGCTTGTTGGCACGCATGTCATCTCTTACAACGTCAAGCCAGCACTTCTTTGTCTACCGCGCTTGTTCCGGCCCGGCGGGGGCGCCATGGCCAGACATTTGTTCCCCACGTAACATGCCGGTTTGCGTAAGACGTGGCCGTACCAGCGTAGGCGACCCTCCTGCAGTTTGTCTGCAATGCCACGGACACGAAGGCTGCCCCGGAGCACACCATATAAATTATAGGAACATAAATATAAAGATTTTGCGAAGGGTGACATAATGGGCGGCCTTATCGCTAAGAACGATCTTTTACAGACGATAGAAAAATATGGCAATGCCTTTGATTGATTGATCTGAAGACCCTCCACGATCAAATTCCCGACACAACAACATTTGGCGCATCGTACCCGGCACACATCGCAACACAACTGCTCAGATCCGTCCTCCGTACGGCTTCACCAAACGTCACGAACACGACGATTCGCTTGCCGGCAAGACTTTGTCTGGTAAATAACTTTTTGGAATACCACCCGTATTCCAAAACGTTTTTTTATAAAATGGCCCGTGTTGAGAGCGGGCGCAGGCCGCTTGACTACTATATTGATATTATAAAACCTTTTTTTACCCGACTGCCAGGAAGTGTTATGTATCTAGCGCGTGTCTTGTATGTATGTAATATTTTTTATTACTTTGTATCTCCAGAATCGCTAAACAGATTTTCACATTTGTGGTATCGTTAGATTTGTCTTAACCTTCGGCAGGCAACACTTTTTATGTATACATAAACGGCAACAGGGGTCACGCATCACCCCAGTCTTTTAAACTCAAATGAAACAACACTGTGTGAGAAAACGAAAAATATTTATTTAGAGATAAATATATAAAAATATGAATATAGAAAAACTTATGTAATCCATACTAATATTATAAATGCGAAAGTAACTCTGTCTGTCTGTCTGTCTGTCTGTCTGTCTGTTACGCTTTCCCGCTTAAACCTCTCAACCGATTTTGATGAAATTTGGCACAGACAATCTTTAGACCCTGAGAAAGAACATAGGCTACCTTTTATCCCGGAAAAATTTGATGTGCCCTAAAAAGCGCGATATAACCGAACTCCACACGGGCGAAGCCGTGGGCGGAAAGCTAGTTTAAAATATAATAACAATAGGGAGAAAGAATGAAAGTTATTATATAACTTTTTTTTTTTAGTTTAATGCCGTTTAAGCAAACATCCTTACGATATTCAGTGCAAGCTTTCTGATGGCATTTTATGCAAAAAAAATTAACTTTTTTGTCCCGTTTTTTGGGGCAAAGTGCACATATTGCTTGTTTCTTCAACTATTCGGGGGCTCACTATCGAGATTTGCCTCGTTGATATTTAGAATGTCACGTAAAGTGACTCCTAATTCACGCGACAAATTTGAACTCAAACGACGTCTCATGTGCGGTTCCGCTAATTGTAGAACTAATTTTTTCAAATAGCTGCTTCGAAACTTATTGCCAGGAGTACTGGGATGTTTAGTGTCAATGTAAATCACCATAGAATTGATTCCGGCTTGATCCAGCATGCCATAGAAATATAGAAGTGGCCGACTTCCAGTTCTATGCTGTCTGTCTCATGCACATAGCGCTGATCTTTATAATTTGGTGCTATTCGTCAAATTTCTTAATTGGTATATTACATAATTAAATCAATAATTGGCTTGCTAAATAAAGTGGTGAAAGCATATCTTTCTGATTCAATGCTTTGAGCATTGGCTCGAGCGAGGCGGCGAATGGTAACTACATATATTTCGCCTCGGTGTTCTACTCGAAGACGGTGGAATAGATGACCAAATGTGTCCATTCTTACCTTTTAACACATAAGTGCATAATTGTGCCAACGGTACATCCTGATCATCACTATTTTCATCATTTGAAATAATGTCCTGGACCTCCGACTGCACCTACACATTGTCATCATTTTCCGACACTTGACCGTCTTCTGAAAGGCACTAATCATTTGAACTACCAGCAACAATACCTTGTAAATACTTTTCAATTTGCACAACCGAAATTGAAGTCATTTTTACCTAAAAAAATAAACAATTATTACAGTATCACAAAAAATAACATCCGCCATAACATCGGCTGCCGGCAGAAGTTACCAGCCACCAGACAAAGTCTTGCCGCCAAGTGATTCGTCGTGTTCCGGCATGATGTCTGGTGAAGCCGTACGGAGGACAGGTCTGAGCAGTTGTGTTGCGTTGTGTGGCGGGTACGATGCGCCAAATGTTGTTGTGTTGGGAGTTTGGTCGTGGAGAGTCTCCAGATCAATCTCCCTCTAGCGCAGCATCGTTTGGTCGTGTTGGTCTTGGGTTTAACATTGCATCACCTTGCTCAACTGCCGTCATCCTTCCTATTCCTAAGTTTTTTAAGTGAATAGGCTTAATAAACTAGTGCGCTTTACCATCAACGATTGCATCACTGCTTACCATCAGGCGGGATTGCAGACAAGCACTAGTTTATAATTATTAAAAAAAAAAAACTTACGTAAACAGCAACAGGGGTGACTAGGCACCCCAGCAATGTCAATATTACAAAAACATCAACTTACCGCGACACATCGACGTGTGCAACTGATTGCATTCAGTCCAATTAGAGAATAGATTGAGCGTTAGAAAGAGCCAAAAACAGCATCAACTAAATATTAACACTTTTTCCGAGTAATGGGGTGACGGGTCACCCCTGTTGCCATCCGAAGGTTAATAACCCAAGTGTGTTTTAGATAGAATAAAAAAGTCTACCAAGCATATCGAGTGGGGTATCAAAATGAAGGATTTTAAACACTGCTTTTAAATATGTATCTTCTTCTTCAGCCTATAGACGCCCACTGCTGGACAAAGGCCTCCCCCAAGGCTCTCCACGCTGACCGGTCTTGTGCTGCCCGCATCCATCGACTTCCCGCGACCTTCACCAGGTCATCGGTCCACCTTGTTGGGGGCCTCCCTACGCTGCGTCTTCCAGTACGTGGCCGCCACTCCAGAACCTTACTGCCCCATCGGCCATCGGTTCTACGAGCAATGTGCCCTGCCCACTGCCACTTAAGTTTAGCGACTCGCAGAGCTATGTCGGTGACTTTGGTTCTTCTGCGGATCTCCTCATTTCTGATTCGATCACGCAGAGAAACTCCTAGCATAGCTCTTTCCATTGCCCTTTGTGTGACTCTGAGCCTTCGTATGAGGCCCATTGTGAACGACCACGTTTCAGTTCCGTAAGTCATCACTGGCAACACACACTGGTCAAAGACTTTAGTCTTGAGACACTGTGGTATCTTGGACGACGACAAGATGTAGCGTAGCTTCCCGAACGCTGCCCAACCGAGCTGGATTCGCCGAGACACCTCTTTCTCGAAGTTGGACCTACTTAGTTGGACTGTTTGTCCCAGGTATACATAATCGTCAACAGCTTCGAGTGCAGAGCAACCAACTACAATTGGAGTGGGTGCGACATGAGAGTTCGACATGATCTTCGTCTTATCCATGTTCATTTTTAGACCCACGGCTCTGCTGAGGTCATTGAGCATTTTGCCCAAGTCTTCTAGGGTCTCAGCCATGACCACGATATCATCTGCGAAACGGAGATTAGTGATGTACTCGCCGTCGATGTTGATGCCAAGTCCTTTCCAGTCCAGGAGCTTGAAGACATCTTCCAACGCAGCAGTGAACAATTTAGGAGATATGACATCTCCTTGTCTCACTCCACGCTGCAGTTTGATCGGTTTCGAGTCCTGATCCTGGAGACGGACTGACATGGTGGCGTTTTTGTACAAACACTTTATCACCTCAATGTATCGATGGTCAATTTGGCACCGCTGGAGAGACTGTAGCACCGCCCAAGTCTCAATCGAATCGAAGGCCTTCTCATAGTCCACAAACGCCAGGCATAGTGGTTTGTTATACTCCTCGGACATCTGTATAACTTGCCGCAGCGTATGAATATGGTCTATGGTGCTAAAGCCTTTTCGGAAGCCTGCTTGTTCGGGAGGCTGGAAGTCGTCGAACCTGCGAGCGAGACGATTCGTGATGACCCTAGAAAACAGCTTGTAGACATGGCTCAGGAGGGATATCGGTCTGTAGTTTTTCAGGAGGGTATTGTCACCTTTTTTGAAAAACAACACCACCACGCTCCTGTGCCACGCCTTAGGCGTTTCGCCTTTAAGAATGACGGAATTAAATAGCTTCTGAAGCGCTTTAAGAACCGGTTTGCCACCCGCTTTCAGAAACTCAGCCGTAATTCCATCATCTCCAGCCGCCTTATCGTTCTTGAGCTGTTTCAGGGCCATACCAATCTCGTACAGGCTGACGTCCGGGATATCGTCGGTGTAGTGTCGGGTTAGTCTGGCTCTAGGATCATTAGCTAGGCTTACAACAGGTGCGTGTGTTGATGTGTATAACTCTCTGTAGAATTTCTCAATCTCACCCAAAAGCTCGGGCTTGGAAGTGACGATCCTACCATCCCCAATCTTCAGCTTCGCAAGTAGACTCTGTCCAACAGACAATTCTCGTGCGAACACTTTGGAGCCTCTGTTCCGCTCGATAGCCTCTTTAATACAATTTGTATTAAATTGGCGTATATCGCGAGTCAGAGACTTTGAGATTTGTCTGTTAAGGCATCTGATACGCGAAGCGTCATCAGGGGATTTTAAGATCACCTCCCGTCTTTCTTCCATTAGCCGGCGGGTGGGACCGGAGATCTTCTTCTGTCCTTTTGAACGGAGGGTTTTGTAGAACTTAGACCCTTCCGTTTGGAGAGTTTCCACAAACCTGTTGTTGTAGTCGTCCACATCTACGCATTCACCGAGGCATTCGAAGCGGTTTTGTAGTTCGATCTGAAAGCTCTCGGGGTTTTGGAGTTGTGTTGACGCTGGACGGAGCGTAGACTTCATAAGTCGAGAGCGTTCGAGCCTAATGTTGAGGTTCAAGATGCCTCTAACAATACGGTGATCACTCCCGGTTTTAACCGCATGGATCACGGAGACATCGTTGAACACTTGCCTTCTCGTTGACATTATGAAGTCTATCTCGTTTTTGGTCTGACCATCGGGGCTGAGCCAGGTCCACTTGCGGTGCAATGGTTTCTTGAAAAAAGAATTCATCGCAAAGAGTCCTTCCTTTTCCATGAAATCCATTAGCATCTGACCTCTGGGATTCCGATTTCCAACTCCAAATTGCCCCACTTTCGTCTCGTCCGCCTCTCGCATGCCCAGTTTTGCGTTAAAGTCCCCCATGACAACGGTGTAGTGGGTTTTGGAGGAATGTATGGCTCTACTGACGTCCTCATACATAGCCTCCACCTCATCGTCAGAGTGTTTAGACGTCGGGGCGTAGACCTGTATAACCTTTAACGAATATCGTTTTGTTATTCTGAGTACAAGGTACGCCACCCGAGTCGAAAAGCTCCCGACTTTAACAACGTTGTTCACGAGGGACTTGTGGACAATAAACCCGACGCCACCCTGGGACAGCTGGTCGCCTTCCCGGAAATAGAGCAGGTTGCCAGACTTCAGGATTATCGAGTCCTCTCCCTCTCTTCGGACTTCAGATAACCCCACAATGTCCCAGCGCAACCGGCTCAGTTCTTCCTCCAGTTCGACAATCTTCTCATCGGTCCGTAGTGTGCGCGTGTTAAATGTTGCCAGGGCTAAAGGTCGTCGTTGGTGATGGTAGCCGGATCTCTGCCGGAGATTCTTAGCACCCCTTGTTCCGCCGTAACCAAGTCCGCTACCGTAGACTGGAATAGCGGAGCTGCCGGGGACTAGGGGCCTGGGCTGTATCGTGTGCATCATTAGGGGGGTTTGCCATAATCCCCACGCTTGGCAGGCGGGTTGGGGATCGCAGTGATTTGATATTACACAGGAGAAGCGCTGCTGCCCGCTTCCCTGGTGACTTCCCTTAGTCGCCTCTTACGACACCCACGGGAGGATATGGGTTGGTACTATTCTAGGCCCGGTACCACACGGGGGTACCGGGCAGATATGTATATAACATATTAATAAATAAGAAAACTAAAAAGATAGAAATAAAAAAATATATTATTTACAAACAAAAAAACCCGCCTGCATAAAAATGTAACGAACTGAAAAGGCAGAAACAAGTTGAACAATCGCAGTTGGGGGACCTCTTAGCTAGATAAACAAGTATTCCATAGAACAGTCCCCCAACTGCGATTGTTCAACTTGTTTCTGGCTTTTCGGTTCGTTAGATTTTTATGCAGGAGGGTTTTTTGTTTGGCACAAGACTTTATATTTTTGCACAAAAATAAATAATTATGTGATACTGATAAAGAGTCTCTAATACTCTAAGAGTATGATATTACCAGGCTCTAATCGGCGAACACATTTTTGTCAAATGATTGCGACTTGTTGGGATCGTTTGGACCGAACGGACCAAATGGCGGTTGTTCGCTGATTAGGGGGCTGATGTCCGAATTTACGATATCTCACTTTACATCTGACAATTTCAACGAAACCTCTTAGGACGCGTTTCCACCGTGTCGTGACGACAGATAATCGTGTAGTTTTATGTGTCGTGGCTTATAGGTATGTTTAAATGGAGGTGTTCACATTTAGAACGACACAATTTACTGTCGTCTACCACATTTTTGCAGTGACGACACTTTGTCGTGACAGTGGGAACGGCAAGCACGACAGTCGTAAAACGATAAAAAATCGTGGACGGCAACTCTATGTAGACGAACACGTGTTTTCCCTTACCTCTCCCACCCGCGCGCTCTCGCGTCAAAACGATATACGATAAAATGTCGTCGCGATCCAATGGGAACAGCTAGATACGCCAGTCGCTAAACGATAAAAAATGTTGACGACAAACAATCGTTGTAATGGGAACAGGTAGAGACGACAGTCGTCGAACGATAAATCAGTCGTTACGACATAGTGGGAACGGGCCCTTAGTGAGGACATCTTTTGTTTAACGGCGGAAACTTATTTGTACACCTAATATTTTACAGATACTGCTACTTGCTCCCTCTTAGACTTCGATCTGATGTTGTCTTCGTATCTATCCATGATTTTTATTTGCTTCTTTGTAACTCGCGATAATTAAACTTCTTGGAAGTATGTTCTTGTGAATGTTGACTTTAAGACCTGAAAAATCAAAAAACAGTTTAGAGTTAGCGAGTCATCATCATCTCAGCGTTAATCCCAGTCGCATCCGAAGCCTTTTCAGCTTTGGAGTTTAGGGTTCGCTTTACCAGTCTAACAGCTGATGTTGGTTAAAATTATATAAAACTTCGTAAGTATTTATAATATGGTAGGATAGGATCTCGGAGTTTCTCTGCGTGATCTAATCAGAAATGAGGAGATCCGCAGAAGAACCAAAGTCACCGACATAGCTCTGAGAGTCGCTACACTTAAGTGGCAGTGGGCAGGGTACATTGCTCGTATAACCGATGGCCGATGGGGCAGTAGGGTTCTGGAGTGGCGGCTGGAAGACGCAGCGTAGGGAGGCCCCCAACAAGGTGAACCGATGACCTGGTGAAGGTCGCGGGAAGCCGATGGAAGCGGGCAGCACAAGACCGGTCGGCATGGAAAGCCTTGGAGGAGGCCTTTGTCCAGCAGTGGACATCTATAGGCTGAAGAAGAAGGATAGGATAGTAAGAAGTATCAGTCACGTCTTATCAGTGAATCTTTGTTTTGAGTTAGCGAGTATCCACTTTATACTCTTACGGTTTTTCCGTTAAATTACAATTTTGGTGTCTTCAAGGCTAGAGTGGCTTATAATAAACTGGTGCGCTTTACCGTCAACGATTGCATCACTGCTTACCATCAGGAGGGATCGCGGTTAAGTACAAGTTTATAACACTAAAGAAGGGGTTTTTGGTGCAATCAATTTACTTTTTATTAATTATTTTTGCCCCGAAAATTGTTTAGTACTTTACTTTTTATAAATTGCATTGAAACTAGCTGTGCCCAGCGGTTTCACCCGCGTAAGCTTCTAACCGAAAGAGCTTAGTTGATATAAAATAAGCGCCTGTTAAATAATGGGAGCAATATGTACGTCCGCGGTTGCTCCCGTTTTCGCAACTTTTTTTGTTCCTGCTCTGCTCCTATTGGTCATAGCGGGGTGTTTTATAGCCTATGTCCTTTCTCAAGCTCTAGACTATCTGTGTACCAAATTTCATTACAATCGGTTCAGTAGTTTTGGCATGAAAGCCGGACAGGCAGACAGACAGAGATACTTTCGCATTTATAATATTAGTATGGATTTTTGCTTTAATTTAATTTTTTTTGGAACCAAGCACTTTACATTTTATACATTGTTTTTGAAGTAAGCACTTTTATAAATTTACAAAATTCGAGGACACCTGACATCTACCAAGCCAGACTGGGCCCGCGTTTTGCTTTTTGTCCGCGTTTTGACGCAGGTCTCTCTTTGAGGGAGGGGGCCATACCCCCCTCGGCGAGGGGGTATCTGCGTCCCAGCCGTGGCAATATTATAAGCTATTGGGAATGATCTCATCATGTCTCAGCTTCACAAATTGTGACGTGACCGCAATATTTCACGGATAACTAAGATTAAACTCGTCAGATCTCTCATCTTCTCCATCTTTAGCTATGGTTCGGAAACGTGGACAATCAAGAAAGCCGATCGAGACCGCATTGACGCTTTCGAGATGTGGTGCTGGAGGAAGATGCTTCAGATTCCTTGTACAGCATTCCGCACAAATGCATCAATCCTTCGAGAGCTGGGTGTCACAATAAGAATTTTGGAGTATTTTGGCCATATTGCCAGAAATGATGGAGAAAACCTCGAACATCTGATGGTTACTGGGAAGGTCGCAGTCCAATAAGGTGGACTGACCAAATTCGTTCCTCTCTGGACACCGGCCTGCATGATGCTATACTCGCGGCCAGGGATCGTAACAAGTGGCGAACTATTGGGAGGAAGAGGATAATTCCACAGGGACATCACGACCCTCAGTAATGAGGAGAACGACTTGAGGAGGAGGAGTAGGGCATGATCTAATCAAAAGTACAACTCAATTTTGCACACTTACCCTCTTTTATTTTACGTAGTGAATGTTTACCAGCAGCTGCCGTTGCGATGAGAAAACACAGCAACAATATGAATAATAGTTTCATATTGATTTATTTTGCTATTTACTGCTCGAAGTGACACTTAGATGTGTCAACGACTTGACAACAGACTAGAATTTTAATACCTATTACATGCCTCACGATGTGCAACGCAGTGCAAGATTATATTAAGAAGTATAAGTTAGACTTCTTAGGCCGCTGCCTCGAATCTTGCGGGCAGCGGGGCGGCGGCGGCAGCGGCGCGGGGGCCGAGCGGCCATCGAAGACCCGTTCTCGAAACTAGCGGGTAGATCGCGCGTCACTATAGCCGTGTAGTGTTGTGTTCACGATTGTGTCGATGAGATATTTGTTTTTATTCGCGAATGGAATGTCTGAACAATGGCGGCAACATCTTTTTAAGTCAAATTTATTCCTAGCGCTCGATCACCGCTCCCTACCCGCCCGCTGCCCGCGAGATTCGAGCGCGAGAAGTACACCGCTCGCTGCCCGCCACCGCCCCGCTGCCGCGCCGCTGTTTTCGAGAACCGGTCCGTTTGATTTTATGCATAAGATCTTACCGCTCACTCGCCGCCGCCGCCCCGCTGCCCGCAAGATTCGAGGCAGCGGCCTTAAGGTGGCACAGTAAAAGTCTGTGCCACCTCGAACAACTTAGACTTAAGAAAGTTTAAGTTGTTCGAGGCGGCTGTGTCACCTTGTACAACTATAAATAGACTTCTTAAGGTGGTACACATGGGCCTACCCAGGTGGGGGCAGGGGAAGGCAGCTGCCCCCCGCCCCTGGAAATCTCGCAGATCATGTTTATGACTCCCGGTCTACAATGTACGGTGAAATTGCCAAAAAACGGCGTGCGACTATAGCACACAAAGATAACCCAATCTAAAAATTTGACGCCCCATCCAGGCTTGACATGCCTTCCGCTAGGCCTGACTTTTCCTTCGTCGGGCCAATCCCCGTTTCCAAGGTGGGCTCTGACCCACCTGGATCGGGAGGCGGCAAGGGAGGCCGCGTTCGTCCAGGACTGGCTTTGGCCAGGTCCCGGCGTGGACGTCCTGGACGTGGACGCGGCGGCGGCCCGATTGAGGGGGTCATTGACCGAGGTATGCAACGCCAGCATTCCTCGGTCGAGACGTCCGCCTCCCCGACGCGCCGTTTATTGGTGGTCGGAGGGGTTGGCGAAGCTGCGGGCCACCTGCGTAGCGGCACGGCGGGCCTACACCCGATCGCGTCGGCGGCGCCGACGAGATCTGGCCGACGAGGACCGCCTCTACGCCAGATACGTGGAGGCGAGGGCGGCCTTCAAATCGGCCATCGGCGCCGCTAAGGACGCGGCAAGGGCCGAGCTGTTGGAGGGTCTCGACAACGACCCATTCGGGAGGCCATATAAGGCGGCGCGTAACAAACTGCGCCGCATTGGTCCCCCGGTTGCCGAGACCCTCGAACCAGCGCTCCTGGATGGGGTGGTGCGGTCCCTGTTTCCGCGCAGGGATCCGCACTTCGCCCCACCAGTGATGTGCCCGTCAAGGGGAGCGGCTCTACCGGAGGAGGAAGCTCCTCCTCCTCCGGTTTCAGAGGAAGAATTTGGCGCGGCGACTCTTCGTCTCCGCGCCAAAAAGACGGCTCCCGGCCCGGACGGGGTCCCCGCACGGGTGGTGGCCATCGCGGCCACCGAAATGGAGAGCAGGTTCCGGACCTCTTCAGCGCGTGCTTCGCGTTGGGGAGGTTCCCGAAACCATGGCGGGATGGCCAACTGTGCCTCCTCCGGAAGGAAGGGCGGCCGGCGGACTCCCCCTCGGCTTATCGGCCCATCGTTTTGCTCGATGAGGTCGGTAAAATGTTCGAGGGGATTATCGCCGGCCGTCTCAAGCGGCATCTGCGGAGCGTGGGACCGGACCTGTCGGACGCCCAGTTCGGATTTCGAGCTGGTCGTTCGACAGTGGACGCCCTGGCCCGTCTAAAGGCCCAGGTGACAGAGGCGGTGCGAGTGGGGGATGGAGTGTTGGCTGTGTCATTCGACATTGCCAACGCCTTCAATTCCATCCCCCACTCCACCATCCTGGAAGCGCTCCGGTACCACGGAGTGCCCCTGTATTTACGGGGCCTCCTGGCCAGCTACTTGGAGGACCGTGCTGTCCTCCTCGTAGACGGGGCTGGCCAGCTCCGGCGATACGCTGTTGAAGCCGGCGTTCCACAGGGGTCTGTTTTAGGGCCTCTTCTGTGGAACGTCGGTTATGACTGGCTCCTGCGGGGAACCCTCCTTCGAGGCACGGGTGTCATCTGCTATGCAGATGACACTCTCCTCACTTCCCGCGGGAGCACCTTCCGGGAGGCGGCCAGTTTAGCGTCGGCGGGCGGATCCTTGGTGGCGGGAAGGATCCGCCGCCTGGGCTTGAGGGTGGCGCTGCACAAAACGGAGGCCGTGTTCTTTCACGGCCCCCGGCAGCGCCCCCCACCTGACGCCCACATTTTTGTGGAGGGCGTCAGGATCAGGGTCGAGGCCCAGATGAAGTATCTGGGCCTCACGTTGGACAGCAGGTGGCGCTTCGGCCCGCATTTCAGCGGGCTGTCGACGCGCCTGCTGAAGGCTGCGGGAGCCCTCTCGTGGCTGATGCCAAACCTGGGGGGGCCCAGCATGCGGTGCCGGCGTCTATACGCCGGCATACTGCGGAGTATGGCCCTTTATGGGGCCCCTATTTGGGCGGACTCCATCAATAGGAGGGAGAACCTCACCGCCCTTCGGACGCCCCAAAGGGCCATCGCCCAGCGGGCATCGCGGGCCTACCGCACGGTGGGCTTCGCAGCGGCGTGCGCTCTGGCGGGCACCCCGCCTTGGGAGCTCGAGGCGTGGGTGCTCGCCAGAGTGTACGAGTGGACGGCGGGGCGCAGGGCGCTGGGCGAGCGTCCGGCCCCAGAAGTGAGGGAAGCCGTCCGCCGGGAGGCGAGGGACGCCATCGTCCAGCATTGGACGCGGGACCTCGCCTCCGCGGTGTTCGGCCGCCGTACCCTCGACGCCGTCGGGCCGGTCCTGAAGGACTGGCTCGACAGGCGTCACGGATTCCTCTCCTTCCGTCTGGTGCAGGTGCTCTCCGGTCACGGCTGCTTCGGCAGGTACCTGCACCGGATAGGACGAGAGGAGACACCGTCGTGCCATGGTTGTGGCGCGGCGGAGGACACGGCGGAACACACCCTCGCGGTGTGCCCGTCGCGGGCCGTGCCGCGCCGCGATCTTGTCGCGGCGGTTGGAGGGGACCTCTCGCTGCCCGCCATCGTCAGAGCGATGGTGGGGAGCGAGGAGGCTTGGGTGGCGATGGCCTCCTTCTGCGAGGTCGTGATGTCGCAGAAGGAGGCCGCGGAGCGCGAACGGGAGGAGGATCCCCTCGCTCCGGCGCTCCGCAGGCGGCGTAGGGGGAGGAGAAGGCGGGATTTCGCCCGCTTTCGCCCACCCTGAGGTGAGCGGCGGGCGTGAGGCCGACGCCCGCCTTACATCGCTCATCACGCGGGAGCCACGGCCCCTCCCCAGGAGGGGCAATTGAGGGCCCGCCCTACTAGGCGGGTTTCGCCGGCGGGGGAGAGGTAGCTCAGGCTGCGCTAGTTTCCCACTCCCCCGCCAGTATGGCGATGCCGGAGTGTCGCTGTGGGTTTAGTGGGTATTCCCGGCTTCGGCTGGGCGAGTCCCACACACGCCCTTCGGGGTACGGTACAACCTTTTTGTAGGTAAAATCAGCCTAAGTTGCAACTGTCCCTTTCCGGGAAGAGGTTGGAAGCGGTGCGATGGCAATAGTTTCTTCAAATACCTATTTTTCAAATTCCTCGGCAGTAGAGTCCCCTCTTAAAGGCTGGCTGGTAACTGTAGTGTGGATCTTCTGATTATAATTTGTTTAGTATTAGAATAGGTGACTAATTAAACACAAACTTTTTCCTTATTTACTGGTTTTTCCACTCGCCACTTCGTATGGATTTGCACTATGGACCCAAAAATTGTTTTAGCAGGGAAGGAAGAAGGAATATATGTACTACATTTTATTTATAGAAGGTTGTGGAGATCAGACGGCAGTCGCTTCACGGAAAATATCGAAGTTTAGCCAAAACCAGCAGTTAGACTGGTAAAGCGGACCCCAGACTCCAAAGCTGAAAAAGCTGCGGATGCGACTGGGATTAACGCTGAGATGATGATGCTGATGATTTTATTTGTAGAATGATGAGATATTATTACGAGTATTACATACTGACGTCAGCACATTAAGCTACAACATCATCATCATCATCCCAGTGTTAATCCCAGTCGCATCCGAAGCTTTTTTCAGCTTTGGAGTCTGGGGTCCGCTTACAGTCCAACTGCTGATTATGGCTAAACTTCTCCACAACCCGAAGGCGATATCGAAGCATTGCAGTTAGACCAATTGTTAGACTTTTGAGGGCTCCAACAACCCGTAACGACTGCCACTAGATGTTCGTATTGCAACCGGGACCAACGACTTAACGTGCACGAGACGACGAGGCACGACCAGACCAGTGCAAATATATAAACATTATTTTTGACGGTATAATTCTGAGCGATGCGACCGCGTGCCCTGTCCCTCTTTGCCCGCGCCTGCATAGCCTACCGCACATGTTTTAAGTTACCTCTTTTTGCGAAATAGTGTTTATTTTTTTAGGGGGATTTTTTTTTAATTTAGCTCGGCTTTGTAGGCATTAGTAGAATAAGTTATCGATACCTAACAATACCTTCACGGATCGGACAGGGTTTTCTTTACATATTGTATACTTACCTTGAAATTTTTTATTCGTCTGGTAATGTTGTGGCCGCTCCATTCCTCGAGCTCTTGGAACGCAAGATTCTGACTGCACTTGCATTTATGGTTTTCAAATCACGTCATAATATTTGTTTATGATGAACGTTATTTTTTGTATATGAAAAACCCGAAACTCGTTTCCAATATTTTTAAGTAAAGAATCTATGTACAAAATATCAAAAAGATATCATGGAAAATCATAAAGTTATAAGCTTGTTATCTTATCTGGTTGTCTCAACAAAAATATGTTCAACGAACCGTTCGCCCCCCCGTGCCTTCAGCGGCGCGGCGCGGGGGGTTCTGCCTCACTGTGATCTACCACCACCTGAATTGTGCGCTCGGTAACCACACTGCAACAATTTCTAAACGTATTTGGGAAAAAATATAACATGGTGTAAAATGATTGGAATCTATTCAGTTGCTTATACTGAACAAACTGTATTCAGGTTAAAAAAAGAGAAAATAAGGTTCATCATCATCAACCTTTTTATCGTCCCACTGCTGGGCACAGGTCTCCTCTCATACAGAGAAGGATAGGATAGGAAAATAAGGCTGTATGTTCTTTATTGTAAACCAAAAACAAACATCGATCAAAATACATTCAAAACATACAATGGCGCCGCCATCTATATTCGCTAATGGAATCTCTTCTAGGCAACCAAAGAGTGGTTCCTCTTTTTCTTCTTTTTTTAAATCTTCGAAACCGTTTTTTTTTTTGTAATAACGTTTAATACTCATTAGATAGTCTTTTTACCCGACTGCCAGGAGGGTTATGTTTTTAGCTCCTATCTTGTATGTATTATTCTTTATTACCTAGTATCTCTAGAACCGCTGAACGGATTTTCACATTTGAGGTATCGTTAGATTTGACTTAATTGCCCAACTGCTACTAGATAGGTGACATTTTAAAAAATCCAAAATGGCGGATGTATGACGCCATATTGTGAGATATGAAGAAATAAATTTCTACCAAGCATATCGAGTGGGATATCAAAATGAAGGATTTTAAACACTGATTCTAAATATGTATATAACTTCATATTAAATGGAACAAAAAAAAAGAATTACATGTTTTTTTCTGCCAAGCATATCGAGTTGGGTATCAAAATTAAGGATTTTAATTAGGGTTGTAACGGAGGCTTGTTAGCGGAGGCGGAGGCGGATGCGGAGGCGACGAGTCTCACACCCGCGGATGCGGAGGTTAACGGAGGCGGAGGCGGAGGTGAAAGTACATATAGAAAAAATTGAAATTTATGGTTAATTAAAACAAAATTTTTATTTTATGTAAATACGAACATTAATAGTAGTATAATTCGTAAAAAAAATATTAACTTCTTGTAATGAAAATTAAGGAGAAACAAATTGTGTTTGCCGCAGTCCCGCCTCGCACTAGTTGATTCTTGAGTCTTGACCATTTCGCGCTCAAACGCGGCCGGACGGTTGTCGAGCGTCGCAACTTGCGCGTTATTTATTTTATAAATACGTAAATAAACCTCCGTTATAACTCCGCAAAAAATTGTGCGGAGGCGGAAGCGAAGATACGATTTCTTGCGGAACTTCCGCAGTAACGGAAGCGGAGGCGAAGCTCCGTTACAACCCTAATTTTAATCACTGATTATAATAAAAATATTGATTATTCAGTTCGTTAGAGTTTTATGCAGGCGGGTTTTTTGTTTTTAAATAATATTTTTATTTATTATTCAAATCTTTTTCTTTTATAATAATGTTTAGTACTTATTGGATAGATTAAATGATGTCTTTTTCGTATTGCATCTACTTCAATTTTACACAATATTAATATTGATTAATACTCTCAATATTATTATTTTGTTAGTTCAATATTAATGTTCTCGGTGGTAGAGCATATCATCAGCTGCTGGCGGAAGTTACCACCCACCAGACAAAGTCTTGCCGCCAAGCAATTCGTCGTGTTCCGGCATGATGTCTGGTGAAGCCGTACGGAGGACGGGTCTGAGCAGTTGTGTTGCGATATGTGGCGGGTACGATGCGCCAAATGTTGTTGTGTCAGGAGTTTGGTCGTGGAGAGTCTCCAGATCAATCTCCCTCTAGCGCAGCTTCGTTTGGTCGTGTTGGTCTTGGGTTTAACATTGCATCACCTCGCTCAACTGCCGTCATCCTTCCTATTCCTTAATTTTTTAAGTGAATAGGCTTACTAAACTAGTGCGCTTTACCATCAACGATTGCATCACTGCTTACCATCAGGCGGGATTGCAGTCATGAAGCACTAGTTTATAATTATTTTATAATATGCCCGCCCGCCCGTCTGGAATTACCTATCAAATGGTAGAAGAATTTTTATTTTATATTTTGGCAACTTTATTCTAATGAATGTTATTCTTTCTTTCCAGGTAAGTGTTAATCGTCTTTCCCTGCTGAGCATACAAGTGAGTAAAATCATCATCATCATTTCAGCCGAAAGACGTCCACTGCTGGACATAGGCCTCTTATCTCGCCCGGCCCACTGCCACTTACGTGTTGCAATTCTTCGGGCTCGGGTCACTTAACTGTCAGTGGGCCGGGCACATTGCCGTAGGACCGATGCCAGGTGAAGCTGACGGGTTCTCGAGTCGCGACCACGCACCGGAAGACGCAGCGCGGGTAGACCCCCGACAAGGTGGACCGACGATCTCGTAAAGGTCGCGGGAAACCTCTGGATGCAGGAGGCGCAGGACCGGTCGTCGTGGTGATCCTTGGGGGAGGCCTATGACCAGCAGTGGACGTCTTTCGGCTGAAATGTTGATGATGATGATGTGGGTCACAAAGAGTATGAAAGGCAATTGCATGGAGCTGAGATGAGAATGCTATGCGTGCATACACACGTGTGACACGTGTCGACGTCGGAGGCGGCTGCACCAGTGTGTGTCGCGACAACAAGGAAATTATACCTCAACTGGAATACGCACTTGCATAAGTCTTTTATTCAAAAGAAGACTATCTCAAGAACAATAAGGCGATCGGAAATAAAACCTTATTTGAAATGAACATGTTCAGAGGGAGCAAACGTCCTATTAGCCCTCTGTCTCTTTCTAAGTAATACCCGTATTTATTTTTCGTAATTTTGTTTGAAACCATCAATGTCGATTAAAAAAAAAAATGAAAGTGTTCCATTAATAGTTGCAATAGTGATGCGGAATATCATTCGTTAAGTAAGTATTTTATCTACGTTTATGAACAAACCCCTTAAACACTGTGTTTATTCATGTAGGATGATTTAAGTGACGTTAAAAGGTCAAAAATGTATGGTCAAAGAATTGCTAATCACTAGTTAACTTTAGGCAGCGTTTATGAATAAGGGGGATTATATAAAAGTTATTGTTTGTATGTAGGGTGACCATAAATTTCGTATTATTTTAGTAAATGTGCTCTTAGTCATTGTGTTATTAGCTACACATGATCACACAGTGTCTTTGAGCAGCGTACACACGAGTGACACGTGTCGATTTTACATTGGATATTTTCATTTTAATTGTAGCCAAGCTAAAAAAACCTAAGTAATAGTAGGAAATAGGATAGGCATATTGGGAATTTGTTTGGACTTTACCATCGCACGTGTGTGGATACATATTTATTTATTTAACCATTTATGTACACGCATATATTATAAACAGACAAGAAAATACAGAAAAAAAGTACAGAGGTACAAAGAAAGAAAGAAAAATTGTTTATTACATACAAACAAACTGACATTACATAATAATAATAAAAAAGAAAAAATACACATATAATATACTAAAAAGCCTCGTACTCAATCACGAAGAAATCAAAAACAATGTTAATGCTTATGTCATAAGAAATCTGCTCGAATAGCTTCTATTGCAGGTATGCTGAAAGTTCCATGCATTATTGCATAGGTATAGATCGCGCAGTTGCTTCGCGCATTTTTACAGTCACGCATACTATTTAAATATATATATATATATTTAAATATATGTATATAAATACGAATACTATATATATGTATGTATATTTTTACATATACAATATGTAAAGAAAACCCTGTCCGATCCGTGAAGGTATTGTTAGGTATCGTTAACTGATTCTAATAATGCATACAAAGCTGGGCTAAACTTAAAAAAAAATCCCCCAAAAAAAATAAATATTATTTCGAAAAAGCGAGGTAACTTAATGCATGTGCGGTAGACAACCCGATAGCCCCGCCCCCCTTCACCCGCGCATGTATGCGCGGGTGAAGGGGGGCGGGGCATGCGGCACGTGGTCGCATCGCTATTCGCTCCATCACAAATGGTGTTGTCAGTTTTTTAAAAATGACCAAATTTCGGGGAAATTGGAATTAATACCCGGGAAAAAAAGATTATTTCAAAATTCATTATTATTGTTACTGTGATGATTATGTAAAATTTTATATTATATTTGGTCAAGTGTTTACCTAACCTTTATTATCCTTATGGGTCGGACAGGGTTTTCTTTACATATTGTATATGTATAAATACACCAATACAATTGCGCGAAGCAACTTCAGAGCGGACTAGATGTTTGGCGCGATCTATACCTGCAATAAGACCATAAATACAGGAATGTGGACAGCGAATGATAAACATTACATAATTAAGAACACAAAAAAT
Organism: Sesamia nonagrioides; assembly: GCA_017933935.1. NCBI lineage: Eukaryota > Metazoa > Arthropoda > Insecta > Lepidoptera > Noctuidae > Sesamia > Sesamia nonagrioides. Next base: position 171,215 of record JADWQK010000160.1, read on the forward strand.
ATTACAAAAACATTACGATTCAAACAAGTAAAATGCGCGTCGCTTCGTGAGTTAAAAATACTGTTTTTCTACTACCATTTGGTAATTTGCTTAATGCATAACCATAAGTCATATCGCAATAGTACTCATTCCTGCCAAGATTCCTGACAATGACCATTTCCACAAGGGTAAACCGTACTACAATGAAATTTTTTAAATTTTTTAATGGCTATGGCTACAAAAAATCAGCACATGGTTATGCCAAAAAGCGCACGTATTTTCGTCACGACTAAACATCGCATGTTATTAGGCTGTATAGAATTGTCTTTGCCATTCATTTGTGGGATTATGACAACAAAACAAGAACATTGCGGGCGCCATTGTTAACTTTTATCTGCATTTATAAATAAAATTGTTTTGAAAATGAGTGATATCAGTGATAATAGCGAAATGGACAATATCTTGAAGCCTCCTGAAATGAGAGAAATAGCTATGGAGACCATAAAAGAATTGCTACTATATAAATCAAGAAAAAAATATGAAAAGTGTTACCAATTATTTCAAGGTCGTAGAAAAAGTTTTGTATGCCACTGCCGCAAACAGCTATTGTAATACTCGTGCTATATTCTGCCACTCAGCTTCGCTTAGTGGCACAAACTCGGGATCTGTTGTGCCGCTCAGCTTCGCCTCGTGGCACAAACTATCACTCATATTACAATGGCTATCATTGCTTGACAGTGGCATAAATAACTAATGAAGCATTATTCTCATACATTATCATTTGGTCTGTATGACTTAGGTATAGGTCCCGCGTAGATGTGTTTTATCTTTGAACCTGGTAGAAATGGTATTGGCGTTGTGGGTCTGCTGTTTGGGACTTTACTGGACTCTGAAAAAAAAAGGTAAAGATAAGACATCATTTCCTTCATGAAACAAAAATGACCGTCTACCGGTTTACAGACGACAGCACATCCAGCTACTACAATCTGTATTTCTTTATAAGATTTTCAACTTTAGCGCTAAAGCGTTAAGGCTTAGGGTTGATTGGGGATATTTGACAGTTTCGGTTAGCTTGACCTGCTGATTGTTTGTACATTCGTAAAAATTCAAACTTATTTATGACATACATATAACATATTTTTGCTACAATTTACAACTTTACAGAAAAAGGTTAGAAAAGATTTGAGAAAATTATAATTATGCATGTAGTAATTTAATAAGCGGTTTTTAACAGAATTTCCAATAATCATATATTTTTTTTTAAGTTAAATAGTTTATTTCAATACAAAAGGTATGTGTAATTAATTAAAAGTAATACAAATTATTAAACGACTTATGCCCTGCAGACATAAAGTAATTTTATAAATAAAACCGCAGGTTGTTACTAGTAAGAATATACGTAATTCACTAATTGCGTTCCACGGTTTAACCTTGTAAGTTTAGGTCCCGTAGGAATATCGGTATAAAAAGAATCCTGTGTGTTCTTCCTGGTTATAAACCATCTGTGAGCTCAATTTTATCCAAATCCGTTCAGTAGTTTTGGCGTGAAGAGTAACAAACATCCATACATACATCTTGCCAAACTTTTATTTGGTCATGTGTTTACCTAACCTTTATTATCCTAATGGGTCGGGCGGGGTTTTCTTTACATATTGTAAAGGGCGTATCTGACATCGATGCACAAACGAGTACCAGTACATAATTCTGAACCCCCCAGTGGTGAAATTATTCGTCAGCTTTGTCCTGATAAAAAATATGCAGTTTTTTTACTAGACCGTTCATAATTGCTATACTTTTATAACCCAATAAGATTTTTAAGTAAAAAAATATTCGCTAATCGGTCCTTATTTAATAAATATAGTATCGTTGAGTTACAATCCCATACCACAAGTCTCGAACTTACTTTGGGGCTAGCTCAATCTGTGTGATTTGTCCGTATATTTATTTATAAGTATTGATTATGTGAAAAATATTGATCAAATCTTCCAAAAATTTTATAGCTAGACCATTTTATTCATTACATAAAAAAGCGCAATGTGAACAAAACTCGAAAAACTTTCCTATCAGCTGATTTAATAGAGTTCACGTCAGGGTTCAACATCATACCTACAAACACGCGCGGCGGCACGCTTGCAACTTTCAAAGGCCGAGCCGACACTTTTTTTAAACACTGATTTCTGTAACCGCGCATTAACGACATAATTAATGACTATCATAATTTTATTAGTGACATGCGGTCTAGCCTTTTCGCGAAGTAATGGTAGCGTTAGTAATATTTGACTCGTTTATTAATTGCACTCCTAAATAACAAGTTATGGGCATAGTTGAGAACAGGCTTGACAGATGACCTTTTCCAATAACAGCCACATAAATATATTTAGCTAGATACTTAATTAAATTTAAATTACCTGTCGTAGTTTCCTCTGCCATCGCTGTGGCGAATACGAAAAACAATAATAATACGCACAGTAGCTTCATCGTTGTTTGCGATGTTCAAAGACCCTCATAAGAGTACTGACTAGACATAGCTTTAAACAGGTTTATTGTACATTGAATGCCGTTTCTAATTTACATATTAAAGAGATAATGACGTCACAATAGGCGCTGACTTGTTCTGTTTATTGTCTCGAAGTAAACTGGTGCATAAAGTTCCTTTTTTTTCGTTTAGAATGGGAAATCTTCAAATGGCCTCTCCCGCTCTGGGAAGCAGAAGGGTGTGTCAGACTTTTACTGACTAAAACCCTTCCGTGTTCCTTCACATGCCTGTGCGCCAGGGCCACGGTTTCTTTTTTTAACCAACCCGCTACCCTGACCCAGGAGGCATCGGTCTTCGTGGACCCCGTCACGATGTGCTGACATCTCTTTCATCATCGTTTATGAATCATAATCAACTTTATCGTCCCACTGCTGGGCACAGGTCTCTTCTCATACAGAGAAGGATTGAGCATAATCACCACGCTTGCTCAATGCGGGTTGACGATTTCAGACTTAAGGTTTCCTCAAGATGCTTTCCTTCACCTTCAGTCATTGGTGTACAAGATATACTTAGAAAGTACCTACATATAACTTTAGAAAAGTTACATTGGCACTTGTCTGACCTGGAATCGAACCCGCACACTCATACTTGAGAGGCTGGTATTTTAACCACTAGGCCACCACGACTTACTTACCGTTTATGAATAAACCCCTTAAACTATGGGGTGTTTATTCATAAAGGATGATTAAAGTTAAGTGACCTTAAATGGTCAAAAATGTATGGTTAAAGAATCGCTAATCATTAGTTAGCTTTAAGGCCGCTGCCTCGAATCTTGCGGGCAGCGGGGCGGCGGCGAGTGAGCGGCAGGATTTTATGCGTAAAATCAAACGGACCGGTTCTCGAAAACAGCGACGCGGCAGCGGGGCGGTGGCGGGTAGCGAGCGGTGTACTTCACGCGCTCGAATCTTGCGGGCAGCGGGCGGGAAGCGAGCGGTGATCGAGCGTAAGGAATAAATTTGAATCAAAAAGATGTTGCCGCCATTGTTTAGACATTTCTTTCGCGAATAAAAACAAATTGCTCGTCGACACAATCATGAACACAACACTACACGGCTATAGTGACACGCGATCTGCCCGCTAGTTTCGAGAACGGGTCTTCGATGCCCGCTCGGCACCCGCGCCGCTGCCGTCGCCGCCCCGCTGCCCGCAAGATCCGAAGCAGCGGCCTAAGCAGCGCTTATATAAAAAGGGGATTATCTCTCGCTCCGAAAGCTGGTCTCCGCTGAGATTAGTCGCCATGACCGGAATTCGAACTGGAAGACTTCGACATTCTCCTGCTCGTATCCAAAGGTCAACGTTTTTTCAAGTCAAGGTTTTTTTCTTCCATACTTAGACGTTATCTTGGCAGTCATGTCCTCCCAACTCTCAACCATATTGTTACGGGCTAGGGGTATTAAAATGCCGATTAAGGGTTACGAAGTTTTTTGGCAACGAAGGTACAGTCGGTAGTAGGCAATGACGAGTATAACGTAGCGAATGTCCCACCGAAGTCTGTCCTTAGTTCCACGAAGTCTAAGTTAGAAGTCGAATATTGATGAAATCTGTACCATTCTATAGCCCATCCTAGGTCTAACAATGCGTTTTTATATCGTACCTTTAAAATGCCTAGGTCTCAAGATATAAGGCTTAAAAGTTACGTACTGCGTGTCACGCAATATTAAACCTTATGCCATTGAGATAAGGTGCATTCGTAACAATATTATCATTTACACATTCCATCCATCGTTTCTTTAGACTTATAGCTAACTACTATAAAAAATTTGACATTTACCTGTATTGCCAGATAGAGAAGATTTCTTCTCTTCCACGGTATGCGCAGAAGTAAAAACAATAAACAATATAAACAAATTTAAAAGGTACATATTTGCGCTTGAACACGACTACCTTCTGCGCTCCCTTATTCCACAATGTTTTCAATTAATAAATACAAGTACTTTAAACACAGTATAATAAAGTCGAAACATTATTGCACATTTATTCGGTGTACTCAAATTAATGACCAATGGCCGCTAGGTACAGACGACAGACAACTAAGCTACTACAACTATCAGATTTCTTTATTACATTTTCAACTTTATCTCTAAAGTATTAAGGCTCAAGATTGATGGGGAATATTTGACAGTTTAGGGTAGCTTGACCTGCTGTCGTTCGTACATAAACGCCTACGAAGGCACAGTGGTCACGTACTTCCCGTATATCTTTGAAATTGCCCTTTTTATCAAGAAACATCCATATATTTTGTTCGAAATAGTGTCGAGGTCACGCAACAGGACGAGGCTATAAAATATGTAAAGAAAACCCTGTCCGATCCTTGAAGGCATTGTTAGGTATCGTTAATTTATAAAAAAAAACCCCTAAAAAATTAATATTATTTCGATAAAGCGAGGTAGCTTAATACATGTGTGGTAGGCAACACGCTAGGTATACATGCGCGGGCGAAGGGGGGCACGCGGCACGTTCTCATCACTCATAATAATACTGTCTAAAATAATGTTCTCACTTTTTTAAAAATTACCAAATTTTGGGGAAGTTGGAATTAATTCGCGGCAAAAAAATATTATTTCAAAATTCATTAGTATTGTTACAATGATAATTATGTAAAATTTCATATTTTATTTGGTCATGTGTATATCTACCCTTTAATATCCTTTTGGGTCGGACGGGGTTTTCTTTACATATTGTATATACAAAATTAAATACGCAATGTAAAACGATACTTTATGGAAAGAGTACATTCGTCATGGCGCCTAAAATATACAGTAAAATTCCCAAGGACATTAGAGACTGTAATAATATCTTTAAATTCAAAAATAGTTTATTTAATTTTTTTAATAAACACGCATTTTATTCTGTAAAGGAATTTTTAGACTTGAAATGACTTGACTGTATTGTTGATGATTGATTGAATGTATCTACGCGTGTAAATAAGTGTTTTTTGTTTCTTCCTTTTTGTTTTTTTTTTCTGTCGATTGTTATTGTTTAATGAATTTGTATGCCCGTGAGGCAGATCACAGCAAGAACTCACTTTGTATTGTAAGGACCCATGATATACAATATACCTGTATATATACCTGTGTTATCACACTTATCACAAATAAACTATTTGATTGGATTTGTCGTACACAGCGAAGCTTATGGGAGGCTGCTTTACAGCCTCCCCAGGGATGTACCTTACAGGCGTTGCGTAGGGGCGGTTCCGGAATTGACCTTTTAAGAATGGTGGGGGTAGTTTTAGTGAGGTAAAAAATAAAAATACCGCACTCCTTTACACCATTCCCCAGAGGTCGGGTGCCAATTAAAGGTCCCCAAGAAAGGTAGGTAGGCTAGGTAGGTCCAACTTTGAGAAAGAGGTGTCTCGTCGAATCCAGCTCGGCTAGGCAGCGTTCGGGAAGCTGCGCTACATCTTCTCATCGTCCAAGATACCACAGTATCTCAAGACTAAAGTCTTTGACCAGTGTGTGTTGCCAGTGATGACTTACGGAACTGATCGTGGTCGCTCACCGTGGGCCTCATACGAAGGCTCAGAGTCACACAAAAGGCAATGGAAAGAGCTATGCTCGGAGTTTCTCTGCGTGATCGAATCAGAAATGAGGAGATCCGCAGAAGTCACAGACATATCTCTACGAGTCGCTAAAATTAAGTGGCAGTGGGCAGGGCACATTGCTCGTAGAACCAATGGCCGATGGGGCAGTAAGGTTCTGGAGTGACGGCCACGTACTGGAAGACGCAGCGTAGGGAGGCCCCCAACAAGGTGGACCGATGACCTGGTGAAGGTCGCGAGAAGCCGATGGATACGGGCTGCACAAGACCGGTCTTCGTAGAAAGCTTTGCGGGAGGCCTTAGTCCAGCAGTGGATATCTATAGGCTGAAGAAGATGTCACAGCGTGCTTGTTCACTTGGTAACCAGAAGTAAAACACGAGTCGTTTTGTAAGATATTCTTTTTTACAGACAGACAGTCACACACATACAAAAACGCTTCTACAAATATTGCTTTTGCACTTTTAACATATTTTCTATTTTTGTAGTTATAGTTTCAACATTGTTATTTTGGTTTGTAAGGGAAGAAACGAGACAGCCCCAACACAAGTGCTTTTGTAACTTACTGGGGTTGCCTTAATTTATATTATGTACGCAATGTTGGATAAAATAAAACTTTTTTTTTTTTCTGGTTGTTTGTATATGTGAGTTTATATGTTTGTAAACGCACCCACGTGAAATCCCAGGTGTGGGCAACGCTTTATTATAAAAAAAAAGCTCCCACTTCTGGGGCGCAGCAAGCCTCCTCTGTGTGGGAGGGAGTGTGCTGTATTTCTACCACGAGGGTCCAGTGCGGGTAGGTGGGTTAGTAGATGTCATACTTCGATGTATTCTACAAGCCGAAATACCGAGGCCTGTAGAACCAGACATGGTTCTACAGACCGGTTTCCTCGCGGTGTTTTCCTTCCCCGTCTCGCGAGCACTGTTTTTCCTTTTACATAAATAAACTGTGAATAGTCATCTTTAATCGTTCTGGTATTCATACCCTCAACAGTTGGTGCAGTCGAACTCAAAAGTACATACATGATCATTTTTTAACTAATCCTCAAACTTCAACCATGTATCAACCGTATGATGTTATAATAGAGTGAAACCACGCGCGTTTTACTTGTGATAAACGTAGATACAGGACTCACTATTTATTCACATTCGGCTTACACACACAGTTCTCAACTTTAACCCTAATTTTCGACGACTAAGTGACATCTCAGCATAGGGAACTGTACCTACGCTGGGTGGTAATAGGTGTACAAATAAGTTTTTCTACGAGCATTTGGTTATTTGCTTAATACATAACCATAAGTCATACCTCAATAGTTCTCATTCTTGCCAAGTCGTGTTACAATGACCATTTCCACCTGGGTAAACCGTACTAAAATGAAATTTTTTAATTTTTTTATGGCTATGGCATCAAAAAATCAACATATGCCAAAAAGCGCGCGTATTTCCGTCACGACTAAACCTCGCATGTTACTAGGCTGTATGGATATGCCTTTGCCTTTCATTTGTGGGAATATAACAACAAAACAACATTGCGGTACGCGCCGCGCTATTTTCGCGCCATTGTTAACTTCTATCTGCATTTATAAATAAAATTGTTTTGAAAATGAGTGATGTCTATACTAATATATAAAGCTGAAGAGTTTGTTTGTTTGTGCGCGCTAATCTCAGGAACAACTGGTCCGATTTGAAAAATTCTTTTTGCGTTGGATAGCCCATTAATGCAGGAAGGCTTTAGGCTATATAACATCACGCTGCGATCAATAGGAGCGGAGCATAAGAAAAATTTAAAATGTATGCTGTATATTTTGGGGTTAAAATAAAATATTCACATAACTAATTTGCGTGCCGCAAAGCCGAACACACCGGTGTAGTTCTCACGCCTACATTACACCACTAAGGCGGAGGACATCGTGGTGTATGTACGCCAGAAGACAAGATACTCACCGTGGGTACAGTTACTGGAGTCGCGCCGTAACGTCAACTTCAAGGCTTTCGTGGTGCGCATACCGAATTGTTTTCTGCCCATCGTGATGGAAGAGGACTTCTGGCCGCAAGACGTGGTTTTCCGTCGCTTCCGCGGACAAACACCACAGAACAGCATAAGAACATGCTAGTAGTAGCGAAGCACTATTTTATAATATAAATATATATATTGTTACGAATGGACCTTATGTCGATGGCATAAGGTTCAATATCGCGTGACATGCAGTGTGTCACTTTTAAGCCCTATTTTTCCTAGATCTAGACATTTTCTAGGTACAATAATAAAACGCATTGCTAGACTTAGGACGGCCTATCGAATGGTACAGGTCTCAACAGTTTTGTCAACAAAGTGTCGACATCGAAATTTCTAGAAACCCGTTTCCGGGAATTACCGTAGGTACTTCCGAGTGACCTCGAAGTTATGTGCTATTATTATTACGTCTGGAGGAATCTGGAATGTTCGATCAGCTGGGCTATATAAGGCGCCGCGACGCCAGCACACAGTCAGTCTACACTCGACTAGCGATACGAAAACAGCGACAGTTAAGAAGCGATCTTAAAGAAGACCTACTGCGACAAATCTAATGGGAACTTCGAGTACTGCGTGAAGTAACATCTGTAGCGTTATTGCGTGTTTACAACACGGACTTCGTGGACATAAGGGAAGACTTCGGTGCAACGTCAGCGACATTCTACTTGTCATTGCCTACAATCGACTGTACCTTCGTTGCTAATAAACTTCGTAACCCTTACCCGGCGTTTAAGTACCCCTAGCCCGTAACAATATGTTTAGGTTAAGGTATTTATGTATGGGCCTGCGTCGCGTGAAATAAACAAATAAATAAATAAAATAAAATAACTAACTCCACGAGAACGAAGTCGCTGGCGGCAGCTAGTCAGTGATATTAGCGAAATGGACAATATCTTACTTTAATTGTTATACCACCCGGATTGTAAATTACTATAATTCCTAATGAAGTTCAACATTGATGGTTTTTTGTAAGTATTTATTTATTTCAAGGTCGTAGAAAAAGTTTTGTATGCCACTGTCGCAAATAGCTATTGTAATACTCGTGCTGATCTATTGTGAACAAACTATCACTCGTATTGCAATAGCTATCATTGCTTGACAGTAGCATAAATAACTATTCCGCCGTTTTTTGAACATGCGGACGAGCATTATCATGTAGGAGAATAATTTTGTCTTATCTGGAGTAGTGATGGGCGCGTTTTGCCTCTTCTGTCTTCCTCCAATAATGTTTCCAATTCCGTGTCTTCGTACGATTTCGGTCTTCCACTACGTTCTTTGTCTTCACAGTTTCTAAACTTGTGAAACCACTCACGACAACTTCTCTCGCTTAAAGCAGCTTCACCATAAGCTTCTACAAGCAATTAATGGGCCTCAACTGCAGATTAACAAGGTGGACCGATGACCTGGTGAAGGTCGCGGGAAGCCGATGGATGCGGGCAGCACAAGACCGGTCATCGTGGAAAGCCTTGGGGGAGGCCTTTGTCCAGCAGTGGACATCTATAGGCTGAGGAAGAAGAAAAAGAACTGCAGATTTCTTCAAATTAAAGAAGTAACAAAAGTTCCCGCAAATGACGCTTATTCGGCACAAAATTTTACCTTTTTGCACAAAAATAAATATGTGGTACTGATCCTGAGTCACTAATACTCTAAGTATTATGTTTTTTTTACCAGATATTCGAACTTACGATATCACATTTTACTTCTGACAATTTCATCGTAACCTCTTAGTGTAGTGACACATCTGCGGAACGTACGGCGCCTAAAGCTCAGCGGCTGAAATGTCAGTCACAATTATTCAATCTTTTTTTATTTTTTTTATTTTATACATACTAATATTATAAATGCGAAAGTAACTCTGTCTGTCTGTCTGTCTGTCTGTCTGTTACGCTTTCCCGCTTAAACCTCTCAACCGATTTTGATGAAATTTGGCACAGACAATCTTTAGACCCTGAGAAAGAACATAGGCTACCTTTTATCCCGGAAAAATTTGAGGTTCCCGAGGGAAATCTAAAAAGCGATATAACCGAACTCCACGCGGGCGAAGCCGCGGGCGGAAAGCTAGTTAGTTATAAACTAGTGCTTGACTGCAATCCCGACTGATGGTAAGCAGTGATGCAATCGTTGATGGTAAAGCGCACTAGCTTATTAAGCCTATTCACTCAAAAAACTGAGTGAATAGGAAGGAAGACGGCAGTTGAGCGAGGTGATGCAATGTTTAACCCAACAACACGACCAACGATGCTGCGCCAGAGGATGATCTGGAGACCCTCCACGACCAAACTCCCGACACAACAACATTAGGCACATCGTACCCGGCACACATCGCAACACAACTGCTCAGACCCGTCCTCCGTACGGCTTCACCAGACATCATGCCGGAACACGACGGATCGCTTGGCGGTAAGACTTTGTTGAAGTTGTTATGACAAACAAAACAGTCAAAACACGGCGTCTTGTTCAGCGCGCTACGCGACGGGTAGTTACGTGGCGTCATCGTCAGTCTGTCTGTGTGGACACTTTATGGTGTGCGGTTTTTGTGACGTACCTGCATTGCGCAGAAAAATGGATTTAATTAGAATATTAGCTATTATAGAGGGCTTAGAAGACGTTGCCGCTCTTCGTTACCGCCACGCGCGCGATGCACACTACACGCCGAACGTTCAGCTACGCCCGCCGAACTTTCGGTCGCGCAACGCATCGCTCCGCCCGAAGGAAGGTTAGGGGCTACGCCGAACGCGGCGTAATTTCGGCTGGTGTGTCATAAGAGTACTTGAAATACACTGCGTGCGTATTTAGCCGAACTTTCGGCGCCGTAGGTTCTGCCGATGTGTCGCGACTAAAGATGGGCGGGTGGGTAATAAATGGGTAGGTAAAAATTGGTAAAAAAGGGTAGAATAGGTAAAAATGAAAATATACCCATTTTTACCGGGTAAAAATAATAAATACCGGGTATAAAATGAGTTGTTATTTAATTGGCTTTGTCATCAATACTACGATCAGGTACTGGAGTGCTTTGGGGTCCTACCACCATTTTGGGACCCAAGTCAACCCCACCTGCCTGACGGTGCACCCGCTGACTTACGGATGGGGTGCTGACGCCAGTTTTCCCTTCAGAGCTGAGTGGTCTGATAACAGTCGCACTCGTAAAAGCAAAACAAGCCAAACTATTATGAATAGGAAAGGAAGAAATGCACGTGACACAGTTAGGGCGCCGCCGCAAACGGCGCGCAGGAGCTACGCCCGACTCCTGTGACCTGTGGGCTAGGTCTAACGTGTCGGAGGCGGATACGGCTGAAGAAGCGAGCCAAAACCAGGAAAATCCGTTATGCTTTTCCTGGTGTGGTGACGCCGAAAGTATGTTGTTCTGGATCCAGCTCGAAGGACATTTTCACGGGATACCGTTATCCCAGCGAGTGATTTTGGGTGGTGATTTGAACAGTCATGTGAGTGAGGAGAGTGTCGGGCTTGAGCGTGTTCACGGCGGCTTTGGGTACGGCGGCCGCACCGCAGAAGGAAACAACATTCTCCAAACGTGTGCAGCCGCTAACCTTGCAATCGTGAACACCTACTTCAAAAAGAAGCAGGAGCGCATTGTCACCTTTCGCAGCGGGCGAAGCGCTACCCGAATAGACTTTCTACCGACTAGGAGACACCACATCGGCAAAGCAGCCAACTGCAAAGTCATAGCCGGTGAGAGTCTCACTGGACAATATCGCCTTCTTGTCATAGATCTCTGCGTAACGGCCCATGGTAGACGTGTAGAGCACTGCCGGCACCAGATTTGGTGGCGGCTGCTTGATGAAGTAAGTCCTAGGAGTTCGCAGCGGTTATTAGAGACAAGTGCGCTGGACCGATGAAGAATATGTCCAAGACCATTGGGGCAGGATCCAGGCAGCTATTATTGGGGCGGCGCGGGTGGTGCTCGGAGTCTCTAAGGGCGGCCCAAACGTGAAAAGGAGACCTGGTGGTGGGACGACACAGTCCAGAGGAAGACTAGGGTGAAGAAAGCCCTCTTTAAAACGTGGCATCCAGATCGCGACCCATATAAGGTTGTCAAACGTGCCACTAAAAGAGTTGTAGCCAGAGCCAGCGCCAGACCACTTGCAAGCGCTTTACGAGAAGTAGGAATCATCTGAGGGGCAAAAGATCTTTTCCAAATTGGCATGTTCCAGGGTCAAAGCGGCATAGGATATATCCGTTGTGTAAAAGACCCTACTAGCAACCTGCTATGCAAAGACCTCACGGTGAAGGAGAGATGGCGCTTGTACTTCCACGAGCTGCTGAATAAGCAGCACCAAGAGGTGCAGACACCGAAATTCATTCCAAATCTTGAATTAGTGCCCCCGATAACGCCCGAGGAAGTCCAAACGACTCTTCGTCGCATGGCAAATCGGAAAGCTGTCGGAACTGACGGAGTCCCCATTGAGGCCTGGAAGGCGATGGGTCCTCGCGATGCGGGCATGTTAACTAACCTTCTGAACCGCGTGTTCCTGATCGGCAAAATTTCAAGCCAATGGGGACTGAGTATTATTACTCCAGTCTTCAAAGGCAAGGGCTCGGTACACACCCTGAAGAATTTTGAGAGGATTATAGACTCTCAGATTCGGCAGGAGTATGCTGTCTTGGGAGTGTCAATATGGGTTTCGTCCAGGGTACGGAACCATGGATTCTATATTAACACTAAGGTTCACCATGGAGAGATACAGATTGAAGAACACCCCTCTACATAATGATCTTTCTATATAGAAAGAGCATATGCAGTCCCCATACAGGCCTCAGCATCCATGAACCACCTCCCTGGTTGCTCATGTATGCTGAGGCGATATCCTCACTGTGACTGTCCCCGGTCCGCATCGCGCTGGCTGACCCGGACAGTTGGAGCGGCGTGTGAATTAGGCGGCTGACCTGTCCCACCGGACCGGACCCACAGTGGCGGGCCAGCATCAATGGAGGATGCGGAAGCAGTTTTCGTTTTCGCAACCCCCCGGTGTAGGTGTGAGATGAAACACTGGGGTGGTTTTCAATCATTAAGAGTCCGACAGACCGGTCGCCCGCCCCAGGGCGGCGGACATCGCATGAGGATGTTCCACCCCGGAAACAAAAAAAAAAAGGATTTCGGGTTGTTTAAGGCCGCTGACTCGAATCTTGCGGGCAGCGGCGCGGGAGCCGGGCGGGCATCGAAGACCCGTTCTCGAAACTAGCGGGCAGATCGCGCGTCACTATAGCCGCGTAGTATTGTGTTCACGATTGTGTCGACGAGATATTTGTTTTTATTCGCGAAAGAAATATTTGAACAATGGCGGCAACAACTTTTTGATTCAAATTTATTCCTAACGCTTGATCACCGCTTGACTTAAAGTACACCGCTCGCTGCCCGCAAGATTCGAGCGCGAGAAGTACACCGCTCGCTGCCCGCCACCGCCCCGTTGTGCTGCACCGCTGTTTTCGAGAACCAGTCCGTTTGATTTAACGCATAAGATCCTGCCGCTCACTCGCCGCCGCCGCCGCCGCAACGCTGCCCGCAAGATTCGAGGCAGAGGCCTAAAAATAAACCGTGGCCCTGGCGCACAGGCACACACAGGCACAGGCCTAGAGCGGGAGAGGTCATTTGACGATTTCTCATCCAGAACAAAAAAATGGTAGTAGGCTATTTGACGGTATTCATTTTTTTGGGATTTTTGCTTTAATTGCATAAAATGAGGGTTCTTTATGTCATTTACACGAGTTTTAATAAAAAATGCAATAAATGAGTTTGAGTTTGAAAATAATAACAATTAATACATACAAAACACAAAAATATGTTTAACTTTTTGTTTCTCGCGCCACACATTGTGAAACGATCCGGATTGGCTAATGTCGCGATGACGTCATACGCGCATCAACGCTTGTTTTCGGCAAACTCATAAACTGTTTTTTGGGGGTTTTATCGATTTATTTGTACAACCCGGTACAGCATACCACTTGTAAACCATTTTATTAGATAACAACAACAAATAATAAATAAAAACAAACACCACTGAGAACCGAAAACCGCTTGTGACGTCAATTACAAAGCTCGACGCCATATTGCTGAATAAATCGTTTTCGCGCCTTATTTGAATTTTGAATTTTTATTTGCATATTTCTTACGAAATACGTATTTAAAATTAAAAAAAATACTTTCGGTGAACTTCTTAACCGCAACCAAGTAATTCGAGATAAAAATTATAAATCTATCAAATAACCTGTTCCGTAGTGGCAGCCCATGTAATTCAGATTTTGTCGAATTTTTTGCAATTTACTGGTCAGTGTCAGGTTGTAACTTGATCAAAATATGATCTGCGATAATAATAACGATGTAACTACGGATCTACCCTAAATTAAACTGATTATAATTTTTACCCGGTAAAAATTAAAATTGGGTGGGTAAAAATAGGTATAAATGGGTATTTACCCATAGTTCGGGTTTTTACCGGGTAAATGCCCATCTCTAGTCGCGACACTTAGTGAGAACATCTTTTGTAAAACGCCGGAAACTTATTTGTAAACCGAATAAATCTTTTATTGCGTGTCACCTCTTTGGGGCCCACTGTACTTCCTATTTATAGATTAAATAACATTTTATCCTTATGTCGACCTACAGAATTAATTCTTATGTTATATTGTATAATAACAACATACATATCTATTTATGTAAAGATTCTTGCTAATGTTTATTACTGTTATTTATTACCATTTTGCGTTAATGTTTCGGAATTTTCCCAGTAATTCCGGACTAGTTGACCGATTTCCCGTATTTAAGCGTACAGTCCGGTATTTTCAAGGCCTGTCCATCCGGTTAAAAATGTATGGTCATTCCGGACAGAACAATCTCCGGTATTTTGGGGGTAGTTATTTTTCACTTTGTAGTGGTTTTTGGAAGTCGGTTGTTTTTTTGTAAAAAAGTTTTTATTTTACACTTTTTAGTTGTTAAAAGTACTATGTATTCAGTTGCATCCGGTCAGACTGGAAGCTGACGCAAATATAGTTGGGAAACGACGTAATTTTGTTTATTTTACCCGTAAGTATTCCCTCAACTGCCTATGGTCTTCAAACCCTGATATCCTTATCATGGGACCACCTTGGAATCGTCTTCTTTCCAATAGAAAAAGAATTATCAAAATCGGTTCATAAACGACGAAGTTATGCGCGAACAAACATAAAAAAAAAAAATAACATATATGCGGTCGAATTGAGTAACTTCCTCCTTTTTGAAGTCGGTTAAAAAAAAAATTTTTTTACAAAAAAACAACCGACTTCCAAAAACCACTACAAAGTGAAAAATAACTAATTTCGGAAGTCGGTGTCTTTGGTTTTGTATATTCGTTTTTTGACACCGACTTCCGAAATTAGTTATTTTTTCACTTTGTAGTGGTTTTTGGAAGTCGGTTGTTTTTTTGTAAAAAAGTTTTTATTTTACACTTTTTAGTTATTAAAAGTACTATGTATTCAGTTGCATCCGTTCAGACTGGAAGCTGACGCAAATATAGTTGGGAAAAGACGTAATTTTGTTTACTTTAATTTTTACCCGTAAGTATTCCCTCAACTGCCTATGGTCTTCATCATCAAATTTACTGCAGACCATTATTTTAACCCAATGGGTGCAAAGGTCTCATCAATTTAGATGAATGAAGTCCAACCACAAAGTAGCTACTGTAAACCGTTGAGGAGTTCCCGGAACTGGCCTTTGTCTTCATCATCAGAGCTTTTATGACAGTCACAACCCATCTAGGTGTAAAGTTCTTATCAATACAAATTAATCGAGCCCAAACACAAGGTAGCTGCTGTGAATTGTTGAGGAGTTCCTTCGACTGTCTCCCGGCGCCATCATCAGATCTACTCCAGACCTTTATTAAATTGTAGTGCTTTATAATACTTAATGAAAATGCTAAGAAATGCACTAGTCGCCCCTGCAACTTTTGAAAGTTCTCCTTGTTTTCTCTGGTCTTCCACCATCAAACCCTGATATCCTTATCATGATGATGCGATCGGCGGCAATCTCTCGCGTCCGACCCTGGTCCAGGCCATGGTCCGGAGCGAGAGTGCATGGCAGGCCGTCACCTCCTGCGAACCAGTGATGCTGGCAAAGTAGGAGGCAGAGCGCGAGGGGCAGCGGGAATCCCATCGCCCTCACGCCACTAGCTGCCGCAGGAGACGCCCTGGTCGGGAGACGACATCGAACTTCCAGCCTTCAGCAGTTGTCGGTGGTGGGCCATAACATCGGCTGCCGGCTGAAGTTACCACTCACCAGACAAAGTCTTGCCGCCAAGCGATTCGTCCTGTTCCGGCATGATGTCTGGTGAAGCCGTACGGAGGACGGGTTTGAGCAGTTGTGTTGCGATGTGAGCCGGGTACGATGCGCCGAAATCTTGTTGTGTCGGGAGTTGGGTCGTGGAGAGTCTCCAGATCAATACAATCTCCCTCTAGCGCAGCATTGTTTGGTCGTGTTGGTCTTGGGTTTAACATTGCATCACCTCGCGCAACTGCCATCATCCTTCTTAGTCCTTAGTTTTTTAAGTGAATAGGCTTAATAAACTAGTACCACCATCACCACTATAGTAGCTTTACCATCAACGATTGCATCACTGCTTACCATCAGGCGGGATTGCAGTCAAGCACTAGTTTATAATTATATAAAAAAAAGAAGCCACCACGCGCAGGCCTGCGGGCGATATACTCCCGTACGACGACGGGTCGTCCCATGACGGAACGCAGATAAGGGTATCAAGTGATGCAATTTCCGCGCTTACTCTCCAAATATATTAAATACTAGCTTTCGCCCGCGGCTCCGCCCGCGTGGACTAATATTTTTCGTATCCCACGGGAACTGCATATTTTTCCGGGATAAAAAGTAGCCTATGTGTTATTCCAGACTATTATTCACCCCTGTGCCAAATTTCAACCAAATCCATTCAGTAGTTTTTACGTGAAAGAGTAACAAACATCCATACATCCATACTTACAAACTTTCGCCTTTATAATATTAGTAGGACTAGACTCAAGCGTGCGTATGGTATCAACAATTCAACACATATTTTAAAGTTTTGTTACAAAACAGTAACAAATTAGGTTTAATTTTATTAAAAAAGTCAAACAAAAGGTCCTACGACTAGAATGCTAATTGTTATTAATAAATTTAATTGAGCATATTAAAAACACATGATGTACAAATATATTATTTTTAAATGTGATAACCTAATCGCCATATTGATTTTTTTATTAGCATTGTACTGTCCCGCTGTTGGGCAAAGGCTTCCCCCAATTCCTTCCAGGATTTTTTCCTGCCCAACGTAGATCCTGCTTTCGCGGTTTGCGTCCAGGTCGCCATTTCTTTTCGGGCCGGCTTCAGTGGCGCCATTCCTCTTCAGTACCCGTTGTGTGGAGGCTTTTACCCAACGTTGTTACAGTTGCATGGACTTGCAGTTGGTTGAAAGGTTCAAACAGTCGTTTGCTGTCCTATCTGAGGTGACAGCGGCTTATTATATGCATTTATCATACGTCTTCTTGTCAACATTTTTCGACCTGTCCACTTTGCTGTGAAAAAGAAAGTCTGTATTAGAAGTTGTATCATCAATCTATCTATAGCCATAGGCGTACCTGGGGGACCGGGGGCTAGAGAGGGGGGGGGGAGGGGGGGGCAGCTCCCCTAATTCAGTTAGAGACGTGCAAAGAGGCTGATTGGTGAATTGATGAAAGCCTAGAGCACAGGCGTAGAGTAACCAGCCTTTCGGTGTTCTATGGGATGCATTTCGGGGAGTGTGCGAGGGAATTGCATGATTTAATTCCCCCATCTCCGTTCCACCAGCGGACGACCCGTCGTACGGCTGGTTTCCACCCTTACGTTGTTAACACCACTATGATCCGGACGAAGCGTTTCGCCTCCTCCTTTATACCGCGTACATCGAAGGACTGGAACAATTTGCCAGCGGCGTTGTTTCCGTCGGACTACAATTTGAGTGTCTTCAAGGCTAGAGTGAATAGGCTCTTAATAAACTAGTGCGCTTTACCATCAACGATTGCGTCACTGCTTACCATCAGGCAGGATTGCGGTCAAGCGCTAGTTTATAATATGTAAAAAAAAAAAATTACTAAACTAACTTTTAAATAAGCCTCGTGGAAGACACTGAAAAAATGTACGGTGTAATTGCCAAAAAACCGCGTGCGATCACTCTAAAACTTTGTCTTATCCCCTCATAGGCTTGCCTGACTTGCCATCCCCTAGGACTGACTTGCCTACGAATGATCGTTCTTAAGGATAAAAAATTGTGTTTGTAGTTATACAGGGTTGTTTATTGTTTTTGCGAAACCTAAAACACGTGTTCAGTGTTTTTAAGTAAAAAAATCTATGTACAAAATTTCAAAAATATATCATGAAAAACCACAAAGTTATGAGCTTGTTATGTTACTAGGTTGTCCTAACAAAAATATGCTCAACGCACCGCTTGGGGCCGGCGCCGTGCGTCCCTGTCTCACGCGCTTAGTACTATGATCTACCGTCAGTTGTGCTGCGCGCTCGGTAACCACACAGCAACAATTTCTAAATGTATTCGGGAAAAGATATAATATGGTGTAAAAATGATTGGAATCGATTCAGTTGCTTATGCTGAACAAACTGAATTCAGGTTTCACATAAATAAAAAATATCGTTGTATAGTGAAGAGTATTCTAATTATAATCTATTATTTTTTTTTTTTATAAATTATAAACTAGCGCTTGACCGCTATCCCGCCTGATGGTAAGCAGTGACGCAATCGTTGATGTTGATGAAAGCGCGCTAGTTTATTAAGAGCCTATTCACTCTAACCTTGAAGACTCTCAAATTGTAGTCCGACGGAAACACCGCCGCTGGCAAACTGTTCCAGTCCCGCGATGTACGCGGTATAAAGGAGGAGGCGAAACGCTTCGTCCGGATCGTAGTGGTGTTAACAACGTAAGGGTGGAAACTAGCCGTACGACGGGTCGTCCGATGGTGGAACGGAGATGGGGGAATTAAATCATGTAATTCCCTTGCACACTCCCCAAAATGCATCCTATAGAACACCGAAAGGCTGGCTACTCTACGCCTATGCTCTAGGCTTTGGATACCATCTCGAGTATACTATTAATCCAATTCTTAAAAACACATACCTGAGTTGACTGTGTTCCATCCTGCACCAGCAAAGGCAAGGAACAAAAATATTAATAATAAAATATTCATTTTTGTTATTATTTCCGGTTCAAACGTCGGTTCACATAGCAAGCCTGCTTGTTAATGCATAATTCACGCCACTGTGCTTTGCATGACTTCATCGCTCCCGTTGGCATCATGATGTATGTCTTGGCATGGGGAATTACCCAGTATCTTTACCACAAATCGTCATAATACCTATAGGAAACCGCCATATATCTATCCTGTGCTCGCGCTTTATCTGCTAAAATGTAAACAAATTTAAACTAATGGAAAAATAACCTTAATTTCTTCACAATAAAGTCCAATTTAGGCTGTGTTTTTTTTTTAAGAATTATAAATTAAAGCTTCACCGCAATCTCGCCTAATGGTAAGCAGTGATGCGATCGTTGATGGAAAATCGCGGTTTATTAAGCCTATTCACTTAAAAATCTTAGTGAGTAGGAAGGAAGACCGCAGTTAAGCGAGGTGATGCAATGTTAAACCCAACAACACGACCAACGATGCTACGCCAGAGGGAGATTGATCTGAAGACCCTCCACAACCAAACTCCCGACACAAAATCATTTGGCGCATCGTACCCTTTTTTTTCGGGGTGGAAATCCTCAATGGATGTCCGCCGCCCTGGGTTGGGCGACGGGGTCTGTCAGACTCTTACTGACTAAAATCACCCGGGTGTCTCTTCTATTACGCAGCCTTTTTTTTGTTAGGATAGGAAATCATCAAATGACTTCTTCCGCTCTGGGCGGAGCGGAAGGGCGTGTCAGACTTTTACTGACTAAAACCCACCCGTGTTTCTTCACTTGCCTGTGGGACGGCCAGGGCCACGGTTTCTTGTTTAACCAACCCGCAACCCTCACCCAGGAGGCATCGGTTTTCGTGGACCCCGTCACGATGTGCTGACATCTCTTTCAGGCGCGCGTGAAACACGACGCGCCGTCGACTCGGGCCTGGTCCTTACCGAGCGGCGAGCTGCCCACTGCTCACCGCCCGCAGGCCCGCGCCTACGGTGGCTGGGAGTTTAGTGTCATATCCCGACCAGGGCGTCACCTGCGGCGGCTAGTGGCGTGAGTTCGCTAGGATTCCCGTTGCCTCACGCGCTCCGACTCCTCCTTTGCCAGCATCACTGCTTCGCAGAAGGAGGTGACGGCCTGCCATGCACTCTCGCTCCGGACCATGGCCTGGACCAGGGTCGGACGCGAGAGATCCTCGCCGAACAGCCCCTAGCCAGAGCCTAACCTTACGTTTACCGATTCGAGGTCTCCACTCTGGAACATGTCTTCTCCAACGGCCATTAGTTCTACAGCTAATATGACCGGCCCATTGCCTCTTCAGTTTTTCATTCTGTGAGCTATGTCGACAACTTCGATTCTCTGCCGGATCACCTATATTCTCGCCAAGCTCCATAAAGAATAGAGGTAAACAAACCAATTTAAGATTATCACAACTCACGTTTTACAAATCTCCTGTTATGTACATGATTATCGACTTTTATATGCTAACTATTTATTAAGAATTCCTATTGCAGCATATTTCAATAGAATCGCTAAAATAACATGCATAATAACTTGGTATTTCGAAAAACCATTAAAAAGTCGACATTAATTTTACGTGATAGCCCTACAAAAAAAAGAAAGATGGATGAAATCCAGGTATTGACACATTTTGTGCAATTCAACCAATGAATTAAGTTGAGGCATTTGTCAATACAATTTTTGGTATTTTAATTACCTTTAAATCAACTGCATAACACATGCATTGTAATACTTTCAAGTATGGACTAAGTATAATATACTTATATGTATCAAAAATTTAACTTAGTACGAAATTAGCTTACATGTGTGTCATATTTCATTCAAATCGGTTAAGTGTTTACATTAGTAGGAAGTAGAATTATTATTTTTATGAAAATCATCTATCTATAAAAGGTTGTTAACATCTGTCTTTTAGGCGTAAAAAACTCTTTTTTTTTTAATAATTATAAACTAGTTCTTGACTGCAATCCCGCCTGATGGTAAGTAGTGATGCAATCGTTGATGGTGAAGCGCACTACTTTATTAAGCCTATTCACTTAAAAAACTAAGGAATAGGAAGGATGACGGCAGTTGAGCGAGGTGATGCACTGTTAAACCCAAGACCAACACGACCAAACGAAGCTGCGCTAGAGGGAAATTGATCTGGTGACTCTCCACGACCAAACTCCCGACACAACAACATTTGACGCATCGTACCCTCCACACATCGCAACACAACTGCTCACACCCGTCCTCCGTACGGCTTCACCAGACATCATGCCGGAACACGACGAATCGCTTGGCGGCAAGACTTTGTCTGGTGGGTGGTAACTTCTGCCGGCAGCCGATGTTATGGCCTACCACCGAGAGGGCTCGTTGCCTGGCAACGGTTTGTTTAACTCTATTCTTTATCGAATTTGGCCGACATATAGGATTAAGATATAGGATAGTATTTATTCCGATATTCCCACGAAATCTAGACTTATGCGGGTGATACCTAAGAAATTTTAAGGTGATGAATATCTATTTAATAATAGTAGTTTATGATACTGTTACATAATGAGGGGTATTAAGCACGTGTGTGAGTTTAAAAAACGAGCGAAGCGAGTTTTTTAATAGTATCACAAGAGTGTGTAATACCTAATTATGTACAGTTTCATACACTACTTTATCTAATCTCAGTGCGTCTAACGCCAACGCAACACAATTCCATTTATTCAGTTTCATAATTGTTAACACATAAGCACCCTGCATCACAGCGCTAGCGCCAAAGCGCGCGCAGCCACAGATAAAAAATGAAATAGTACTGTCTACATTGATATAATATTAAACAGATATGATATTTTGTACGCTTCAAGTTCAATGCGCTAGTGACTTATCTACCTTAGTTTAATATTATATCAAAGGCTGTCTATGGTTTGTACCGTAATGAAAATAATAGTACATTACGATATTAGTGCGTAATGATGATTATAACATGCGAGGCGGAATTTCAGCCCGAGCCGAAGGCGAGGGTGTAATTGAGCCGAGCATGTTATAACCAATACGCACGTATATCGTACGACATTTTTTAACACACTTGCGAGGAAACAGAAAAAAAGATATTCAGAATACAAGTACAAAGAAAAGAAAATTTGAAAAAAATGGCGCGAGGTTTATTTTCTGCCGTAGCTGCGTGAAAATGTTGGCAAAGATGCTAGAGCATGCAGTCAAGTTTTTAAATTACCGAATAAACTGTTTTTTTTTTTAAATACTCATTTAAATACAAACAAATACAAATTTGTTTATTTCAAATAGGACATCAGTTATTTTAAATAAACTCAATCTGTGAATGCTCACTGTTGCTTTCCCGCCATTAGTATTATTATTTGCCATTTCAAATATGAAACAGCGCGCTGCTCACTGGCTAGAGCCACGCGGCGGCGATCAGTTCCATAATTATTTGAAATGACAAATAATGCTGTTATGGAATTTGTATGGACTATGACTTAACTATTTGCTTTGATAACACACGCGTTTGTTATGGCCCGCTTTACATATTTAAAACCGGTGGGATTACATCAGCTTTACGAGCAAGGGTGTTAAAAATTTTATTATAACATTATTTTGTTAGAAAAATAATGTTATAATTTAATTTTTAATTTCCTTTCGACATACTATTGGTAAAGTACGTCAATATAAATTCCTTTTTGGTTTTATATTTTTAATTTTTTGATATGAGAGTAGATAAAACAAATTATGATTACACTCAACAATTTTTTAATTGAAAATGTAATTTGTCACACCAACAAAGCAAAGAAAAAAATCAATAAATAATATAGATTATTTTGACAAAGTTTTTAAAACATCAAAGACAAATACAAAAATTTGATTCGTCACTTTTAAATAATGTTATATTCAATTACTTACCTTATTAATTTACTAGCTTTCCGACCGCGGCTTCGCCCGCGTGGAGTTCGGTTATATCGTGCTTTTTAGATTTCCCTCGGGAACATCATTTTTTTCCAGGATAAAAGGTAGCCTATGCCCTTTCTCAGGGTCTAAAGATTGTCTGTGGAAAATTTCATCAATATCGGTTCAGTAGTTTTGGCGTGAAAGCCGGACAGACAGACAGACAGAGATATTCAATTACTTACTTTATTAATTTACTAGCTTTCCGACCGCGGCTTCGCCCGCGTGGAGTTCGGTTATATCGTGCTTTTTAGATTTCCCTCGGGAACATCATTTTTTTCCAGGATAAAAGGTAGCCTATGCCCTTTCTCAGGGTCTAAAGATTGTCTGTGGCAAATTTCATCAAAATCGGTTCAGTAGTTTTGGCGTGAAAGCCGGACAGACAGACAGACAGAGATACTTTCGCATTTATAATATTAGTATGGATTATACATAAACTGAATTGTATATTAACATTAACCCCCTTTTTTGCAAAACATGAATTTTATTTAAATCAGGTTTAAACCACCTAAATTGTTATTGGATTATGCACCTAACCCTTATAGAAATGCAGTTCTTTATATAAAGACTAGCTTTGCGCCCGCGGATTCGCCCGCGTGGTTTTCGGTTATATCGCGTTTTCATGAGAACTCTTCAAAAGTCCGGAATCAGAACATATCATATGTTATTTCTCAAGGTCAACTCTATCTTTGTACCAAATTTTAATAAAATTAGTTCAGTAGTTTAGACGTGAAAGCGTGACAGACAGACAGAGTTACTTTCGCATTTATAATATTAGTGGTAGTATTTTTTTTTTATAAGTTATAAACCAGCGCTTGACCGCAATCCCGCCTGATGGTAGGCAGCGATGCGATCGTTGATGGTAAAGCGCGCTAGTTTATTAAGAGCCTATTCACTCTAGCCTTGAAGACACTCGAATTGTAGTCCGACGGAAACACCGCCGCCGGCAAGTTGTTCCAGTCCCTTGATGTACGCGGTATAAAGGAGGAGGCGAAATGCTTCGTCCGGATCGTTGTAGTGTTAACAACGTAAGGGTGGAAACTCGCCGTACGACGGGTCGTCCGATGTTGGAACGGAGATGGGGGAATTAAATCATGCAATTATAGTAGGGGTGACAGCTGGATTCAGTACTCAGTTGTCACGTTTGTATTAAGAAGTTCGACTTAACCTCAATAAAGTTCTAAATACAAATAATTATTCAATGGTCAAGTCTGTAACTGAAACCAAGCTAGATTTCGTTTTGTAATAAAGGCAGTTCGCTCGAAACTGGCGAATAACCCCGTTCAAGCTTTTTTTTTCATTTTTTTATTTGGCATCTCGTAGTTGACCTAGAGAGGTCGTGACTACTTAACCGGACTATCCTGTGGCTGCCTTAAATGAATTTAAAGCCTCCAGCAAGGGCAACTAAAACTAAGCGACTACACGCTAAGGGCACCCCCTGTGGGGTACGAACCTCGGCTTAAGGCGTCGCTAGAGAGAACAGCAAGGGACGGCTGGATCGAATTTTATTTTAATTCGGTTTGATGACCGCGGCGTTTCCTAGTACTAGCTCTGAGAAGGCACGTCCGAAACAAACTCAGAGGTCATAGTTGGGAATTTATATTTACTGGCTCGGTTGCGGCGCGAACTGGCCTTCATCGGACAAGGGACGGGGGAGGGGACTACTACGTTGAACGCGTCGCGATGGACCTAGGCGGCGAGGTCGGTAGGTCGGTCTTTTTTTGTGTATTCTGCTGGTGGCCCTATTGGCCTGTTCGAGGAGGGTTATGGGGTCATCGGGTCTGTGAGGCCATGCCGTGGACGGCGAGCCCGTTTCGAGCAAAATGTATTTAGGAAAAAATACAACATGGTGTAAAAGTTTGTTGCATATTCTGAACAAATTATATTCAGGTTTGGTATAAAATAAAAATAACGTTGAATATCCATCCTCAAAAATTACCCATATTTCATATGTATATTCGCCACGTTAAGTAGCGTCCGGTTTGACGCACGCGCATCCAACATGTATAACCCGCGCAGATAAAGAAAAGATCTGTAAATGGCGTCCGGTCGCATGCGTTCTCACTCACTCGCTATCGCTGTCTATACTCACACAGTGAAGGAAGCGCTGCAAAAAAAATCATCGATCAGGAATTCAGGATTCGCTTTCCAAACTACTGAAGCTACTTTGATGCACTCAGAGTTATCGTTAATTTCGTTCCGCTAAAGTCTGTGTTATTTTATTGTTTTTGTTGATATTGTTGTCTTTGTTGAGTTTGAACAATTAAACTCAACAAAAACAACAATAAAAACAAACAACAACTTCTCATCTCTCATCTTAGCTTTTGATTTGTGATTGAACAATGGCATGTTTTGTCAACCGTACCATAAGTATCCGCCGCCATTTTCAGATCTTTTCTTTATCTGCGCGGGTTATATCAAAGTTTACATTATAATAATAAATAATTTATAATATGTATATCTTGGACACCAATGTCTGATTACAAGGTGAAGGAAAACATCTTGAGGAAACCTGGGCCTGTAGTCAATGTAACATCGAATACCAAAACCAACCAACGGCGGGAACGATTGACCACGTGATTTATAGCGTCGCGTAGTCAATCGCTCCCGCCATTGGTTGGTTTGGTATTCGATTTCGCTTCGCTACGAAGCGATGTTACATTGGCTACAGGCTTTGGACTTTAAGCCTGGAATCTCGCCATTAAGCAAGCGTGGTGATTACGCTCAATCATTCTCTGTATGAGAGAAGACCTGTGCCCAGCAGTGGGACGATAAAAAGGTTGATGATGTATACTTATTTGAAAAGAATTACAAAATACCCAGGGATATGTATAATGTTACGAAAAGTTATGTCTTATTGTATATCGTTAATCCTTTTCATTGCAATGGTCATGTTCCCATATTTCTTCCGCTGATTTAGTTCATCAGGAAGGCTTCGGGATCCTCTATTTATCCCCATATGCCTGGTCTTCTGTATGCTTTGATAATACTCGATGCTGGCCGATGCCCTCCAGGATGACGATGACGGTAGCCTGATGGTATACTATGACCTGAAACGCAATTTTTTTTTTTTTTTCATCAAACACATACATGTGGGGTATCTATGGATAGGTCTTCAAAAATTATATCGAGGTTTCTAAAATATTTTTTTTTCTAAACCGAGTAGTTTGCGTGAAAAAGTTGCCCCCCTCCCCTAACTTCTAAAATTAGAAAATGAAAAATCTAAAAAAAACATATTTATGATGTATATTACTATAAAAACTACCAACGAAAATTGTTTTGAACGAGATCTAGTAAGTAGTAGTAGTTTTTAATACCTCGTAAATCATAAACCGCTTATTACCGCGTAATCTTTCTTACAAATAACTTAAATCCTTTAATTTCATAAATCAATGGTACGGTAACCTTTGTGCGTGCGTCCGACACGCACTTGGCCTGTTTTTTATTTAAGAATTATAAACTAGAGCTTCACCGTAATCTTGTCTAATGGTAAGCAGTGATGCAATCGTTGATGGAAAATCGCGGTTTATTAAGCCTATTCACTTAAAAAAAAAACTTAGTGAATAAGAAGGAAGACGATAGTGGAGCAAGGTGATGCAATGTTAAACCCAACAACACGACCAACGATGCTGCGCCAGAGGGGGATTGATCTGGAGACCCTCTACAACCGAACTCCCGTCACAAAATCATTTGGCGCATCGTACCCGACACAGCGGTTCAGACTCGTCCTCCGTACGGCTTCACCAGACATCATGGCCGGAACACGACGAATCAGCTCAAAAATATTTTTAATTAAAGTCTGAGGCTAATTTAGATTTAAGGAGTAATATTTCAATTTTTTTTTATATATAATTTTGTAAAGCGTTTACCTGTGATGTTTGGGATTCGCGTTTTAACCAAAATACAATTTGACACAGACTTGCAAATTACACAATAAAAAAAAAACTTTATTAAAGGATATTAATCATCATTTACGTCAAACCAGGAAAAAATGTTGCAACCTTTCGCTGTGGTCGAACAAACTGCCCAAGAAACAACTTCTCGTAAGAAAATCGCACTTTTTCGCGTTAATTTTTGGTAGGAATGTCTTTTTTTTTTAAGCTATTGCATAGCTTCTATCGCGAGCCTTGAGCGCGGGGACCGAATCCAGAAATTCCTTAACGAAAAAACGTCACGCTGTTGACCTACCAGACCCTCATAAATGCGTAAGAACATTGCAAATATCCAATAACACCACAACAATTATTATATATGCTGACATACCAGCCCCCTAATCGGCGAACCCATTTTTGTCAAATGATTGCGACTAGTTGGGATCGTTTGGACCGAACGGACCAATGGGCGGTTCGAACGATCCCAACTGATCCCAACTAGTCGCAATCATTTAACAAAAATGTGTTGGCCGATTAGGGTGCAGGTCCTCATGCGCAAGAACAAGGAAAAAATATACTGCATAAATAGAATAAAGAAATAATTATAATTGCATAAGTTGATAAACAATGCTATGCAATAGCTTTACCGCGGCAGTCCCCGAGTGCCACACGTCTTTTTTTTGTAATAATTATAAACTATTTCTTTACTACAATCCCGCCTGATGGTAAGCAGTGATGCAATCGTTGATGGTAAAGCACACTAGCTTATTAAGCCTATTCACTCAAAAAAACTGAGTGAATAGGAAGGAAGACGGCAGTTGAGCGAGGTGATGCAATGTTAAACCCAACAACACGACCAACGCTGCTGCACCACAGGGAGATTAATCTGAAGACCTTCCACGATCAAACTACCGACAGAATAACATTTGGCGCATCGTACCCGGCACACATCGCAATACAGCTGCTCAGACCCGTCCTCCGTACGGCTTCACCAGACATCATGCCGGAACGCGACGAATCGCTTGGCGGAAAGACTTTGTCTGGTGAGTGGTAACTTCTGCCGGCAGCCGATATTATGGCCTACCCCCGAGGCTTTATATGAATAGTCATACATAAATATAGGTATTTGAATAGTCCTTTGTGTTTCAAAGGCTAGCCCGTTGCTTCCCCACTACCCCTACTCACCTGAATGTTTCGACCAACTACTTTGCGCATACGCTAACGCCAACGCAAACACAAGCACCAGAAACAGGAAAAATAAAATCTTCATTGTTTTATTAAACGTCCGTTCGACTTGAAGTATTTCTTAGCAATGTCTTGAAGACCCGTTTTCCTTGATTTTAAATGAAGTTTTCGCTATAAATAATTCTCGGCCTCAGAAGCATAACGTCGTATGTATTGGTCCGACGACCTCTGCAATAATGTATGTAGGTGAAACTAGCCACTCGGCCCTACTTCGCACGGGTTTTTACGATACGAGAAAACTTCGAGGTTTTTTGATGTGATTTGAAAGTCGATGAAAGGAAAAAGCAACAGTAAAAATATACATGCATATAAATCCAGAAGATTTAACGTGGGAGGAAATGGGATAGAAAGGACAGCCTCCGTGGCGTAGCGGTAGCGGACGCGGCCGCTGCGCAAGGTGGCGCGGGTTCGATCCCCGCACAGTGCAAGTATTTGTATGCATGAATATGAATATTTGCACTGGTCTGGTCGTGCCTCGGAAAGCACGTTAAGCCGTTGGTCCCGGTTGCCCTACGAACATCTAGTGGCAGTCGTTACGGGTTGTTGGAGCCCTCAAAAGTCCTACAATTGGTCTAACTGCAATGCTTCGATGTCGCCTTCGGGTTGTGGAGGTCAGACGGCAGTCGCTTCATGGAAAATGTCGAAGTTTAGCCATATCAGCAGCTGGACTGGTAAAGCGAACCCTAGACTCCAAAGCTGAAAAGGCTTCGGATGCGACTGGGATTAACACTGGGATGATGATGAAATGGGATAGAAAGCATTATACTATCGAAAATTAACCTCGAACTGAAGCCACATTTGGGCTGGTGCTGCAAAATGCCACCTTGCTACTTTGGATTCAGTAGAGAGGCGTGCGAAGAGGCTAATTGGCGACCTAGATTTAGCTCAAAACGGTCTCCAAAATCTGGAGCACAGGCGTAGAGTAGCCAGTCTGTCGGTGTTCTATAGGATGCATTTTGGAAAGTGTGCGAGGGAATTGCACGATTTAGTTCCCCCTTCTTCGTTCCACCATCGGACGACCCGTCGTACGGCTGGTTTCCACCCTTACATTGTTGACACCACTACGATCCGGACGAGGCGTTTCGCCTCGTCTTTTATACCGCGTACATCGAGGGGCTAGAACAATTTGCCAGCGGCGGTGTATCCGTCGGATTACAATTTAAGTATCTTCAAGGCTAGAGTGAATGGGCTCTTAATAAACTAACGCGCTTTACCATCAACGATTGCATCATTGCTTACCATCAGGCGGGATTGCGGTCAAGCACTAGTTTATATAAAAAAAGGTCTGCTCAGGGATGTGCCTTACAGGCGTTGCTCAGGACCCCTGCAGATGGTGAGCACCGGAGTGGTTTTAGGGAGGGTAAAATCCCACACTCCCCAAAGTCATTCTCCGGACATCGGGTGCCTTTTGAAGGTTTCCTCCCGAAGACGAAACAAAAATGGATTGGAAATATAGCTAGCAGAACGGTCCAATGGAGCCGAAAGGATCTGGGGCATCGACATAAAAATGCCGTGCGCGTATAACTTTCCCCTTTTTCTTTCGGAGTGCCACAATAGGGATGTTTCCTGATTAAAAAAAAATGATTATATTTAGTCCGTCATTCAGATTATAGAAAAATATTGGATACGTATATTTTTTTTATCAAATCAATAAAAATTGACAAATATAAAAGGCATCAAAGATCGGCGGCCCTAGCCAATGTAACATCGCTTCGTAGCGAAGCGAAATCGAATACCAAACCAACCAATGGCGGGAACGATTGACCACGTGATTTGTCGCGTCGCGTGGTCAATCGTTCCCGCCATTGGTTGGTTTCGTGTTCGATTTCGCTTCGCTATGAAGCGATGTTACATTGGCTACAGACCCAGGAGTGGTGGCTGGTGACGTCACTGGTCGCTAAAAAGTGTAGCGTGCAGTGACGTCACACGAGTTTTCAACGCACTGTGTCGTCTTCATTTTTTGTTTATATGAAAAAAAAAAAAATACGTGTCTAGTATTTTTTTGAAATCTGACTAACGGCCTAATTAGTTTTTTTAGTCAAATACCCTATTCTCATCTCTAAGGCGACATGCTATAGTATTATATGTCGACGATCCAGGGTGACGACCACGTACCGGAATACGTTGCAAACTTACTATGGTAATATTAGTATGTATCAGTATTGTCAGTGTGTTGCGACAGCCTCCGTGGCGTAGCGGTAGCAGACGCGGCCGCTGCGCAAGGTGGCGCGGGTTCGATCCCCGCACAGTGCAAGTATTTGTATGCATGAATATGAATATTTGCACTGGTCTGGTCGTGCCTCAGAGAGCACGTTAAGCCGTTGGTCCCGGTTGCCATACGAACATCTAGTGGCAGTCGTTACGGCCGTTACGGGTTGTTGGAGCCCTCAAAAGTCCAACAATTGGTCTAACTGCAATGCTTCGATGTCGCCTTCGGCTTGTGGAGGTCAGACGGCAGTCGCTTTACGGAAAATGTCGAAGTTTAGCCAAAATCAGCGGTTGGACTGGTAACGCAGACCCCAGACTCCAAAGCTGAAGAAGCTATGGATGCTACTGGGATTAACGTTGAGATGATGATGATGGAGTATTGTCAGTGTGTTCGCAGATAAGTCGTGTTCCTGATGCAGCTCCACCCTGAGTTTTAATAGTAAAAATTGAGGTCTGGACTACTTTGAGTACTTTTCGCTATTCCTCGTAATTTCGGATTGGGCAATCCTCGCCCAATTGAAAAATTCACCTCTATGTCATTATTTTAAATGGAATTTCCTGAGTAAAAGACAAAATAATTTATTCAAATTCATTCCATTATGTTTTATTAATTTCTGTTCCATATGTATATGTATAGTATGCTATATTGAGTAGATACATAGACTCCTAACTCTTCTTAACGGGCTGGACCGATATGGAGTATTTTGTTTCTCCAATATGTAAAGAAAACCCTGTCCGATCCGTGAAGGTATTGTTAGGTATCGATAAGTAACTGATTCTAATAATGCCTACAAAGACGGGCTAAACTTAAAAAAAAACTCTCCCTAAAAAAATAAATATTATTTCGAAATAGCGAGGTAACTTAATGCATGTGCGGTAGACAACACGTTAGGCATACATCCGCGGGTGACGGGGGGCAGGGCACGCCGCACGTGGTCGCATCGCTATTCGCTCCGTCACAAATGGTGTTGTCACTATTTAAAAATTACCAAATTTTGGGGAAGTTGGAATTAATTCGCGGGAAAAAAGATTATTTCAAAATTCACTAGTATTGTTACTATGATGATTATGTAAAATTTCATATGTGATTTGGTCATGTGTTTACCTAACCTTTATTATCCTTACGGGTCGGACAGGGTTTTCTTAACATATTGTATATTAAAATGGATTCTATACTCTCGCCAAGCTCCATATAGAATAGACATTATAATTTATAAAAAAAAAATATATGCCATGATGATCATTATCATCAAGATGAATTGCAATGTTTAACATTAGTTTAATAAAAATCTCGCCAATCATTGTAATTTGTAGCTTACTTAACTGAGATATATTTTTTTTTCACTGAGTTAAAAGTTCTCGGTGGTAGGCCATAAGATCGGCTGCCGGCAGAAGTTACCACCCACCAGACAAAGTCTTGCCGCCAAGCGATTCGTCGTGTTCCGGCATGATGTCTGGTGAAGCCGTACGGAGGACGGGTCTGAGGCCTGAGCAGTTGTGTTGCGATGTGTGCCGGGTACGATGCGTCAAATGTTGTTGTGCCGGGAGTTTGGTCGTAGAGGGTCTCCACATCAATCTTCCTCTGGCGCAGCATCGTTGGTCGTGTTATTGGGTCTAACATTGCACCACCTCGCTCAACTGCCGTCTTCCTTCCTATTCACTAAGCTTTTTTTAAGTGTAAACAAGCGCGCTTTTCCATCAACGATTGCATCACTGCTTACTATCAGGCGGATTGCAGTCAAGCGCTAGTTTATAATTATTAAAAAAAAAATACATTGTAATGACTTACGTCGATCGATAATGGCGCTGATTTCTTTATTTACAATCAGAAACTAAACTAAGTTTAAGTTATATACAGTATGTTAACTCACAGAGGGCGTTCCCGTTAACCCGAAATAGTATAGCATACATACACGCTAAAAAAATATTTCCATTCGAAAACAAAATGTTTTAAAATTTTTTCCAATATGAAAATACCTATTCAATAAAAATTTTAAATTGACATGTAAAAGAAACACACTGTACACGCGAACATGAAAGACGGCAACGTCGCAGTTTATTTATACATGACGACTACTATTTTGATTTAAAACAGGTTTCAAATTTATTTCCAATTATAATTTTTTTTTATTCGGATTTTTTTATGCTTATTTTTCAATGCTGATATTTTTATTTTAATCTATTAATGATATATATTAACGAGTTTAAGGGAACGCCCTCTGTTATTTAACATACTGTATATCTTTTTCTTTCTATTTTATTATCAAAAGGACATAAGATAAAATAATGTTAATTTAGTCCTCTCAAATTAGTCAGCACCTGAAATGTTTAGCGTACTTTTAGCCATCATGATTTTAATCACGTCTACAATTTCTCGCGTCAACGGAGTTATGCACCGGCGTTTTGCCTCCTCTCGCCACTCCCACATGTGGGCGAGGGCATTGGCCTCCAGATCCCATGGCGGCAATCCGGCAAGATTGCCGTCCCAGCCGGAGACCGTATGGTATCCCCGGACCTGCCGATCGGCTATAACCCTCTGGGATAACCAATCAACCTTGAGTCTTAATGCTTTCAAGATAAAGTTGAAAATCAAATGAGATTTTTACAGAATCAACCAGCTGAACATAGAATTAGGTTAATCCATATTAATATTATAAATGCGAAAGTATCTCTGTCTGTCTATCTGTCCGTCTGTCCGGCTTTCACGCCAAAACTACAGAACCGATTGTAAAGAAATTTGGTACACAGATAGTCTAGAGCCTGAGAAAGGACATAGGCTATAAAACCATCCCGCTGTGACCAAAAGGAGCAGAGCAGGAACAAAAAATGTTGCGAAAACGGGAGCAAACGCGGGCGTACATATTGCTTCCATTATTTTAACAGGCGCTTATTTTATATCAACTGAGCTCTTTCGGTTCGAAGCTTACGCGGGTGAAACCGCGGGGCACAGCTAGTCTCAAATAAATACCATAATCTCGGCCAAATGTTGGATTCATCAAATGAAAGATTACAAATCCGAACACTTGATGAATTTGTCATATTTCATTTGATGAATCCAACACGTGGTCCTCGACTCAACAATCCCTCACGATAAATTCGCTTGAGTTTGAATAAGTCTTTTTTATCAAAATGTAACTCTTATAATGTATTTTAAGAAATGGGTGGAATTACCAGTCAACCTGTATGGAAACAAGTTCCCTATTTATAGTCAAGATACATGCAGACTCTAGGGTATTACTTCGGAGGATTACAAGTGAAACGCACGTTCAAGTTAAAAACATGAAGATATTATTATTTGTTTCGGTTTTGGTTGTTGCGTTCGTGGCGATGCAAACTCAACCACAGAAGGAATCAGCGACTGTACCGCCGAATGTCTCTGGTAATTGGTTTTATTCATCATCATCGTCTCAGCGTTAATCCCAGTCGCATCCGAAGCTTTCAGTTTGGAGTCTGGGGTCCGCTTTACTAGTCTAACTACTAGTTTAGTATTTTCCGTGAAGCGACTGCCGTCTAGCCTCCACAACCCGAAGGCGATATTGAAGCATTGTAGTTAGACCAATTTTTGTACTTTTGAGGGCTTCAACAACCCGTAACGACTGCCATTAGATGTTCGTATGGCAACCGGGACCAACTGCTTAACATGCTTTCCGAGGCACGACCAGACCAGTGCAAATAGGTATTTATATTCATGTATACAAATATTTGCACTGCGCGGGGATCAAACACGCGCCTATATTCATGTATACAAATA
This sequence comes from Sesamia nonagrioides, assembly GCA_017933935.1. Lineage (NCBI taxonomy): Eukaryota > Metazoa > Arthropoda > Insecta > Lepidoptera > Noctuidae > Sesamia > Sesamia nonagrioides. The sequence continues at coordinate 205,511 of JADWQK010000160.1, forward strand.
TTTGCACTGCGCGGGGATCAAACACGCGCCTCCTTGCGCAGCGGCCGCGTTCGTTGCCGCTTCGCCTCGGAGGCTGTCATGGTAATTGTTTTTAATCAGTAACCTCATTGCATTACGAATAATAAATAAATATTTACGGACAAATCACACAGATTAAGCTAGCCCCAAAGTAGGTTCGAGACTTGTGTTATGGGATACTAACTTAACGATACTATATTTATAATAGGTACGATAAACATCCAAGACCCAGGCCATGTTTGGCCTGGGTCTTGGATCTTTTCCTAATGGAAAAGATCGTTTTCCATCATGACCTGGTCGGGGATCGAACCTGGGATCTCCACATCGCAGGCAGGCGTGTTGACCGCTGTGCCACGGAGAAATCTAAATCACAATTTGAATCATTTTGAAGCATATTGCTAATCCATTTCTCCGGAACTCGTCAAGCTTCATTGCTCGGCGTTTTTCTGGCGGTCTCCACTGTTGATTCTGGCTTTCAGGAGTTGCAGTGGGTTGGGAACAGTGTGGCGAGTTTTGTGCCATTAAAAAAAAATCCATTGCTCTATTATTTCGTAAAATGTGCGTGCTCAACAACGTTGTTAAAATGAAACTCAACTTTAACTCTTGTGGCCAATGGCCCCTGTGGAATAGATACCACAATTTTGCCAATAACACGTGTAACAAATTATAGAAACTCTTTAAAAAATTTAATACACAATAATGTCGGATATCGCCAATGACAGACGAAAAAGACGGCCGCGTGAACCGTCTACGAGGGAGGTTTGAGGCGAAGTCATGATGTGGCTACTATGCTGCAAAATGAAACCCATTGCTAATGATAGTGAGTCACGCAATGATCCTGCAGTCTGCAAGAGTCTATTCATTTATTAAATTGGGGGTGGGGGGGATCCAAATAGGTCTTAGTTGTTGACGTCTGTCCGTGAAATGGTGATCATTAATTATATTCCAAAACACCTCGCCTCGGAAAGTTAAGCAATAATCCCGGCTATAATTTTTCTCTTAGTAGACTGTCATAGGAGCCGAGTTTAATGCTCGCCACACACGTTTGGTTAAATTTGCGGAAATCTGGACTTGCACAAGTATGCATATGGGACCGTTTAGCACAAATATGCGAACTATAAGGCGCTGGACACACAGAAAAGATGTAAGACTCAAACGCGGCACTGACTTTTGTCTCTAGCGCGTGCCTTGCGTGCCTTTCATACAAAATGTGGTGAAGCGTTGCGACGCATAACATACAGAAGAGACGGGGCGCTGGCGCAACGATTTTGTCTCAATCTTTTGTCGCCCTCTCCTCGACGCGTTCTAGTCTTACGTCTTTTCTGTCAGGCCTGCGCCTAAGCAGACTTGTGCAAGTCTAAACTTGCGCAAGTATATCGTGACGATATACTTGCGCAAGTTTATATTTATATTGTATAATTCATATCCTTCATACTCCATACAGGGCAAAAATTACCTACTCGTTACCAAATACGAATCCTATGAAAATTTAATTTGAATTTAAAACATTAACATTAGTATTTTAAAACCTCTTTTTATTCATTATTAAACGACATATGACATATATTTCTAAATATGTCTATCTTTCTGATAATCCTTACATAACTCGTAAGCTGTTTCTGATTTTTTAGATGAGAAGTGTATTACACGCTAGAGATTACATCATTTATTTCTTACTTTCAGCACAATATCCTGATATTAATTATGCCATTGCACAATTTCTACCTGCACAAAAGATAATGCAGCGCTACCAAGAAAGCTTGAAAAACAAAACAACCCTTGGCCGTTTGAATTAAGAAGAAACAAAGCCCGAGAACATCAGGCATTTTTTCTGGTCTATCAACCTATCATATATCTGGTAATACTAGTAGACCCAGCAGACCTGCCCGGAAAAGCAGCGCCTCCTACAGGACCCAATGGTGTATTTCAAACATACTGGAATCCAATAAATTATAGACACAAAACTTCATCCATATCGGTCCAGCCGTTTAAGAGGATTTAGGACTCAATTTCGTATATTATACATATACAATATGTAAAGAAAACCCTGTCCGACCCGTGAAGGTATTGTTAAGTATCGATAACTGATTCTACTAATGCCTAAAAATCTCTCTAAAAAATAAATATTATTACGCATAAGGAGGTAACTTAATAAGGCACGAAGACGCATCGCTCATAACAATACCGTCGAAAACGGTGTTGTCACTTTTTGATAAATTACCAAATTTTGGGGACGTTTGAATGAATTTGCTGAAAAAAAAAAAGATTATTTCAAAATTCATTACTATTGTTACTATGATGATTATGTAAAATTTCTTATTTTATTTGGTCATGTGTTTACCTAACCTTTATTAGACGGGATTTCTTTACATATTTATATTGAAATCGAAATAAGTTTTTGACAAATAAGAGAGATTTTGAATAAATTGTTCTGTCTTTTACTGAGGAAAATTTTTTTTTTTTTCATTGCGGGAATCCTTAACATTTTAGAGGCACTGTGCTATATGTTATCTTCTATCCTTTTCTTAATGAAATTGAAAGAATAACAAGAGAATCCGCGCCATTGTTATGTTTTGCGGTAATCATGTACTATTCGACAAGCGTGGCACCATTGATAAAATATTAAACACACAGGCGTAGAGTAGCCAGCCTTTCGGTGTGGTATAGGATGCATTTTGGGGAGTGTGCGCGGGAATTGCAAGATTTAATTCCCCCATCTCCGTTCCACCATCGGACGACCCGTCGTACTGCTGGTTTCCACCCTTACGTTGTTAACACCACTACGCTCCGGACGAAGCGTTTCGCCTCCTCCTTTATACCGCGTACATCGAGGGACTGGAACAATTTGCCAGCGACGGTGTTTCCGTCGGACTACAATTTGAGTGTCTTCAAGGCTAGAGTGAATAGGCTCTTAATAAAGTACTGTAGTAGTACACTGCTTACCATCAGGCAGGATTGCGGTCAAGCGTTAGTTTATAATATATACATATATACAGTATGTTAAATAACAGAGGGCGTTCCCTTAAACTCGTTAATATATATCATTAATAGATTAAAATAAAAATATCAGCATAGAAAAATAAGCATAAAAAATCCGAATAAAAAAAAATTCTAATTGGAAATAAATTTGAAACCTCCTGTTTTAAATCAAAATAGTAGTCGTCATGTATAAATAAATTGCGACGTTGCCGAAAGACGGCATGTTCGCGTGTACAGTGTGTTTCTTTTACATGTCAATTTAAAAATTTTATTGAATATTTTCATATTGGAAAAAATTTAAAACATTTTGTTTTCGAATGGAAATATTTTTTTTAGCATGTATGTATGCTACCTATACTATTTCGGGTTAACGGGAACGCCCTCTGTTAGTTAACATACTGTATATATAAAACAGATATGCTCTAACAAATTAACCGAAATAAATGTGCCGATCGGAGCAGCAGCACACACATGCAATTTTTTTATTCTGCGTTCATTTCAAACGTTGGTACCAGTGTGAGTGAGATGGGGCGCAATCTAAAGCATAGAGAAGAAAAAGATGGCTAGTGTTTGTCATTTGCGCTGTTAGTTTTTGTCGTTTGTTTTTACGAGTGTATCGAGAGTGACTAATGGTGGGTCTACACGATACCAACTTCACACGGACTTTCATAGAATTTTGCCTGCGCAACAAATCGGTGCATACAAAAGTCTGTATAATAGAAAAGTCTGAGTGAAAGAAGTCGGATTACCAAAGTCTGAGCATAAAAGTTGGAAGTTTGTACGCATGTTTGCGTATTATAAAAATGACAAATTTATCAAGTAACGAATTTCGCGAAATAGCGAATATACAGTCCTAGCCGTTGATGCTGTCTTATTTTGCCAGCTATTGCTGTAGATTTTTCCCAAGAAATTGGACGCCATAAATGTATAGTTAATGACCTGATGCATAGCCGTCCCAACAAGAACCTTTCTTTTCTTTGCTTACAGTACGAGATAGTAATGATCTCTTGACAGCAGGGTTTTTAAACAATCTAATGCCCTGCAGACTTCACATTTCACTCAGACTTTAGATTTTTACTCAGACTTTTAGTTCGTACAGATATTTGTACAAACTTAAAGTCTGTATCGTGTGGACCCACCATAAGGCAAGAGATTAGAATTATAATCTTTTGTACGCTTCAAATTCAATGCGCTAGTGACTTATCTACCTTAGTTTAATATTATATCAATGCGTGGCACGACTAGCGCAGTTTCGAGGGATGGTCCCGATTTAAGAAGGAAAAGCATAATAACAAAAAACTGTAATGAAACAAGTGAATATCACGAACAGACTAATTTATTATTTTTAAGAAGGTACGGACGTCAGCAGGTCAAGCTACCCTAAACTAACAGAGATTCAGCCAAGGTAACATCGCTTCGTAGCGAAGCGAAATCGAATACCGAACCAACCAATGGCGGGAACGATTGTTTTCGTAATTGGTTGGTTTGGTATTCGATTTCATTGGCAAATTGGCAATTTACATTGGCTAGGGCCCCAGGTATCCTCAAGATGTTTTCCTTACCTTGTAATCAGTCATTGGTGTCCAAGATATGCTTAGAATAAACATTTAACTTAGAAACGTTACATTGGTATTTGCTTGACCTGAAATCGTACCCGCACACTCATACTTGAGAGGCTGGGGAACCACTAAGCAGTGGCCTAGTAGCCACTGGCAAAATTTGACAGTCGTAGCGACGACTGTCAACTTTTTAACAAATATCCTTGATAAAATAAGTCTCACATATTTAAAGCTAGATTCCAACAATTGTGTATAAATGCAGAATTCACCTATAAGCGATTGTTACATTACTCTGTCATCTTTTTAAATCAAATGTTATCTTATGTACGGACGACGGCAGGTCAAGCTACCTCAAACTGTCAGGTATTCCCAATCAACCATGAGCCGTAATGCTTTAGGGATAAAGTTGAAAATCTAATAAGGAAATCTGACAGATTGTAATAGCTTGATGTGCTTTCGTCTGTACAACATCCAGTGTAAATAATAGGTAGTAGAGCAAAATAAATAAATTTGCTGGATTACATGTTAGAATATCTTATATGTCGGCCAAATTCGATAAAGAATAGAGGTAAACAAACCGTTACTAGGCAACGAGTAGTTTACACCTAAAAGACAGATGTTAACAACGTTTTCTAGATAGATGATTTTCATGAAAGTAATAATTCTACTTCCTAATAATGTAAACAGTTTATTTGTTTAGATATTTATGATTTGCATAGAACGCTTAACCGATTTGAATGAAATATGACACACATGTAAGCTGATTTCTTAACAGGTTATAGTACATTACGATATTAGTGCGTAATGATGGTTATAACATGCGAGGCGGAATTTCAGCCCGAGCCGAAGGCGAGGGTGTAATTGAGCCGAGCATGTTATAACCAATACGCACGTATATCGTACGACATTTTTTAACACACTTGCGAGGAAACAGAAAAGAAGATTATCAGAATACAAGTACAAAGAAAAGAAAATTTGAGAAAAATGGCGCGAGGTTTATTTTCTGCCGTAGCTGCGTGAAAATGTTGGCAAAGATGCTAGAGCATGCAGTCAAGTTTTTAAATTACCGAATAAACTGTTTTTTTTTTACAAATACTCATTTAAATACAAACAAATACAAATTTGTTTATTTCATATAGGACATCAGTTATCCATACTAATATTATAAATGCGAAAGTAACTCTGTCTGTCTGTCTGTCTGTCTGTCTGTTACGCTTTCCCGCTTAAACCTCTCAACCGATTTTAATGAAATTTGGCACAGACAATCTTTAGACCCTGAGAAAAAACATAGGCTACTTTTTATCCCGGAAAAATTTGATGTTCCCGAGGGAAATCTAAAAAGCGCGATATAACGGAACTCCACGCGGGCGAAGCCGCGGGCGGAAAGCTAGTTATAAATAAACTCAATCTGTGAATGCTCACTGTTGCTTTCCCGCCATTAGTATTATTATTTGCCATTTCAAATATGGAACAGCGCGCTGCTCACTGGCTAGAGCCACGCGGCGGCGATCAGTTCCATAATTATTTGAAACTAGCTTTCCGCTCGCGGCTACGCCCGCGTGGAGTTCGGTTATATCGCGCTTTTTAGATTTCCCTCGGGAACATCTATTTTTTCGGGATAAAAGGTAGCCTATGTTCTTTCTCAGGGTCTAAAGATTGTCTGTGCCAAATTTCATCAAAATCGGTTGAGCGGTTTAAGCGGGAAAGCGTAACAGACAGACAGACAGACAGAGTTACTTTCGCATTTATAATATTAGTATGGATGACAAATAATGCTGTTATGGAATTTGTATGGATTATAACTTAACTATTTGCTTTGATAACACACGCGTTTGTTATGGCCCGCTTTACATATTTAAAACCGGTGGGATTACATCAGCTTTACGAGCAAGGGTGTTAAAAAATTTTTTGATACATTTATGTATTATACTAAGTCCATGCTTGAAAGTATTACAATGCATGTGTTATGTAGTTGATTTGAAAGTAATTAAAATACCCAAAATCGTATTGACAAATGCCTCGACTTTATCCATGGGTTGAATTCCACAATCACGTAAAATTATTGTCTACTTTTTAATGGTTTTTCGAAATACCAAGTTATTATGCATGTTATTTTAGTGATTCTATTGAAATATACTGCAATAGGAATTGTTAATAAATAGTTGGTAAGAAATTTGTAAAACGTGAGTTGTGATAACCCTAAATTGGTTTGTTTATCTCTATTCTTTATGGAGCTTGGCGAGAATATAGTAATCGCCATATATTATTTCTCCAAGGGTCTGAAACCATTTTTTCCCTTTTTCTCTCTTTCTATCGAACCAATCTGAACGTTCGACCCACCAATCGACAGATATTCGTCCCTGGTACCATGGAATACTATTTTTAAATTATTAGTATAGTGCGAATTTTTCGCAGGGGTCAGCTAGTAACATTATAATACCTGTCGTTGTTTTACGTTTGAGGTAAAAGACATTACATCACGCTTAAATTTCTCTATTTGGGATCAGCACCCGCTACTCCCACATTCCTAATAGTGCCAGAGCTTGAGCTAGGTATTTTCTTTTTGAGTATGATACTGGCCATAGCAGAACAGCTTACACGTCGATTTTGACATTCATCTCAGTTGGGAATCCCATCATGCAGATCTTCAGCCTATGATATACCCACTGTTAGGCAGGCTTACCTACTGCAAGAGGAAGTGGGAAATCGACCCAGGCGCAGTGCGGGTCAGTTTATCATTATTTTTCCGTCTCAGGTTCTAAAGATGGCGCTGGCGTTGTGGTCGACGTTGATGGGTCTGTCGAAGACGACTCTGATGAATAATCCTTGATGATGACTGTTGCAGGTTTGAAGTCAATTTCGTCTGTGCCAGATGTTACTGTAAAAAAAAAACAATTTGATATATTTTATTGTAATATTTGAAAAGGCTTGTTCAAGATCCAGATTTGCATAAAACCAATACCCAAAGCTTAGAGCACAGGCGTTACGTAGCCAGCCTTTCGGTATTCTAAATCATACACTTTGGAAAGTGTGCGCCGAAATCACATTCATGACTTAATTCCGCCATCATCGGCCGACACGTCATACGGCGAGTATCCATTCTTTTGTTATTGGCGGTTTTGACGGGAAAGCTAAAATGAGTGTCAGGCGCATATTTTTCATTGGACTTTTAAAATCATTTATAGTGTCGTTTCATTTCGTTTACTAAATAAAAGCGCGTGATTTATGTAGTAATAATTGCGTTCAGTAAGTAATTCATAAAGAACATTGAAATATCGCAGCATAGTGGCTATATCATGACTTTGCCTCAACCTCCCCCATAGACGGTTCACGCGGTCGTCTTTTTCAACTGTCATTGGCGATATTCGCCATTATTGTGAAATAAAATTTTCAAAGAATTTCTATAATTTGTTACACGTGTTATTGGCAAAATTGTGGTATCTATTCCTCAGGGGCCATTGATCAAGAGTTGAGATTGACTCTCAGCTTGAAAAAGAAGAAGAAGACTGACACCTCTACCATTCGGACGAAGCGTTTTGCCTCGTCTTATAAACCGCGTACATCGATGGATTTCAACAATTTGCCTGTGGCAGTCTTACTGTCAGATTACAATTTAAGTATCTTCAAGGCTAAATAAACTAATGCGCTTTATTATCAATAATTACGTCACTGCTTACCATCAGGCGGAGACATAGTCAAACACTAGTTTAATCATACAAGGTATATCTGATGTTAATGAACGGTTACAGAATTCACAGTGTTTAAAAAAAAGTGTCGGGTCGGCTTTTGAACGTTGCAAGCGTGCCGCCGTGCGGATTTTTAGGTATGACGTCAACGTCAACATGACGGTAAATACTTTGCCGTCATGTTGGTATTCATGTCTTTCAATAACGTAAACAAGGTAGACGCACTCTGTCTCTCTCTCACACACACTAATTTGCATAAGCGCCAACATAACGGCAACGAGGTGTTGTGAGGTGTTGACTTTTGACAGTTGTTTAGGATGTGTTACTATATCGATTCAAAATGTCTAAAATCGATATCGCCTAAAAAATAATCGATTAATAAATAAATTGGTTTTCAGTCTGAAATTAAGGTTAGTAGCCAAATCGATGTACGCAGCACATCACGATATACAGTTGCACAACGAAAACTGCCTTTATTTCGAACAAGATAAGCGTGCTCTCAAGGTCGACATGTATAACTTGCTGTGCGACTGTGTGTACCTATTTCTATTCGAAAATCACAAAATAAAAACTGATTCTTTTATTCACTATCTGTGCCTTCTAACGAAAGTTTTTTTTTTTTTTTTTATAATATTATAAACTAGCGCTTGACCGCATCCTGCCTGATGGTAAGCAGTGACGCAATCGTTGATGGTAAAGCGCACTAGTTTATTAAGTGCCTATTCACTCTAGCCTTGAAGACACTCAAATTGTAGTCCGACGGAAACACCGCCGCTGGCAAATTGTTCCAGTCCCTCGATGTACGCGGTATAAAGGAGGAGGCGAAACACTTCGTCCGGATCGTAGTGGTGTTAACAACGTAAGGGTGGAAACCAGCCGTACGACGGGTCGTCCGCTGGTGGAACAGAGATGGGGGAATTAAATCATGCAATTCCCTCGCACACTCCCCGAAATGCATCCTATAGAACACCGAAAGGCTGGCTACTACTATGATTCATATTTAGGTAATGTTAGTCTAAAAATGTTTAAGTATTTATGGGAAATGTATTTTTAATAAGCGTTTGGTACAGGTTTCGGCATTCTCCTTTCCTAATGCCGCTAGAGAAGTTTTCTATAAAAACTTACTGGGTTTTGTATCCATTTTCGCTGCAACGATCACAAAAATCAGCAAAGAAAGTAACAAAATTTTCACCACTAGAACACGTCTCGACTCTAAGATGGCGCTAAGTTGTGTATTATACTACAGGAAAATACAACAATATTTATATTAAAACCTTCCTTATATAATTCATTAGTTTTTCACCTATTTGCATTGGAATTCCAATGTACGTTTTGCACTTGTTTTCAATAACAAAAGTAAGTAGGTACGTTCATTGAGCGTAAATAGTGACGTATTAAGGAATTTCCTTCAATACCTAACAAAATAGAATACCAAATACGAAAGTAATTTATTCAATTTTAGCTGATAATCGGCACTTTATCATCATATCGGCACTTTATCATCATATCGGCATTTATACAATATGTAAAGAAAACCCTGTCCGACCGATAAGGATAATAAAGGTTAGGTAAACACTTGACCAAATATAATATAAAATTTTACGTAATCATCATAGTAACAATACTAATGAATTTTGAAACAATCCTTTTTTCCCGGGAATTAATTCCAATTTCCCCGAAATTTGGTCATTTTTAAAAAAGTGACAACACCGGTATTATTATAAGCGAATAGCGACGCGACCACGTCACAGGGGCCGCGTGCCCTGCCCCCCGCCGCCCGTGGAAAGGGTTGCTTACCGCACATGTATTAAGTTACCTCTTTTTGCGAAATAATATTTATTTTCTTAGGGGGATTTTTTTTTTAAGTTTAGCCTGTCTTTGTGGGCATTAGTAGAATCAGTTATCGATACCTAACAATACCTTCACGGATCGGACAGGGTTTTCTTTACATATTGTATAAGCAACCTGTAATGGTAGTAAGTGTATGATTAAATAAATAAAATCATTATTTTAGCGTTAATCCCAGTTGCATCCGTAGCTTTTCAGATTTTGGAGTCTGGGGTCCGCTTTACCAGTCCAACTGCTGATTTTGGCTAAACTTCGACATTTTCCGTGAAGTGACTGCCGTCTGACCTCCACAACCGGAGGCGATATCTAAGCATTGAATTTAAACCAATTGTTGGACTTTTGAGGCCTCCAACAACCCGTAACAACTGTCACTAGATGTTCGTATGGCAACCGGGACCAACAGCTTAATGTGCTTTCCGAGGCACGACCAGACCAGTGCAAATATTCGTATTCATGCATACAAATATTTGCACTGTGCGGGCTTCGAACCCGCGCCTCCTTGCGCAACGGCCGTGTTCGCTACCGCTACGCCACGGAGGCTGCCGAGAATCGGCACTTTATGAACGTCAATATTACATAAGACAGTCCCCCAAAACACCCACCCTTCGCCACTTCCTAGTGCTTTGCTGGGCAGAAGTGACTGAACAAACGTCCCAACAACACAGCACAAAAACACATGACTTTATACTATATCTACTTCATCTTCTTCAGCCTATAGATGTCCACTGCTGGCCAAAGGCCTCCCCCAAGGCTTTCCACGCCGACCGGTCTTGTGCTGCCCGCATCCATCGACCTCCCGCGACCTTCACCAGGTCATCGGTCCACCTTGTTGGAGGCCTCCCTACGCTGCGTCTTCCAGTACGTGGCCGCCACTCCAGAACCCTACTGCCCCATCGGCCATCGGTTCTACGAGCAATGTGCCCTGCCCACTGCCACTTGCAATACCTACTAGCTGAAAGTTATACAGTGAAGCAAAACATTTTGAGGAAACCTGCACTTTAAGTCTGAAATCGCCAACCTGTATTGAGCAAGCGTGGTCATTACGCTCAATCCTTCTCTGTATGGAGAAGAAGACCTGTGCCCAGCAGTGGGACGATAAAAAAGGTTGATAATGATGATTGCTATGAAGGTTGGTTGTTATTAGGCCACAACATCAGCCGCCGGCGTAAGTTACCACCCACCAGACAAAGTCATGCCGCCAAACGAGTCATCGTGTTCCGGCATGATGTCTGGTGAAGCCGTACGGAGGACGGGTCTGAGCAGTTGTGTTGCGATGTACCTGCCGGGTACGATGCGCGAAATGTTGTTGTGTCGGAAGTTTGGTTGTGGAGGGCCTCCAGATCAATATCCCTCTGGCGCAGCATCGTTGGTCGTGTTGTTGGGTTTAACATTGCATCACCGCGCTCAACTGCCGTCTTCCTTCCTATTTACTCAGTTCTTTTGAGTGAATAGGCTTAACAAACTAGCGCGCTTTACCGTCAAAGATTGCATCACTGCTTACCATCAGGCGGGATTGCAGTCAAGCGCTAGTTTGTAATTTATAAAAAAAAAAACCCGGCTACGCGTTGCTGTGGCTAACGTTTTTGTCATATTATGTACATTGCTGTAAACTATTTTAGAGGAACGGTAGAAGAACATCAGACATGGGCACCTATTTATTATTATACTAGCTTTCCGCCCGCGGCTTCGCCCGCGTGGAGTTCGGTTATATCGCGCTGTTTAGATTTCCTTCGGGAATATCAAATTTTTTCGGGATAAAAGGTAGCCTTCTTTCTCAGGGTCTATAGATTGTCTGTGCCAAATTTCGATGTTTAGGCGGGAAAGTGTAACAGACAGACAGAGTTACTTTCGCATTTATAATCTTAGTATGGATGGATAGTATGGATTACACAATATGTAAGGAAAACCCTGTACGATCCGTGAAGGTATTGTTAGGTATCGATAACTGATTCTACTAATGCCTACAAAGCCGGGCTCAACTTAAAACAAAAATCCCCCTAAAAATCAATATTATTTTGCAAAAAGAGGTAACTTAATACATGTGCGGTAGGCAATACATACGCGGGCGAAGGGTTCAGGGCAGGTGGCACGCGGTCGCATCGCTCTTCGCTCATAACATTACCGACAAAAATTGTGTTGTCACCTTAAAAAAATAAAAAAAAACAAATTTTGGAATTAATTCGCTGAAAAAAAAAGATTATTTCAAAATTCATTGTATTCATTGCAATTCAATTCATGTATTGTTAGTATGATGATTATGTAAAATTTCATATTTTATTTGGTCATGTGTTTACCTAACCTTTATTATCCTTATGGGTCGGACAGGGTTTTCTTTACATATTGTATAGCATTTATTTTTTTAAACCTTACCCCACATTATTATTTTTTCCTGTATCGTGGGTGCGTTTACCAACTTATAAAACTCACACAAACAGCCAGACCCGGAACAACTGCAATATTTGTTATACTTGCGGGAATCGAACCCGCGACACGCAGCGCAGTAGTCAATAGGTTGCCACTGCGCTGGCTGTAAAACATTCCGGCGCTGGCACTCACACGGTCGTGTGTGTCTCTTGGCCACTAAAATGTGTCGATCACTGCTTTAAAGCCTCTGTTTTGTGCTCTTGACTCTTCATAGGTCATGTGACATCATTGAATCCCGAGCGTAACAAAGGATTCAAGTGTTATGTTCGCCTAGGTCCTTAATTTTTCAATCATCTTATAATTATTATCATCATCATGAACCTTTTTTAGGGTTTCGTAACCAAATGGCAAAAAACGGAACCCTTTAGATTCGTCATGTCTGTCCGTCCGTATGTCATAGCCATTTTTTTCCGAAACTATAAGAGCTATACTGTTGAAACTTTGTAGGTAGATGTATTCTGTGAACCGTATTAAGATTTTGATGCAAAAATAATAATAATAAATATTGGGGACTCCCTTACTTAGAACTGAAACACATTTTTTTATCTTCATCAAACACGTATGTGTTTGATGAAGAAAAAAAAATGTGTTCATCTATGGATAGGTCTTCAAAAGTTATATCGAGGTTTCTAATATACTTTTTTTCTACATCTAATGGTTTGCGTCACAGACGCTTCCAAAGTGGAAAAAAGTAGCCCCCCCCCCCTCTCTAACTTTTAAAATAGAAAATAAAATATCTAAAAAGAACATATGATGTACAATACTATAAAAACTACCAACGAAAATTATTATGAACAAGATGTAGTAAGTAGTTTTTTTTACTACCTCGTAAATCATAAACCGCTTATTACCGAGTGAGTAATCTTTCATACAAATAGGTAAGTTAAATCCTTTAATTTTTAAATCAATTGTACGGAACCCTTTGTGCGTGAGTCCGACACGCACTTGGCCGGTTTTTTATCCTCCCACTGCTAGGCACAGGTCTCCTCTCATACCAAGAAGGGTTGAGCGTAATCATCCGTCTTTCAATTATAATCTAAGAATAATTTTGAATTTTTGACAGTTATTTCATACGACAACTGTGAATCGTCAATTTTATTTTTCCAATAAAATTACCTGTCTGTGGAGAAACTAGCCCTATTTTATTTCCGGATATAAATAAAATGCAAAAAAAATTTTAAATACATATATTTTTATGTAAATGTTTAAATTAAATTTCTTGTTATAGCTACAAATTCTAGTCACAGTATTGACCACCGGGTTTTAATGAAATTCGGTACAATATACACAATTGAACAAAGGCTTGACCGAAGTACTATTTATATTTTGTATACAGAGTGGTGCTGACAATGCGACAATAAATGAAAACTCAGATTATTCTGGTTCATAAGAAATATCCTAAACCATAGAAAAAAACCTAGCATCAAAAAAAAAAAAGAAATCATACAAACTAAATCGCATAAAATTGCAAACGGAATAGAACATCCTTTAAAATATTGGTTCAATGGCCTCCGATCAGCGAGCGACAGCGCGGTCGTGTATCGACTTGCTTTTTCGCGCCATTATTAATAAAGTTTAGTACCGCTGGATGCGGCGGTCATTAACCTGTAAGCGCTTCCTTATCAATATGTACATCATGTAAAAAATGTAAAATGATTTCCTGTGACTAATCTAATTGATATATTTATATGATTCTTTTATGGGTACATTGAGAATGTGTTGAGGTACACGATGTTTAATTTATTGTCTTATTGTCAGCACCACTCTGTATTTGCAGTAAAGGTAAAAAGTGGAGTACCACTTTTGACACTTATTGTTATTGCAATAAAGTTCAAATGTGGTAATGCACTTTTGACACTTACTGTAAACACAATAAACAACAGAACAGAAAAAATACAGAGGTGACGCTTAATCCATAAGAAATCTCTTCCAGATGCGATAGGACAAAAGACACAGAGATGTATGTAGACAGCCCGTGAAAGAGTAGAGAGAAGAAAAATAGTACGTAAAATAAAAAAAGACACTGAAACTACACAAAAGTTATGGGAGAATTACTAAAATACGGTGGTCTTCTCAAGGCTAAAGAGAATAGGCTCTCAATAAACTAGCATGCTTTACCATTAACGATTACAACACTGCTTACTATCAGGTGGGTTGGCGGTGAAGCACTAGTGTATAGCGTTAAAAAAACATACAAATATACATCATACTTCTAAAAAAATATCACTACAATCATTGATATAATATTAAACTAAGGTAGATACGTCACTAGCGCACTGAAAATGAAGCGTACAAAAGGAGGTAAGTCCAGCAAGACGCTTTAGTTTTCGTCGATTCTATTTAAGCGCAAACGACAAACACTAGCCATCTTTTTCTTCTCTATGCTTTAGATTGCGCCCCATCTCACTCACACTGTGCCAATGTGTGAAATGTACAAAGAATAAAAAAAATGCATGTGTGTGCTGCTGCTCCGATCGGCACATTTAGTTTTGGTTAATATGTTAGAGCATATCATATCTGTTTAATATTATATCAATGACTACAATGATAATAATTATAACATTTATAACATACTTAAAATAAAATAATCCGTACGTATTACTTATATGTTACTTATTTATTTATCCATACTAATATTATAAATGCGAAAGTATCTCTGTCTGTCCGTCCGGCGTTCACGCCAAAACCACTTAACCGATTGTAATGAAATTTGGTACACAGATAGTCTAGAGCTTGAGAAAGGACATAGGCTATATAACATCCCGCTATGGCAAATTGGAGCAGAGCAGTAACAGAAAATGTTGCCAAAATAGGGGCTAACGCGGACGTACATATTGCTCCCATTATTTTAACAGGCGCTTATTTTATGTCAACACGCGGACGGAGTCGCGGGCAAGAGCTAGTAAGTTATACGTAAACAACTATGATGAAGTGGAAAGATAGTGATCTTTTACTCTTCTCTAACTGCATAAAACCCTTTATGTGATCGCAGTCCGAGCACACACGGGCACGCCAAATGGAGCGGAGATATCTTTACCAGAGTTCATTCAAGGTAGCTTAAAAAATATTTGAAATATCTTTATAGTTAAACATTTGGTATCGAGCAGGACAGCCTCCGTGGCGTAACGGTAGCGGACGCGGCCGCTGCGCAAGGTGGCGCGGGTTCGATCCCCGCACAGTGCAAGTATTTGTATGCATGAATATGAATATTTGCACTGGTCTGGTCGTGCCTCGGAAAGCACGTTAAGCCGTTGGTCTTGGTTGCCATACGAACATCTAGTGGCAGTCGTTACGGGTTGTTGGAGCCCTTAAAAGTCCAACAATTGGTCTAACTGCAATGCTTCGATGTCGCCTTCGGGTTGTGGAGGTCAGACGGCAGTCGCTTTACAGAAAATGTCGAAGTTTAGCCATATCAGCAGTTGGACTGGTAAAGCGGACCCCAGACTCCAAAGCTGAAACGGCTTCGGATGCGACTGGGATTAACGCTGGGATGATGATGATGATGATTTGGTATCGAGCAGATAGTGTAAAATAATATACAATATGTACTAGATAAGGGGTTATCCATAAAGTACGTCACACATAAAGGGGGGAGGGGGTGTCGACAAAGTGTGACATGGTGTGACAAGGGGTGGGTGGGGTACTAAGTTTCGTGACATCACATCTCAAAATCTAATATACCTAGAGGTAGTAATCGCGTAATTTGAAACATTAAGTATAAACTAAAAAATATATCCAACTTCTAACATCTTTGGGACAATACGGTTTAAATTGTTTTGTTTACGATGTTTTAATTTAATAATTTTTCGATGTGAAATTGCAAAACATGTGACGTCACACTAGGGAGGGGGGGTTTCAGAAATGTGAACACCTGTGACAAGGACGGGGGAGGGCTCAAAAAATCATGAAATTCGTGTGACGTACTTTATGGATGGCCCCTAAGTTATAGACAGTTCTTTATTGAAAATAAGTTCTACTACTACTACTACACTACTACTGGCACTTTACTGGTACTTTATTATGTACAGGCGACAGCACATCAAGCTACTACAATCTGTCAGATTTCCTTATTAGATCTTCAACTTTATCTCTAAATTATTAAGGCTCATGGTTGATTGGGAATATCTGACAGTTTGGGGTAGCTTGGCCTGCTGTCGTCCGTACACCATATAAATTACAGGACAGACAACGACGATTTTACAAGGGGTGACACAATGAGCGGCCTTATCGCTAAGAGCGATCACACTATCAGTACCAATGGTTTTAATTTTGACAGTTCAACAACATTCATTGCTGTATTTATATTGTGGAGCATATTGTCTCCATATGGTTTTTTTTTTTTTAAATAAGCATCAATGTATTAGCGTTATCATTAAAAAATATTGGGATCGGTACTGATAGGGTGTACTCAATTCAGGAGCAGAAAATGTTATAATCATATTTCGCTTTATCTCGAGTGGATTATATTCGCGTTACTTCAAACCCTGAATGAACTGTAAAGCCTGACAATTTGCGACGAAGGTTTCATTGCAAATGTTGGCTTGAATACTGAAAAAAAAAGAAAAATGGCATTAAAAAACCTGTAAAGAACAACTATAAAGTCTGATCCGGCTCGAAGGACCAAAATTATGTCGAGGTACATAGAGAGGTGTCGGACCCCGGGCTCCAACGCGAAAGCCGCGGATGCAACCGGGATAAACGCTGAGATGATGATGATGATGACATAGCGAGGTGTCGGTGCTTTTGAGGAGAAATGTTTAAGTTGAACACTCTCTATTGAACATATCTCAATAAAAAAAAAAAACAATTTAATTTCCTCTTGACAGTTCAACAACATTCATTGCGTTGTTTACGTTGATAAGCAAACACATTTTTCGAACATATAGAACAGCGTTTCCCAAACTTTGTTCTACAGTGACGCGGTGAATTTCGTACTCCTCCTTTGTGACCCACTTAAGTTTTTGGACGCAACTAAAATCGGTATTAGGTAAAAATAAATACATGAAAAATACAAGTACAGGTGTAGGAAGGGCAACAAAGTATCCCCTCCCGCCCCCCGGGCCATAGAATACCTACAAACCCCCCTTCGAACGATCATCATTGTCTCGTCAGTCAAGAAATAAAATGTACCATCTCGTAGTACTTATTTAAAGTCGCAGCATTGCCTCTGTAATGCTGCGACTCGGTATTTTTTTTGGCGACCCGCTGCCGGGTTGCTTCCCACCTCATGGGAAACGCTGATATAGAGCAGTTGATTAGCAATATGCTTCAAACTGAGATTAATAGTGTGTTACGCAATTAGGGAGCACGTCTAGCGAATAAACACGTAAGTTACGGTCGTTACGCTTAACATTGGGCTTTTTTTCGGATTGGAAATCATAAAATGAATATACTGCGGTGGATGTGTCGAGTTACGCGGAAAGACCGCATCAGGAACTCCCGCATTCGTGGCAGTCTTCGTGTCCGTGACATAGCAGACAAACTGCAAGAAGGTCGCCTACGGTGGTACGGCACCTCTGACGAAAACCGGCAGATTACGTGGGTAACAAAATGTCTTGCCATGGCGCCTCCGCCGGGCCGGAACAAGCGAGGTAGACCAAAGAAGGGCTGGCTTGAGGTCGTAATAGATGACATGCGTGTCAACAATCTCACACCACGGGATGCCAGAGATCGTGCGAAATGGAGGAGTAAGTGTAGGAAAGCGGACCCTGGGCTCCAATGCGAAAGCCGCGGATGCAACCGGAATTATACGCTGAGATGATGATGATGAGGAAATCATAAAATGACTTCTCCTGTTCTGATCGGAGTGGGCGTGTCAGACTTTTACTGACTAAACCCACTAGTGTTCCTTCACTTCCTGTGCGCCAGAGCCACGGTATCTCTCACCCTGAGCCTCCATTGCCCGCCAAGGTAACCTCGACAAATAAACGCAAAAAAAAAAACTTACTTGGTTTTTTGCCACTCAATATAATCTTCTTAGACGCAGCCATCGCAACAAGTAAACACATAATTAAAAACAATATTTTCATGGTGATAGTGTCAACAAGAGAAATATACGTCTATCAAGGATAAATATTTTATTGCAATGATACGTGGTTCAACTAACTACGCACAAACGTTTTGTAGCAAAGTGATTCATCTTGACTTGTATTGATCAGGAAAACTAGGGTTGGGAATAAAAATATCGATAATTGGTCTGACCAATTTAAGGCTTTCAATGAAATTCTAATTCTACTACTATTCCACTTTCTATTAATCCTATCCTACCAAAATCATTCTAAAGTAATTTTTTTTTTTCAGTTTAGACTGAGAATCAGCACTTTTTGAACGTCTATATTACATAAGACAGTCACCCAAAACGCCTGCCCTTCGCCACTTCCTAGTGCTTTCGCTGGGAAAAAGTGGCGGAACAAACTCCTGAGCTATATTTTTTCATCTTGCTTAGAATAGTAGTAGTACTATATTGGGATTCTTCTTCTGCAGCCTATAGAGGTCCACTGCTGGCCAAAGTCCTACCCCAAGGCTTTCCACAATGCCCAGTCTTGTGCTGCCCACCTTATTGGTGGCCTCCCTACGCTGCGTACCTTACTGCCCCATCGGCCATCGGTTTTGCGAGCAAATCGGTTGCCTCGCCCACTGCCACTTAATTTTAGCAACTCGAAGAGTTATGTCGGTGACTTTGGTTCTTCTGAAAAAAAAAAAATTATAAAAAATACAATCCCGATATAACTCATATTGGGATTGTATTTGTTGTTATTTTTTTTTATAAATACCTACTTACCAAACAATGCAGTATAGACAAAGAAAAAAAAAAGAAAACATGGCATATATCATCATCATCATTCCAGCGTTAATCCCAGTCGCATCCGAAGCCTTTTTCAGCTTTGGAGTCTGGGGTCCGCTTTACTAGTCCAACTGCTGATATGGCTAATCTTCGACATTTTTTTCCGTGAAGCGACTGCCGTCTGACCTCCACAACCCAAAGGCGACATCGAAGCATTGCAGTTAGACCAATTGTTGGACTTTTGAGGGCTCCAACAACCCGTAACCACTGCCACTAGATGTTCGTATGGCAACCGGGACCAACGGCTTAACGTGCTTTCCGAGGGACGACCAGACCAGTGCAAATATTCATATTCATGCATACAAATACTTGCACTGTGCGGGGATGGAACCCGCGCTAACCGCGCAGCGGCCGCGTCCGCTACAGTACGTAGCGGTAAACATGGCATATAAAAGCCCGACATGAATCATCAGGTAGTTGCTATTCGGACACCACACACAGGGGAAGAACCTCTGACTAGACCCTTTTCTATGGACAATGTGTGAAATTTTCACCCTGTTCTAGTCTCTTTATGCATTCCCCAAATAAATTAATATTAATTTAGCAGATAGCGCATATCCTGACAGCGCACACCATTTATCTTATGGACCCTATTTTATTTTAACTCTAATGCGTGTGTATTATCGATACTTTGAGTTTTATCGATACTTTTGTTGTGTGTTCTCATCACTAAACTTGATATAGGGAATTTACCGATGACGGATGAACCATAGATGAACCATAGTCAGTTTACCGATGAACCACAGATGAACCTTAGTGATAGACCATGTTTTAAGACAATAGACCTTAGCGTGAAGACAATAACGTTGATTGTGGCTTACTTTGTAACAAATTAGCGTTAATTTATAAATTATCCTTATCAGTTCTTTTTTTCCTTGACCCCGATACATTTGTTCGCTAACATAACTAAATTTAAGTATCAGTAAGTACCTACATCTTTTTCTTTCTATTACTTTAAGAAAGAGACAGACAATAAAAGAAAGAAAGATAAATTCTCTATTCCACACAAACAAAACGCAAATAAATAAAATATTAATTTAGTCCTTTCAAATTAAGAGACTTCCTAGGCAGTTTAGGCGCCAGTAAAAACATGGCTGCTAAAAATACATCAATTTACGTCAGGCGCGGACTATTTCACAGAACTACACTAAATTCATCTTTTGTCCCTTTCAGTTCATCCTTTGGTCCCTTCCTTTAATAGAATGAAAAAGATTTTTGAAACAGAAGGGCATAAATGATTAAAAGGCAGACTATTATAGTCACACTGATTTAATATACAATCTAACAGATATAACTTTGTCATGTAGTGGCCATAGACACTGCAGTGGGAGAATAGACCACATACATACGCTGCGGCAGGTTATACAGAAGACCGAGGAGTATAACCTACCCCTTTGCTTGGTGTTTGTGGACTACGAAAAAGCCTTTGATTCGATCAAGACCTGGTCTGTTCTGCAGTCTCTCCAGCGGTGCCAAGTAGACTATCGGTATATTGAAGCGCTGAAGGGTTTGTACGAAAACGCCACCATGTCAGTCCGAATACAGAACCTGACCTCGAAACCAATACCTCTGCAGCGTGGTGTCAGACAGGGAGATGTTATCTCCCCGAAACTGTTTACCGCTGCATTGGAGGATTTCTTCAAGGTTCTGGACTGGAAAGGGCTGGGCATCAATGGCGAGTACATTACACACCTTCGGTTTGCTGATGCTATCGTAGTCATGGCTGAGACCGCAGACGACCTGAGTAAAATAAGAACTTTGGGGGAGGCCTATGTCCAGCAGTGGAGGTCTTTCGGCTGAAATGATTCTGATGATGTAGTGCAGCAATCAGAGAGCGCTGTAATTGGCTGAGGCAGTGTGGCGTAACAATTTACTGAACTTAAAATTAGTGTAGTTTGAGTACAAGGGTATAGGGAAGGGAATTGGAATGTATCTATTATAAATATTTATTTACTAGCTTTCCGCCCGCGGCTTCGCCCGCGTGGAGTTCGGTTATGTCGCGCTTTTTAGATTTCCCTCGGGAACATCAAATTTTTCCGGGATAAAACGTAGCCTATGTTCTTTCTCAGGGTCTAAAGATTGTCTGTGCCAAATTTCATCAAAATCGGTTGCAAGGTTTAAGCGGGAAAGCGTAATAGACAGACAGACAGACAGAGTTACTTTCGCATTTATAATATTAGTATGGATATTAGTATGGATTATATTATAACCTATTATATTACACTAATCTATTATACTACACTAATTTTAAGTTCAGTAAATTGTTACGCCACACTGCCTCAGCCAATCACAGCGCTGGATGATTGCTGCCACTACATCATCATAATCGTTTCATGTATCTACATGGCACTTGTTTTTACTATCAAATGAGTCTAAATCTACCTAAATATATTCTATCCTCAAAGCACCACACAGTCACCACAGCCGTTGGTCCCGTTGCCATACGAACATCTAATGGCAGTCGTTACGGGTTGTTGGAGCCCTCAAAAGTCCAACAATTGGACTAACTGCAATGCTTCGATATCGCCTTCGGTTTATGGAGGTCAGACGGCAGTCGCTTCACGGAAAATATGGAAGTTTAGACAAAATCAGCAGTTAGACTGGTAAAGCGGACCTCAGACTCCAAAGCTGAAAAAGATTCGGATGCGACTGGGATTAACGCTGAGATGATGATGATTAGTCTAACAAAAGGCTTACTTTTCTGGCGTGGTACGCAATTAGTCAGTATCCTAATTGAAGACAACATAAATCTCAATCCGAGTAATTTTTATGGATATTAGTTTATTCATTGCTGCAAGTGTTCCAAAAAATGTGACTGCTTAAAAACGTAAATCATGCAATGAATATTGTTGATCTGTCAAAATGAAAAGCCTATTGCTACAGGGGCCCTAGTTTCTTATTTTTATAAATTTGTCATTCCAAAGCGATTCCATTGTCATTGTGCTAAAAGTTCGTAATTTGCTTAATTCATAATTATCGGTCAGTCGTCTCGTAATGGAATGGCGATAGAATGACATTGCTGTAGCCAGGGGGGGACTTAGGTATCTCTAATTTTTAAATAAACTACGCAGTAGACAGTGGCATAAAGTACGTTAAGTCAATTTAATTGCAAAACGTCATTATGACGCTATATCATCAAAACGACCTTTTATTAACATAAAAAAAATATAATTTTTATTTTTATAACATATTTTTTTACAAACGGTACCGTCCGAATGACGTCACAGAGCGAGGTGCACAATTAACTTGAGCGAGTTCAGTAGTCTGGTCATTGCGATAAGTGTTCATTCCATATTTTTCTCATTCTTTCCTAGCACTTATCTACGCTGCTAATTTATTCAATTTTTTTGATGTGTGGCGGGTACGATGCGCCAAATTATAAGTACGTTAAGCCAATTTAATTGCAAAACGTCATTATGACGCTATATCATCAAAACGACCTTTTATTGACAGAGAAAAATTGTAATGTGTATTTTTTAACAATTATTTTTTTACAAACGGTACCGTCCGAATGACGTCACACAGCGAGGTACACAGTTAACTTGAGCGGGTTCAGTAGTCTGGTCATAGTGATCAAGTGTTCATTCCATATTTTTCTCATTCTTTCCTAGCACTTATCTACGCTGCTAATTTATTCTATTTTTTTTATGTGTGGCGGGTACGATGCGCCAAATCTTGTTGTGTCGGGAGTTTAGTCGTGGAGTCTCCAGATCAATCTCCCTCTAGCGCAGCGTCGTTTGTTGGCGTTGGTCTTGGGTTTAACATTGCATCACCTCGCTCAACAGCCGTCATTCTTCCTATTCCTAAGTTTTTTAAGTGAATAGGCTTAATAAACTAGTGCGATTTATCATCAACGATTGCATCACTGCTTACCATCAGGCGGGATTGCAGTCAAGCACTAGTTTATAATTAGTAAAAAAAAAATATTATTAATTTTTCGGGCAAGCTCCTTTGTAGCTGCAAACAATGTCCGGAGCTGGTTTCATGCCATGTCCCACGGAAGCTGCAAAAGGTTACAAATATTAAAGCGTTATCCTTTAAATCCTGAGAGCACTGAAAACATGTAAAAAAATGTTGAAATACATGTAATGACCGTTTTCAAATATGTTATTTAAAAAAAAAAACTTAGGTATTCACTGTAAGATTTTATGTATATGTATCTATGCTTATGCTTATAAGGAACTGCCAATAAGAATACAGGGAAATCGTTCACGGATAATCTCATGATGGTTTTCAGAATGCAAATGACTGTAATTAAAATTGATCTAAATCTAGTCGCAAATTTCAAGTATTTTTGACAGATTGAGATTGGTAAACGTTTTTAGAATTAAGAGAATTGCCCCCAAGGGTTAATCTGCTGCTAAATCTAGTCGGAACTTATTTTCTTCAGCCTATAGAAGTCCACTGCTGGACAAAGGCCTCCCACAAGGCTTTCCGTGGCCTTGGAGGAGGCCTTGGAAAGGGGCCAAGCAGCAGACCGAACTTATACAATATGTAAAGAAAACCCTGTCCGATCTGTGAAAGTATTGTTAGGTATCGATAACTGATTCTACTAATGCCCACAAAAACCGGCTAAACTTAAAAAAAAATTCCCCTAAAAAAATAAATATTATTTCGCCAAAAGACTAACTAGGTAACTTACTACTAGGTAACTACTACTTACTACTAGGTAACTAGGTAACTTAATACATGTGCGGTAGTTAGGGCGGTAAGTAGGGCTTCCGCGGGCGGCGCGGGGCAAGGCACGCGGCACCTGTGACGTGGTCGCGTCGCTATTCGCTTATAATAATACCGGTGTTGTCACTTTTTTTAAAACTACCAAATTTCGGGGAAATTGGAATTAGTTCCCGGGAAAAAAGGATTATTTCAAAATTCATTAGTATTGTTACTATGATGATTATGTAAAATTTTATGTTATATTTGGTCAAGTGTTTACCTAACCTTTATTATCCTCATCGGTCGGACAGGGTTTTCTTTACATATTGTAGATAGTCTAAATATTAAAAAAAAAAACACTTACGTTGATTACCGGTCTTAGAAACACCCTGTATCAATTTAGCCGCAACCGCAGCGATTAACAAAAAGCACAGAAACAAAATCTTCATGTTTGATAAATAATAGGACAACTGTTCTGCACAAATTATTTCCTTATTGTAAGCCCCAATGTCATATGGTCCAGCCATTATAAAGTAGACTTAGTTATTTAATGAATCATGTTAAAAAAAAAACCGAAAAGACAATTAGGTATTACGTGTGGTTGGCGGGCTAAGAAACGGGCAATCCCGTGCGTGTACATCAACAATAATATCATTACCCGCAGTGTAAAAACTGCCTTATTTCAACGTACGATGAAATAATAAATATCAGTTTATATTGGCCCAATCCCAGGCAGAAACCTGTTTTTTGTGTAACCTTTCGTGCGCATACCCGCCACACATTATCCCACCCACTGCAACTCCTGAAATCCAGAATCAACAGTGGAAACCGCCAGAAAAATGTAGTCCCGGAGAAACGATTCAACTGTCTTGGGTCCCGCAACGAAATTAATTAGAAAAGAATAGCGGAGGATTAAGAAAAAAGATGTTTTTTCCACTTCCCTCCATAACAAGCAGGAGACAGAGCAGAACTAGGCCAATCGGCACAAAGGGACATTATTGCAACTGGGAGAAAATTTTATTAATGGGTCCTAAGTAGGTATATGCTGTTACAATTGATTCCATGGTTTGGAATTGGTTCTGGTCCGTATAATAAACGACTCCAAATGTACACTATCCAACATAATATTGCGTTCATTCTGCCAAAGAATACACTCCCACAAGATGTGACGTGCGCAAGTCGATCTCGCACTTGGGCCATTCTATTTTTTATAATTATAACCTACTATACCAACGCCAGGCTCCATAAAGAATAGAGGTAAACAAACCAATTTAGGGTTATCATATCACTACTCACGTATTACAAATCTCCTGTTATTTACATGATTATCGACTTTTGCATGCTAACTATTTATTAACAATTCCTATTGCAATATATTTAAATAGAATCACTAAAATAACATGCATAATAACATGGTATGTCGAAAAACCATTAAAAAGTCGACATTATTTTTACGTGATAGCCCTACAAATAAAAAAAGGTGGATGAAATCCAGGTATTCAACACATTTTGTGAAATTCAACTAATGAATACAGTTAAGGCATTTGGCAACGCGATTTTGCGTATTTTAATTACTTTCAAATCAACTGCATAGTTCACATACATTGTAAAGCTTTTAAGTATGGACTAAGTATATAATCCATACTAATATTATAAATGCGATAGTAACTCTTTGTCTGTCTGTTACGCTTTCCCGCTTAAACCTCTCAACCGATTTTGATGAAATTTGGCACAGACAATCTTTAGACCCTGAGAAAGGACATAGACTACCTTTTGTCAAAAACAATTATATCGAAAGCGAAGAATTAGATACTTTTCTAAAGTTATATGTACTTTCTAAGTATATCTTGAACACCAATGACTGAAGGTGAAGGAAAACATCTTGAGGAAACCTGGACTTTAAATCTGAATCGCCAACCCGCATTGAGCAAGCGTGGTGATTACGCTCAATCCTTCTCTGTGTGAAAGGGGACCTGAGCCCAGCAGTGGGACGATAAAAAGGTTGATGATGATGATATCAAAAGCGCGATATAACCGAATTCCACGCGGGCGAAGCCGCGGGCGGAAAGCTAGTATAATATATTTATCAAAAAATTTAATCATTTACGTCAGTCAAACTACTCGGAACTGACAAATATTCCCAATCAACCTTGAGCCTGTTGTTGTGCCCGACAGGGTCCACATGAACTAATTTTAAGAAATTACCATCTAAGAATACATGTGGAAAACAATAAAGTATTGAGCCTTAGTGCTTTAGAGATAAACTTGAAAATTGAATAAAGAAATCTGACAGATTGTAGTAGCTGGATGTGCTACACCGTCTTACGTCTACCATCATCATCAGCCTCTACTCGTACACTGCTGGACATAGGCCTCCTTCATGGCACGTCAACAAGCTCGATGTTGAACAGTTCTCCGCCAGCCACTACCAGCCACCTTTTTGATGTCGTCGCTCCATCTCGCCCAAGGGCGTCCTACGCTACGTTTGCCGAGACGCGGTCTCCACTCGAGGACTCGTTTACCCCATCGGTTCTCGTTCTTGCGGCATATGTGACCAGCCCATTGCCACTTCAGCTAGCTAACACCGTCTATACGTAATAATAATAAATAGTTTGACATTTAACTAGTTTAAGGAAAATTGTAGAATAATATTATGTGGTTTTTTGGTATGGGAAACAACAGAGGACATCTACACGTGTTCACATACGTCATCACTACATATGTAGTATAAAACAAAGTCGCTTTCTCTGTCCCTATATCCCTATGTATGCATAAAATCTTTAAAACTACGCAACGAATTTTGGTGCGTTTTTTTAGGGTTCCGTTGCCAAATGGCAAAAAACGGAACCTTTATATATTCGTCATGTCTGTCGGTCAGACCGTATGTCACAGCCATTTTTTTTCCGAAACTATAAGAGGTGTACTGTTGAAACTTGGCAGGTAGATGTATTTTGTGAACCACATTAAGATTTTGATGCAATAATAATAATAATAATAATAATAAATATTGGGGGCTCCCCATACTTAGTCTCTCATCAAACACATACGTGTGGGGTATCTATGGATAGGTCTTCAAAACTGATATAGAGGTTTCTAAAACACTTTTTTCTAAACCGAATAGTTTGCGTGACAGACGCTTCCAAAGTGCAAAAAAAGTTACTAAAGGTATAATAACAAAAAATGTGTAGAAACATTCGAGGTATTTTTAACAGATTGAGATCTGAGATTAAGATCAGACTGTGAATGTTCTTAGAATTACGAAAATTGCCTTTCGGAGTAGTGATGTAAAAAGAAAAAAAAAAAAATTTTTTTTTTCACTTTATTGAAAAAAAACTTAGCTTCGTTGTTTTATTTCTAAATTTGGCTTTTTTTCTAGCCTACGTTTTAGTTCAATTATAAATAAAATTTGTAATTTATATTATAAATCAACATATCAAAGACATGATGCGCCGACCCCAAATAAATTGGGACAAGGGCAGGAAAATGATGATTATAAATCAACATATTATTTATTAATAATTTACTAACAACAATAAATCACAATTCAATTTTAATTCTTTTTTCAATTGTTGTTGTATATCAATGAACGTTGCCAATATTTTTATGAAATGTTAGTACTATTTTATCAGAAAAGTACCGCAGGTTCAAGAATAAACCTAGACTCATATTATGTACTCTTAAGTATTATTTATATAACGGTAAATGCCTTAACAGTTTCAGATATCATGCTCTTGAAAAAAAAAAATGGTCCAGAAAAAAAAAACAATTCTTTTACAGGTTTTTTTTTTTTCAAGGTAATTTTTTCAATTAAAAAAAATTGCGGTGTTTTTGCAACACTATCTCTGGGTCCTCCAGGCCAGATCCAGTGTAGGGATCCTCCAGTCCAGAGTGTGGTTTATTCTTATCTTCATTTCAAACAATCACTCATAATTATCCATCTCTTGTTACAGTGTAATGCTAGCATGGCAGACCTTCAACGCCCTCTTCGTGATTCGAGCTGTCAGCAAGTATCTGGTAGAGATGGTGCCGGAGTATGAGCTGTGTAGGCACTTGGACGTTCAAGCTGAACGGAGGGTCGGGAATGGACCTGTGGAAAGCAGGGAGGGGCTGGATAACACGGTGAGTTTGGAAATATAGTGTATCATATTATATTTTCACTGGTCTGGTCGTGCCTCAGAAAGCATGACAAGCCGTTGGTCCCGGTTGCCATACGAACATCTAATAGCAGTCGTTACGGGTTGTTGGAGCCCTCAAAAGTCCAACAATTAGTCTAAATGCAATGCTTCGATATCGCATTCAGGGTCAGACGCTTCATGGAAAATGTCGAAGTTTAGCGAAAATCAGTAGTTAGACTGGTAAAAGCGAACCCCAGAGTCTAAAGCTGAAAAGCTTCGGATTCGACTGGGATTAACGCTGACTGCTGAGATGATGATGACGATATTCAGAAGCCCAAAAGTGTGAAGACCAAGTCTTAGCTGGGTTTATACCCACATTAGGAAATAAGCACCGTATCATTTTAACGTCCTTTAATTATTTATTTTGTTTTCAGTTTCTGTTATCTTTTTTACTTTTTATATTTTTCTACTAATACTAGTTTTCGTAAGTTTTACTATACTAACACACTATGGATTGTAAAGTCTGAATTAAAATGATTTTATTTTATTTTTTATTATATGCGTTATATGCGTGGGCTTCGCCCGCGTGGAGTTCGGTTATATTGCGCTTTTTAGATTTCCCTCGGGAACATCAAATTTTTCCAGGATAAAAGGTAGCCTATGTTCTTTCTCAGGGTCTAAAGATTGTCTGTGCCAAATTTCATCAAAATCGGTTGAGAGGTTTAAGCGGGAAAGCGTAACAGACAGACAGACAGACAGACAGATAGACAGACAGACAGAGTTACTTTCGCATTTATAATATTAGTATGGATTTAGCTGGTGGTGTATTACCAAGCAATTCGTATGTAGGGCTCAAATAGCAGTCGCTCCATGTAACATACTGATATTCAGCTGGCCATAACTTCGGCCGTCGGCAAAAGTTACCACCCACCAGACAAAGTCTTACCGTTAAGCGATTCGTCGTGTTCCAGTATGATGTCTGGTGAAGCCGTACGGATGACGGGTCTGAGCAGTTGTGTTGCGATGTGTGCCGGGTACGATGCGCCAAATGTTGTTGTGTCGGAAGTTTGGTCGTGGAGGGTCTCCAGATCAATCTACCTATGGCGCAGCAACGTTGGTCGTGTTGTTGGGATTAACATTGCATCACCTCTCTCAACTGCCGTCTTCCTAAGTGAATAGGCTCTTAATAAATTACGATTGAATCACTGCTTACTATCAGGCGGGGTCGTGTTCAAGCAACATAAAAAAGGACTTAAAATTGTCATGCTAAAACCATTTTTCCATTCCATAGCCTTCACAAGAGACATCACCATCGCCGTTGGATTCCCCCGCAAACCCGGAGGTCCCTGAGCCCCCCACGTCCCCCAAACTGACAGGGAGTGAGAGTCGAGTAGAAATGCTCATCGATGCCCTGATTGGTCTAATCATTGATGTTCCAGTCACGTAAGTATTACCAATGTAACTTTTCTAAGTTTATCTTGGACACCAGTGACTGACTAAAAGGTGAAGGAAAACATCTTGAGGAAACCTGGACTTTAAGTCTGAAATCGCCAACCCGCATTGAGCAAGCGTGGTGATTACGCTCTATCCTACTCTGTATGATAGGAGACCTGTGCCCAGCAGTGGGACGATCAAAAGGTTGATGATGAAGTATTAATACAAATTAAGTTTAAAAAGTGCTGATTCTCAGCCTAATTTGAATTAATGACTTTTGATTTTTGAATAACCGTATTTTATAGAATAGAATACATTTGCACACATCGTGGTGAATGAGTCCTTTAATGTAAAATTGTAACCACTGTATACCAAGTACTGTACGTACGACAGCAGGTCAGGCTACCCGAAACTGTCAAATATCCCCAATCAAACTTGAGCCTTATTGCTTTAGAGATAAAGTTGAAAATCTACTACAGAAATCTGACAGATTGTAGTAGCTTGATGTGCTGTCGTCTGTACTTAAATTTAAAAAAAATGTTCTTTTAACAGGGACAACACATACTACCTTCACCTAGAATGCATAAACACGATGCTGGTGCTCATGTCTGTGTATATGTTTGCTGGTGTGCACGGACAGACCAGACTGGTCGACACTTCTTTGATATACAGGTAAGCTACGAGTATTATACAGGGAAACTTTTTTTCGATTGTGTAAAAACAAATGGGTGGCTCAGAATCAATAACAGAACAAATCTGCATTAATAGTTTAAAATAAAAAATCATGTTTTTGTCCGATCTAAAATCAGCAAATGAGAGACAGCAATTATTCATATCAATATCGCAGTATTAGCATATGGCCGCGTAGTGAACATGCGGGCGGCGCGGGCGCGCGGGGGTCCTGTCATGTTCCCGCCGTCCCCACTCCGCCGACAGTGAATGGGACCGCATGCGGTGACCATAACATCGATTTCATAATAAACATCTTTCGTTATCAATAACTATTTTTTTATTTTTGTACTAAAACATACCAAAGTAATAATATTTTTATCTATAAAACTTATTTAGCTATAAGTTGACAAAGTTTGCGCACTGGATAAAATTTTATCCTGTATACACGTTTTTATTCTCAGGTGTACAAATAGTTTCCGCCGTTTTACAGAAGATGTCCTCACTAAGAGGTTTCGTTGAAATTGTCAGATGTAAAATGTGATAACGTAAGTTCGGACATCTGGTTATTAACATACAACAATAAATGTAGTGACACATCTGCAGAACGTACGGCGCCGAAAGCTCAGCGGCTGAAGCGTCAGTCGCAATATTCAGTTGTTATGACAAATCAAACGGTCAAACACGGCGTCTTGTTCAGCGCGCTACGCGACGGAAAGTTACGTGGCGTCATCGTCAGTCTGTCTGTGTCGACACTTTATGGTGTGGGCTTTTTGTGACGTACCTGAATTGCCCAGAAAAATTGATCTAATTAGAATATTAGCTGTTATAGAGGGCTTAGAAAACGTTGCCGCTCTTCGTTACCGCCACGCGTGCGATGCACAACACACGCCGAACGTTCAGCTACACCCGCCGAACTTTCGGTCGCGCAACGCATCGCGTGATGTGTCGCTTGCTATGCAAAATACATTAAATGTTTTAGGAAAGGAGTTTTAGGAAGGAAGGTTAGGCCCTACGCCGAACGCGGCGTAATTGCGGCTGATGTGTCATAGAGTACTTGAAATACACTGCGAGCGTATTTAGCAGAACTTTCGGCGCCGTACGTTCCGCAGATGTGTCGCGACACTTAGAGTATTAGTGACTCTGTATCAGTATCACATATTTATTTTTGTGCAAAAATGTCAAGGTTTGTGCCGAATAAGCGTCATTAGCGGAAACTTTTGTTATATCTTTAATTTGAAGAAATCTGCAGCTGAGGCCCATCGATTGCTTGTAGAAGGTTATGGTGAAGCTGCTTTAAGAGAGAGAAGTTGTCGTGGATGGTTTCAAAAGTTTAGAAACTGTGAAGACAAAGAACGTAGTGGAAGACCGAAATCGTACGAAGACATGGAATTGGAAACATTATTGGAGGAAGATAGAAGGAAGAGGAAAGACGCGCTCATTACTACTCCAGATATGACAAAGTAATTATCCTACATGATAATGCTCGCCAGCCTTTCGGTGTTCTATAGGATGCATTTCGGGGAGTGTGCGATGGAATTGCATGATTTAATTCCCCCATCTCCGTTCCACCAGCGGACAACCCGTCGTACGGCTGGTTTCCATCCTTGCGTTGTTAACGCTACTACGATCCGGACGAAGCGTTTCGCCACCACCTTTAAACCGCGTACATCGAGGGACTGGAATAATTTGCCAGCGGCGGTGTTTCCGTCGGACTACAATTTGAGTGTCTTCAAGGCTAGAGTGAATAGGCTCTTAATAAACTAGTGCGCTTTACCATCAACGATTGCGTCACTGCTTACCATCAGGCAGGATTGCGGTCAAGCGCTGTTTTATAATATGCAAAAAAAAAAAGTTAGAAGGAAGAGGAAAAACGCGGCCATTACTACTCCAGATATGACAAAATTGTTATTCGCCTACATGATAATGCTCGTCAAAACGTTCGAAAAACGGCGGTAACTTATTTGTACACCTTTTAATACATTATGCTCTGTCCCTCGATGTATGCGGTATAAAAGAAAACGTGAAACGCTTTATTTTTCTTTTTTTGACTGCGGTCCCGCCTGATGGTAAGCAGTGATGCAATCGTTGATGGTAAAGCGCACTAGTTTATAAGGCTATTCACTTAAAAAACTTAGGAATGGGAAGGAAGACGGCAGTTGAGTAAGGTGATGCAATGTTAAACCCAAGACCAACACGACCAAACGATGCTGCGCTAGAGGGTGATTGATCTGGAGACTCTTCACGACCAAACTCCCGACACAACAACATTTGGCGCATCGTACCCGCCACACATCGCAACACAACTGCTCAGACCCGTCCTCCGTACGGCTTCACCAGACATCATGCCGGAACAGGACAAATCGCTTGGCGGCAAGATTTTGTCTGGTGGGTGGTAACTTCTGCCGGCAGCCGATGTTATGGCTTTGTCCGGACCGTTTAATTTAGTTGTTTTTTTTTTTTTTTTGTATATTTTGCTATCAAAAAGTCCAGGTTTTGTACCTTCTTCTTCTTCAGCCTATAGATGTCCACTGCTGGAGAAAGGCCTCCCCCAAGGTTTTCCACGCTGACCGGTCTTGTACTGCCCGCGACCTTCACCAGGTCATCGGTCCACTTTGTTGGGGGCCTCCCTACGCTGTGTCTTCCAGTACGTGACCGCCACTCCAGAACCTTACTGCCCCATCGGCCATCGGTTCTACGAGCAATGTGCCCTGCCCACTGCCACTTAAGTTTAGCGATTCTCAGAGCTATGTCGGTGACTTTGGTTCATCTAAGGATTTCCTCATTTCTGATTCGATCACGCAGAGAAACTCCGAGCATAGCTCCTTCCATTGCCCTTTGTGTGACTCTGAGCCTTTTTCTGAGGTTTTGTACCTAAATTGAATTAAAATTGTCGTTTTATTTCAGAACTCTCTTCCAAGGCCGCTACGGTATGCACGCTCCTCTTCTAGTGAAGACTTTGCTCAACAATCTTTCGAGCATGCTCGCAGCGCCACCAAGCATGTTCGGCGCACACGCCGGCGGCGGCAGTCTACTTATAAACTTTGCTTGTAAGTGCTTTAATAATAACAATATCTAGAATACTCTTGTCTCACTGGACTGCGACAGCCTCCGTGACGTAGCGGTAGCAAACGCGGCCGCTGCCCTATGAGGCGCAGTTTCGATCCCCTCACAGTGCAAATATTTGTATGCATGAATATTAATATTTGCACTGGTCTGGTCGTGCCTCGGAAAGCACGTTAAGCCTTTGGTCCCAGTTGCCATATGAACATCTAGTGGCAGTCGTTACGGGTTGCTGGAACCCTCAAAAGTCCAACAATTGTTCTAACTGGAATGCTTCGATATCGTCTTCGGGTTGTGGAGGTCAGACGGCAGTCGCTTCATGGAAAATATCGAAGTTTAGCCAAAATCAGCAGTTAGACTGGTAAACCGAACCCTAGAGTTCAAAGTTGAAAAAGCTTCGGATGCGACTGGGATTAACGCCGAGATGATGATGGTGATAATGATGATTTACTTGTGGTAACCTTAAGGTGTGGGTGAAGACGCACACCCATTTCCGACGTGTTCACAGCGAGTTACCACAAGTTATGCATTTGCGTCGTTTGTCCTGAAATTAATTTATTGGGAAAAGAACAGAGCTTCCAGAGTTCGCCGGCCATGACTATCAAATCGAATATAAAAAGATTCAAGGCGCTCTTCAATAGCCGCGATGTTTCCATAAAGTGAACTCTATTGTCTAGTATCTAGGAGTTAAAGTTAGTATTATAAGTTTTATTATTAGTATTAGTATTATAAGTATGTATTATAAGTTTGCATTAAGTTTACTCTACCTCACGTGAGGCAGGTGGAAACTAAAGTGTTGATAAAGGGCGAAGAATTGAAATCTGACGACAGCACAGTGTTCTTGGGTATAACTCTGGATGCTAAGCTTCAATGGGGTTCACATAATATAGGAAAATTGTCAAAAAAGCTAAGTTCTGCTGCATACGCAGTTAGAACAATTCGTAATTTGACTGATGTTGAGACGGCCCGTTTAGTGTACTTTGGCTATTTCCACAGCGTAATGTCGTACGGCATTCTGTTGTGGGGAATTGCCGCCGATATTCAAACAATATTTGTTTTGCAGAAACGAGTTGTTCGTGCAATTTATAAATTAAGTCCGAGACACTCTCTCAGAGAAAAATTTAAAGAGATTAATGTACTGACCGTGCCGTCTCAATATATTTATGAAAATCTTTTGTATGCTCATAAAAACATAAAATTGTTTAAAAAATACAGTGATGTCCATGATATAAATACTAGGAACAGGCACAAATTTATTGTACCTATAACAAGGCTCAAGAAAATAGGTGGCTCTTTCAAATGCCAATGTATACATTTTTACAATGGACTTCCAGAGGTGGTTCAAGATCTGAGCCTGAATAAATTCAAATCCTTCATTAAACGTAAGTTGTGTCAGAAAGCATTTTATAGTGTGAAGGATTATATTGAAGACAAAAAGGCTTGGGCTTGAGCTGCGTCCGATTTCTATACAATGATTGTTCTTTGATTTTTCCTCTTGTAGTTTTAATATGTAATTGTTTATGTTATTTATTCAAAGCCTGTATTACACACTATGTAGCCAAGCATATTGTACGTTAAGGAATTGTATCGCTGACAGAGGTGTTTGGCACTTGTACAGCTACACAGGAGCTAAACTTTCCACAGATTCGGGAACACTGTTGGAGCTGCTGAACCTTGGACAAAACTATCTTAGCATTGTGTAGATTCAATTTCTTAGTATTGTATAATTTCATGGCAAACGTGTGAGCACAATGTACGAATGTGCTGTAAGGCATTTATTTGTTGGGTTAGTCTTTTTTATTGACTTAATTGTGCTCTGGCTGTTGAGAGTATGTCATGCTCACTCAAATGTCTCGCTGATGGTGGCGTGTGTTTTGGGTCATTGGGTTCCCTTGGATATGGTTGAGCTGAATGATGCTGATCCATACGTCATGTTCGTGAACGGACGCCGTCGGAGGGGACTGGTCATCTGTTAGCTGCCACGGCGTATTTTAATTTCTGAATTGATTTTTGTATGTTTTCCATAATGGACGCTCTCAGCGTACAATATATTTCTGCATCGTTCTCACGCGGTTGATTTCAAAATGAATGATGTAATCAAATATTTGTAACAATAGCTTAAAAATTTAAAAGAGTGTCCATGGAGTTTCTTGTCCGTTCTTCTCCATAGGTACCTACTCTTTGGAATGGGCGACTAGCTTCATCTTATTGACTGATCGACCTTCTGACAATTCAAAAGTGCCTGTAACTGGTTTATTTGAAATAAATGATTTGATTTGATTTGAGTATTTTATGAACTTATACAACTTTATTTTTTGTTTATGCGAATCCCGAAACACGTGTCCAGTATTTTTAAGTAAAGAATTAATGTACAAAATTTCAAAAAGATATCATGAAAATCCGCAAAGTGATGAGCTTGTTATCCTACTTGGCTGCCCCAACAAAATATGGTCAACGCTCCGCTCGGGCGGGTAAGCGGTGCGTTGACCTGTAGCGTCAACTATAGCGCGGGCGTGCGCAGTACTATGATCTTCCTTAAGCTGCGTGACGCGTTAGGTAACCACACTGCAACAATTTCTTAATGTACATATTTGGGAAAAAATATAACATGATGTAAAAATTATTGGAATCGATACAGTTTCTTATTCCGAACAAACTGTATTCAGGTTTCGTATAAACAAAAAAAAAATCCATACTAATATTATAAACGCGAAAGTAACTCTGTCTGTCTGTTACGCTTTCCCGCTTAAACCTCTCAACCTGATTTTGATGAAATTTGGCACGGACAATATTTAGACCCTGAGAAAGGACATAGGCTACCTTTTATCCCGGAAAAATTTGATATTCCCGAGGGAAATCTAAAAAGCACGATATAACCGAACTTCACGCGGGCGAAGCCGCGGGCGGAAAGCTAGTGTTGTATAAAGAAAGAAAAATGCGTTTTTTGGCTTTACAGCAAAATGTGGGCGAAATCGCGGGACGTAGCTATGGGCTAATGTAGACGAAGCCTGCTAGTTATCGTTCCCTTCCCTTCTTGTATAAACTAAGGATTACAATGAAAAAAAAAAAAACTTTTTTTTTCAGCCGGCCTTTGGAACATGATAACCTTCAACTCCACATCACGTCAAACGATCTACACGAATCCCCCTCTAGATAGACAGGAGTTACAGGAGCGAGTGAAAAAGGAACACCCTGTAGCCAACCAGTCGTGTCTCCTACTACTGACGCTAGCCAATCATTGTATGAATGATGATAATTTATATAGGAATGCGTTGTTATGCTGTGAGGATACGGCAGGTAAGAACACCTCCTTATGTGAAGTCGGTTAAAAATAGTAATTTGCTGTAAAAAAAAATTGTTAGGTTTAGTGTGGTGGTAGGCCATAACATCGGCTGCCGGCAGAAGTTACCACCCACCAGACAAAGTCTTGCCGCCAAGCAACCGTCGTGCTCCGGCATGATGTCTGGTGAAGCTGTACCGAGGACGGGTCTGAGCAGTTGTGTTGCGATGTGTGGCTGGTACGATGCGCCAAATGTTGTTGTGTCGGGAGTTTGGTCGTGGAGGGTCTCCAGGTTAATCTCCCTCTGGTGCAGCAGCGTTGGTCGTGTTGTTGGGTTTAACATTGCATCACCTCGCTCAACTGCCATCTTCCTTCCTACTCTTTCCTACGATTTGGTTCAAAGCCATGATGTGGCCACTGGCCACATGGCTTTGAACCAAATCTTCCTCCGTGTTCGGTCCGCGCGGCCGTCTTTTCGACATGAATAATTCATAATGTGACATTGGCTAAATGCACAAATCGTGCGAAGCCATAAGAGAAAGAAAGAAGAACTTTTGAAGATTTTTATTTTACTTGACATTGGCACAAAGTCACAACTAGTGCCACACTACAAAAAAAAAACAGATGTCAGGACTAAGTGACGTGGTTTACGAAGACCGATGAAGACCTCCTGGTTCAGGGTCAGGGTTGGTTAAAAAAGAAGCCGTGGCCCTGACCATCGCACAGGCAAGTGAAGAAACACGGGTGGATTCCGCTCCGCCCTGAGCGGGGGAAGTCATTTGATGATTTCCCACCCAACAAAAAAAAAAGGGGAGGGAGATTGATCTGGAGACCCTCCACCACCAAACTCCCGACACAACAACATTTGGCGCAACGTATCCGGCACACATCGCAACACAACTGCTCAGACCCGTCCTCCGTACGGCTTCACCAGACATCCCTATTTCAAACATTTTTGTAACTTTTCAACAGTGTTGATCTCTCTGGCTGAAATCAACTTAATTGTCATTGAAATAAAGTTAATAATTGTTTAATTTGAAATGTAATGTAATGCAATCGTTTATTATGCAAGTAGGATCACTGATCACTATTACACGTCATATTTTTTACATGCTCTTTATTAGCTTCACTTGTATGGTTGCTTGTTTGCTTGCTGGTTTGCTTGTTTGTTTTTCCGTCTCTAACTCTTTGGACTACGACTACGAGTGAGCGGCTCATTACTGTAAAATGTCCCACCGTTTTCAATACGTTCGTTCGTTCGTTTTTTATTAAAAAAGAATATCGAACTAAAAAGTTGAAAATAAATATAGTTTAAAAAACTAAAAAAACATGCTTTTAAAAAATATCACACTAAAAAGTTAAAAATATTTTTAAAAAAAAAGCGTGAGGCGCTTAATATACAAGAATTATGGCACTAAGCGCCTCACGCTTTTTTAAAATTATTTTTAACTTTTTAATTTGATATTTTTAAAAGCATGTTTTTTAGTTTTTTAAACTATATTTTTTAAACTAGCGGGAGCCGGCATTTCCTAACTGATTACATCTGAGAAAAAAAGCCGAAACAAACTCCTGAGTTTGTTTCGGCAAATAAAAAGACTATGATCCCTGGATCATCGTCTTTCTTCAAATCCAGACATTAAAAATGAAGAAACTTTAAGTATTGTATTTTCATCATTCGTTTCTTTAATTAATTAATTTAATTTTTTTATTTGTAGAAACAACAGCAACTACACCGCATAAGGAAACAAACGGTGGGTCACAAGTGACGCCGCCGAGAATCGACATGGCAGCGGTAAGTTTAGCGTTACACATTTATTTTCCTCTTTTAGATTTAGATCACAGAAGAGAACTTAACAGAATACTATTTTAAACAATGTTTGAAGACAAAAATCTTCAACCAGTGCGTCCTACCCGTCATGACTTACGGAGCCGAGACGTGGACACTAACGGTCAGACTAGTCCATAAGTTTAAAGTCACTCAGCGAGCTATGGAGCGGGCTATATTGGGCGTCTCTCTGAAGGACCGCATCGGAAATGAGGTGATCCGACAGAGAACCAGAGTCACCGACATAGCTGAGAGGATTAGCAAGCTGAAGTGGCAATGGGCTGGTCACATATGCCGCAGGACCGACAACCGTTGGGGTAAACGAGTCCTCGAGTGGAGACCGCATCTCGGCAAACGTAGCGTGGGACGCCCTTGACGCGACGACATCAAAAAGGTAGCTGGTAGTGGCTGGCGGAGAACTGCTCAGGATCGAGCTTGTTGGCGTGCCATGAAGGAGGCCTATGTCCAGCAGTGGACGAGTAGGGGCTGATGATGATGATGATTTTAAACAATATTATGTAGGATCGCAGGCGGATTAAAAAAAAATCACTTTTTTTGTTACTCACAAATAGTCCGCATACCAATTTTTAGCATTCTACCTTGAAAATTGAGGAATGCTCTATACCAACTTCCATCCCCCATTGTGGGAAAGTGGGGTGTTAGAAAGAGACAAAAGTAGCCTATGTCACTCTCCATCCCTTCAATTATCGCCATTTAAAAAATCACGGCAAATTATCGTTCCGTTCTGCCGTGAATGACGGTCAAACAAACAGGGACCCTAGTCTGCTCCAATAGTATCAGAATAGTCGATCAGTGATCTCATAATGATCGATTTTGACAATTTTAGTAATCTACTAACAAAATGGCGACATTATGACTTTCTAGTGGTCAATCACTGACGCTCCATTCCGCATAATAAATGTTCAAATTGTGTAATTTTTGGAAAAATCTTTCTACTAACAGGTTTTATAATAATGGCAATACGGCAATGTCATTCTATTACCACTCCATAACGAGACGACTGACCGATCATTGATCGATCATTATGTATTTAGTAGATTACGAACTTTAGCACAATGACAATGGAATCGTGTTGGAATGACAAATTTATTAAAATACCAGACTAAGGTGCGTATTCCAGAAGGAAACTCAAGCATTGATCTCTGCTTAAACATTACTTAAAACTAGTTTCAACCAATCAAATGGCTTGAAACGAGACTTAAGTAGAGCTTGAGTTTTGAGTGACGTTCTATAATACGGACCTAAGCCCCCAGACAGTCTCCCGTAGCGGTAGCGAACGCGGCCGCTGCGCAAGGAGGCGCGGGTTCGATCGATCCCCGCGCAGAGCAAATATTTGTATGCATGAATATGAATATTTGCACTGGTCTGGTCGTGCCTCGGAAAGCACGTTAAGCCGTTGGTCCCGGTTGCCATACGAACATCTAGTGGCAGTCATTACGGGTTGTTGGAGCCCTCAAAAGTCCAACAATTGGTCTAGCTGCAATGCTTCGATATCGCCTTCGGGTTGTTTAGGTCAGACGGCAGTCGCTTCACCGAAAATATCGAAGTTTAGCCAAAATCAGCGGTTACACTGGTAAAGCGGACCCCGGACTCCAATGCTAAAAAGCTTCGGATGCAGATGACTAGGGCCCCAGACACATACATACTTTCCCATTTATGATATTGGAACGGATTGTTTGTTACAGCTCCACAAAGCTCTATGCGCGACCGCTGGCTGCGAACACTCAACATTACTCCTATATCTCATGCTGCACTCCTGCAACGCCTACAAACGACACATCAGTAACGTGGCGCAGATTGATCAATTGGTCAGTATTTTGTTATTATTATTATGTTATCAGGAGGGATCGCCATCAACCATAACTTCCCTCCTGCTGGTAAAAAATCGTTGATGGTAAAGCCCACTAGTTTTTTTAAGAGCCTATTCACTCTAGCCTTGAAGACACTCCAAGTCCATCGGAAACATCGCCGCGGGCAAATTGTTCCAGTCCCTCGATCTACGCGGTATAAAAGAGGAAGCGAAACGCTTCGTCCGAATCGTAGTGGTGTTACCAACGTTAGGGTGGAAACTCGCCGTGCGACGGGTCGTCCGATGGTGGAACGGTGATGGGGGAATTAAATCATGCAATTCCCTTGCACACTCCCCAAAATGCATCCTATAGAACACCGAAAGGCTGGCTGCTCTACGTCTGTGTTCTAGGCTTTGGAGACCGTTTTAAGCTTAACTGAAGTGTTTGTTCCACAGATAGTGCCAATCCTGCAAGTGCTGTACAACGCGCCGGACAACAACAACCATCACATCTACATGTCCCTGATAGTGCTGCTGATATTGACTGAAGATGACGCGCTGATCAAGAACGTGCATTTAATTGTAAGTACTATCTGAACTGAACTCATGGTGGCCAAGTGGTTAAAACAGCAGCCTCTCAGATCCCAGGTCAGGCAAGTACCAATGTAACTTTTCGTAAGGTATAAAGGGTGTATCCGACATCGACGCACAAACGAGTACCATTGATCTAGTACATGATTCTGAACCCCCCAGTGGTGGAATATTTCGTCGGCTTTTTCATGATTTAAAAAACATATATGTATGTAGTTTTTTTTTTCACTGCAGACTGTTCACTTTTGCTATACTTTTATAACCCAATAAGATTTTAAAGTAAAAATTAAATAATTCGCTAATTACATAAAAAAGCGCAATGAAAACAAAACCCGAAAAACTATCTAATCAGCTGATTTAATAGAGTTCACATCAGGGATCAACGTCATACCTACAAACCCGCACGGCGGCACGCTTGCAACGTTCAAAATCCGAGCCGACACTTTTTTTTAAACACTGTGTATTCTGTAACTGTTCATTAACGACATAAATGACTATCATAATTATATTAGTGGCATGCGGTCTAGCCTTTTCGCGAAGTTTGCGTTACGATGTCAGATACACCCTGTATGTACTTCCTAAGTAAGTATGTCTTGGACATCAATGACTGATTACAGGGTGAAGGAAAACATCTTGAGGAAACCTAGACTTTAAGTCTGAAATCACCAACCCGCATTGAGCAACCGTGGTGATTACACTCAATCTTTATCTGTATGAGAGGAGGCCTGTGCCCAGCAGTGGGACTATAAAAAGGGTGATGATTATAACTGTCTGAACTGTGAAGGAAACATTTATATCTTGTACTCCATCGTAGTTAGGTGAAGGTCAATTAAATCTCCACGTGATTTGGTTAACAGACTGTTAAAGCATGCAACCATTCTTACATCAAGCACATTCGAATTCCCCGGTTCCTTCCCATCCAATCAACCGTTTATTTACTTGACAACATTAAGTTTGTCGCTCAATATATTTCTGGCTTAAAGGCCTAGAAATTAAGCCAGAAAAACTTCAAGAAAAAACCAACTTCTCTCTGCTACGCCACATCATCAAAAAAAGCTTCATGGCATGCGCCGGCCGGCTATCATAAAAATTCTATAAATCACCCTTGAATCCAACAACAAAGTGACCAGTGAACATCTGTGGAGGCCTCCATCACAACCCGGAGAGTGCAGCGCTCTAAATCCAGTAAGTCCTTTTCCCATTTTGATTCTGCTTGAATGTAATTTCCCAGAAAACGCGCCTAAGATACGCAGTTCAGCTATCGAAGAAAATATCAGTACCATTATCAAACACAGACTAAACGTAAAGCGTACTACATACCGAAGGCCGATGAGGCAGTATCACTGACCTCTATAATTACCACTGGACAGGCTGTTCCGTAAGTTTGACAGCTATATTTTTGTGCCTATTTGAAGCGCCACTAGCGAGTGTCCACAGAACTAATTTTGACGTATATTGTAAATAGGGACACGGTATCGAATAGAAAGTATCGATACTTTACTCATGAGTAGTATCGATAAAAAAGTATCGTACTCGTAAAAGTATCGGTACAAAAGTATCGATACCTCAAAGTATCGAGTACTTTTCTCAAGCAGGGGTCTACGCCATAGGTATGTTAGTAGGGACACGGCATCAAATAGAAAGTACCGATCAAGAGTTATCGATATATTTTGTTCGTTGATGTCGACATCACTAGTTTTAGTACCACGGACACTCGCTACGTTCGACAGCGCCAAAATAGTGATTATCAAACAGGCACAAAAACACTTTGACAGCCGCCTGTCCAGTGGCAATTATAGAGGTCAATGGGCAGTATGGTTCTGGACTGGACCACGTACCGGAAGATACAGCATAGGTTGGCCCCCAACAAGGTGAACCGATGACCTGGTGAAGGTCGCAGGAAACCAATGAATGCGGGCAGCAGCCCGGCGGCACAGCCCGCCGACACAACCCGGTGGCTTATGTTGAAAGAAACATGTCGGCAACCTTCACCAGCGCGTGTTTCCCGCAAGCGCTCAGTTGTCCGGGGACATTTCAGCTATAGTGGACGGCCTCCGTGGTGTAGCTGTAGCGAATGCAGCCGCTGCACAAGGAGGCGCGGTGCATTTGCACTGCGCGGGGATCGAACCCCGCGCAGAAATATTTATTTGTATGCATGAATATTCATATTCTTGCACTGGTCGTGC
Organism: Sesamia nonagrioides; assembly: GCA_017933935.1. NCBI lineage: Eukaryota > Metazoa > Arthropoda > Insecta > Lepidoptera > Noctuidae > Sesamia > Sesamia nonagrioides. Next base: position 248,498 of record JADWQK010000160.1, read on the forward strand.
CTCGGAAAGCACGTTAAGCCGTTGGTCCCGGTTGCCATACGAACACCTAGTGGTAGTCGTTACAGGTTGTTGGAGCCCTCAAAAGTCCAACAATTGGTCTAACTGCAATGCTTCGATATCGCCTTCGGGTTGTGGAGGTCAGACGGCAGTCGCTTCACGGAAAATATCGAAGTTTAGCCAAAATCAGCAGTTAGACTGGTAAAGCGGACCCCAGACTCCAAAGCTGAATGGCTTCAGATGCGATTGGGATTAATGCTGAGATGATGATGATGATTTCAGCTGTAGTGACGTGCAAATATGACGTGTATTTTAACTGCCAAATAAGTTTCTGATGTCGGGCCGCCGACATGCCGCCGGCAAAATGTTGCCAACATATGCCGCCGGGCTTTTGTGTGTAGAGCCCTTAATACCAGCCACTTTGAAAAAAACTGAAATTGGCCTTGACTTTGAAAAAGGCTGCCTCACTCTGCGCACGCGCCTAGTGTATGATCTACCGTGAACCGCGTTAATATAACACACTGCAACAATAGGGATGTTTCCTGGATAAAAAAAAAATGATTATATTTAGTCCGTCATTCAGATTAAAGAAAAATATTGGATACGTATATTTTGTTTTATCAAATCAATAAAAATTGACAAATATAAAAGGAATCAAAGATCAGGAGTGGTGGCTGGTGACGTCACTGGTCGCTAAAAAGTGTAGCGTGCAGTGACGTCACACGAGTTTTCAACGCGCTGCATCGTCAATTTTTTTTTGTTTATATGAAAAAAGAAAAATACGTGTGTTTTTTTTTGCAATATGGCTGATGGACTAATTATTGTTTTTTAGTCAATCCTTATTCACAAACTAAGATACATTTAAATTTCCTCGCTAAAAAGTGTAGCGAGGAGTGACGTCATCAGTCCCCACTCCTACCCCCTAATCGACGAACACATTTTTGTCAAATGATTGCGACTAGTTGGGATCGTTTGGACCAATGGGCGGGCCGATCGATCCCAACTGATCCCAACTAGTCTTTTTATGCGTTTTAAAAAGAACATATACGTATACAATATTTTTCTATAATCTGAATGATGGACTAAATAGATTTAATTTCTTTTACCCAATAAACACCCCTACGTGAGGCACTAACCTAAGTACCTTTTGTCCACAGATGCTAAAAAATCTAACCTGGTATACAGAGCGCGCTATCTCCGAGATATCCCTGGGAGGTCTGATGGTGCTGGTGATCCTGCGCGCGCTGCAGTACAACATGGTGCGAGTTAGAGACAAGTACCTGCATACCAACTGCCTCGCCGCCATCGCTAACATGAGCTGTGGGTTATACTTCTTCTTCTTCTTCTCAGCTTATAGAGGCCCACTGCTGGACAAAGGCCTCCTCCAAGGCTTTCATTCCGTTGGGAGGGGTTTACCATAATTCCTACGCCTGGCAGACGGGTTGGGGATCGCAGTACTTTGATATTCCATAGGAGAAGCGCTGCTACCCGCTTACCTGGTGAGAGTTCCCTTAGTCGCCTCTTACGACACCCACTGGAGGATATGAGTTGATACTATTCTAAGCCCGGTACCACACGGGTCGGGTGGGTTACCCTTATCCATACTAATATTTTATATACGATAGTATCTCTGTCTGTCTGTCTGTCTGTCCGGCTTTCACGCCAAAACTACTGAACCGATTGTAATGAAATTTGGTACACAGATAGTCTAGAGCCTGTGAAAGGACATAGGCTATAAAACTTTCCGCTATGACTAATAGGAGCAGAGCAGGAACAAAAAATGTTGCGAAAACGGTAGCTAACGCGGACGTACATATTGCTCCCATAATTATAACAGGCGCTTATTTTATATCGACTGGGATCTTTCAGTCCGAAGCTTACGCGGGTGAAACCGCGGGGCACACCTAGTCATATTATAAACTAGCGACCCGCCTCTGCTTCTCACGGGTACAATGCTGAGACTAAATACACTACAGAAAAACTGTGTACGTTGTATATAAAAACATAGCGGCCAGCTGCTGCCGCCGCCCCAGCCGGTCGGTACCGCCGCAAACGCTACGTCCCGCAATTTTTAAATCTGTAATATCTTCGAAAATATTAATTTAAATCATATACTGTAAATGGCCATATAGATCTATATTAAATCAACAATGTATTTAAGTTATTTATTTGGATAAGGATTAATGCCGTATCTGTTAAAATCGCTTCGAAAATTAGCCATTATTTGTCGTAAAAAATAAATGACAAAAAATGATATTGTGGGATATCCATAAGAGACATGGCAACACAACTGCTTAGACCCGTCCAAATTCACGGCTGCCGGTAGAAGTTTTTTTTTTTAAATAATTATAAACTAGTGCTTAAGCACTAAGCAGTGATGCAATCGTTGATGGTAAAGCGCACTAGTTTATTAAGCCTATTCACTTAAAAAACTAAGTAATAGGAAGGATGACGGAAGCGAGGTGATGCAATGTTAAACCCAAGACCAACACGACCAAACAATGCTGCGCTAGAGGTAGATTGATCTGGAGACTCTCCAAGACCAAACTCCCGACACAACTACATTTGGCGCATCGTACCCGCCACACATCGCAACACAACTGCTCAGACCCGTCCACCGTACGGCTTCACCAGACATCATGCCGGAACACAACGAATCGCTTGGCGATATTATGGCCTACCACTGAGAAAAAAAGTGTTCCGTCATAAAACTACACAATCATGTTCGGTTAGCTACTTGCTCATTATATTATGGTTTATGATTTTTTTTAGGTGAATTCAGAAATCTGCATCCCTACGTAGCGCAGAGGTTAATATCTCTGTTTGAAACCTTGACGAAACGAAGAGCAAGACTATACAGCGAGCTTGATGAAGGTAAGTCATTTAACCAACCCGCAACCCTGACTCAGGAGGCATCGGTCTTCGTGGACCCCGTCACTTAGTGTTGACATCTCTATGAGGCGCGCGTGAAATCAATCCCTGGACTTATTGATATTAATAATCCTATGAACTTAGCAAATTCTCGAATTGTAAGAGTCTAAAAACCATTTTTGTTTAACCGACTTCAAAAAGGAGGAGGTTACTGAATTCCTCCATATATACATTTTCTTTTTTTTGTCTACACAAAATAAAATACATAAGGATATGACCAAAGTACAAAGGTGCTGCTTTTTTCTTAAGAAATTTCTTCCAGCAGACCTGCGAAAGGAGAAGTAAAACAGAAATGTGGACAATAGTGTGTTAGAACAAAGTATAGGTATAGTATAGGTAAGTATAAAAGTAATAATATTAAATACTAGCGACCTGCCCCTGGGTGTAATGTTGATACTAAATACACTATAGAAAAACTGTGAACGTTGTATAAAAAACTTAGCAGTCCGCAGCTCCCGCCATACCGGCGGGTCGGTACCGCCGCAAACGCGACGCTCCGCAATTTTTTTAATCTGCAATATCTTCGACAATATTCATTTAAATCGTATGCCACAATACAGTATGTAAAGAAAACCCTGTCCGACCCATAAGGATAATAAAGATTAGGTAAACACATGACCAAATATAATATAAAATTTTACGTTATCATCATAGTAACAATACTGATGAATTTTGAAATAATCTTATTTTCCCACAAATTAATTCCTTCTTCCTTGAAATTTGGTAATTTAAAAAAAAAAGTGACAACACCATTTTGACGATATTCTTATGAGCGATGCGACCGCATGCCCTGCCTCCCTTCGCCCGCGGATGTATTGCCAACCGTAACTTGAACTTTTTTTTTAAGTTTAGCCTGGCTTTGTAGGCATTAGTAGAATCAGTTATCGATACCAAACAATACCTTCACGGATCGGACAGGGTTTTCTTTACATATTTTATAATATTTATATATATGTATAATACATATCTAATATTTTAATATATAATATTTTTCAGCCGGTGACACAAGTAGTTTAGAGCTTCCACATCATCTCGAAGAAAAAGTAGAAGAAATCGTAAGTTTGCCCTTTTTTTAACTCTCCTCCAGACTATGAACTACCATTGTATCGTGGATGTGTTAACAAACATTTAAATTAACATACACAAACATTCAGACCTGCACCCTAATTGCGGAACCCACTATAGGGTACTTGACTAAAAAAAACTAATTAGTCCGTCAGTCAAATTTCCAAAAAATACTAGACACGTATTTTTTCTTTTTCATATAAACAAAAAATGAAGACGACACAGTGAGTTGATAACTCGAGTGACGTCACTGCACGCTACACTTTTTAGCGGCCAGTGACGTTACCAGCCACCACTCCTGCTTGGGCCTGTAGCCAATGTAACATCGCTTCGTAGCGAAGCGAAATCGAGTAACAAACCAACCAATGGCCCGAACGATTGACCACGTGATTTATCGCGTCGCGTGGTCTATCGTTCTCGCCATTGGTTGGTTTGGTTTTCGATTTCGCTTCGCTACGAAGCGATGTTACATTGGCTACAGGCCCTGATCTTTTATTGATTTGATAAAATAAAATATACGTATCCAATATTTCTCTATAATCTGAATGACGGACTAAATAGAATCATTTTATTTACCCAGGAAACATCCCTATTATTAGTTGGAATCATTTCGAAGAATGTTGCCAATCCATTGCTCCATATGTTGGAAAAATGTGTCTGTTCAACAATGTAAATAACGGAATGAATGTTGTTGAACTGTTAAAATGAAACCCATTGCTACTGGTAGTCATCATCATCATCATCCTAGCGTTAATCCCAGTCGCAGCCCATCCGCAGCCTTTTCAGCATTGGAGTCTGGGGTCCGCTTTACCAGTCCAACTGCTGCCGTCTGACCTCCACAACCCGAAGGCGACATCGAAGCATTGCAGTTAGACCAATTGTTGGACTTTTGAGGGCTCCAACAACCCGTAACGACTGCCACTAGATGTTCGTATGGCAACCGGGACCAACGGCTTAACGTGCTTTCCGAGGAACGACCAGACCAGTGCAAATATTCATATTCATGCATACAAATACTTGCACTGTGCGGGGATCGAACCCAGGCCACCTTGCGCAGCGGCCGCGTCCGGTACCGCTACGCCACGGAGGCTGTCACCATTGCTACTGGTAGTATGTTCCGCAATTACCCTTCCGGAACAACTACCCATAGGCCATGAAGTATTTGCTCCGTACGGGAATTGAACCCGTGACACGAAACGCAGTAGTCGATAGCTCAAACACTTTTTTTTCCGGGGTGGAAATCCTCAATGGATGTCAGCCGCCCTGGGGTGGGCGACGGGGTCTGTCAGACTCTTACTGACTAAAACCACCCCGGTGTCTCTTCTATCACGAGCGCGCGTGGGGCCGCGGTAGTCTAAATTCTTCCACGGCCCCACACCCTCGTGCTGGCCCGGTGTGTCCGGGCCTCGTCTCCTGCACGGGGTAGTGGGGCGTTAAACTGCCCCGTGCATCGCCTCAGAGGCCGCGCGCCGACATTCGCGCGCGCCTCCGTCTCGGGGTCCATCGAATAGGGGGCGGGGACTTCCCCATGTCCCTCGCCCCTGGACCCATTCATGGGGGGCGGAAGAGGGCGCTATCCGCCCTTCTTCAGCGCCCGGTGCGTCTTCTGCGGCCCGGGAAGGGAGTTGAGATCTCCCCCTCTCCCGTTCCACAGCTTCCTTCTGCGACATCACGTCCTCGCGGAAGGACACAACCGCGTCCCACGACTCTGCGCTATCGACCATCCTCCGCACTACTGCCGGCAGCGTCAGGTCGCCTCCTACTTCATTTCTACTCCTTCATTTATACTCAGACCTGTCCTCCGTACGGCTTCACCAGACATCATGCCGGAACACGACAAATCGCTTGGCGGCAAGACTTTGTCTGGTGGGTGGTAACTTCTGCCGACAGCCGATGTTATGGCCTACCACCGAGAGAAACTGTTTGACTCGTAACTTTGCTAAATAATGTCTTTTTGTTTTGTTTACTTTTAGTTAATTATCTACAGCTATGGAGTCTAGTTCAGTCCATTCACAATCACTTTACCTCTTAAGTCGGCGCCAGACATAGTTTAAATATTTGAGCACTTGTTTGGACACACGTGTAGTACGGGTATTTGAGTATTTGTTCAAACCTTTTTAGACATATTGTACTTTGCCATTCATTGTCGGTTTCGAGGGCACAGCAAAGCGTTCAAAGTTGTCTGTGTTGAAATGTTTGTGTAGCCTGCTACACACGCGCAAATATTTGTACGTGTGTTGCGTGTGGCGGTGTCTGGCGCCGGCTTTACAATAACAATCTTATTGTGAAGGAAATGAAGTCGATTTTGACAGATCACAAACGTTCGCCTTTATAATATCGAGCGATATTATTTAAGCCCAATCATATTAATTTATAACCACCATAGCTTTATTCTATTCATTATCATTTAAAAAAAAACTCTTCCCAGATGGACCACATTACGGTGCTTGACGAGGTCTTACGCATGCTGCTCGAGATTATCAACTCCTGCGTCGCTCATCAGCTCAGTAACAACTGTAACGTGGTCTACGCGTTATTACACAAGCGACATCTCTTCACTCAGCATACGCACCACCCCGTAGCACAGAATATTGATATGGTAAGTCTGACTGGATGGACTTGAGACCACTCTTTAGCCCCAAAAATAGTGTTACGAATGCACCTTATGTCTAGGGCATAAGGTTCAATATTGCTTGACATGCAGTACATAACTTTTAAGCACTTTATCTCGAGTCCTAGGTATTACAGAGGTGAAATATAAAAACGCATTGCTAGACCTAAGGTGGCCTATCGAATGGTTCAGGTTCAAACAATTTTGTCAACAAAGTGTCAGACATCGAAATTTCCAGAAACTCGTCTCCCGTGAATCACCATAGGTACCTACCGAACGTACTCGAAACTATGTGCTATTATTATTACGTCTAGATGAATCTGGAATGTTCGATCAGCTGACCTATATAAAGCGCCGTGACGCTAGTAGGCAGTCAGTCTGCATTCGACTAGCGATACGAAAACAAGCGACAGTTAGAAGCGATCTTTGAGAATACCTACTGCGACACCTGTACCGAGAACTTTGAAGACTAGGTAGGTACGTAAAGTAACATTTGTAATGTTATGGTGTGTGCACGACACGGACTTCGTGGACGTAAGGGAAGACTTTGGTATAACATCAGCTACGTTCTACTTGTCATTGCCTACTCTCGACTGTACCTTCGTTGCCAATAAACTTCCAATCCCTTAACGTCCGTAACAGTAGTAAAGTGATAGTGGGCTGATCATGTTTTTCGAAGGACAGAAGGCCGGAAGAGAAGACAAGTTCTGGAGTCATCATCATCATCATCTCAGCGTATAAACACGGTTGCATCCGCAGCTTTCGCATTGGAACCCGAGGTCCGCTTTCCTACATATACGCCTCCGTTTCGCACGTTCTCTGGAATCACGTGGTGTGAGATTGTTGGCACGCATTTCACATCTTACAACGTCAAGCCAGCACGTCTTTGGTCTACCCCGCTTATTCCGGCCCGGCGGAAGCGCCATGGCAAGACATTTGTTACCCACGTAACATTTCCCGGTTTTCGTAAGACATGACGTGACGAGTGCTATGTCACGGACACGAAGACTGTCACAGATGCGGGGGTTCCTGATGCGGTCTTTATGATGGTTCTTACCTGGTGGTGAGCTGCCCACTGCTCACCGCCCGCAAGCCCGCGCCTAAGGTGGCCGGGACAGAGATGTTGTCTTCCGACCAGGCCGTGAGGGGTGCCGGGATTCCCGCTCCCTCACGCGCTCCGTCTCCTCCTTTGCCAGCATCACTGCTTCACAGAAGGAGGTTGCGGCCTGCCATGCACTCTCGCTCGAGGACACGGCGGTACCCAAGCCGGGCAGACCTCCGCCAAGCTGAACTTGCCCTGAAGGCGAATTCTCGTGTTTTCAAACGTTAAAAATCTAGACGCAGCCTCATTTGGGCGACAAGCAATAGGTCTACATGTAAGAAAATTAGAAGTTAAGGACAGATTTAGACAGAGTTCAGGCTGTGAACGTATCGACGACAGCAGGTCAAGCTACCCCAAGCTGTTAGATCTTCCCAATCAACCTTGAGCCTTAATGCTTTAGAGATAAAGTTGAAAATCTAATACGGAAATCTGACAGATTGTAGTAGCTTGATGTGCTGTAGTCTGTACTTAAAATTACAAGAAATGTTCCTCTGAAGGGGTAGACATGGGTAACGATAAACTTGGATCTAATCTACAATTGTTTCCATTTCCAGGTAATAGGATACTTCTCAACGCGCCTCCAGCGTGTGCAGGAAGGCGCAGGCGGCGATCTCGGCGTCACTGAAGTGTTGCAGTGCATCAAGAAGGGAGCCGAGCAGTGGTCCAGCGATAGGCTAAAAGTAAGCTTTCGCCAACCCGCATTGAGCAAGCGTGGTGATTACGCTCAATCCTTCTCTGTATGAGAGAAGACCTGGGCCCAGCAGTGGGACTATAAAAAGGTTGATGATGAAGCTTTAAATCATCTCCCTAGACTTTATCGACCCGGGTTTAGCTCTGAACGGTCTCCAAAGCCTGAAGCACAGGTGAAGAGTAGCCAGCCTGCAGCCAGCAGATGCATTTTGGAGTGTGCGAGGGAATTGCATGATTTAATTCCCCCATCTCCGTTCCACCATCGGACAACCCGTCGTACGGCAAGTTTCCACCCTTATGTTGTTGACACCACTACGATCCGAATGATGCGTTTCTCCTCGACTTTTATACCCCGTTCATCGAGCGACTGGAACAATTTGCCGGCGGCGGTGTTTCCGTTGGACTACAATTTAAGTGTCTTCAAAGCTAGAGTGAATAGGCTCTTAATAAACTAGCGCGCTTTAGCATCAACGATTGCATCACTGCTTACCATCAGGCGGGATAGCGGTCAAGCACTAGTTTATCCATAGTAATATTATAATTGCGAATGTGTCTCTATCTGTCTGTCTGTCCGTCCGGCTTTCACGCCAAAACTACTGAACCGATTATAATGAAATTTGGTACACAGATAGTCTAGAGCCTCAGAAAGGACATAGGCTATATGTATAACATCCCGCTATGACCAATAGGAGCAGAGCAGTAACAAAAAATGTTGCGAAAACGGGAGCTAACGCTACAAATTGCTCTCATTATTTTAACAGGCGCTTATTTTATATCAACTGACCTCTTTTTAATTTACGGGAACCACCGCGCGCTGTAAACTGAAGTCCACGCGGACGGAGTCGCGAGGGACAGCTAGTAATTTATATATAAAAAACTTAACAATATTGGGGTCAGCTTCCAGTCCAACCTGAGTAATAACTAATTTATTGAAGTTAAAAAAAAATATATTTCTTTTCCAGAAATTCCCTGACCTCAAATTCCGCTATGTTGAAGAAGAGAGACCAGAAGAGTTCTTCACACCCTACGTGTGGAGCCTGGTCAACTCGTGTGGGGGGGTGTACTGGGCCAGTGAGGGGGGAGCGCGGGCGCTCGGCGACCTCCTGGCCTGCTGATCCAGGACGATTAGTTCTGTTGATGTTTTTGTAAAAATATTCATGTGTCACTGGAGGAGTCATTGTGTCTGGTTTTAAAACACTGATCAAATGAAATAAAAATTGTTTATTTCAAATTAACCATCACTTAGTACTTTTGAATAGTCAATGTCGGTCAGTCCAGGAAAAGTGAAGCTAAATTGCACGTTCCAAAGCGTAGATCTCTATGGAGAAGAACGTACAAGAAACTCTATGGACACTCTTTTAAAATCATAATAAGGGAAGATTACAAAGATAATTCTCCTAGTAAAGTTTTTTTTTTTCTTTTACTTATATGTACAGACGACAGCATATCAAGCTACTATAATCTGTCAGATTTTTTTATTGGATTTTCAATTTTATCCCCAAAGGCTCAAGATTGATTGGGAAATTATTACAGTTTTGGGTAGCTTGACCTGTATGTTTCTAAATAAATAATTTTTTTTTTTTTTACGAAACCTGAATACAGTTTGTTCAGAATAAGCAACTGAATCGATTCCAATCATTTTTACACCATGTTATATTTTTTCCCAAATACAACGTGTAACATAAAGGGTACTTATATACATAACAAGGACATGGCATCGTTACATAATATCAAACGATATTGGAAGGGTTTTTTAATCCTGTTTATTTAATTTTGGAAGTTATGAGGAAAAACACCGCCTGTGATGGGCTACTACCATACTAGTCGCACAGAGATATTGAAGACATTTATCGGATTTTGGCAAGTAACGTGACGGGTAACGAGTAGTTATTAACGTATGTAGTGTAGTGCCGCGTTCGTTATGATTTGATTTTAAGAAACACACGAAACCGAAAATTTGACATAAATTTTTTGAGTATTTTATTTTGAGTTGAAACCCTTCCGATATCGTTTGATATCATCTAAAGATGCCATGCCCTTGGTATGTATATACCCTTTATGTTACACGTTGTATGTTTAAAAATTGTTGCAATGTGGTCAACTTGCGCACAACACAGTTCACGGCAGATCATTGTGGTACTAGGCGCGAGCGCATAGCGGGATAAATTCCCCGCCTAGTTGTGCAGAGGTGCAATACGTTCTAAGTAAAATAAATATGTTTTATTTAAATTATACTACATTTTATGTATTACGGCTGCATTTACGAGTGAAGTATATAATAATGTCTACCTACAGTTGATTGTTACGACAGTCTAAAGCCGGCAAGGATGATGGAAAATATTATCACTAGTTAATTACAATACAAACAGAAAGTATTATCAATAAACGCAAGACGGTGTTTCCGTCACACTACAATTTGAGTGTATTCAAGGCTAGAGTGAATAGGCTCTTAATACTAGCGCGCTTTACCATCAACGATCGCATCACTGCTTACCATCATGCGGGATTGCGGTCAAGGCACGGTCGGGCGAGCGGTGCGTTGACTATATTTTTATAGGGACAACCAGGTAAAATAACCAGCTCATAACTTTGTGATTTTTCATTATAGCTTTTAGAAATTTTGTATATAAATTCTTTACATAAATATACTGAATGATAACAAATGATATTGGGAGGGATTTAATACTATCTCTATATACTCGGAAGTTATGATTTTTTTAAATACATTTGAGACCAGAATTGAACTTTCGAACAAATTGCAATAAACACATCACTATATCGTAATATTGGCAAGTGAAGTGGAAAATTATTGACCTACGTACTGCGAGACAGGTTTTTTTTTGTAATAGGGTAGTGACTAAAAAAAAATTTAATTAGTCCATCAACAGTAAAATTACAAAAAAAAAAAACTAGACATATTTTTTTCGTTTTCATATACCTACTTAAACAAATAATCAAGACGGTACAGTGCATTTAACTGCTCAGGATCGAGCTTGTTGGCGTGCCATGGAAGAGGCCTATGTCCAGCAGTGGACAAGTAGAGGCTGATGATGATGATGAGTGCGTTCAAAACTCGTGTGACGTCACTCCTTGCTATAATTTTTAGCGAGGAGATACGTCACCAGCCCCCCACTCCTGATCTTTGCTGCGTTTTATTTTTATCAATTTTTATTGATTTGATTAAACAAAATATGCGTAAGTATCCAATATTTTTCTATAATCTGAATGACGGACTAAATAGCTTTTTTTACCCCTATTATAAACTATGACCGTATTTACCTCTAATCATTTAGACAAGTTTTTGATGCTCATAGCTGAGATGAGACTGCGTATAGATTTTAAAGTTACTAGAATTGGCTTTATGTGCCTTAAAACAGACAGTTTCGCTTCCGTTTCGATTTTCGTACAACGGCCAAATCATGGCAGAACTATATAGATGTCCCTGATATAGTTACGAAATGTGATACCAGCCTTAAAAACAGACACAATAACTTCACACCTACCCTCTAGTTTTATAAAATATGTAAAGAAAACCCCGTCCGACCCATAAGGATAATAAAGGTTAGGTAAACACATGACCAAATAAAGTATGAAATTTTACATAATCATCATAGTAACAATACTAATGAATTTTGAAATAATCTTTCTTTTAAAAAGTGACAACACCATTTTCGACGGTATTATTATGATCGATGGGACTGCATGCCCCGTGCTCTGACCCCCGTCACCCGCGCTTGTATTGCCATATAAAGTGCCTTTTGCAAAATAATATTTATGTTTTTTAAGTTTAGCCCGGCAACACCTTCACGGATCGGACAGGGTTTTCTTTACATATTGAAGAAATATCTCGACTTTAGAATCAGTAAGTCGTATGTATAGGTCGGAACTATAAATACGACTTTCTTCGGGTTCTAAGGTCGATATACAACGTTATTTTTTATTTCTGCGAAACCTGAATATGGTTTGTTCAGAATAAGCAACTGAATCGATTTCAATCATTTTTACACCATGTTATAATAATAATAATTTATTTCAGACGTAGTCCATATAATGTTAGTAACACAAAAATTCAAAATACAAATAAAACCTTATAAATCTATTGTTAGTACACAAAACAGAAATACAACACAATGCAATGGAACCGCACAGAAGTGCCAAGTTATGCCAACCCTAGGACGCGACCACCCGTAGTGTGTAGTCGCATCCAGTGCCGCCACATCGGCGAGTCCCAGCGGTCCACGAACACACTCAGAAGACTGTTCGGGCTAGCCCGCATTCGCTTCATGAGCGATGCACAGCGCTTCCGCATGATGACATGGAAACCATCCACTCTTTTTTCAGCAAACATTGCTGAAGCGCTGCAGCAGCGCCGTAGTCCGAACAGTACTCTGAACGCATTATTATATTGGACCCGCAGAGCGGTGCATGTACGCTGCATGTACTTAGTCCACAAGCTGCAGGTGTAGAAGGACTGGCAGAAGGCCCAGAGAGGGTTATATTTTATCCCAAATACATTTAGAAATTGTTGCAGAGTGGTTACCGAGCAAATACAATAGATCATAGAATTTGCGCGCGCGCCACAGCTGACGCCAGAGGTCAACGGACTGCGCTGTCCCGCCCGATTTTTTTGTTGGGACAATCAAGTAGAATAGCAAGCTTATAACTTTGTGGTTTTTCATGATATCTTTTTGAAACTTTGTACATAGATTCTTTACTTAAAAATACTGGACACGTGTTTTGGGTTTCGCATAAACAAAGCATGATGTTGTATATTAAGTTATTAACAAACCAAACATGTATGACGCTTGTTTACGTCGGTCTATTTATTAATATAGTCTCTTTATATTGTATTATTGGTTTCATTTCGAATCTTTTATACAATATGTAAAGAAAACCCTGTCCGATCCGTGAAGGTATTGTTAGGAATCGATAACTGATTCTACTAATGCCTACAAAGCCGAACTACAGTTTAAAAAAATCCCCCTAAAAAAATAAATATTATTTTGCAAAAAGAGGTAACTTAATACATGTGCGGTAGCACACCCTTCCGCGGGCGACGGGGGGCAGGGCACGCGTCGCGTGGTCGAATCGCATAAGCGTACCGTCAAAATGGTTATGTCACTTTTTTAAAAATTACCAAATTTTGAGGAAGTTGGAATAAATTCGCGGGGAAAAAAGATTATTTCAAAATTCATTAGTATTGTTACTATGATGATTACGTAAAATTTTATATTATATTTGGTCATGTGTTTACCTAACCTTTATTATCCTTACGGGTCGGACAGGGTTTTCTTTACATATTGTATATTCCAGATGACAGCAGGTCTAGCTACTACGATCTGTCAGATTTCTTTATTAGATTTTCAACTTTATCGCTAATGTATTAAGGCTCAAAGTTCAAATTCGGGTAGCTTGACCTGCTGTGTTCGTATATTATATAAATGTATTGTCAACTTTAAAAATGTATAATGACAATATTCTTACAAAACAATGTATTTTAAAGTATATTATAGTGTAGTTTTTTTTATGTAGTAAGATAGACCTACATTCAGGGTGTATCTGACATCGTAACGCAAACTTCGCGAAAAGACTGGACCGCATGCCACTAATAAAATTATGATAGTCATTTATGTCGTTAATGAACGGTTACAGAATTACAGTGTTTAAAAAAAGTGTCGGTTTGGCCTTTGAACGTTGCAAGCGTGCCGCCGTTCGGATTTGTAGGTATGACGTTGATTCCTGATGTGAACTCTATTAAATGAGCTGATGAGATAGTTTTTTGAGTTTTGTTTGCATTGCTCTTTTTTGTGTAATTAGCGAATTAATTAATTTTTGCTTTAAAATCTTATTGTGTTATAAAAGTTTAGCAATTATGAACGGTCTAAGATGAATAAAACTACATATATTTTTTTTTAATCATGAAAAAGCCGACGTAAAATTCTACCACTGGGGGGTTCAGAATCATGTACTGGATACATGGTACTCGTTTGTGCGTCGATGCCAGATACACCCTTTATACTGCTCTCAGAATCTACGAAGTTAAGTTCTAAATCGAATTTGTACAGACGACAGCACGTCAAGCTACTACAATCTGTCAGATTTCTTTATTAGCTTTTCAATTGTATCTCTAAAGCATTAAGGTTCAAGGTTGATTGGGAATATTTGAGAGTTTCTGGTAGATTGACCTACTGTCGTCCGTGCGTATAAACGTATTATAAAAGTTCAGATATCTTCCATTCGTTCTATTAGATTAATTGAGTTACATAAAAATTTCAAAATGGCGCATAACCTACAGTGCGACATGGATCTAAACGAATGCGGCGAAAGAAAGAACTAACGTGAAGTGTAGTAAATTTGACAGATGTTTGACAGCTTCCTTTGCAAATAGCGCCATCATCCGTTCATAGATATTTTTTCAATAAAATATTGACTGTTTTGGGCATGTATGCGGGTGAAGCCGTGTTGAGGCTAACACTATACTCTATTTTTTTTAATTTAAACAGTTAAAAAGGTCACTTTACCGTTTGTTGTTAACTAATTAATATTAGTAATATATTTGTTTGATATGGACGAGTCTACATAACCTTATACGCATACGTTGGTACATAAGACATTCAGCAGGTAAGACGTTAGAATAAATATTTGAGTTCAAATAATAATTTATTATTGATCATGAATTGCTTAAGTTCAATGCAAGAAACGTCTACAGACGATTTAGATTTAATTATTATTTTTATTACATTATTTACAAAAGAAAAGAATGTATTAAATAACTTATTTAATTTGCAATAGCTCTGTTTCTTATTTATTAAAAAAAAAACTGCTTGCTTTTTTTTGGGTGGGTCAAATGACTTTTGTCGCTCGGGAGGACCAGGAAAGTGCCAGACTTTTACTGCCTAAAACCCACTAGTGTCCTTTTAGTTGCCTTTTTTTGTTTCCGGGGTGGAAAATCTTCATGGATGTCCGCCGCCCTGAGACGGGCGACGGGGTCTGTCAGACTCTTACTGACTAAAAACTACCTCGGTGTTCCATCTCACACCTAAACCGGGGGTTGTGAGAACGAACACTGCTTCCGCAACCCCCGATTGGTGCTAGCCCGCCACTGTGGGCTTCCTCGGTTCCTTTAGTTGCCTTTTTTTTTTTCTAGGGTGGAAATCCTCATAGGATGTCCGCCGCCCTGGGGTGGGTGACGGGGTCTGTCAGACTTTTACTGACTAAAAACACCCTGGTGTCTCTTCTAGCACGAGCGCGCGTGGGGCCGCGGGAGTCTAAATTCTTTCACGGCCCCACACCCTCCTTTAGTTGCCTATGCCAACCCGCAGCCCTGGCAACGCCTTCTTGTATGTCTATCATGCTCCTAATTGCGTAATACATTTTTACTCTCAATTTGAATCATTTTGAAGCATATAGCAAATTCATTGCTCCATATGTTTGAAAAGTGTGTCTACTCAACAATGTAAATAACGCAATGAATGTTGTTTAACTGCCAAAATTAAAGCTGTTGATAGTGTGTTTCGCAATTCCTTGCTGGGCTTAGAACTTAGAATACTCTTGATTAGGTATTATTTTAGAAAGATAATCCAAAGCGAAGCTACTAGAATAATTAAGAAGTTTTTTTTAATGTTACAAATTAGTGATTGCCCGCGATCTCGCCTGATGGTAAGCAATGATGCTATCGTTGATGGTAAAGTGCACTAGTTTATTATGAGCCTATTCACAAACTATATTAAAATTTAGACATTCCCTTCTTGTTAGTGCCTTTACAAAAGGATCAATTGACGATATAAAATACTCCTTATAACTGTTATTGTAGGCTAATTTTAATACTTTCCCTATAAGAATTGGATTCATGAAGTCACATAATACAGTGTGCTCAGTATATTTTGGCACGCGGCTAAATGATATAACTGATATTTGTCAACAATGGCCCGGATTCCCTTGTTCACAAACTAAATCTATAAAAAGTTCTCTATATATAAAAAAGTAATCTATATAAAGCTGAAGAGTTTGTTTGTTTGATTGTGTGTTTGTTTGTTTGAACACGCTAATCTCAGGAACTACTGGTCTGATTTGAAAAATTCTTTTGCGTTGGATAGCCCATTAATCCAGGAAGGCTTTAGGCTATATAACATCACGCTGCGACCAACAGGAGCGGAGAAAATAAAAAAAAGACGTGTGGCACTCGGGGACTGCCTGAAATGTTTTAAATTTTTTTCCAATATGAAAATATTCAATAAAAATTTTAAATTGACATGTAAAAAAAACACACTGTACACGCGAACATGAAAGACGGCAACGTCGCAATTTATTTATACATGACGACTACTATTTTGATTTAAAACAGGAGGTTTCAAATTTATTTCCAATTAAATTTTTTTTTTATTCGGATTTTTTATGCTTATTTTTTCTATGCTGATATTTTTATTTTAATCTATTAATGATATATATTAACGAGTTTAAGGGAACGCCCTCTGTTATTTAACATACTGTATATTAACGAGTTTAAGGGAACGCCCTCTGTTATTTAACATACTGTATAAGAGCGTGAGGTTTTTTCGTTACGGAATTTCTGGATTCGGTCCCCGCGCTCAAGGCCCGCGATAGAAGCTATGCAATAGCTTAAAAACGAAACCTACGCGGGTTAAACCGCGGCGCGCAGCTAGTTAAATTTAAGTTCAGTGCATCTTTTTCTATCTATTAAATAACGAAAAGGACAGAAGATAATATTTTAATTTACATCTGTCAAACTAGTCCGCGACAGACATAAATTGATGTATTTTTGGTCGCCATGTTTATAATCGCGTCTAAACTGTCTATCTTCTTCTTCTTCTTCTTCAGCCTATAGTCGTCCACTGCTGGACAAAGGCCTCCCCCAAGGCTTTCCACGCCGACCGGTCTTGTGCTGCCCGCATCCATCGGCTTCCCGCGACCTTCACCAGGTCATCGGTCCACCTTGTTGGGGGCCTCCCTACGCTGCGTCTCCAGTACGTGGCCGCCACTCCAGAACCTTACTGCCCCATTGGCCATCGGTTCTACGAGCAATGTGCCCTGCCCACTGCCACTTAAGTTTAGCGACTCGCAGAGCTATGTCGGTGACTTTGGTTCTTCTGCGGATCTCCTCATTTCTGATTCGATCACGCAGAGAAACTCCTAGCATAGCTCTTTCCATTGCCCTTTGTGTGACTCTGAGCCTTCGTATGAGGCCCATTGTGAGCGACCACGTTTCAGTTCCGTAAGTCATCACTGGCAACACACACTGGTCAAAGACTTTAGTCTTGAGACACTGTGGTATCTTGGACGACGAGAAGATGTAGCGCTAAACTGTCTATAGAGTAGCTTAATTTGACAGGATTGAACTAAAATGTTATCTTCTGTCCTTTTCTTACTGAAATAGAAAGGAAAAGACGTGCTTAAAATTAGTTTAGTTGGTGAATAAGAGAATCAGCGCCAAAACTTGATTATTGTTTCCTTTAATTAAAATTAGATTTGTACATAAACGGTTTTAAAAATAAAATGACGCAAGTAATTAAAAAGCGGTTCAATCCGTCAGTGTGTCTAAATAAACGTAGATTGTATAAAATGCAATGTAGGCTAATAAACAACCAATAAAATATATATTTAATTAAAACGTGTTTTATTATGTCACCACTTTTCTCCACAATATTTATTTATAAAAACTTTATGCACAAAAAGAAACATTGCGCAATGGCGGACTTAATGCCTTAGGCATTTTCTACCAGTTTACCTTAGGGTGATGCAGAGACAAAACATGGTAGGTGCAAAGATATAAAAGAGAAGTTGAAAGAGAAACACAAAAAAAGAATATTATAATAAATACATACTTACAAAATATAAACTAGGGTTGTAACGGAGCTTCGCCTCCGCTTCCGTTACTGCGGAAGTTCCGCAAGAAATCGTATATTCGCTTCCGCCTCCGCCTCCGCACAATTTTTTGCGGAGTTATAACGGAGGTTTATTTACGTATTTATAAAATAAATAACGCGCAAGCTGCGACGCTCGACAACCGTCCGGCCGCGTTTGAGCGCGAAATGGTTAAGAATCAACTGGTGCGAGGGGGGAATGCGGCAAACACAATTTGTTTCTCCTTAGTTTTCATTACAAGAAGGTAATATTTTTTTACTAGGTATACTAGGTACTATTAATGTACGTACTTAAAATAAAAAAAATTGTTTTAATATTTTTTCTATATGTACTTTCACCTCCGCCTCCGTTAACCTCCGCCTCCGTTAACCTCCGCTTCCGCGGAGGTGAGATTCGTCGCCTCCGCATCCCCTAACAAGCCTCCATTACAACCTATAAACAGTAGAGAGAGATAAAAAAATATAGATAGAGAAAAATAAATTACAAGTTTGATGAATCTGCCAATTTCTTGCGTAAGTATTCAATATCTTTCTTTACCTGTTTTTTTTTCTTTATCGTGAGAACAGCCCCCTAATCGGCGAACACATTTTTGTCAAATGATTGGGACTAGTTGGGCTCAGTTAGGATCGTTTGGACCGCCCATTGGTCCGTTCAGTCCAAACGATCCCAACTAGTTGCAATCATTTAACAAAAATGTGTTCGCCGATTAGGGGGCTGATAAAGAAATATACCTTACTTTTTTTTATATTACTAGCTTTCCGCTGCGGCTTCGCCCGCGTGGAAATCGGTTATATCGCCCGTTTTTAGATTTCCCTCGCGAATATCATTTTTTTCTATATGTCCTTTCTCAGGGTTTGTCTGTGCCAAATTTCATCAAAATCGGTTGAGAGGTTTAAGCGGGAAAGCGTAACAGACAGACAGACAGAGTTACTTTCGCATCTATAATATTAGTATGGATAGTAGTGACCTTCATTCACCACGTGGGATCATTACCTTTATGAATATCATCTTTGGGAGGACGAACATGAGCCTTATGCGTATCATCTTGGGAAGGGCTGAATACTTGAATGGTCTGTTCTTAGGCACTGGCATGCTATTCACGGAAATATAAAGGTACCGACGACAGCAGGTTCGGCTATCCGAAACTGTCAGACATTCCTAATTAATCTTGAGCCTTAGTCCTTTAGGGATAAAGTTGAAAATCTTGTAAAGAAATCTGACAGATTGTAGTAGCTTGATGTGCTGTCGTCTGTACTTAATTAATCTAACAATTTATGGAAGGTTAATTATCCTGAAATATATGAATAATAATAGGCACTGATTTGTACACATAATAAAAAGTCCTGCAATGTTTGGGCCGCCGCCATTGCCTATTGTCGATGGTCGTACCACATTTGTCCCCCTCCAGCGTACAATATTATTTAAATCTCCCGCCAGTTTTTCTAATATCATAGACAATACCACATATCAATGCATACGAATTTTATTTTCGATACTTTTTCCTTGTGTTCCTTCTTTATGTGACAAACCTTGAATTCTATAGTAATAAAATAATGATAATACAAGTACTAACAAATGTAAAAAGTAACTAGAAATTAAAAGTATAGACAATATTTTTGCTTCCTTCCGATTTGAAATCAAATCAATCGACAATGAAGAATGTGGTGTTGTGAATGTGATAAACATATAAGTGCGTAACAGCGTAAACAACATTATTTTACAAAAAAAATATATGACATCTTCGCGAAGTTATGTTTCCGAATAGTTTATGCGATTTTAAATAAACTTCATTTTTTTGTCTATTTTTCTGTGTCTAAAAATTGAATAACCACGAGAAATATTCGGTTTAAGGTGAGTGTTTTTTTTAAATATTCCGCATTTCTTAAATATTTTTATTCATCTTGTTGTATTTTTTACTGCATAATAAAAGTGTTTTGTCCGTTGTTGAAGCTTCTTGATTGTATAGCTTCTAGTTATCATGTTTCAGTGTCGCGTCACTTGTTTTTATTGATATTTCTAAAAAGCATTAGGTTGATTTCTATTTTATTTTTTAGGTATGTACCTAGCCAGTTTCTATATATTGCAAATTATTGTATATTCTTTACAAACTTTATTTATTTACTTAAATAGTTTAGATGTCCACTGATAAAAATTTTTAATAGAAACCATTTTAAACAGAATCTTAGAATATTAAAATTTATTATCTTATAAAATTAATTTATTTCATCCATAGCAATAATATAAAAATATCGTTTTATTTACAAAAAAAACCTATCCTTTTGATAAATATCATGAGAAAAAATCTCACAGTTATTAATATATTTTTACAGACAAGAAAAAACAGTTAAGTAATCACAGGGCAGCAAAGATTTAGAAACAATGTTTAAATTTTTGTTTTATATCATATCATGTTTATTGAAATTAACAGTGAGTTTTTAGATTATCGTAAATAAAAGTCAACAATAATTTGTATTTGTTTTTCTTTTTCATTTATTTTAAAGGTACTTAGTTAACTTATCCAGGTAATAAATAGAGAAATATTATCTAAAATAATTACAACAGGGAAATATTGTATCAGAATAAATAAACACGGGCAAAAACAAATCAGCAGATAACTTAAATTCTTTTCTGTATTAAATTTAGTTCTGTATAATTCAGAGCATTCATTATATCATATTTGAGTTCCTATTCCAGGGTTGCGTGCCGTTGCTGGCACGTAAAAAAATAATTTTGGCGTGGCATATTATAAAAAGTTTCATTAAAATCTAGCATTTGGCATCTCCAAGTTGCCGTTCAAGGGTCCGGGACTGCAAACTCCTGAGAAATGTCACTAGAGATCTAAAATAACAGTAGCACACAAGTATAATTATTGTTTATTCCAGAAATCACTAACCCAAATTTTGTTTTTTGGCATGCCATGGCCACATCAATTTTTAGTTGGGAAAAATGGCACATAGGTGCATAGAGGTTCGCCATCCCTGTTCTATGTAATACTGAAAAATGATTTCTAACCATGAGTGAGTACATGCCTCCTCTGTTTGATACCATGCTTCTTCAATCTGCGAGTTTTATCCAGGTCTCCATGTTCTTCTATAGGTCACACTTAGCTATTAGTCTCCCATGCTCCTTCTTTGATGCTTCTACCAATCAATTTGTTACTTTAATGATTAATCATGAATTTATATGTTTAGCATACCAATGTTCTATATTATATCAACCTCATTGATCTAGTGGTTGCGAACACTGCTGTTGAATCTAACGTCTTCCTTGTGTTCTTATTCCGTGTGTTCAATTACCAAGTTGGGCACAGTGTTAGTCTGTATTTTCTATCAGAATTTCTCAGTAGTTCAGAGTATGAATATATGCGCAGTTGGTAGCAATAGAATTACCCGCTGTCAAAATGTACTATAGATAGATACAGTAGATACCTTAATTACATAACACCCTATTACTATCAATTGAAAGAATTTTGAGTCATATTACTAATCCATCTCTTCATTTATTCGGAAAATGCCTTTGCTCAACAACGTAATTAGTGCAATGAATGCTGTTCAACTGTCAAAATGAAACCCATTGCTACTGATAGTGTGTATTACCCTGCCGCTCTGCCTAACTAGGCGTGAAGTTATGTTAATCTAATCTCTAATGTAAATAAATAACTATTGATAGTTTACACATCACCCTTCATGCCACTGTTGATAGCAATGTGACCTAGATACCCTACAATTATGCAAGTTATTTCTTGCACGAACTTATAATTAAAACAATTAGTTAATAACTTCATTCCCAAAGGTTTCGTGAAATGTGATTACAAATTACTTAGCTGTATGGAGTGAATTACTATAATTGCGAATTATTATCCATTAAATTATCTAACTAAATTAACCAAATCATGTTGTAAAAAAATTTGAGCCTCTATGAAAAGGTATAGTGGTCAATTTATCTGGCCTAAAGGAAATTCTACTGAGGATAACTTGATTAAACCTGCAGATTACGTGTTTCAGGACAAATCTTGGTATACATATTTCGAAGACAGGACTAGCGCAGTGGCTGAGCGATCGCCTGCTGCGCTCCGTGACGCGGTTTCAATTCCCGCACAGAACAAATTTGCATGGCAAATTTTCATTTCATTTCGTTGTTCCTAATCTGGCTGTTTGTATATGTCAGTTTATATGTTTGTAAACGCACCCACAATACAGGACAAATTCCTAGTGTCTCAGGATCGGCCAAAATCATTTTTTTTATGGTAAAACTAGCTGATTAGCTAGTTATCAAATAGGTACGTTATCATGAGACCCTCACATCGAACAATAACCAGATTAGTACATATTTATTCTGCGCCCCTAAGTTGAAATTGTAACCCAATAAGCTTAATCAGCCAGCTGTCACTATGACACGTGATATTCAACTACCCTCATTGTGACTCCGTCGAAGTAAACATATGCTGTGACTTCCGGAAGGGAGTTTTGGCGGGAAAAGATGAGTGTCACGCTCATTTTTAACTAAAAGCGCGTGATTTATATAGTAAAAAGTGCATTCAGTAAATAATTCAAATACCTTGAAATATCGCAGCATAGTGGCCACATCATAACTTTGCCTCAAACCTCCCCTCGTAGACGGTTCACGCGGCCGTCTTATTCGACTGTCATTGGCAATATCCGCCATTATTGTGAAATAAAATTCTCAAAGAGTTTATAATTTGTTACACGTGTTATTGGCAAAATTGTGGTATTTATTCCACAGGGGCCATTGTATAAGAGTTGAAGTTGACTTCCGGGATCACAGACGATGATCAGGGTCTGCGGAATATTGTCAAGGAAACATCAATATAGGTCAAAAGTCAACTAAGCCATTAAATATAGTGTCAGCATGCAACTTTATCTTTAAAATTCCGTCGATATCTGTTTACTCAATTAACGCCGGCCAAAGGTGGGTCTAATCCCTACCTACTCAAAGTCTTACTCATTAATTACTGATATGTCATAGGTATTTAAAAAAGTATAATAATGAGACGGTTAATAATATAATAACAGTCGCACGAGTCGATCGAAGGTTAAACGTTAAGTTATGAAGTTACGCTTTCTGCGGCCGTAACGTGGATTGGTATATGGATGGATATTAAACATCGTGATAACTGGGTTGTATCCTAAAAAATAATTTAATGGCCATCAGATAGATTTATAGAAAATATTGATTAAGATATGTTGATTTGAAATGTCGCATGACGTAACGCCGTGGTACAAACAAGGGCGGATCCAGCTTTGGCGCCAGGGGGGGGTCACATAGTCGTGGTCAAGTCAGAAGAAGTTTTAATTAAACTTTGATAATAATAGATACAATTAAAAAGAAGGTATTTTATTAATAAGTACCTACTAAACATAAAAATACCTAATTAAATAACGAAATCAATTTTTCTTTTACGTCTCCTGCCGAAATGTTTTATCACTTCATCTATTTCAATGGGTACGTATTTATGGACGTGGAGAAGTGCCAGTCCGGTTAGACGTTCTTCAATCATTGAAGCTCTTTCCCATGCTTTGATTTTTCGTAACGTAGACGACGTACCACTGGGTGCTGAGAGGCGAGCTCAGACTGAGGGGAGATCTGACGAGTTAAACGGACGACACGCTGGTCACCGCCCGGGAGAGCTCGCACAGGGAAACAACGTTGCTGGCGACGGCTGCGGTATCACAGGTGGTGGGCCGCATACATCGCCTAGGCCTGGAGGTGGCGCCCAACAAGTCGGAGGCCATGGTTTCATGGTCTCCGGCGGGCGCCGCCACCCGGCTCACGGCGTCAGCTCGAGCAGCTTAGGTCGCAGCTCCGAGAGGTCCTGGTGGCAGAATGGCGGGACAGGCTTTCGTGCCCTACCGCAGGCCTCACCACCATCGAGGCGATCCGGCCGGTACTGGCGGACTGGCTCGGGAGAAGGCAGGGCTCCCTGATGTTTCGGATTACACAGGTACTTTCGGGGCATGGTTGCTTCGGAAAGTACCTGTGTCGCATAAAAATGGAGCTGGACGCCCGGTAGCACTACTGCATCAACTGCCGAGAGCGGCATACGCTGGCAGAGTATGCCACGCGCGGAGGAGCTGCGCCGTGCCTTCATCTCGGCCGGCAGGAAGCTGTGACTGCCGTAATCGAGTCGATGGTCGGCAGTGATGAGTCCTGGGATGCGGTGGTTTCCTTCTGCGAAACAGTTGTCTCGCAGAGGCTGTGGACAGGGAGAGGGAGATCTCGTCCTCTCACCCGACCCACAGCAGGCGCACCGGGCGTCGGCGGAGGGCGGATAACCCCCTCTTTCAGCCACCCTAAACTGGTCCAGGGGCGACACACTCGGGGACATCTGTCGCCCCCCAAACATCAGGACCCGGGGTGGCGGCGCGAAGTGTTCCACACGCGCCACTCTTAGACGTCATGGGGGGAGTCGTACACATCATTCAGCCGAGGAGGCCCACAGTGGTGGGCCAGCACCAATCGGGGGTTGCGGAAGCAGTGTTCGTTCTCGCAACCCCGGTGTAGGTGCGAGATGGAACACCGGGGTGGTTTTTAGTCAGTAGGTGTCTGACAGACCCTGTCGCCCACCCCAGGGCGGCGGACATGCATGAGGATTTTCCAACCAGGAAACAAAAAAAAAACGCTTAGACCTTAGACTTACGAAGCTTAGGACCTTAAATTTCCCTCACCAAAAAAAAATGTAGGTATGTACAGACGAAGTGTTCTTACAGCAACAGAAACATCATACAGAACAGGGTAAGACCGAAATGTGACGAACAAACAGTCAATTCGGATTTCGCTCTGGTGTCGGTATTCGTGAAGCTCTTCTTGCCCTCAACGTCCTCGTAAAAAAATGCAGGGATATGCACTGCTGTGCTTTATAGATTACGAACAGGCATTCGACCGGGTTAAACACCAGCACCTTCTGGGTCTATTAACAGATATTGAACTCGATGGCAAGGACGTCAGGATTATCCGTAATCTGTACGAGAACCAAGTAGCTACAATCAAAGTTAAAAATGAGGAGACCGAGGAAATCAAGATCTGTCGTGGAGCTCTGCAAGGCTGTGTCTCCGTTGCTCTTCAATATCTATTCCGAGGTAGTGATGTCGGAGGCTCTTGAAGGTCTGGAAGCCGGAGTGAAAATCAATGGCAAGGTCGTTAATAACCTGCGTTATGCGGACGACACTGTTCTCATTGCAGCCTCTGAACAAGATTTGCAAACCATTGTAGATAAAGTCAATGAATGCAGCGAGAAAGCCGGTCTGTCGATGAACATCAGCAAGACAATATTTATGGTGGTCTCTAGAAACCAAGACTTATGTCCTAGCATATCGGTGGCAGGCAAACAACTTGAGCGGGCACGACAGGATAAGTATCTCGGTGCTTAGGTAAATGAAGCATGGGAGTCCGACCAAGAAATTAAGACCCGGATAGAACTTGCCCGAGCATCTTTTAACAAAATGAAGAAAGTTCTGTGCTGTCGTAAACTCCACATAAAGCTCCGAGTGAGATTACTGATGTACTACGTATGGCCTGTCGTTCGTCATGTCCCGCTGCGAAGCATGGATTCTGAAAGAGGACACTACACGACGCTTGCAGGCTTTTGAAATGTGATGCTACCGTCGTATGCTGCGCATAAGCTGGACCCAAAAGGTCAGAGTTGACACCGTCCTTCAGCGCGTTCTAATGCCTCGAAAGTTGTTGCCCACCATAAAGAAACGCAAAATAAATTATCTCGGCCAGATGCTCCGACACGATAGATATACGCTTTTTTTTCCGAGTGGAAAATCCTCATGGATTTCCGCCGCCCTGGGGCGGGCGACGGGGTCTGTCAAACTCTTACTGACTAAAAACCACCCGGCTGATCCGTCTCACACCTACACCGGGGGCTGCGAGAACTAATACTGCTTCCGCAACCCCCGATTGGTGCTGGCCCACCACCGTGGGCCTCCTCAGGTCAGGGGGGGGGAGTGAGGTGTAGGACTCCCCCCGTGACGTCTAAAAGTAGCGCGCGTGGAACACTTCGCGCCGCCACCTCGGGTCCTGATGTTTGGGGGGCGACAGATGTCCCCGAGTCTACGCTAGTGATATACGCTACTCCAACTCATTATGATGGGCAAGGTAGAAGTAAAAAGGCGCGCTGGACGAAAGAGAAAGTCGTGGCTGCGAAACATCAGGGAGTGGACAGTGGAAGAGAGAGTTGAAAAACTGCTCCGTCTCGCGGTTGAGAAGACCGAATACAAGAAGCTGACGGCCAACCTTCAGGATTGAAGAGGCACAGGAAGAAGAAGAAGAATGTACAGACGTCAACCTTATTGCTAAACTATGAAGGCTCAAAGTTGATTGGGAATATTTGACAGTTTCCGATAGCTTGAACTGCTGTCGTCCGTATATAAATCCCCCTCTATCAGTAAGTAGGCACCTACTTATCTACCTACGAGGTACTTTAAGAACATTACAACCATAATATTTGAGTTTGAACACACACACAGTGTGTGTGTGTGTTCAATGCATAATGAAGAAACTGATTAATAAACAAAGTGCGCGCAAGTAAAATGAAATGTGACATAAAAATGTGACATTTGAATGTTGGCGGCCGTGACGGCGGTAGCGCGGCAAAATTCAACTTTTGAATGCCCAGCGCATTCAAAAGTTGAATGCGTTCCCGAATAATGCGTTTGCCGGCAAACAAAGTATGTATTATATAAATTGATTAAATATTGAAAGTACTTAAATAAAATCCTTCTGTGCTACTCTGCTAGGTACTCCTGGACCCAGCCCAGGGGGGGGTCATGACCCCCATGACCCCCCCCCTGGATCCGCGCTTGGGTACAAAATATACTACGGCGTGACGTAATTAGCCCCCACTCCGTAACTTTAATACGCTATACCTATCTCAGTAGTGTTTGGTAATTTCGACAAAATAAAAAATACGGGTCTTACTTAAAGAGGAAGGAAGACGGCAGTTGAGCGAGATGATGTAATGTTAAGCCCAACAACACGACCAACGATGCTCTGCCAGAAGGAGATTGATCTGGAGATCCTCCACGACCAAACTCCCGACACAACAACATTTGGTGCATCGTACGCTGCACAAATCGCAACACAACTGCTAGACCCGTCCTCCGTACTGCTTGACCAGACATCATCATCATCACAGCGTTAATCCCAGTCGCATCCGAAGGCTTTTCAACTTTGGAGTCTGGGGCGGACCCCAGACTAGTCCAACTGCTGAAATGGCTAAACTTCGACATTTTCCGTGAAGCGACTGCCGTCTGACCTTCACAACCCGAAGGCGACATCGATGCATTGCAGTTAGACCAATTGTTGGACTTTTGAGGGCTCCAACAACTCGTAACGACTGCCACTAGATGTTTGTATGGTAACCGGGACCAACGGCTTAATGTGCTTTCCGAGGCACGACCAGACCAGTGCAAGTATTCATATTCATGCATACAAATACTTGCACTGTGCGGGGATCGAACCCGCGCCACCTTGCGCAATGGCTGCGTCCGCTACCGCTACGCCACGGAGGCTGTCGGCTTGACCAGACATCGTGCTCATCTTTGTCTGGTGGGTGGTAACTTCTGCCGGCAGCCGATGTTATTGCATACCACCTAGAAGCAAAAGCTTGGTTTAAAGATAATGAGACGAATGTGAAATCTATAATGCTTTTTGCGTTATCTTGCCAGTGATTGTGGGTAAAACATAAATACGGTTTAACCCGTCAATGCTATCGCATCGAATAAAATCAATACGCCTGGATTTAGATAACTATTCCGTATCATATTGAGCTCGGTGGGCGCGCTGGTTAATTGCCTTACCTTAAGTCCCGTCTACACGCTCCGTCTTACCTGCGAGCATGCCTGTGCAAATCAGTTTGCGCAGGCAAGCGCGAGTGTGTGGACGGCAAGACTTTAGCGCGCGCAGTCCCGAATGTTCAGGCATTTTGTACAGTCATGACTGCACAGACCTGGACTGCGCAGGCAAGACGGAGCGTGTAGACGGGACATTACCTACCGCGCTTCCACGCGAGGGACTGTTTTTCATGCTAATCGTTTATTCAGAAAAAAGTCTGTTATTAGCATAAACTTGATCAGAATGCAGGAAATTTTTCATCTTTTACTCTCTTTGGGCTAAAGGAGATGTTTCAGAAATGTATGGAGCCTGGGCCAGCACATTGTACACTTAATGCTAGGTATAGTTACGCTATAGTTAACTGTTTTTAATGTTAATTTCCTATATTTCGGCTTAGTTTTTATACAGATTTAATTTAACTCAGTCAAGGAGTGCAACACAACTACTAATACATATGGTGGTCAGCAATAAGCGAAATAAGATTTTGACAGTGACATTTGACTGACGTGTCATGTATATAAGGCTATCGTATCTATATTATCTACCATATGACTGCGAAAAAAACAAAACATGAATTCCGAACATACAGCCCATTTAATAAACGCAATCAAATCAAATCAACACTCGACACGAACACAACGGGAAAATAGAACTGTCAAAGTCGGCAATCAAACGTCATAAAAAGTGTCATGGCTACTTTAATAAAGGGTTATCTCACTAAAAACGTTTCAAATAATTAATTATATATACATACTTGTATTTTTATTCAAATTAATTTAGTAGTATTTTTATGAAAATCTTCTTTTTTTCTCTTTTTTATCTATATGTATAGCGTACATAGTGGTGGCCCAAAATGAAACATCTCCTTTATTTATTTTCAGGGCAGTCACGTCTCAAATAAATTTTCGTAATTTGGACTTCGACTTTGGAGTCGTCGTTCGCAAGTCTCATACATTTAACGTTCCTTGTGGACGTTTGAAAAATACATTTATCTTAGGCATTGACACATGTGCTGCTCCTTTCGGCTTATTTACGATGCAATGCGACGCGACAACTAAGTTGATGACTTTATTACAGATCAGGCTGAATGAATAATTTCCTGAGACAAATGCGTTCTGGTTTATTGAGTGCACTTCAAACTGATTTGTGAATTAGGTGCAGGACTTAAGTTTATTTAAAGCACTCTCGAATTTATCATCGTTCTAGCCTTACCTTAACTACAGTCTACATTGGGTTCGACGTCAAGTCGTAGTAAGTATTATACATGAAGCCACTGCCTATCTAACCACCACAACCGAGTTACATAATACATAGTACGACCCCCCTCCCCCCACCCCCTATTTTTTGTTCTGGGTGGGAAATCATTATAATTTTTAGGGTTTACGGAAACCTAAAAATTAAAATTGCGTTTTTTGCCAAATGGCCAAAAACGGAACCCTATAAAGATTCGTCATGTCTGTCGGGCCGTGTGTCCGTCCGTATGTCGAAACCCGTATGTTGAAACTTGGTAGGTAGATAGATGTATTCTGTGAACCGCATTAAGATTTTGATGCAAAAAAAAAAAATAATAAATATTGGGGGCTCCCCATACTTAGAATTGAAACTCATTTTTTTTTTTTTTATCAAACTCATACGTGTGGTGACGGATACGTCTTAAAAATGATATCGAGGTTTCTAAAATATTTTTTTTTTCTAAACCGAATAGTTGCGTGGCAGACGCATCCAAAGTGGAAAAACATTGGTTCCCCCCAATCAGAAGATGAAAAATCTAAAAAATACATAAGATGTACATTACTATAAAAATTATCAACGAAAATTGTTTCGAACGAGATCTAGTAGGTAGGTTTTTTTTTAATACCTCGTAAATCGTAAACCGCTTTTTACCGCGAAATCTTTCATACAAAGAACTTAAATCCTTTAATTTAATAAGTCAATGGTAATAAGTTTGCGTTCATAATGAAAAAAACGATGTCGCCTAACTGTGTGGAGTGTGGAGTTGTCGAAGACTTACACCACTTATTGATGGATTGTGTCCGGTACGAGTCTGGTAGAAATGAATTGTTCAGGGTTTTAAGGCTGAACAGACTTGAAATAGGCACATTCCATAAAATCCTGGCCCAACCAAATAGCGATAATGCGAAGAGTCTGTTTAGGTTCATGGCTCAAATTTCATAAATGTGTAGTCAGGGTACGATGGGACTGACATACGCATTGTGGTTATAATTAATATCCCTAAACAAAAGTAGAATAAAAAAAAAGTCAATGGTACGGAACCCTTTGTGCGTGAGTCTGATACGCACTTGGCCGGTTTTTTTTTCTTAAATTTCTGGGTTAGTGTCAGATTCTTAAGTGTATTAATCATTAAAATCATCAGTACATTTAACATTCCTTTAACACGTTGACTGCCAGACGATAGACACAATAGAAAAATTATTTTTGGCAGTGGCAGTCTATTCATTATCATCATCAGCCTATAGCAGTATACTGCTGGACATAGGTACATAGATCTCCCCTATTTCACGCCATTCAACTCAGAAACTCTCATCCAGCTACCACCAGCCATCTTGCGGAGGTCGGCGCTCTACCTAGCCTGAAGGCGACCGCGACATAGCAAAATAAGCAAACTGAAGTGGCAATGGCCGGTCATATTACTCGTAGAACCAATGAGCGTTGGAATATACATGTTCTTAAGCGGAGACCGCGAATTGATAAATTTAAGGTTACAATGACCTCTTTTTTGTGACCTTTCCCGCTCTGGGCGGAGCAGAAGGGCGTGTCAGACTTCTACTGACTAAAACCCACCCGTGTTCCCTCACTTGCCTATGCGCCAGGGCCACGGTTTCTTTTTTAACCAACCCGCAACCCTGACCCAGGAGGCGTCGGTCTTTGTGGACCTCTGTTTGAGGCGAAGGTTACAATGCCTTAAATTCGTTTAATTCTATTCAATGAATTAGTGAGAGGCTTTTGCCTAGGCCCGGGGCAGTGGCCTCAAGCCTAGTGGTGGTTTTCAGAATAAACCGTTTTTTTCAAATTATAGGACGCCTCAAATGGAATCAGACGCTTTGAAGTTTCAGTGATTGACTGAGAATTCAGTTTAACCAAAAGCTACCTGCCTTTCTTTTTTTTTTTCTTCGGGGTGGAAATCCTCATAGGATGTCCGCCGCCCTGGGGTGGGCGACGGGGTCTGTCAGACTTTTACTGACTAAAACCACCCCGGTGTCTCTTCTATCACGAGCGCGCGTTAGGCCGCGGGAGTCTAAACTCTTCCACGGCCCCACACCTTCGTGCTGGCCCGGTCTGTCGGGCCTCTTCTCCTGCACGGGGTAGTGGGGTGTTAAACTACCCAAGTAACAAACTGAAATACTAAGTTAGAAAGAAGCCACAGAAATCGTTGCGAAATGTTATTCGATATATCACTTTTTTTTTTCATGGCGGGCTGTGCCATGAATAACTTTCATAAATAGTGATTGGCTAACAAAAAAAAAAAAGATATCATTCGCTAATCGAAGTTACTTCCCCGTCCACAATCAAGAGCGCTAGGTACCTAATCGACAACTCAATTATTTATCCATTGACCCGATTCTGACGACGCTTCATAAATTCTTCCAACGTTACCAACTCTTATTTGGACGGGAACACAACATGAATCCTAATTGATACCATTTATCACATTACCATTTTAGTCTGTCATCGTTTCCCGCCATATTTTCGTGCAGTAAGTGGCGCGAAATGGAACACTAGAACCGTGCGTTCGAATTTTTTTAAAGTTTACGGTTTTTGTTTTTTTTTTGTGCGTGTGTTGATATGAGTTTTTGCAAAAGTAGTTCAAATTCGATTGCAAAAGTTTATGAATTGTACACTTGATCTTGTGTTATTGCTTTTTTATTTGGACCGTGAAAACTGATTTTATGCAAAGTGGATTCGATAGTGAAGTGCTCCGTTGAAGAGTATTTGTTTCTGACCGATATTTTTTTTTCTTAGTTTGTTTGATCCTGGTCAGTACTAGTACAGCCTTGCTAAATACTTATAATAATTAGATCCCTAACTGTTAATATACTAATATTATATCCATACTAATATTATAAATGCGAAAGTAACTCTGTCTGTCTGTCTGTCGGTCTGTCTGTCTGTCTGTCTGTTACGCTTTCCCGCTTAAACCTCTCAACCGATTTTGATGAAATTTGGCACAGACAATCTTTGGACCCTGAGAAAGAACATAGGCTACCTTTTATCCCGGAAAAATATGATGTTCCCGAGGGAAATCTAAATAGCGCGATATAACCGAACTCCATGCGGGCGAAGCCGCGGGCGGAAAGCTAGTTCTCTATAAATATCATATGCTATAGTTGGATGTTTTCTAATTCACAAAGAACGTAGGTACCTACGTTTTTGATATTTGAAAGTTATTTGTCCCCGGAATAACTTGATGTGTGGCGTAATAGAGAACTAAATCCATACTAATATTATAAATGCGAAAGTAACTGTCTGTCTGTCTGTTACGCTTTCCCGCTTAAACCTCTCAACGGATTTTGATGAAATTTGGCACAGACAATCTTTAGACCCTGAGAAAGAACATAGGCTACTTTTTATCCCGGAAAAATTTGATGTTCCCGAGGGAAATCTAAAAAGCGCGATATAACCGAACTCCACGCGGGCGAAGCCGCGGGCGGAAAGCTAGTAGTATATAATGTCCTGAGTTTGGCGGGAATGTCAAGATGAGCGTTACTTTTTTTTTTTTTTTGTAAATAAAAGCCCGTGATTTATTTAGTAAAAAGTGCATTCAGTGAATAATTTATATAGAACAGTGAAATATTGTAGCATAGTGGCCACTTCATGTCCTTACCCCAAATTCTTCCTTGTCGGCCTCACGCGGGAAACGAAAAGAGTTAGATTAGTTAGGATAGAAACTTACTCAAGAAAAAATTTACAGAAGACTAGGCTGATGGCGTACTATGCCTTTGCCTTTCTTTCCGTTCAGAAGAACGGAAAGAATCGAACAAAAAAAAAATGTAATGTCCTGTATGTGTCATATAGCTGCATTTGGCATAACAAGCAAGATACCTTGATCCGCCAAAAATATTGGCTGCAGCGTACGGACGACAGCACATTAAGCTCTTACAATCTGTCAAATTATCTTACTAGATTTTCAACTTTATCGCTAAAGCATTAAGGCTCAAGGGTTTATTGGGAATATTTGACAGTTTCGGGTAGCTTGATCTGCTGTCGTCCGTACATAACAGATTCATGGTATTAATATTACTAGCTGCCGCCAGCGACTTCGTTCGCGTGGAGTTAGTTATGCTCCGCTCCCATTGGTCGCAGCGTGATGTTATATAGCCTAAAGCCTTCCTGGATTAATGGACTATCCATCGCAAAAAGAATTTTTCAAATCGGCCCAGTAGTACCCGAGATTAGCGCGCACAAACAAACAAACTCTTCAGCTTTATTTATATTAGTATAGATTTAACTGCAAAAATGTTTAAACTACTAAGTATAACGTCCTCGGTTCTTCTAGAATCTATTTACCCGCATATTTAGCACATTAACTAATTCTCACATAGGTACAAGTAGGCTCATCGTACAACAATAGCGGTTCCAAATACTCAGTACATCCATCAAATAACTTCCACAAATATCAGCAATAAATACAACTCACAGTCCGCCACAGATCCACTGTAACAGTATCTTATGACAGCGCCTATATTTCGTCGCAATAAGGGTGGTTTTCGTGGTATGTGTAGTCCGCTGATGTTCGGTTGACTGTACAACTAATTACATATTTCTATTATTTTCCGTCTACCGTCATTCGATCAGCTGATACGTTTGTCAACGCTCTTCGGTCGGATACCAGCCTTCCCAACCGTGGCTTCCTGTCATTGTGTACGCTGCAGAACATTATATGTTTTGTACCCTTCTCGGGGAACGGCAGAAAATATATGTATTATGGAGAGTACTAGCTTCGCCGGTCATTCATTAGCTTAGCAATCTTACTTAGGGTTGAGTCTAGTTCACATTATTACGAGTTCTGTATTATTTAAGTATATTACATTATACAGGATAAAATTTTATCCAGTGCGCAAACTTTGTCAACTTTTAGCTAAATAAGTTTTATAGATAAAAATATTATTGCTTTGGTAAGTTTTAGTACAAAAAAAAAATAGCTATTGATAACGAAAGATGTTTTATTATGAAATCGATGTTATGGTCACCGCCCGCGGTCCCATTCATGGTCGGCGGAGTGGGGACGGCGGGAACATCACAGGACCCCCGCGCGACCGCGCCGCCCGCATGTTCACTACGCGGCCATATGCTAATACTACGATATTGATATGAATAATTGGTGACTCTCATTTGCTGATTTTAGGGCGGACAAAAACATGATTTTTTATTTTAAACTAATAATGCAGATTTGTTCTGTTACTGATTCTGAGCTACCCATTTGTTTTTGCACACTCGAAAAAATGTTTCCCTGTATAAATGTGACATTCCATTAGTACCAAGGATCTTCTTCTTCAGCCTATAGAGGTCTACTGCTGGACAAAGGCATCTCCAAAGGCTTTCCACGATGACCGGTGTTGCGCTGCCCGCATCAATCGGCTTCCCTCGACCTTCACTAGGTCATCGGTCCACCTTATTTGGGGCCTCCCTGCGCTGCGTCTTTCGGTACATGGCCGCCACTCCAGAACCTTACTGCCCCATCGGCCATCGCTTCTACGAGCAATGTGCCCTGCCCACTGCCACTTAATTTTAGCTGCTCGAAGAGCTATGTTAGTGACTTTGCTTCTTCCGGGGATCTCCTCCTTTCTGATTCGATCACGCAGAGAAACTGCGAACATAACTCTATCCATTGCCCTTTGTGTGACTCTGAGCCTTCGTATGAGGCTCATTGTGAGCGACCACGTTTCAATTCCGTAAGTCATCACTAGCAACACACACTGGTCAAAGACTTTAGTCTTGAGACACTGTGGTATCTTGAACGATGAGAAGATGTATCGTAGCTTCCCGAACGCAGCCGAGCCGAGCTGGATTCGTCAAGACACCTCTTTCTCGAAGTTGGACTGTCACAGGTATATATACTCGTCAAAAACTTCGAGTGCAGAGCAACCGACTAGAATTGGAGTGGGTGCGACATGAGAGTTCGACATGATCTTCGTCTTATCCATGTTCATCCGTAGACCCACTTGTTGGGAAGCTCTGCTGAGGTCATTGAGCATTTTCTGCTCAAGTCTTCCAAGGTCTCCGCAATGACCACAATATCATCTGCAAAACGTAAATTGGTGATGTACTCGCCGTTAATGTTGTTGTCAAGTCCTTTCCAGTCCAGGAGATTGAAGACATCTTCCAACGCAGCAGTGAACAATGTCCTGATCCTTGAGACGTACTGACATGGTGGCGTTTTTGTACAAACACTGTGTCAGCTCAATGTATCGATGGTCAATTTAGCACAGCTGGAGAGACTGTAGCACAGCCCAAGTCTCGATCGAAGCGAAGGCTTTCTCATAGTCCACAAACGCTAAGCACAGTGGTTTGTTATACTTCCCGGACTTCTGTATAACTTGCCGTAGCGTATGTATATGGTCTATGGTGCTAAAGCCATTTCGGAAGCCTGTTTCTTCGGGAGGCTGGAAGTCGCCGAACCTGCGAGCGAGACGATTCGTGATGACCCTAGAAAACAGCTTATAGACATGGCTCAGGAGGGATATCGGTCTGTAGTTTTTCAGGAGGGTATTGTCACCTTTTTTGAAAAACAACACCACCCCGCTCCTGTGCCACACCTTAGGCATTTCACCTTTAAGAATGGCGGAATTAAATAGCATCCGAAAATAAATAAATGTACCAAGGATAGATCTCTAAAAAAAAATACTACGTCGTATCGCTAACTTAAAATTCAGATTGAATTATTGCTCTGGGCTCCAATATTAACTTAAAGCTTGTAGAAATCATCTCATCATAGCAGAATAACTTAGGTATTTATCCTTTGTCAAAATTATTAAGGTTCTATGGTTTGCTTATCAGCAAGTAGTATTTATTTTTGCTTTATGTAAGTTATTTCTTTATGGAATCTGAGCTAATAATTATTTATTCATTTCGGAAATTCCTACCCACTTGATCTGCCTCGTTATACGTTTGTCATGGTCTCTTCGGCGCTTCATGTTTCCTGCAGTTCTATTGCGCTAAATACTGAAAAATATTTATTAACAATCTACTAAACTAATCTAATTGCGTAACAAACCATTAGGTACTATCATTTGAGATCATTTTGAAGCTTATTGCTTTTCCATTGCTCTATTTATTCGAAGAATGTGTTTGCTCAACAAAGTAAATAACGCAATGAATATTGTTAAACTGTCAAAATGAAACCCATTGCTACCTATAGTGAATTACGCAATTACGCTGAAGATGCAGCTGAATATCTGTATATGACACGGAGCGACAATTTATTACATAATACATTACAGTTTATAATCGGCTTGTAAATAATGCGTTTCTAGGTAACAAATATAAAAAATATATGTATACATAGTAGAATTGCTTGTAGAACCGATGGCCGATGGGGCAGTAAGGTTCTGGAGTGGCGGCCACGTACTGGAAGACCCCAACAAGGTGGACCGATGACCTGGTGAAGGTCGCGGAAAGCCAATGGATGCGGGCAGCACAAGACCGGTCATCGTGGAAAGCCTTGGGGGAGGCCTTTGTCCAGCAGTGGACATCTATAGGCTGAAGAAAAGATAGTAGAATTGAGAACCTACTCCTTATTTTTGGAGTCTGTTAAAATAAATTGTGAAAAAACTTCAGTTATATTAAAGCTGAACGTCATTACTGGCGGACCAAGCTATTGAAAGAAATCAAAGAAAAATTACACCATTTCTTTCTCCTATTTCCGATAACGCCCTTACCTAATTTCGATCCAGAAATAAATCCCTACCTCAAACGCCCTATAAACAAAAAACTACAATCTTCATACATCAAGCTATCGCCAAACTTAAATATTTATAATCTTATCCTCCTATTACGTGTCTATCTTGAATTCTCAGACATGAAAAAAGAAATACACGAGGAGGGTCGACGCACCCGTTTTGGCTAACAGCCAGCGCACTGCATGCAAACTCAAATGTTCAAACTGCAGTCTAGCCATAGACAATAAACATCGGACGTTATTTGCGACTTCTAAATTTGAATCAAAGTTTTTTTATTGGGTGCACAAGTAATTGAAACTTTCGGTTTTGAAGTTTTCATTAGTAGGTTTTTTTTCTCTCTACATTTGAATGATTTCAATTAAAGAATATTTATATCAAGTTGATACTTCTAGTCGGAATAAATTGTTGCCTGTAACACAGAACGGCTCTAGACTACAATGGATCACTGTATCTGAATTGATGTGCAGAAATCAATGGTAAGAACTGATTTAAAAAAAATTGCGCTCAATTTAGGTACACGAAAAATAAAAGAATAAGGTATGTTGAGTATGACAGACAGAACGAGTTTTGAGAGAGAGAGAGATACTTAGATGTATTTACTCTTTCACAAAATTATTTCTTTCATAAATTGTGCAACACGGATTGAGATGCTATTTGGGATATACCCAGGAAAAACACATGGAACTTTTTCGTTTTAACCTGATACTAGCGGCCGCCAGCGACTTCGTTCGCGTAGAGTTAGTTATGCTCCGCTCCTATTGGTCGCAGCGTGATGTTATATAGCCTAAAGCCTTCCTGGATTAATGGGCTATCCAATGCAAAAAGAATTTTTCAAAACGGACTAGTAGTTCCCGAGATTAGCGCGAACAAACAAACACACATACAAACAAACTCTTCAGCTTTATACATATATTAGTATATGTAGATAAAACACATTGGGTTCTTTTATCCTGATCCTCACTGTATCGAAACTTACGCGGTGCTAAGTATAATAAAGGCAGAGAGAATTATGGTAACTTCTTCGTAATTTTACAGAAATCGTAGCTCGAATTAATTTTCTTAACAAACATATTATACGTAAATTGCGTGAGATACTGTATAGTAAAAAATAATTCCAATAGGGTATTTGACAAAAAAACAAAAACTAATTAGTCCGTCAGATAGATTTCCAAAAAATACTAGACACGTATTTTTTCTTTTTTCATATAAACATAAAATTGACAAATACAAAAGGCATCAAAGATCAGGAGTGGTGGCTGGTGACGTCACTGGTCGCTAAAAACTGTAGCGTCCAGTCACGTCACACAAGTTTTCAACGCGCTGTGTCGTTTTAATTTTTTGTTTATATGAAAAAGAAAAAAATACGTGGCTAGTATTTTTGGTCCGTCTGTCTGACGGACTAATTAGTTTTTTTTTAGTCATATACCCTATTATTAAAGTCGTTGATTTCAATAATTTCCCAATAATTTTTCTCTCAACATTAAATAAGCGACTACAATAAACATTTACAATTTTAATTTAATTAATTATACAGTTAAGTAATAAATATAACTTCTAATAAATTTTAGTAAGTGCAATATTAATTTCAAATTTAATACTTGTTTTGACAGTTATTAATAGAAAATGGCGCCCGGAGCAGAGATGTAGAACACTTGGTTGAGTGTAACGTGATATCTATGAGTACATTGTTTATGGTTTCATGTTGAACTTGTTCCTTAAACTAACGGTTAATGAACAAGTTCATGAAAATAGAAGAAGTGTTTTGTCAGCTGTTTAACATAATATTTAGTTAATTAAGCCCTTGAAGTTGATGAAAATGAAAAAAAAATACATTCTTTTCTTTATGGAACCGTATTGCAGTTAACCATTCATTCCATTATTTCTCGGTGGTAGGCCATAACATCGGCTGCCGGCAGAAGTTACCACCCACAGACAAAGCCTTGCCGCCAAGCGATTCGTCGTGTTCCGGCATGATGTCTGGTGAAGCCGTACGGAGGACGAGTCTGAGCAGTTGTGTTGCGATGTGTGCCGGGTACGATGCTTCAAATGTTGTTGTGTCGGGAGTTTGGTCCTGGAGGGTCTCCACATCTATCTCCTTCTTGCGCAGCATCGTTGGTCGTGTTGTTGGGTTTAACGTTGCACCACCTCGCTCAACTGCCGTCTTCCTTCCTATTCACTAAGTTTTTTTTTAAGTGATTGGGCTTAATAAACTAGCGCGCTTTACCATCAAAGATTGCATCACTGCTTACCATCAGGCGGGATTGCAGTCAAGCGCTAGTTTATAATTATTAAAGAGAAAGAAGAACCATTAAGTGCAATAGGATTTTAATAAACTACGTTGGATCATCAACCGTCATTTATTGAGTCAATCACAGGTCACAGGTCAGGGCACTAGCAATAATAAATAAATAGTATATATTCTAATTAACTAAATATGATCAGCTGACAAAACACTTTTTCGAATGATATTTTTTTTATTTCCATCAACTTCAAGGGTATACGGGTAAGGGTATACATTTAACTAGATACCTAATTACAACGTAGTGCAATGTTCGTCGGCTACGGCAAACATTGCTGCATTCTCGGCACCTTATGAAGCTGGCAGAATAGTTGACACGGCCCAGTTGTTATAGATGAAAAAAAAAATGTAATTAAAAAGATACGTAACATTTTCAGCGAAAAGTCAAATTCCCGAGGTTTTGGCGGGAAAGTCAAGATGAGTGTCACGCTCATTTTTCTTTGGACTTTTAAAATTATTTGTAGTGTTGTTTACTAAATAAAAGTGCGTGATTTATGTAGTAAAAAGTGCATTCAGTATATAATTCATAAAGAACAATGATATATCGCAGCATAGTGGCCACATCATGACTTTGTCTCAAACCTCCCTCGTAAGACGGTTCACGCGGCCGTCTTTTTCGACATGAATAATTCATTACGTGTCATTGATTAAATGCACATACAGTGCGAGCCAAAAAAGAAAGAAAGTCAAATTCACTAATATCAGTTTGGATAAGCATCCATACATTATAAATGCGAAAGTATCTCTGTCTGTCTGACTGTCCGGTTTCACGGTTGTTTCACGCCAAAACTACTGAACCGATTTTGATGAAATTTGGCACAGACAATCTTTAGACCCTGAGAAAGGACATAGGCTACCTTTTATCCCGGAAAAATTAGATGTTCCGGAGGGAAATCTAAAAAGCGTGATATAACCGAACTCCACGCGGGCGGAAAGTTCATCATAAAATCGTTTTCATGCAACCGATTTATACCGATTTATTTTTTTTCGAATTTTGGTCGTCCTCCGTGGCGCAGCGGTCAACACGCCTGCCTGCGACGTGGAGGTCCCGGGTTCGATCCCCGGCCAGGTCATGGTGGAAAACGATCTTTTCGTGATTAGCCTGGGTCTTGGATGTTTATCTATATATGTATCTATTATAAATATAGTATCGTTGAGTTAGTATCCCATAACACAAGTCTCGAACTTACTTTGGGGCTAGCTCAATCTGTGTGATTTGTCCATATATGTTTATATTTATTTATTTAGGTGATGAAATGCGATCAAAGTGTGTGCAACAGATTCAGCACCCCTGTCACCAAGAATAGACAGCCTAAGCCCTTGTAGGAGAGAAATAAAAGTGTCTACTAACATTTCTACCAAGTTATTTATGTTGGAACAACTTTATTCACAATGTTCTCCATATTTCACTAGCATTAGCAACTTGTTCTGAGTTATCGTGTGTTTAGAATAGCAGGAATAGCTAGAATTAGTTATTTTTGAGGTATTAGTTTAATATATTATCCGAGACGTCTCTCAGATTATCAAAATGTTGTTAACCAAGCAGAAATTGACTTAGAAACGCAATTAAAAGAAAAACAAATTGTGTTCTGAATTACATATAAATACAGCAGTAGTTAAAAAAGTTCTATTATAATGAGCCGTACGGAGGACGGGTCTGAGCAGTTGTGATGCGATGTGTGGCGGGTACGATGCGCCAAATGTTGTTGTGTCGGGAGTTTGGTCGTGGAGAGTCTCCAGATCAATCTCCCTCTAGCGCAGCATCGTTTGGTCGTGTTGGTCTTGGGTTTAACATTGCATCACCTCGCTCATCTGCCGTCATCCTTCCTATTCCTAAGTTTTTTTTAAGTGAATAAATAGGCTTAATAAACTAGTGCGCTTTACCACCAACGATTGCATCACTGCTTACCATCAGGCGGGATTGCAGTCAAGCACTAGTTTATAATTATTAAAAAAAAAAAAGAATGTATGAGAAAATGTATTGTGTACATTTTGGAACATAAACCTAAAACTATCGACCTTATTTGAAACATTGTCGCCGCGAAATTTAAGATGTGGTATAGAGTTCTAAAGAACTTTGTCGAGTTAAAGCAGGGTTCGAAGGATATATATCAATTGATATATATCATGATATATATCCGATATATATCTTATATATATCAAACCATTTTTTGTGATATATATCAAAACTTATGGTATGTTGCATTTAAGTACTTTTACCAATGCGCTGCTGGCATATTCGTTGTTTTTTCTGTCTTCAGACCGTAACACTTCGAATTTACCAAGTAGGTACTGCAATGAATAATAATAGTGCAACGTAAAAGAGCCAAAATCATTTTCAATTCTATCATCTGCAAACATACCTACTCCTTAAAAGTGAAGTGTAGTGTTAATTAATCCTTTAGGAATGTCAACAGGTGATTTGACAGTTCTAGCTGACTAGAAAAAGACAAATTTGTTATTTGATTATAACTCGACTAAGCACAAATATTAGGATTTTTAAGATATTTTAATTTTGTTTCCCTAATATTTATAGACTTTGTTTTCTCAGAAAAAGATGGTTATTTTTAGTTGATTTTTGTGAACTATAAGATTTTATGTTTATTTTGTTAAATAAAAACTAAAAATATGTTGTTTTTATATTGTAAGAAATTCATAATAATAAACTGTCATGTACCTGTGGAAATCGTATAGGTAGTAATAAGATAATAAAATGGCAGTCTTAAGAAATGGATGTAAATATCGGATATATATCGGATATATATCATAAATATCCGATATTTTGATATTTATTATAAATATCGGATATTTTCGAACCCTGAGTTAAAGATAACCTATTTCATCCTTTATGAGTAGTGTATAGTAATCACAGTGCTATAGTACCCCAAGAAAATACTTTGAATAGTTATTTTGAACTGAGATCAATCCGATCTTATTGTAACCAGTTACAGGCACTTTTGAATTGTCAGAAGGTCGGTTAGTCAGTAAGATGAAACTAGTCGCCTATTCCAAAGAGTAGGTACTTATGGAGAAGAACGGGCAAGAAACTCCATGGACACTCTTATAAATTATCAAGCTATTGATACAAATATTTGATTACATCTTTCGTTTTGAAATCAACCCTGTGAGAACGATAGAATACAACATATTATTCCAGACAGATTCTTCTTTTTCTTCTTCAGCCTATGAAGGTTCACTGCTGGACAAAGACCTCTCCCAAAGCTTTCCACGGTGACCGGTCTTGTGCTGCGGCTGCCCGCATTCATTTTCTTCCCGCGACCTTCACCAGGTCATCGATCCAGCTTGTTGAGGGCCTTCCTATGCTGCCGTCTTCCGGTA
This sequence comes from Sesamia nonagrioides, assembly GCA_017933935.1. NCBI lineage: Eukaryota > Metazoa > Arthropoda > Insecta > Lepidoptera > Noctuidae > Sesamia > Sesamia nonagrioides. The sequence continues at coordinate 291,190 of JADWQK010000160.1, forward strand.
CGTGGCCGCCACTCCAGAACCTTACTGCCCCATGGGCCATCGGTTCTACGAGCAATGTGCCCTGCCCACTGCCACTTAATTTTAGCGACTCGAAAGAGCTATGTCGATGAATTTGGTTCTTCTGCGGATCTACTCATTTCTAAATTGATCGCGCAGATATACTCCGAACATAGCTCTTTCTATTGCCCTTTGTGTGACCCTGAGCCTTCGTATGAGGCCCATTGTGAGCGACCACGTTTCAGACAGATTAAAACGTCGAATTTGAATTGTTTCTACTCCAGTTAGACTTGCGCATATTTCATCATCATCTCAGCGTTAATCCCAGTCGCATCCGTAGCTTTTCAGCTTTGGAGTCTGGGGTCCGCTTTAACAGTCTCACTGCTGATTTTGGCTAAACTTCGATATTTTCCGTGAAGCGACTGCCGTCTGACCTCCACAACCCGAAGGCGATATCTAAGCATTGCAGTTAGACCAATTGTTAGACTTTTGAGGGCTGCAACAACCCATAACGACTGCCACTAGATGTTCGTATGGCAACCGGAACCGACGGCTTAACGTGCTTTCCGAGGCACGACCAGACCAGTGCAAATATTCATATTCATGCATACGAATATTTGCACTGTGCGGGGATTGAACCCGCGCTTCCTTGCGCAAAGGCCGCGTTCGCTACCGCTACGCCACGGAGGCTGTCACTCAGCCAGACTTGCGCATATGTATTTACTTTTTGCTATGCGTTCCGATGCAATATGATCCGCCCAAATGTGCACGAGTCTTAACAGTAGGTATCCATACTAATATTATAAATGCGAAAGTAACTCTGTCTGTCTGTCTGTCGGTCTGTCTGTCTGTCTGTCTGTCTGTCTGTCTGTCTGTCTGTTACGCTTTCCCGCCTAAACCTCTCAACCGATTTTGATGAAATTGGGCACAGACAATCTTTAGACCCTGAGAAAGAACATAGGCTACATTTTATCCCGGAAAAAATTGATGTTCCAGAGGGAAATCTAAAAAGCGCGATATAACCGAACTCCACGCGGGCGAAGCCGCGGGCGGAAAGCTAGTAATAAAATAAATCTAACAAGTAGACGCCTCACTCTTTACGAGGTTCACTACAGAATAATAACGAAGACTTGTGAAGTATTTCTACACATTTCGCGTCGTAAAAGTCTGAAATATTAACAAACCGCACGCTTTACGACGATATTCATTGATGTGTTCTATTTTGTTTTAGAACGATTTTTACGGTAAACACCGGCTTTTCTGTCGTACGTATTTTGACGTTACTTGTGTCAGTTTTAGAAGAATTTATTTTTAACTATGCGTATTATTTTATAATACAATTTCCGCTATGATTTTGATTTGATTTATTTACTGCCATTCGCTTACATCACCGTAAAAACATTCTAACTTCAAGATAGACACTGAAACCTTTATTTACATCTCTACTAATATAAATCTTTGTTTGTTCCGCTTTCAAGCCGTAACTACTGAACCGGTTGCTTTGAAATTTTGCAGACGTGTTCGGCTTTTTATCCCGAAAAAATTGATATTCCTGAGGGAAAACAAAAATATTCTTAGCTTCATATCAGTTTGGTGACAGATGGCGCTGTTTGTCCTTTAAAACAAGGTAATATATTGCAACCGAATATGCACATTTAAACTTAGCAGCTAAATGATACGATAATTAATCCCCGAAAATGAGGAATCTAAAAAGCGCGATATAACCGAATTCCACGCGGGCGAAGCCGCGGGCGGAGAGCTAGTATACTTAATAAATGATCTACTTACCCTCCAAAGAGACTTATTAGTCATACACATTCAGTTCTATACTAAATAGTCTATATACATTATACGTATTATGTTATATGCTTGACCATGGACCAATTTCAGTAGTATATAATTATTATACATTATAATATTTTGGCCTTGGCAGTCATTATGATTAAAATCTTACTATTCGTCGCTGACTTTTCACCGTAAATAAGTACACTTTTTGCTCTGTTTTACGTTCTCTCATAATAAAAAAATATTGTAATTTAAATATAGTGTCATTACATTTGAAATCAATTATCCGAAATACCCCTGTTATATTCCTAATTAGGAATAATAAATATATGTAATATTCTCCGTTCTAATTTTGAAGGCCATTGCAATAGTTAAGCAAATAATTGATTAAAACCTGGCACAATAAGCCTCGTATTTATTTTGCAGCTATTGCCAAAATCTACGCAAAGTGGCGACGACACACGAGTATATTGAATTTATGTAGTATATTTAAGAAGTTCGGAGAAATGCAGTTGTAGAAATAGATTTTAGTTAGAGCTTTTTACGTGACAAATTCTACAGTTATTATAATTAACTAAAGTGTTTTTCTCATTTACAGTAATTTTCCAAGTACCGCAATAAATACGTAATTTCAGCAGACATTTTTATTAAACCAAAACAAGTTGTATCTTATAAAATTTTCTTTTACATTTATTCCCAAAATTTTGAACTTGGCTATACCGGACACAATTGTAAATAAGTTTATTCAGAAGTAAAATAAAATGTAGGTAGTTTTAACAACTTATATTTACTTAATGAATGACAACTCATTTTTATGTAGGTACACTTAATCACTGTCCATTTAAAGTTTCTTGGAAGATGGCGCAGAACGTGATAAGGCCCCTGAGGTACATTTGAAGTATTCTAGTTTTCTGCTGTCCAATGAAGTCGTTCTCCTCATTACTGAGAGTCGTGATGTCCCTGTGGAATTATCCTCTTCTTCACAATAGTTCGCCATTTGTTACGAACCCAGGCTGCGAGTATGGCATCAAGCAGGCCGGTGTCCAGAGAGGAACGAATTTGGTCAGTGCACCTTATTGGACTGCGACCTCTGGAACGTCGTCCATCCACCTTCTCAGTAACCATCAGATGTTCGAGGTTGTCTCCATCCTTTCTGGCAATATGGCCAAAGTACTCCAAAATTCTTCGAAGGCAGATAGAGGAGAGTCTTATTGTGACACCCAGCTCTCGAAGGATTGATGCATTTGTGCGGAATGCTGTCCAAGGAATCTGAAGCATCTTCCTCCAGCACCACATCTCGAAAGTGTCAATGCGGTCTCGATCAGCTTTCTTGCTTGTTTGTTGATTTCTAAAAATATATTAGACATAAATTTCTAAATACAATATACTTTTGTTTTTTCGGGGTGGAAAATAAATACCTATCTCAGACGACGTGTGTAAGGGGGTCCACAAGGACCGATGCCTAGGTCACGGTTGCAGATTGATCAAAAGAAAAACCGTGGCCCTGGTGCACAGGCAAGTGAAAAAACACGGTTGGGTTTTAGTCAGTAAAAGTCTGATACGCCCTTCCGCTCCGCCCAGAGCAGGAGAGGTCATTTGATGATTTCCCATCCCCAACAAATAAAAGGGGTCGCGAGAACGAACGGTACCTCCGCTACTCCATTAGTCGTGGCCTTCCGTGTTTCGGGTTTGTGAGCTGTTTAACTCCCCCTGCGATGTCTAAGAGTGGCCCGCATGGAACATTTGGCATCCTGTTGATTTTTGTTCTGGGGTGGAAAATCCTCATGAATGTTCGCCGCCCTGGGGTGGGCGACGTGGTCTGTCAAACTCCTACTGACTGAAAACCACCCCGGTGTCGTCGTCGTCGTCGCGGGAGTCCAGATTCCGCCGCAGCCCCACACTCTCGTGCTCGGCCGGGGCCCGGTCCGTCCGGACCTCGTCTCCTGCACGGGGTAGTGAGGTGTTAAACTACCCCGTGCATCACCTCTGAGGCACGCGCCTCCGCCTCGGATCCATCGAGTACGGGGGCGGAGACTCTCCAAGTCCCTCGCCCCTGGGCCCTAGATCGCGGACTGTAAAAACGGCCCGCGGTCTACCTCACCTCGCTCCCTATTCATTAATTAAAAAAAAGAGAAAGAAAAAGAAAAAAAAGAAAAGAAGAAAGAAAAAGATAGAAGAAGAAGATTTTTGAATAAAATTATTATTATTATTATTAATTCATGCACTCTGCAGCTGTAAAGCGCAGATAGAGAGCCCTCGGGAGCGACTCCTCCGCTCCGGCAGAAGTTCGCCATGGACAACAATCCCCTCGCCGCGGATTGTTGCCCGTGCCCAGAGTGCACCGGTCCAGCGTCTGCTCGTCCTCGGGGATCGAAACCGAGGACCAGCAGCCACCGAGCACTCAGGGAGGTTTTCTGCCACGCACCCCACACTTGGCATCCTTTTTTTTTTTTTGAGGCTGTGGAAATGCATTTACGCACAATACCCCGAAGGGCGTGTGTGGGACTCGCCCAGACGAAGCTGGGAATACCCACTAAAACCACAGCGGGACATCGACATCGCCTGAGTGGCGGGGTCATGGGAAATGGCAGAGCCTGTCTACCAATCCCCCGCCGGCGATTCCCACCAAAAAGGCGGGCCCACAATGGTCCCCCCATACGGAGAGGCCGGGCTGGGTACGTCTTCTTGTGCGAGAAGACGCAGCAGCCAAGGGTTTTTTAGCGAGGTGCCCTTCCTCTTAGCCCCACTCGTTTGCCCGGTAGCAAACGGGGCCCCCAGCTCCTCTCAATAAGGAGACCGGGTTGCCCGACGGTGACCCGGAGTTCGGGTCACGTCAGCCATCTGGAGTGGTGGCTGACCCGCCGCACATGTGACCGCCAAAGCGGTCCCCACATCTGGTTTTGGTCCGCGCCGGTAAACCGGTAACCCCCATATCTGAGGGCCGTTTACCCATCCGCCACCTGGGGACTCGTCCGATGGCAGGAAAGAAACTGCACGCGGAACACTTGGCATCCTAACTTAACTATTAGCAAACGCAATTATTAGTTAAAACACAGTATCGAATATTGCACTGTTTCAACGGCGAAAAATATACTCACTGACTAGATACATCGTCGACCAAGTCTTTTAGAAAAACAATTACCCGTTATTATTAGTCAATGCCATTCAAAAGCCACAATTCAGTGCTAAATCTTTTGAATGCTAATTCACAATAAGTCTTCAATGGCAATCGGAAGCTACGAGCACCAAGGATATTATTCTATTCCAAAATTTTATTTTTATTTTGTTATTCTATTGTCTTATTTAGTAGGTGCGATATGTATCGCGCAGTATTTACTTGCGGGAAGTTCAGGAAACCCACAGAAATACGGACGACAGCAGGTCAAGCTACCCGAAACTGTCAAATATTCCCAATACCCTTGAGCCTTAATACTTAAAGTTGAAAATCGCATAAAGAAAGTTGACAGATTGTAGTAGCTTGTGCGTCTGCACATTAAACGTCGTGTGGTGCTGATGACGTATAATAAAATATCCTTAGAAGTTCTTCGGTAGATATATTTAGTTTATAACTTACTAGAGACCCGCCCCGGCTTCGCACGGGTGTAATCATCATCATCATCATCAGCCTCTACTCGTCCACTGCTAGACATAGGCCTCCTTCATGGCACGCCAACAAGCTCGATTCTGAGCAGTTCTCCGCCAGCCACTACCAGCCATCTTATTGATGTCGTCGCTCCATCTCGCACAAGGCCGTCCTACGCTACATTTGCCGAGACGCGGTCTCCACTCGAGGACTTGTTTACTCCAGCGGTTGTCGGTCCTGCGGCATATATGACCAGCCCATTGGCACTTCAGCTTGCTAATTCTGTCAGCTATGTCGGTGACTCTGGTCCTCTGTCGGATCACCTCATTTCTGATGCGGTCCTTCAGAGAGAACCGCACGGGTGTAATGCTGTTACTATATGTATACACTACAGAAAAACTGTAAACGTTGTTTAAAACACCGCCGCGAACGTCGCGCCGTGTACCGCCGCCATCGCAACACCCCGCATTTTTTAAATCTGTAATATGTTCTAAAATATTAATTTAAATCATATGCTGTAAAAGGCGATATAGATCTATATTAAATCAAAAATGTATCTAATGTATTGATTTGGATAAAGATTAATGCAGTATTGGTTAAAATCGCTTCGAAAATTAGCCGGTGTTTGTCGTAAAAAATAAATGACAAAAAATAATTTGTGGGATATCCATAAGAGATAGACATATACCATCGGGGACTTTTTTGTAGATCTTTTCAATGTGTACAATATTTAGTACATTACTTTGATAAATCTCGGAGGATTCAGCCTACGTTTCACTGCAAACGCAAAAAAAAAGTTACGACATCACATTAGAAACCTCAAAAATAATTAAGTATTTTTACATAAACCTTCCTCTATAATCACTCTATCTACATAATAAAAAAAAAATCCGTTGCGTAATTTTAAAGATTTAATCATACAAAGAGACACAGAAATTTTGAATGGAGTTTTTTTTTTTAATTCTTAATCAATTTCGTTCTTTTCAATTTCGTGGAAGACACTAATTGATTCTAACAAAAGTAAAGCTCCTTCCTACTCGCTTTCAAGCAGAGGGAACAGCGCTAGCGCATTCGTCCCGTCACTACTCTACAAACAACAGCGTAGACTTCTAACCTCTGTTATTAAAGCTTAAACATTTTGGTATAATGAGACAAATGAGAAACTAAAATGAACTGCACCATCAACATTTTCACCCGTATATTTGGAACTGTCTGTTCTTACTGTCTGTTCTTTCATAAATCAATTTTATCCCTGAACCGTGCTCATACTGTATCAAACATTTCATAGCGTACTATAATTAAACTTATGACTTCCCCGAAAAGCACGTATTTTCTAACAACCCACAGGTCAGTTGCGCCGGATTTCTTGCGATACACTGACGTTACAGGACTCTTTATAAGCGCTCGAATACCATACGGTTATTTTTTTTTTTGTTGACAGTTCGAAATTTTTAAACGCAGCCATATTTATTATACCGCGGTCTGAGTGCTATTTTTGGCGCGGTTTACAGATTTGTATTGGCTATGGTGGTCAATTGTGAAAAAAAAAAGTGGAACAGTGTTTTGTTTATGTTGTGGATTTGGCAATGTTTGTTTATATTTGCGTCCGAATTGATCTGAAAAAGTGCGAACCAATTAAATCTACTTTGGGACGATCAACATAGGCGACATACCCTTTAAATTGGAGCATTCACTTCAAGGATACAAAAGTGGACGAGAATTGAAATACATAGGTACATTTTAAGCGTCTTCTTTGTTCTAAATAAAGAATTACTTAGAAAAACGAATTCGATTTTGCCGCACTCATCCAGAAATTCTATTTTTGAATTTGTCACTTATAAATGGCCTCGAGGAACACGAAACAACGGACAAAACGTTTAAAATACCGAGAAATATGACTTTTATTACGATTGCCCACAATTATTGTATTATAATACACAATATTGTATGGAATATGGTCCTGATTTAATTAAAAGGTATGAATAAAAAGCCAACAATAAAAAATAATCATACAATACCTACAAAATTAAAGATCCGAACAAGAAAAAGCTTCTTTTTTTAAATGGAGTGCATGTCATTTTTTCTGCGCGAAAGTAATCCCAACCTAATATGACCTCTTTTAATAACTAAAACTAATGACAATGGGAGGTCTAACTGTATTGGGATTTACTTCCAAGGAATTAATGTATTCTATTCATTTGTTTGTTTTGAGCCAGTCGTATGACTAAAGAAGTTTGCAACGGACGTGTTTAAGTATGGTTTAATTTCTAAGCTTTAGTGGAGATCAAAGAACACTAATATTAGTTGTTCGTTCTAGTTTAAATGAAAGCAGTTTTAACTTTAGAACTATTAATTTTATATTGAACAGAAAGTTGGAAGTATTTTTCTTTCATATTCTAATAAAAACTACGCCTTCCGTTCACGTGAAAGGTTTACTAGGGGAAAAGTGTGAGAGCGATTGAGAAGCCTCTTTCATGTAACGAAATGAGCCTAACAAATAGGTCCTTGAGTCTTCATTCTCAATTTTTGTCCAGTTATCTTCATAGCATTAAAAGTTTGATTAACAAACTTGTGAGTAGGCTATGAAGATAATTAATCTAATCAATTAACAGGTTTGGACCATCATCGTCTACGGCGTAGACGATTTGTAATGGCTTAGACTCTGCACGATTATAAAGAGTACACAAGCCCCATTATTTAACGGACCATCACGCACCTAAGTATTTTATCTAGAAAGCCATTACGTTGATTGAACAAGGTGAGTAGCCTTATCGTCATGGAATCCACCATGGTTTCTTGAAACTGTACTCGTCATACTTAAGCGGTTAATCTAAAGTATTGTTTGGTCAGGCTTTTCGACCATGATTGAAAAGTAACACAGTTTTACGTGGATTAGTTACAACGCAACTTTCCTGAGTAAAAATTCTATGTCATTTACTTTCAATGTAAGTTTTCTAAAGTTATATGTACTTTTTTCTAAAGTTATAAGATATACTTAATATCTTGGACACCAATGACTGAAGGTGAAGGAAAACATCTTGAGGAAACCTGGATTTTAAGTCTGAAATCGTCAACCCGCATTAAGCAAGCTTGGTGATTACGCTCAATCCTTCTCTGTATGAGAGGAGACCTGTGTCCAGCAGTGGGACGATAAAAAAAAGTTGATGATGATGATTTACTTTCATAAGTCCTTGATAATAGCTTGTCTAGTCTTGAGTATATATGTGAATTACTCCCGGAAATCGCATATTATGTGGATTTAACGCCAATTATACCTTCAAGATCACCTGATATCACTTTTTTTTCTGTTTGGTCAGATACCTTTTCAACTATGTAATGTTGACCATGGTCTAGAAATATTTCTCCTGGACCTCTTCGACTGGTTTCGTCTATGAGAGCAAAAGTCGCGTCATTTTTGCTGGAAACACTGGTCAACGTGGAGTATTTACAAATAGACGAACGGTTAGAATTATCGGCGTCCACTGAGTGACCGGTGACTATTTCAGTCGTTTCCTCATTCTTATCTAAGAGTTGGACGCTGCCCAAACGAGGTTGCATCACGGCGACGTAACAATATTTACCTTTTTGTTATATATTGTTAGTTCTTCTGATACATTGCATTAAGCTCGTAAAATCCCGCATTCGTGGCATATTGTTTATCTTTCTGACAAGTCAAAAAGCGCTTGCAAGACTGTTCGTCTCTCGGCTGAACCTATGGCAGTTTCCTGTAAAACTTTGGCACTCGGGTTAAAGTTACATGTTTGGATACCTAGATTCAGGGGTTCAGAGTCAACCATGAGTGCGTAAAGGTATGCACATAATTATGAAGCTCTGAGTCACTACGAAGCTTCCCAAATCTCTGTTCTTTATCCTTGAACTTTGCGTCCCAACAAACTTGCCATTTTCAAGGCATTGGCAAAATCTTCCTCATACCTATAGTGGCTTTTGTAAGTGAGGGAGCAGTCAATTAGAAATTTTCATTTTAGCTTAGATTGTCACCAGATGTATAAAGCTTTGATCCTAGATAATTCTTTGATCACGGCAGATGTGCTCTATTTTACATAGATTTTGCTCAAGATAGCTTTCGTGGCTAAAGATTCTATTTCCAATTTTCAGTGCATCGCTAATTATTAGTTTGACACAAATATTACCCAGATTTCGTGACTTCCTTGCTGCATCAAAGCTTGCAGCAGACATTTGGAACCTTCCCAAATAGTGTTTCATTCTGATGTAATCGTACGTTTCTATAGTTGTTTTTTTTTTTTTTAACTATAACATTTTTTATTATTTACAAACAAAATATTTAGATAATAGCTAAAAGTTTTAATATAATTATATGTATATACGGAGTGGTGGCCTAGTGGTTAGAACACCAGCCTCTCAAGTACCAATGTAACTTTTCTAAAGTTATATGTACTTTCTAAATATATCTTGGGCACCAATGACTGAAGGTGAAGGAATACATCTTGAGGAAATCTGGACTTTAAGTCTGAAATCGCCAATCCGCGTTGAGCAAGCGTGGCGATTACGCTCCATCCTTCTCTGTATGAGAGGAGACCTGTGCCCAGCAGTGGGACGTTAAAAAGGTTGATGATGATGATATATACGGATGACAGCACATCAAGCTACTACAATCTGTCCTTTATTAGATTTTAACTTCATCGCTAAAGCATTAAGTCTGTACATGTAAATAATAAACTATAGTTTAAGAAACAATTAATGTATTGTATTGGCATCGTCATACGACCCCTGTGTAAATTTTCAAGTTAATCAGATTCGTGGAAATAGGTGAAAATGATGTTAAAAGATTCTGTGACATACATTCAGGTGAAAAAGGACGGGATTTTCGCCTGGAAAAAATTCAAGTTAAAGCAAATGAATCAGTCAAAAAATCAGTCTTATCTTCTCTGTCTCTGGAGATACAGACGATATTCATTTAAAAGTAGACTTTTAAATGAATATCGTCTGTATCTCCAGAGACAAATTCTTCTTTAATTAATCAACCTGCCGAGGCAGTTCCCAACTATCATCATCATCATCATCATTTCAGCCGAAAGACGTCCACTGCTGGACATAGGTCTCCCCAAGGTTCTCCACGACGACCGTTCCTGCGCCTCCCGCATCCAGCGGGGCCCAACTATGCTTAAATCGAATTCTAATCTTACCTGGTGCAGTCGAATACCAAAATATGACATAGAACAACTACCTATCTAACCTCCACCCTCCGATCTCCTTTAGTAAGATTGGCTGTCACACTTTGGCCTCTAACTACCCGCAGCCTATTTACAGTGCTTACCGAGGCATGGCGACGTCGCAGTAGATTGCCACCTATCCACAAACCGACCGCTGCAAGCGTAGCTTACGTTTTCTTAGATCAAAAAATTATTTTTTTGTATCTGGTTTTATTTCAATATCTCAAGACACAGCTTACAGGTTTAATCTTTTTAACTGCCCGCAGCTTATTAATTTACAAAACCTTTCTCACCCATAGACTATACACATCTTTAAATCGTTCTGTTTATTCTATACATTTCCTTCGCGATTTCAACATGATTTTCATTAGCAGCGGTCTCAAGTTTGCCACATCAAATAATGATGAATCCCTTCGCGTCCTCATTTAGATCTTTGTGACTCACTGCAGTGGATCTAAATATATTTTCATATGCCCTTTTACTTTTTGGAATTATCCTACATGTCAGGGATGTTTTATCTAAATACGTGATTCCATAAACAAGTCCCACTACTAATCATAGGATTCCTTTTCTCCTTTCCAGTCCCCTCTATCTACAACTAGTTTGGACCAACCCTCTCTGTAGTTGACTAGGTCGTAAAGCCAACCTCCACCTTTTTTTTTGTTCCGGGCTGGAAAATCTCATGGATGTCCGCCGCCCTAGGGTCGCCGACGGGTCTGTCAGACTCCTACTGACTAAAAACCACCTCTGTGTCTCTCCTCTCACGTGCCACGGGAGTCCATGATTCTGCCGCGGCAGCCAACCACCTCTGGGTCTACTTCAAAGTCGCCCAACGTTTGCTAGGACTCGCATTGTGCTAGATTTCGCCTATGGCAATTGTTTTTTTTTTATTGCATAATGAATTCTTCTCTTCCGAATATTTAAAGATATCAATCATTTCAATGTTCTTAAAAGTATATCTGTCGCTCCAAGACATCCTAAACTGACAGAAAGTGCATGACCTTTACGACGACTTCAAATTTAGTTCCATTTGAGTATTTTGCCGTAAATTTTGGCCTATTTGGAGCGGATTTTACAGAGAAGTACCTAGTTACAACTGTTGAGAGACACTGCACCTGTTTCATCTCGTAAAAAAAATATATAAGCAAGTGCTGCGTTGATTTATATATGAATGCAATAAACTACAGCCATTAACACACACATTTGACAATATTGTCGCATAACTGATGAAATTTAACGCCTTGTAAAGAATAAATATTTCGCGCACCTTTTGTAAATAATCCTCAATTTACAGATTCCCGTGGACAGATTTTTTCTATTTTAAATGATTTTAATAGAGAAATAAATTTTCTTTCTTGAGTAGGAAAATTTAAATTGTATCGATTCCAAAGCGTATCGAGAACTTCCCCTCTTTAATGTAACTACATACCAAAAGGGCAAACAGTCTACACGAATCGTAATAATCTCTTCAGTAGTCAGTACCAAAATAAAATCATCGCTGCATTTCTCGAGATGTGCATCTATAGTTTTTTTTTTTTTGCATCTAATTTCGTCGACGGCACAAGCCAGTATGCGTGCGCACGGGCCAACGCGCGCTTCTAAACTTTCGATTTAATTCATAGATTATAACGTCGGCCATCTTGGTAAATATTTTTTAAGAATAACTATAATTTTTGTAAATAAACGCTTTTGTTAATAACTGGTTTTGGGGTTACAATACTAATTTTAGTGTCTAATTCTCTATTTTTTATCTTAAGAGCCTCTAAGGGTCCTGTATCGGTCAGAAATACGTGACAAAGTGAGCTTAGTGATCTTTACGTAAAAACTAGAAGTGATATAAATAATTTTTAAAAGACAGTGTATACAGTGTTTGTGCCGTATGATAACTGTAGAAAAAAATGGGCAAAAAGAAGAAAAATAGCGGAAAGAAAGGGGGGAATCGATTCTTCAGGTGGATAAGAAGGTAATATTCATTTTAGTAAGGTTTTTGTGTGATTAACATCAATAAATTAAATTAAACAAAAATACATCATGTGTGTTTTCTTTTATTAACATCTTAAATGACATCCGTGTTGCTAATTTTGACGCACTTTTGACTCCCATTTATTTTTGACATCTACGCATTCAGCACTGTAAGAAGCATGGAATTAGTATGTACTATAATGTGAAATGAATGCTGAAATGTGATTCTTTGTGACTAACAAAATTACTGTTTATAATATCTGTATAACATAATCATTGTGATGCATGACAAATCTTTGATGGATCCTGGCCAATGTGCGAAACTATAGGTACTACTGTCGAAGAAAAATGCATCATATTGGTTACAGAACATCTTCAGCAAATGTTGCGATATGTATTTCTTAAAGGTGCCAAAATGATCCCGAAAATATCGGGCTATTCTTTACAAATGTAAAGTGAAGGGGGCTTAAAATGTCATTCCAGTTAATGCTAGGGTTTGTCACTATAAAGTAAACTGAAAAAGATCGCGATCAAAATCTTACCCCCGCTCCTAGATCGCTTCACTTTGGTAGGCGTTGATTCGTTTTGAAACACCCAAACCTTTCACTGGCGCTTCGTTTCTGTATCTTATTGATAAATCCAAGATTCATCACCTGTAAAGATGTCGTAAACACACCGAGACAAACCTGCTTCAAATTTGTCTATCATATCGTGGCACCATTCCACCCGTGCCTGCTCCTGAGCATCGGTGAGATTGTGCGGCACCCGTGAAACTATCTTTCGCAACTGAAGATGCAAGTGTAGAATCTCGTGAAGGCTTCCTGGTCCAATCTGCAGTTTATGCTGAATTTCTTGGTATGTAATTCGTCTATTGTCTTGGATCAAACTTTCACTGCTAGCACGTTTTCTTCTGTAACAGCCGTCAAAAGGCAACCTCTTCTTTCATCCCCCTAAGTTAGTCGAACGTGCTTAAATTCATTATACCACCGACACACGGTTGCCTCAGAAGGGCCTTCATCTATGAATGTCATTTGAAATCTATCGTACGATTCGTCTGGTTTCAGGCGACATTTGAAATCGTAAAAAATCATAGCATGAAAATGGTCTCGACGCAAATCCATTTTTCCAAGAGACACGATAATTTTAATTAGCTCGCAAAAAATGTGGATGGAACTTTTGAATTTGGAACGTACCTATTAAGTATTAGTTATATCTAAATAATCATATTTTTAAAATAAATTATAACTGGCCAGTTTCACATACATAAAAACTTTTTGTCGGCAGTATTTTGAGTGACATGGTATTAACCCGAAAAATAAAAATAATTATTCGTGGTTTATCGTCGGATTGCATCACTAGTAAAAATGTTTACTGCTCCACGATGTGGGCACGAGTTGGCTAGCGTTAAATAGAATATTGTGATTTTAGCAAAGATTTTTTGGAGTTTACTCCTTAAGAATCGATTTTCATAATTATATAAGGCGCCCGGTATGAGAAAAATCCGAGGGGTAAAACCTACTAACGAGTAACGAATTTTAAGCGTTACTATTTTAGTGCGCACCTTTGGTGCGCAACTTTCTAATCTAAAAGAGTGGCATAATTATCTTTTTACAACTATTTTGTTAGTTATTAAGATAATGTTATATTAAAAAAAAAAATATAATAATCTAAAAAAAAAATTAAGTATAAAAAAAATTATTATCAACTTTCTTAAAATTGGTTAAAATTTTCATAAATATGTATCAGTGGCGAAGGGTGAAATTTTGACAAAGGGAAGCCGGTCCAAAAAAATAAACACTTAAACACTTACCTACTGCAGGATATCTTGGAGGAGGTCTTCAGATAAGAATAGTATTAAAAGCCCCACCTTCACCATACAAAAAAGGACTGATGATTTGATAACAGTGTCTTTCAAGTATGATAAAAGCGGCAGCAAAAGAAAAAAAAGCCTTTTTCGACGTGCATCTCCATACCACACATGCATGCTTGTTAGTAAGTACTAAGTTAAGTACCTATTGTTAGGGAATAAGAGTCAAGAAAAAATAAAATAAAAAATTACAAAAATAATAGTGTTAAAACCGAACCACACAAACACCGATCCAAAACCAACAAAAATATTAAGCAAAAATAAAGCAAATTATACACAATCACAACGTTATTTATATTGTAATGCAATGCGTCTGTTTTTTTTAACAAAATGAGCTAAAATGATGTTATAAAAATTCGGATTACTTTTCATTTTATTAAGCAAATTTTTTTTTAATTGACATGATAGCCAAATCGGACAATCTCTGCTCTTTTTGGCAGTTTCGCACATATGTGTGAATGCGTTTTAAAGCAGAAAATGACCGCTCAGCTGAAGCTACTGAAATGGGGAGGGGTCAGAATTAAACTGCAAAGAGTCGAAACTTGAGAAAATGCGTCTTTCAAAGACGTATTCTGGAGCTGTAAAAAAAGCTCATAGGTGTCCAATTTATTTAACGACGCTGACGTAAGACTTTAAGTTCATTCAGCAGGTAGTCAGTTGAACAGCACTCTATATGAATTAAAGCCATAATAACAAACAAAATACACAGTATTTAACCAAATCTGCGATTAAATTACGTTACAGAATCAGTCACAGTTTAAATACCACAAATATTAAAATATAACAAACGAAAAACACGAAAAACGGACACATGTCACATACTAACAATAATTTATTTTCAACCAAACGAAATGGAACACGAAAATATGCCAAAATAAAAAGAATATGACTTGCGAAGGATTTCATTATAACGTTTCTTTGTCTCATTCTAATAGAGGAGAGAACTGCAAGCCGGTCGGCATCAGCCTATCTTTTCTCAAAAATTACGGACGGTTAGCGATCATTAGAAAGAGATGTCTGACACGCTCTGTCTCTTTTCGCCTCATAGTAAAACGTTTGACCGAGGTAGGCTGTAATTCGTCGAGTTGCCTTCAATGTAATGTACGAAAAATTTAAGCGCTGATTAATTTACGACTATAAAATGAAATGTGATACTTAGGGTATTGCTAAGAATTACTATTGCTGTTGTAAATCGCGCAGGCATTTGATTAATAATACTTTGTTAATGAAATAGAATGTAAATACTTTTGTATGAATATGGAACTGATTTTTGAAAGGTAACCCGGTGGGAATCGGCTTGTATGGACTCTTCGCCACTGATATGCATTTATAATTTTTTATAATTTATTTTATAAATAATTTTTAAAATAATAATAATATTTTTTTTATTTTTTTTTTCTCGTACTTAAGGAGTAAACTCCAGTCGTGCGTCGGAGCTGACACACACACTTTTTTTTATTCCATATCCGTTTTTAGGTGATTGTTTATAGCGATATAGGCTGGGTTGTTTAGTTATTAGTAAGCAGCATGTATGATAAGCTAAATATATTTGTATTGACCATAAAGATTACAACACACAGGAACCGACCGACACTTATCTGTGAGTTGTATGATAATAACGACACGACAATAAACCATTGAACTTTTAAGATATTGGCCCACGATTCCCTTGTTCACAAACTAAATTTTACTTTTTATTTCTATTTAAAAAAAGAACAGAAGACAAAATAATAGTTAAGACCTGTCAAATTAATCCACCCCTGACGTTAATTGACGTATTATTGGCCGCTATGTAAAACTGCTTAATAACGCCATTGACTGCCCACAATTGGTATGTAGGTTCAAGTTTAGAGTACCACGTAGACCACCTCGTAAACCCATCATCATCATCATCTCAGCGTTTGTCCCGGTTGCATCCGCGGCTTTCGCGTTGGAGCCCGGGGTCCGCTTAGCTTTGGGGTCTGGAGTCCGCTTTACCAGTTTAACTGCTGAGTTTGGCTAAACTTCGATATTTTCCGTGAAGCGACTGACCTTCACAACCCGAAGGCGATATCTAAGCATTGCAGTTAGACCAATGGTTAGACTTTTGAGGGTTCCAACAACCCGTAACGACTGTCACTAGATGTTCGTATGGCAACCGGGACCAACGGCTTAACATGCTTTCCGAGGCACGACCAGACCAGTGCAAATATTCATATTCATGCATACAAATATTTGCACTGTGCGGGGATCGAACCCGCGCCTCCTTGCGCAACGGGCGCGTTCGCTACCGCTACGCCACAGAGGCTGTCAACCCTCGTAAACCAATAACACCCTTAATTCCACCTCTTCGCCATACAGTGTCTGGTGCTAATTCACCTGTACCTCGCATGTGCAAACTGTTAAACGAACGCAGCGATCTGGTTGACGTCCACGCTGCCTCAATATCCACGTTTTTCAGACGTTATTAGTGTATTAGTTCTATTGAGAATCCAGTCTGGTTACAATATAAGCAAATACATTAGTAAAATTACAAAGAACACTTAGCATGTGGTGTTTGCCTGTAATTGGTTGTGCAGTTAGATTTAAGTCAATAATTTGTATGTACGTATTTATAATGTGTGAAATATCTGTAGCAACTGTTGGCGAACCTTAATTAAATAAATAAATTGCGTCTAAACTGTCTATGGAGTATCTTAATTTGACAGGATTAAACTAAAATGTTATCTTTTATCCTTTTCTTTTTTTTTTTTTAATAATTTAATCTAGTGCTTGACTGCAATCCCGCCTGATGGTAAGCAGTGATGCAATCGTTGAATGTAAAGCGCACTAGTTTATTAAGCCTATTCACTTAAAAAACTTCGGAATATGAAGGATGATGGCAGTTGAGCGAGGTGATGCAAAGTTAAACCCAAGACCAACACGACCAAATGATGCTGCGCTAGAGGGAGATTGATCTGGAGACTCTCCGCGACCAAACTCCCGACACAACAACATTTGGCGCATCGTACCCGCCACACATCGTAACACAACTGCTCAGACCCGTCCTCCGTACGGCTTCACCAGACATCATGCCGGAACACGACGAATCGCTTGGCGGCAAGACTTTGTCTGGTGGGTGGTAATTTCGCCGGCAGCCGATGTTATGGCCTACCACCGAGTAAAGTAAAATAGAAAGGAAAAGATATCATCATCATCATCATCAACCTTTTTATCGTCCCACTGCTGGGCACAGGTCTCCTCTCATACAGAGACGGATTGAGCGTAATCACCACGCTTGCTCAATGCGAGTTGGCGATTTCAGACTTATAAAGTATACTTATACTTCTTGCGGTGGCTGCTGCGGCGGATGCTGCTGTCCTTGTATCACGATCTATACCTGCTGTACGAAGATTTGTTAGTGGCACGGAGTTGCGCCACTTCGCGCAGGTTAGCCATGGTGTTTCGCGTCGAAGATGGCGCACCGGCGCCTCCGATGTTTGTCTTCGAAGTATTACACTCCCGTGCCGTTTTGTGGAAATAAACTACTCTAAACTACTCTACTCTAAAGTTCAGGTTTCCTCAAAATGTTTTCTTTCACCTTCAGTCACTGGTGTCCAAGATATACTTAGAAAGTACATATAACTTTAGAAAAGTTACACTGGTACTTGCCTGACCTGGAATGGAACCCGCGCGTTCATACTTGATAGGCTGGTGTTTTAATCACCAGGCCACCACGACATGAGAAAAAGATGTTCTTGACTTAAAATTACTTTAGTTTGTGATCAAGAGAAGAGAGGCCATTGTCACTAAAAAGTTTTTATACTTATTTAAAACTAGCTTTCCGCCCGCGGCTTCGCCCGCGTGGAGTACGGTTATATCGCGCTTTTTAGATTTCCCTCGGGAATATCAAATTTTTCCGGGATAAAAGGTAGCCTCTGTTCTTTCTCGGGGTCTAAAGATTGTCTGTGCCAAATTTTATCAAAATCGGTTGAGAGGTTTAAGCGGGAAAGCGTAACAGACAGACAGACAGAGTTACTTTCGCATTTGATATAAGTATATAACCGAATTCCATGCGGGCAAAGCCGCAGGCGGAAAGCTAGTATCACATAAGACATGCCCCCAAAACGCCCGCCTTTCGGGAATTGGCCTTATATTTCAAAGCCAAGAAATCCATGACGCTTTTGGTATCATCATCATCAACCTTTTTATCGTCCCACTGCTGGGCACAGGTCTCCTCTCATACAGAGAAGGATTGAGCGTAATCACCACGCTTGCTCAATGCGGGTTAGCGATTTCAGACTTAAAGTCCAGGTTTCCTCAAGATGTTTTCCTTCACCTTCAGTCATTGGTGTCCAAGATATACTTAGAAAGTACATATAACTTTAGAAAAGTTACATTGGTAATTGCCTGACCTGGAATCGAACCCGCGCACTCATACTTGAGAGGCTGGTGTTTTAACCACTAGGACTATAATATTTATGGTTCTCTAGTTTCTGTTTACCCCTATGGAAAGAAAGCATGTGTACCAATCCTACTAATATTATAGAGAAACGAGAAAATTTGTGAGTGTAGACAGATGAATGTTTGGTACCGTTTCATGCAAAATATAGTTTAAAAAACTAAAAAAACATGCTTTTAAAAAATATCAAACTAAAAAGTTAAAAATAATTTAAAATAAAGCGTGAGGCGCTTAATATACAAAAAAAAATATGGGACAAAGCGCCTCAAGCTTTTTTAAAAATTATTTTTAACTTTTTAGTTTGATATTTTTTAAAAGAATGTTTTTTTAGTTTTTTAAACTATATTTATTTTCATATCTTTAGTTCGATATTCTTTTTCTTAAAAAAAACGAACATATTGAAAACGGTGGGACATTTTACAGTAATGAGCCGCCCACTCGTAGTCCAAAGAGTTAGAGACGGACAAACAAACAAACAAGCAAACATACAAGTGAAGCTAATATTTTTATTAGCTCATCTGCAAATATCATTTAACAAAAACCTTAATTGCGTACCACTATTTGAATTGGAATCATTTTGAAGCATATGGGTATTCCATTACTCCATATGTTGGAAAAATGTGTCTGCTCCACAACGTTTATGACGCAATGAATGTTGTTGAACTGTCAAAATAAAACCCATTGTTACTGATGAAACTGTAGTAGGAGTTTTGGCGGAAAGCTGAGTGCCACGCTCATTGGACTTTTAAATTATTTATAGTGTCGTTTACTAAATAAAAACGCGTGATTTATGTAGTAAAAAGTGCATTAAGTGAATAATTCATAAAGAACAGTGAAATATTGTAGCATAGTGGCCACATCATGGCTTTGCACCAAAACGGGTTCGGTTCGCGCGGCCGTCTTTTTCGACATGAATAATTTATTACGTGACATTGGCTAAATGCACAAACCGTGCGAAGCCATAAGAGAAAGAAATAAGAACTTTCGAAGATTTTTATTTTACTTGAAATTGGCACAAAGTCATAACTAGTGCCACACTACAAAAAAAAAAAAAAAAAGAAACTGTAGTATGATACGGTATTACCCTGTAGAAAAGTCTTTAACATATGGACGTAGCCTCAAGCCAAGCTTTGTATCTAATCCATACTATCCATACTAATATTATAAATGCGAAAGTATCTCTGTCTGTCTTTCACGCCAAAATTTCTGAACCGATTGTAATGAAATTTGATACACAAATAGTCTAGAGCCGCTATGACCAATAGGAGCAGAGCAATAACAAAAACTGTTGCAAAAACGGGAGTGAACGCGGGCGTACTTATTGCTCCCATTACTTTAACAGGCGCTTGTTTTATATCAACTGAGCTCCTATAAACTGACTTCCGCTGTATTCCGCGTCGCGGGCAACAGCTAGTAAGTAATAAGGTAACATAACTACATCAGAATCCAATTATGGATTTTTGAATAGCTTCCCAACAATTATTGTTTCATATCTTGATCAAGTGGGCGACCTGCCTCATTGTGGGTCAGGTTGCTAAACCGACGGATTAAGCTACCCACGACTTCTAGACGTCATGTTTTTGTTAATTTTAAGGACATTGACCACTGTGGTAGATTGTTCGTTAGTTCGGTTTTATGAAACTAGATGGCGTTCCGTCAATTGTGGCTAACAGTAACTTAAACTATGTATTTAAATGATAAACTATGTTAGGTTTATTCATATATGAAAAAAATAAAAATATATATATAATATAGTAATAGTGTAGTAGTAGTAGTGTGTAATATATTATAGTATATAATATATTTTTAAAATGTTGTCTTTTTCTTAATGAAATGGAACGCAAAAGTTTCTCTGAATATAAGTAAATTAATTGTTTAATTTGTTAACAAGGGGGCGGATCCAAGTGACAAAGCTTTACTTGCGATTTAAAAAAAAATCTAAATATAATTAAAATATATAAGAATACAATTTATATCACTCATACCGGTTTTCAGAACGATCATTTTTTATTATTTATACCATTGATAAAATATTAAACTAAGGTAGATAAGTCACTAGCGCATTGTAAATGAAGCGTACAAAAGGAGGTAAGTCCAGTATCTCGCTTTAGTCACTCTCGATACACTCGTAAAAACAAACGAGAAACACTAACAGCGCAAACGACAAACACTAGCCATCTTTTTTTTCACTATGCTTTAGATTGCGCACCATCTCACTCACACTGTACCAACGTGTGAAATGTACGCAGAATAAAAAATTTGCATGTGTGTGCTGTTGCTCCGATCGGCACATTTATTTTGGTTAATTTGTTAGAGCATATCATATCTGTTTAATATTATATCAATAATTTATACTATACAAAAAAAAAAATCAAGTTGCATTGAGTTTGCCAAGAATAAAACAATAATTTTATTATCTATGTTGCAGCAGATAACCAAAAAACAAACTTACCTACCATTTATTTTTCTGCTGCAACAAAGATAGGTAGATAATTAATAACTATTGTGTTTTGTTCAAACTTAAATGCGAAATGCTTTGTTTTTATAAGTAAATGTCAAAAATTCGCCATCTTGCGTTCCTTTTATGTTTGTCAATCTGTGGTCTAAGTGCCAATTTGTTCCGCATAGCCAAGATGTCAAAAGGTTACAAACGCAGTGGGCATTATTAATATTGTTGTTAACCCGTCAATTAAGCTGAATGCTTTCATTAACAACTGAATGGATCTGTTAAGAATATGCATGAGCCATTAAGCGCGCGTAGGAACACTGTACGGGTTTCGCCGCAATCGGTCAACTGGGGACCTACTAGTGTATGCCACTCACTTGTGGGGCGAGGCCCTCGAGAAGAATGGGGAAGCGATTGCTGTCTCCCTT
Organism: Sesamia nonagrioides; assembly: GCA_017933935.1. Lineage (NCBI taxonomy): Eukaryota > Metazoa > Arthropoda > Insecta > Lepidoptera > Noctuidae > Sesamia > Sesamia nonagrioides. The sequence continues at coordinate 312,870 of JADWQK010000160.1, forward strand.
GATGTCTCGAAGGCCTTCGACCGGGTATGGCACGCTGGCTTTTTGAGTAAGCTTCCAGTGTACGGCATTTCCCCTAGCCTGACTGGCTGGGTAAAAGACTTCCTGACTGAACGGTCCCTCCGAGTTGTTGTCGACGGATGCTCTTCTGAGCCCATGTCAACTAATGCCGGTGTTCCTCAGGGGTCTGTTCTCTCTGCAACTCTGTTCCTGTTGCATATTAACGATCTGCTGATGCCCGGTATCTATAGGTATGCAGATTACAGCACAGTTGTAGAGAGATACCTGCCGGATGCTCGGGCTAGTAGGGAATCAATCCGGTCCGAAAGAGAGGCCATGGTTGAGCGAACGAGTGTTGCACTGCAGGCAGTCTCCGAATGGGGCAATGCCAATTTTGTAGCATTCAATGCCGCCAAAACACAGGCGTGTCTTTTCACCGCAAAAAGGAGCCCGTTCACCTTGGCCCCTACTTTTCGGAATGTGTCCTTGGAGTGTTCCGACCGCCTTCAGCTTTTGGGAGTTGAGATTTCCTCGAACCTTAACTTTGGGCGGTTCATTGAGTCCAAGGCCAAGGTGGCTGCCAGGAAACTTGGCGTTATCGCAAAGGTCCGGCAGTACTTCACACGTGGGCAGCTTCTGATGTTATACAAAGCACAGGTCCGTTCGTGTGTGGAGTACTGCAGCCACATTTCGGCTGGTGCTGCCAAGTGTCACCTGGCCACTTTTGATTCAGTGGAGAGACGTGCAAAGAGGCTGATTGGTGACCCTGATCTAACTCGAGTTGGTTTCCAAATCCTAGAGCACAGGCGTATAGTAGCCAGCCTTTCGGTGTTCTATAGGATGCATTTCGGGGAGTGTGCGAGGGGATTGCATGATTTAATTCCCCCATCTCCGTTCCACCAGCGGACGACCCGTCGTACGGCTGGTTTCCACCCTTACGTTGTTAACACCACTACGATCCGGACGAAGCGTTTCGCCTCCTCCTTTATACCGTGTACATCGAGGGACTGGAACAATTTGCCAGCGGCGGTGTTTCCGTCGGACTACAATTTGAGTGTCTTCAAGGCTAGAGTTAATAGGCTCTTAATAAACTAGTGCGCTTTACCATCAACGATTGCGTCACTGCTTACCATCAGGCAGGATGGCGGTCAAGCGCTGGTTTATAATATGTAAAAAAAAACTGACTAAAACCCACCCGTGCTGACATCTCTTTGAGGCGCGCGTGAAACAACGCGCCGTCGACCCGGGCGTGGTCGCAAGCTGCCCACTGATGGCCGCTGGTTGGGAGTTCGACGTTGTCTCCCGACCAGGGCGTCTCCTGCGGCGGCTAGAGGCGTGAGGGCGATGAAATTACACTTCATCTGTGTCAGGATCAGTACTTAGATTTACTTACATGTATTCAAAACCCATACCTTTTTAAGTAAAGATCTATTTATTCAGGTAGACCGAAGTTTTCAGAAGCCATAGAAACCTAGTACTCTATATAGTGCATACTAGATCCATGCCTACGATAGATCTCTAAACGTCAAGTTAACTGTCATAATCTATCGGCCAACTAAACAGTTAACCAAGCCATGCCCATCGCCGCCACGATCCATAATTTCCAAGTTATGTAGACCTCAACAAATAACATACCACAGACACATAATATTTTCTTCGCTTCCTTGATTAAAAACTTAGTAATTCAACGCTTCACTAAGCTGCGTTTAGCGGTCGGAAAATTGTAACGTTTGATTAATTCCTGCGTTCCGTTTTTGAATTATTAATCATTAAGATTTACGCGTTCCATAATTATTCCGTATTCAGCTGAACTATTCTGCAAAAAGCTCAAAGTGAAAACTTAGATTTTGAGAAATGTCATTAGTGTCAACTTCAAGGTAAATGACAGCTCTATTTATAGACTTTCACGGTAAGAATTATACGAAATAATCCAGCTGTAATAGTGAATAGCGATGCAGGAATTAGTTTTAGCAATATGCAACTTATCTAGGTCCTCAGGTTTAGATTACACTAATAAGATGCCTATTCTACAGTCATACATTCCTGCCTCTGCCACGTCCTTCTGTCCTCCGACAATATTCAAATGCTAGTGAATTGTGTAGCTCGACAGGGCGATAAAACAATAGAATGACATAAGGCAAATAATTGACTATTGTGTGATGCATTTCAACTCGTACGCATGCCCGACATTTAGTCATTAGGGCTGGCAGTAACCGCAATCTGTTTCCCGCGTTTTTTATTATACCTATTGACAGCTGTCAAAATAGCCTGCGTGGCGTTACGGTATAGAACACAGCAATGCAAATATTTTTATGCATGAATATGAATATTTCCAGTGGTCAACGGTTGTTCGAACTCTCAAAAGTCCAACAATTGGTGTAACTGCAATGCTTCGGGTTGTGGAGGTCAGACGGCAGTCGCTTCACGGAAAATATCGAAGTTTAGCCAAAATCAGCAGTTAGACTGGTAAAGCAGACTCCAAAGCTGAAAAAGCTTCGTATGCAACTGGGATTAACGCTGAGATGATGATGATTGACAGCTGTCAAAATAGCAACAGTACGGCATAATGTCATAAGGGATTTCGTCTACACAGGCTAACAGCTTATCGTAATAGCTTTTACCAGAATAAGGCGATATGTAATGTTTTTATTGCTGCGATACAGGCCTTTCGGTGAGAGGGAGTGGGCCACGGCCCACGCGGGCCGTATACGAGTTGGTCATAGATATCAGAAACAAAATATTATCTCTGTATGGTTGGTAGATGCCATATATCTTTTATGGTTCTAGTATTCTTTTTTTTTTTGGTTTCCTTCCCCGTTGTTGTGAAGTTGGGATAAAGGAGATGTTTCAGAAATGTATGGAGCCTGGGCCAGCACATTGTACACTTAATGCTAGGTATAGTTAACCATTTTTAATGTTAATTTCCTATATTTTGGCTTAGTTTTTATACAGATTCAATTTAACTCGGCCAAGGAGTGCAACACAACTACTAATAAATATGGTGGTCAGCAATAAGCGAAATAAGATTTTGACAGTGACATTTGTTTGACGTGTCATCTAAGGCTATCGTATCTATATTATCTACCATATGACTGCGAAAAAAATAAAACATTAATTCCGAACATACAGCCCATTAAATAAACACAATCAACTCAAATCAACACTCGACACGAACACAACGGGAAAATAGAACTGTCAAATTCGTCAATCAAACGTCATAACCAGTGTCATGGTTATCTCACTAAAAACGTTTCAAATAATTAATAATTATATATACTTGTATTTTTATTCAAATTAATTTAGTAGTATTTTTTATGAAAACCTTCTATTTTTTTCCTTTTTATCTATATAACGTACATAATGGTGGCCCAAAATGAAACATCTCCTTAATCTTAAACAGAAAAATCAATATGCAAATTTACCCTAGACTGTAATCACAAATTTACCCTAGACTGTAATCACAAATTTACCCTAGACTGTAATCACAAATTTACCCTAGACTGTAATCACAATTTTACCCTAGACTGTAATCACAAATTTACCCTAGACTGTAATCACAAATTTACCCTAGACTGTAATCACAAATTTACCCTAGACTGTAATCACAAATTTACCCTAGACTGTAATCACAAATTTACCCTAGACTGTAATCACAAATTTACCCTAGACTGTAATCACAAATTTACCCTAGACTGTAATCACAAATTTCTTTTTGTATGTAATAATGATAATTAATTCAACTTGATGTTCACACGTTCCTGAGATAAAGGATCTTGACCGTCTGTCAGATAGACGTAACAACGACATGAATCTATAAGTTTCGGTATATAACGGATGACCGATGGGGCAGTAAGGTTCTGGAGTGACGGCCACGTACCGAAAGACGCAGCGTAGGGAGGCCGCCAACAAGGTGGACCGATGACCTGGTGAAGGTCGCAGGAAGCCGATAGATGCGGGCAGCACAAGACCGGTCATCGTGAAAAGCCTTTGTCCAGCAATAGACCTCTATGGGCTGAAGAAGAAGATGCAACGGGACCTCTTCCGGAACTATCAGAGGCCCTGACATTTGTTAATTAATCTAAGGATTGGTTTTGATATCGTTCCGCTAAATTAACGCTAGCGTATGCCCATGGTGACGTCTTAAGCTGTTTTCGGAACAATACCCAACCTTCATGCTTGTATGCTTTGTTCTTAGTAAGATGACAATGATTTGTCGTTTCGCGACGGCACGGGATAAACGAGAAAAGCTTTTTTGAAGGGTATTGCTAATCCTAAGTGAGCTTGAAGTGAACTGTTACAGAACAGCAGCAGCATTAGTATTATCTCGGTAGTATGTCATAACATCGGCTGTCGGCAGAAGTTAAGGCAAGATTTTGAAGTTTAGCCAAAATCAGCAGTTAGACTGGTAAAGCGGACCCCAGACCCCAAAGCTGAAAAAAAAGCTGCGGATGCGACTGGGATTAACGCTGAGATGATGATGATAAGTTTGCATTTGTTGGCAGCTGTTACCACCAGGGTTATTGCGTAGTGCACTAGGTATCAGTAGCCAAGTAGCAATGGGTTTAATTTTGTTCAACAACTTCATTGCGTTTTTTTAAATTTGTTCTATCAATGCTGGTGGGCTGGTGCCGCGAAATGTCACCTGGCTACTTTGGATTCAGTGGAGAGGCGTGCGAAGAGGCTAATTGGTGACCCTGATTTAACTCGAGACGGTCTCCAAAGCCTAGGGCACAGGCGTAGTGTAGCCAGCCTTTCGGTGTTCTATAGGATGCATTTTGGGGAGTGTGCGAGGGAATTGCATGATTTAATTCCCCCATCTCCGTTCCACCATCGGACGACCCGTCGTACGGCGAGTTTCCACCCTTACGTTGTTAACACTACTACGATCCGGACGAAGCGTTTCGCCTCCTCCTTTATACCGCGTACAGCAAGGGACTGGAGCAACATGCGGCGGTGTTTCCGTCGGACTACAATTTGAGTTACTTCGTGAATAGGCTCTTAATAAACTAGCGCGCTTTACCATCAACGATCGCATCACTGCTTACCATCAGGCGGGATTGTGGTCAAGCACTGGTTTATATAACACACAAATAATAATAATACACTGTAATAGTTAATAGTACACTGTAGACTACCTACATTATTTCTCTCTCCTTCCCCTTACTATTCCATCCAAAGGTTGTCTGTAAAAGATCGCTCTTAGCGATAAGACCGCCCATTGTGTCACCCTTTGTAAAATTTTTATATTTATGTTTTTGTAATCTATATGGTGTACATAATAAAGAGTATTCTATTCTATTCTATTCTATATTATATAAAAAAATAAAGAAAATGCAAATACATAATCTGCTTAGTACACATTCTTTCGATATAGGTAATATGTGCCATATTGATAATAACACCACTTCATAATCATTCAAACCATGTTGACCTATAAAGCTAATTAGCTCTTCCAGCACAAACGGGAAGTGACTCATAGTTCTTAACGGGTTTTTTCTTCCGGAGTCGGCAATAGGCCAATAGCTGCTTCGCATATGGACGAACTACATAATATGTATAGACAACAGCACATCAATCTACCACAATCTGTCAGATTTCTTTATTATACACACATCAAAAGTGTCTAGGGATCAACATATATTTTTGCAATAACTTTTCTCCTGATTGATATTAATTAAAATTTTCTTTAAGGATTCATCAAATAAAGTGTTTTCGTTTATCACAGTAACGATAAACCAAGTCACCTTTGCATTAATAAAGAAATTTGCCATTTTCCTAATAAAGGGATATTTGACATTTGAACCACTAACACAAAAGTTCGAAAAAAAGACTGAAATAACAGCTTTCTCTAAAATTTTATTGGGTAACTTAAACAATTAATAATCCGTGTTTCTACCGCGAACACTAACAACACAAGAACATCGGTTTGGCATACTCAAAATGAGTTCATCCAAATCACGCTGTGGAATGGCTGCCCATGTTCGTTGCAACAACAAAAAAAGGTCTTCTTGCGACTGTATACCCTCCATATTCGGCAGAGCTCTTCTCTGTAGCATATCCCATGCATGCTCAATCGGGTTCAAGTCTGGCGACTGAGCAGGCCAGGGCAGGACATTGATGTTAGCTGCGGCGAGAGTCTGTCTTACAACTCTTGCGGGGTGCGGTCGTGCATTATCATGCATTAACTGAAATAAGGGACCGATTTGCACTTGTAGAGGAACGATGACGTCTGATACAATCGTTTCAGCATAAATTTGAGCGTTGAGGTTGCCTCTGATCCAAATCAACTCAGTTCTTCTGCCGATCCAAATACCCGCCCATACCATGATGGTTCCACCACTATAAGGATGGACTTCCTGGCAGGATTTTAATCGCTGTTGGCGTCCAGGGGTTCTCCAGTGTCGTATACGTCTTGTATCCGGTCTCATACCAAAACGAGACTCATCAGAAAAGCACACGAAACGCCATTGTTCTTCTGCCCAATTCTGTGTTCAAGAGCCCATTGATATCGAATCCTACGATTGTGCATTGCTATAGGTGGTACCCGTAGCGGTCTTCGGGAATGAAGGTTCACTTCATGCAAGCGGTTTCTGACCGTTTGGTCGCTAATTAAGTTCCCTGAAGAGTGATGAAGCCTCACGGCTAACATCATGGCGGTTATTGTTGGAGCTCTTCGAGTTAAGATTTGAATGTATCGGTCTTGTCTCCGTGTGGTGCAGCGATACCGTCCTCCATGGCGCTCAGCCACGGTACCAGTGCTTCGGTAACGTGTCCAAAGTCGACTGATAACACTCTGACTTGTATTCAGAGCTAAAGCCACAGTATGTTGCCGGGAACCAGCTTCTATCATTCCCACGGCTCTGAGCATTTCTTCCCTGCTTAAATGACGTCGCCGCTCCATAATAACGTTGGTTTTAATCAGTAGTAGGGAAACAGTAGCACTAATAATGTCTTCAATGCGTTGTATGTTTTTATAGGGAAAATATTGACAGCTGATTTTCATCTTTTACTCGAATTTGATTCACAGTTCTTGATTCAAATTATGAAATGCACCAAAAAGGATCCATATAAATTTATAAAATCATAAATTTATTACAAAGCCACATCTCAATCTCAAGAAATCCGCATAAAAATGCTTGATCCCTAGACACTTTTGATGTGTGTATTTACAAAAACTTTATTTCTAAGCTATTTAGGCTCAACGTTGGTTGGGAATATTTGACAGTTTCGGGTAACTTGCCTGCTGTCGTCCGTACAAACATGACAGTTGACAGCCAAAGATACTTAAAAGTATTTTTTTTTTTACTTTATTTAAGAGTAGCAAGGTGATTGCGTAACGCATTAGCAGTAGCAATGGGTTTCATTTTTGACAGTTCTTCAACATTCATTGAGGTATTTGCGTTATTGAGCAGACACATTTTTCGATCATATGGAGCAATGAATTAGCTATATGCTTCAAAATGATTCATACTGAGAGTAATAGCAGCCAGCAGCAGACATTTGACAGCAGGTCTAGCTACCCGAAACTGTCAAATATTCTCAGTCAACCTTGAGCCTTAATACTTTAGAGATAAAGTTGACAATCTAATTAAAAAATCTGTCAGATTATTGTAGCTTGATGTGCTGTCGTCTGTGTGGCTACCATGAGTTTTCATTACGAAGACTCGATCATCGATATCGAGCACGTTTGACTCATCGATTGGCCCGCTTCAAGATTGTAAGAACTCTCAACCAATAAGAGCGCCAAACATGGTCGATGCGTATCATCGAGTCTCGTAATGAAAACTGATGGTAGCCACACTGTACTAAAAACGAAAATAGAAGACGGTAGGGGTGATTCCCTTAATCGCCCCACTGTCTTATTATACAGGGCATCATAATGCAAACTTCGCGAAAAGGCTAGACCGCATGATAAAGGCATTTTATCTCCGGATGTTCTCGTCTAGCTAACGGAGAGTACTCGCATAGACATAACCTTGTAGCCAGGATAATTCACCAGCAACTTGCTCTTAAATACAACCTTGTGGAATCGAAGGTGCCGTACTACAGGTATAGGCCCGACACAGTTCTCGAAAATGGCCATATCACATTGTACTGGGATCGATCCATCATTACTGACAGGACTATTGTTGCCAATAAGCCTGATATAGTGCTGGTGGATCGATCAGAGCGGCGTGCAATTTTTACTTTAAAATCTTATTGGGTTATAAAAGTAATTATGCAATATGCAAATATATAAGCAATTATGAACGGTCTAAAGTGAAAAGAACTGCATGAAATCATGAAAAGCCGACGAAAGATTCCACCACTGGGGGGTTCAGAATCATGTACTGGAACCATGGTACTCGTTTGAGCGTCGATGTCAGATATAGCCTTTATTTTTCCTGCTTATCCTCTAAACTCCATTAGCTTAATGATACCATCACGTACGATTATTAAAAGAGTATTATCGTTCGCATTCATTAGATGATGTAAATGAACAGTTTCCTGTACAAACGATTGTTTCATTAAATACGCTGCGCAGTTAATTCTAAGTCATTGCGTTACACCTATACTTGGGCCAAATTCGATAAAGAATAGAGGTAAATAAACCGTTGCTAGGCAACGAGTAGTTTACCCCTAAAAGATGGATGTTAAGAACCTTTTCTACATAGATGATTTTAATAAAAGTAATAATCCTACTTCCGACTAATGTAAACAGTTTATTTATGTTTAGATATTTATGATATGCATAGAACGTTTAACCGATTTGAATGAAATATGACACACATGTAAGCTAATTTCCTAATACATTTTTTGTTACATTTATGTATTGTGTTTAGTCCATACTTGAAAGCATTACAATACAATGCATGTGTTATGTGTTAATTGTATTAACAAATGCCTCAACTTTAATCATTGGTTGAATTCCATAAAATGTGTTTAATACCTGGATTTCATCCATCTTTCTTTTTTTGTAGGGCTATCACGTAAAATTAATGCCGACTTTTTAATGGTTTTTTGAAATACCAAGTTAATTTGCATGTTATTTTAGTGATTCTATTGAAATATGCTGCAATAGGAATTGTTAGTAAATAGTTAGCATATAAAAGTCGATAATCATATAAATAACAGTATATTTGTAAAACGTGAGTAGTGATAAACCTAAATTGGTTTGTTTACCTCTATTCTTTATGGAGCTTGGCTTTGGTATATGTATGTATATTGTTTCCGTTTAATCCGCGTTGTAAACTGATAACTATCAGCTATATGAGGTACAGTTGAAAGTCGTGGTGGCCTAGTGGTTAAAACACCAGCCTCTCAAGTATGAGTGTGCGGGTTCGATTCTAGGTCAGGCAAGTACCCGTAGTTTGTGGAGTTTCTTGCCCGTTCTTCTTCGTAGGTACCTAACCTATTCTTCGCAATGGCCGACTCGCTTCATCTTACTAATTGACCGACTTTATGACAATTCAAAAGTGCCTGTAACTGGTTTATTTGAAATAGATGTTTTGATTTTGATTTCTACCAATGTAGCTTTTCTAAAGTTGCATGTACTTTCTAAGTATATCTTAGACACCAATGACTGATTACAAGGTGAAGGAAAACATCTTGAGGAAACCTGGACTTTAAGTCTGAAATCGCCAACCCGCATTGAGCAGGCATGGTGATGACGCTCAATCCTTCTCTGTATGAGAGCAGACCTGTGCCCAGCAGTGGGACGATAAAGAGGATGATGATGATATAAGGTACTACATACAGCGTTCAAGGCTAGAGAGAATAGGCTCTAAATAAACTAGTGCGCTTTACCATCAACGATTGCGTCACTGCTTACCATCAGGCAGGATTGCGGTCAAGCGCTGGTTTATAGTGTGTAAAAAAAAAACACTTATTTTTTTTTTCTCTTTTTTTTATCATTATAAACTCGTGCTCGACTGCGATCCCGCCTGATGGTAAGCAGCAAAGCAATCGTTGATGGTAAAACGCACTAGTTAATTAAGCCTATTCACTTCAAAAAGCTTAGTGAATAAGAAGGAAGACGGCAGTTGAGCGAGGTGATGCAATGTTAAATCCAACAACACGACCAACGATGCTGCGCCAGAGGGAGACTGATCTGGAGACCCTCCACGACCAAACTCCCGACACAATAACATTTGGTGCATCGTACTCGGCACACATCGCAAGACAATCGCTCAGACCCGTCCACCGTACGGCTTCAGCAGACATCATGCCGGAACATGACGAATCGCTTGGCGGCAAGACTTTGTCTGATGGGTGGTAACTTCTGCCGGCGGCCGATATTATGGTGTTGTGTTGGTTTTTCGTACAATTAGAAGTCAGAGTATACTGGTTATCTATTACTTGATTAGCCGAGTGTCTAAACAGCATCTTAACTGTTACGCATTCCACATTATTTAACCACAATCTAAATCATTTCGAAACATATCTCCATCATCATGAGGATGATTGATGAGGAGGGTTCCACGACCAAACTCCTGACACAACACCATTTGGCTCCAGATCAATCTCCCTCTGGTGCAGCATCGTTAGTCGTGTTGTTGGGTTTAACATTGCGTCTTCTGGCTCAACTGCCGTCTTCCTTCCTATTCACTCAGCTTTTTTTTTTTTGAGTGAATAGGCTCTTAACTATCTGACAGCCTCCATGGCGTAGCGGTAGCGGACGCGGCCGCTGCGCAAGGTGGCGCAGGTTCGATCTAATATAGTTTTAAAAGTGGACAGAGTTTGAGCACGCCTTATGGACACGGGCAAGTCATTCCGTATCCGAACTGCTTGTACAGTAAAGGATACGCTATATTACTGGAGTTATTCTTATTTTATAGCTAGTCAGAACCTGCGTCGTAGACAGGTAGGTGTTGATCATAATAGAGGTATTTAATGCACATACTTTATGTAAATAACATACATATTAATAGATATTCTTAGTCAGATCTGGGTTAAGTATTTGTAACAGACGCAACGAATGTCGTATGTGAAGCAAAGAAGGGATCTCTTTTTTTATTTAATTAATTAAATAAAAAATACGAAACACCTCTCGGGACACAGAAAATTCTTGACAATAAAAATAAATTCATTGTCAAATACATTCATTATGCAATTCAAATGCAGAGAAAGAGGAATTGATATAGACAAATTGCAGGCTTAATGAATTCAGTACTCTATTCAAATTAGGCTGAAAATCAGCACTTTTTGAACATCAATATTACATAAGACAGTCCCCCAAAAACGCCAGCCCTTCGCTACTTCCTAGTTTCTTCGCTGGGAAGAAGTTGCGGAACAAACTCCCCAGCAGCATAGCTGTCTGTTTATTTAAAAAAAAACACACGACTTTATACAATACAATGTAGGTCGTAGCTCGGACCCTAATAGTGAAAAAACTTGTTTTTGTTTAAGCATTTAAATTAAACTAATGATTTTGTGATTGTTTAATGATGTAGTGATCTAGAGAATCAGATTAAACGGACCAACATATATGTATAACAAAAGTACTAAAAATAAAACAGGATATAAAATATATATTACCTTCAATAAAAATATTTTTAACTAGCTGAGCCAGGCGGTTCCACCTGCGAAAGTTTCAATCCCGTGGGAATATAGGAATAAAACGGATATAAACCATATGTATGCCAAATTTTATCCAAATACGATCAGTAGTTTTATAATATCAGTAATGATGGTCAACATTACTGAAGATCTCCGAATTAAAGTAACTTCCGCTCATGGGTTAAACCTATTTTAGTGTTTAATACGGACAACATTCAAGTTAAAGGCTTCCCTTGTTACCTCAAAGTAAACACACAATAAGAAAAGTACCAAATTTAACACTTCCAACCAAGTTCAAAAGTCCCTAACAAAAATAATGAGATACTCCTGAACCATCTGTTCGGGATAGTCATCACAGACATAGGGCACGTGCCATACGTACCATCAAACATAAACATATACCGTTCGGTCTACAATCCCCCTCTTTTACTCCACTACCACTTAACACCTAATTTAAACCCCAAACAAAAACTTTCAATTCAAAGCAAACCATCTCTGGTACACTTCTACCAAAAAATTCTCATCTGGATTTCGAACAAGCGTTGGATACTGTATACATCGATGATACCGCTTGGTTTAACAGGTCGAGCGTGCTATGATACGTCAATTTCGAATACGCGTCATACGGTCCTACCGCCCACGGTAAGCGGACGTTGCGTTTGCGCACACAACTTCTAAACTCGAAGAGAAATTGTTAAAGAATCCCTCAGGGTACTAATTTAGGTCCTTTTAAAATCATTCGTAAAGGTGTGAGTGTCATTGGTTTATAAATACATTTTAAGTGAAATAACATATCTTTGTAACACTTTCTCAAGTGAAATTTGATTCCCACGGGTTTTAAGTGTTCGCTACAGTGGGAACCAAGTGCAAGAAATGGTTTGATTGTCACTCAAAATAAATGAAATGTGTAAGTACTAGTAATAAGTTTGGTATTTTTGTGAACCTGTGAATGGGTTTTAAAAACTTCGTCTAGTGCATTTGAAAGTGTAATGAACTCTGTTCTCTTGTCATTAAAGCGGCAATTAGAATGTTCTTGATTCTGATGAATCATTGGCTTCGGTCGACTTAAAGAAATTTCTTTCATTAATTCCGTTCAAGGTTGTAAACATTTATTTTTAAGGTCATTATTGCTATTTTATAAGTTTTTCTATTACATTCAACTGATTAGTATTGTACTGATAATTGACATCAATTGATTACTTTCGTTTTATTTCTTTGGCAAGAATTCTGTGCCTTTCTTATATGTTCTCAATCAATAATCTTGATAAGCATTTAATATCCATATTCACACTGGAATACCTACAATTTCTTTATAAATACCATTTCTTTACCTTTCATCTTATGGACATTATAAATTATGTACCATTCATAACTACTAACTCTAAAACATTATGCAATTTCACCTGAGTTCAAATAACGTGCGTGTCATTTGACTACACTTGATTAACATATTAATATTGCTATTGGGAAATTAGCTCCATTCTAACAATGATTCTACCAACATTCCTAAATATCGCGTTACTCTTGAATCAAATTATATGCACATATATCCAATAGCCGATCACTTTTGGTAAGTACTAAATAATTCTGCAGCTCCTATACGACATAGGAACTTACTTTGATCTTATGTTGAAGTTTCTGGGTTATAGAACTCAGAATTTCGTATGTTAGCTGTCAGTTTAATTATTATAGAATAATGTAACCGACAGTTAACAGAGGACATTTTGATTTTAGTTAGCTTTTTTATAGTTTTATTTTAAACAGCACCTAAAGAGTTTACTTGACAATTATATCCGATTGGGACATATATAATTATATATACGTCCCACGTTTGCACCTGGAAAGATGAGCAAGCTTCGTCACTCACTGGACACTTGCTGGAGGCTATTGTCATCAAGGTAGATCATGGCTAAGGGTTGTGTGACGATCTGATTACGTTTGCAGTGCCAATATTGCCGGAAATCACACAAGACTTGAGGGGATAAATGGGAGGCCCCAGTGGAACAGACTGACAAAAACAAAATGCCGCATTCTCAGTTGTATTAAATAACGACACACTCATGCATGAATAATGCCTAGTGAGCAATACAAATCCGTTTTGTTTTATATCTCAAAGGCAAAATATTCAATGCTTACATTTGTTTTTCAAAGAATATAAAACAATGTACCGTGTCAATCGCCAAGGTGAGGCCTGCATTGAAATCTTATGTTGAACATTGATAACAAGAGATAAACATTTGTTTCGGTTAAGTTCAGACATACCTACTGTAAAGAAATCAGCCTTATAAAACCTTACTAACACAAAATCGTATTTTTCTGAAGGCCTTTCAGCAACAGTGTCAAAAATGTAGGCAAAATAGAGGTGGTTTTATTAGATTGATACCGAGATTAAAATTAATAAATAAAAAGATTTAATATAAAGTTTAAGCTGAACTTACTCATAACGCTCTCAAGATTTTTATTTTAATAAACACGTTGCCGCAAACTAGGAAACAACTTCAATGTTTTGTATGTCCTAATGTAAGCTTGAGAAGGAATTACACGTATACTTGAGAAGACGCAAGACTTGAGTTGACACTAATATTTTTGTGGGCATATTCTAATGCAGTATATTGGCAGCAAAAAGAATAATTACCACCCACCAGACAAAGTCTTGCCGCCAAGCGATTCATCGTGTTCCGGTATGATGTCTGGTGAAGCCATACGGGTCTGAGCAGTAATTGTGTTGCGATGTGTGCCGGGTACGTTGCGCCAAATGTTGTTGTGTCGGGAGTTTGGTCGTGGAGAGTCTCCAGATGAATCTCCCTCTGGCGCAGCATCGTTGGTCATGTTGGTCTTGGGTTTAACATTGCATCACCTTTTTTTTTTTTTTTTTGACGCTTTGGTAATGCATTTACGCACCATACCCCGAAGGGCGTGTGTGGGACTCGCCCAGCCGAAGCCGGGAATACCCACTAAACCCGCAGCGGCACAACGACATCGCCTGAGTGGCGGGGTCATGGGAAAATGGCACAGCCTAGCTACCAATCCCCCGCCGGCGATTCCCGCCTAGGGCGGGCCCACAGTGGTCCCTCCACTCCACAGGGAGGGGCCGGGCTGGGTACGTCTTTTTGTGCGAGAAGACGCAGCAGCCAAGGGTTTTTTAGCGAGGTGTCCTTCCTCTTAGCCCCACTCGTTTGCCCGGAGGCAAACGGGGCCCCCAGCTCCTCTCAATGAGGAGACCGGGTTGCCCGACGGTGACCCGGAGTTCGGGTCACGTCAGCCACCTCGAGTGGTGGCCGACCCGCCGCACGTGTGACCGCCGAAGCGGTCCCCGCATCTGGTTTTGGTCCGCGCCGGTAAACCGGTAACCCCCATATCTGGGGGCCGTTCCCCTATCCGCCACCTGGGGACGCGTCCGATGGCAGGCCAGAAACTGTACACGGATCAGGCTCAACTGCCGTCATCCTTCCTATTCCTAATTTTTATTAAGTGAATAGGCTTAATAAACTAGTGCGCTTTACCATCAACGATTGCGTCACTGCTTACCATCAGACGAGATTGCAGTCAAGCACTAGTTTATAATTATTAAAAAAAAAAACTATTTTATTTAATCTACCATGACCCTACAGAGACCAATGTGGGGATAGGATAGACCAAAGAAATATCATAATCTGTAGGATAATTGCTTATCACTATCAAAAGTGGCCTAGTGGTTAAAACACAAGCCTCTCAAGTATGAGTTTGCGCGTTCGATTCCGGGTCAGGCAAGTACCAATGTAACTTTTCTAAAGTTATATGTACTTTCTAAGTATATCCTGGACACCAATGACTGGTTACAAGGTGAAGGAAAACATCTTAAGGAAACCTGGACTTTAAGTTTGAAATCGCCAACCCGCATTGAGCAAGCATGGTGAGTACGCTCGATCCTTCTCTGTCTTAGAGGAGACCTGTGCCCAGCAGTGGGACGATATTGATGATGATGACTATCAATAGCAATGGGTTTCAATTTCCGGCAGTGCCGGCTTGAAGGCTCATCATCTACCTAGTTTATTTCCAACTATTTTTGCCGACCACAAAATCAACAATCTAACCGAATGCACAATGCAGCTAAATTCTAGAATTATAATATGAACACTTATCGTCAGATTGGCCACCTGTTTAATCGCCATATATAACACAAAAAAATAATCTGTTTCAAATTTTAAAGCCAAATTAACATGTCTAATAAAAATCATTATGACGTGTGTCTGTGAGGAACCTGTTTCAAAAAACTTGTCTTGAATATTCATTTAAATATATATCATCCTAATTTGTCCTATTTGTTGTTTATCGGTTTTGTTTTTAATTGAGATGTTTATAATTCTCAGATAAATGCTCACAAAATTGCTTCTAGAACATATGACTGAAATATGGTATCAGAATATAAATTTTGGGTTGAGAAAAATAGGGAGGCCGAAGGAAAGATGAACAGATTGGGTGTGGATAGGAAAGAAAATGGGAGTGAATAGGGTTATTTATTTCAGGCATCAAGGCCCATATAAACATATAAAATACTATATTAACATAAAAACTTAAAATACTATAAATACATATACCTAATATGACATTATTAAATAAATCTAATGTACACGAAGTGTCGGCGTCATGTTTCGTTGACTGGTGTCACGTAGCTGGCCACGAAATCGGCGGTACACAACACCTTTCGGCCAGAACTCTTCTTCGAGGAACTTCTTGAGATGATGTGTCGGAACACGCACCACAAACGACTTGAAATTCGTGCTGTGACGCAGCTCCAACCTCTCGACCCTCAAAATCCAGTTCAACTCAACCTTCGTAGAGTGGTGCAGTCTGGACACATATAGCAGCGTCGTCGGTACTGCTGGACGCAGCAGCATGTCGGGTCCTGTCAGAGCTGTACCACACTCATTCCGACAAGGGGGCTTCTTCTTCACTACCTTAATGAAGCCATCCTTGTCGTACGTGTTCTTTGCTGGACCCTGCCTTTTCAGAACCTGCTTTGGTTTTGCTAAGCTCCGTTTACCCCCTTTTGTATTATCCACTTGTTTGTCACTTGTGTGTGTGTCTTGTTATATGATGGAACGGAGAGAATGGATGAAGAAAAGTGTTGCAAACACCACAATTATCATGGAAATAGACCAGGATTATGATGCGCAGGGTGTTGGCACAGGCAAGTGAAGGAACACGGGTGGGTTTTAGTCCGATTAGCCATGGGCGTACCCAGGTGGAGGCAGGGCGAGGTAGCTGCCCCCCTGGAAATCTCACAGAACATTTATAAATTAATTACTAAACAAAGACTGAGCACTTACACCAATGACTGTAAAGGAAAACATCTTGAGGAAACCTGGGCTTTAAGTCTGAAATCGCCAACCCGCATTGAGCAAGCGTGGTGATTAAGCTCATTCCTTCTCTGTATGAGAGGAGACCTGTGCCCAGCAGTGGGACGATAAAAAGGTTGATGATGACTAAACAAAGTATAAACGAGGACTTATCTCTAACTCTTAAATAAACCACGCAGTAGCCACTTACAAAATGCACGGTGAAATTGCCAAAAAACTGCGTACGACTATAGAGCACAAAGATTACCCTCTCTAAAAATTTGACTTGCCCCGAGTTCAGCTAGGCACTCGATTCATACAATATACTGGCATTCATCTACATCCACAATACTGGTAGTTGACCCCAACGGTGTTTGGAAGCAACTAAGTGGATGATGATGATGTTCCCGACCGATTTCGGCCACGGCGACCACTTCGACTCCTAGTCGATGATTCGGCGCTCATTTTGTTTCCTCTTTTTTTTTTTATTTCATTGCCTAAAAATCCATAGACTACGAAATGTGTACTCAGCATTAAAACTTCTTTGCATGAGAATATTTCATCATCATCAACCTTCTTGTTTCCGTAAGTACTTACGGAATATACTATATAATATACTTTACGTTTCCGTAAGTGCACAGGTCTCCTCTCATACAGAGAAGGATTGAGCGTAATCATCACGCTTGCTCAATGTGGGTTGGCGATTTCAAATTTAAAGTCCTGGTTTCCTCAAGATGTTTTCCTTTACCTTGTAATCAGTCATTGATGTCCAAGATATACTTAGAAAGTACTTATAACTTGGAAAAGTTACATTGGTACTGGCCTGACCTGGAATCGATCCCGCACACTCATACTTGAGAGGCTGGTGTTTTAACCACTAGGCCACCACGACTTCTATGTGAATATTTACTCAGCCTTACATCAGAAGATATAACATCATTATAACTCGTGAGAAAGCCTCTCCTTCGAAATATCAAACATAGACAAGAGAAATAAAACAATCAACTTTACCACTATTCTTTAAACCATAGAGTACTCACACACTTATATCTATACTAATATATAAAGCTGAAGAGTTTGTTTGTATGTTTGAACGCACTAATCTCAGGAACTACTGGTCCGATTTGAAAAGTTCTTTTTGTGTTGGATAGCCCATTAATCCAGGAAGGCTTTGGGCTATATAACATCACGCTGCGACCAACAAGAGCGGAGCATAACTAAATCCACGCGAACGAAGTCGCTGGCGGCCGCTAGTAATGTATATTTCTAAAACTATAATATTTGCAGAAAAAAAAAACAGGTTTACTAAAACATTTAATTACTTTGTTCTCACGTTATTTTTTTTTTCTCTTTGTTTAACGTTTTAAGTAGATCCTTGAAATTAGTTTTGCACGTCTATTTGTTGTCTGCGACCGTTGCTTTATCGTATTTGGTTGTTTCATCATCATTTCAGGCGAAAGACGTCCACTGCTGGACATAGACCTCCCCCAAGGTTCTCCACGACGACCAGTCCTGCGCCTCCCGCATCCAGCATTTTCCCGCGACCTTCACCAGATCGTCGGTCCACCTTGTCGGGGGCCTACCCACGCTACGTCTTCCAGTGCGTGGTCGCCACTCGAGAACCCGTCGGCCCCATCGGGCATCGGTCCTACGGACAATGTGTCCAGCCCACTGCCACTTTAGTGTTGCAATTCTTCGGGCTTTGTCGGTTACTCTCGTTCTTCTGCGGATCTCCTTATTCCTGATTCGATCGCGCAGTGAAACCCCAAGCATAGGCCTCTCCATTGCCCTTTGAGTGACTTTGAGCCTTCTTATAAGGCCCATTGTTAGCGACCACGTCTCAATTCCATAAGTCATCACTGGCAACACACACTGGTCGCAGACTTTTGTCTTGAGACACCGCTGTATTTCGGACGAGAAGATTTTACGTAGCTTCCCGAAAGCAGCCCAGCCGAGTTGGATTGTTGTTTATTTGGTTGTTTATTTTTACCTAATGCCAGTCTAAGTTTTTTTTTTTTAATGTTAGTTGAGGTAACGCCACATACATAATTATTATTCTGTCCAGCTACATGATTCACTCAAATCTGCAGAGTAATTGCCAACACACTCAGTAACAACAATTTCTCTCTAGTAGGCCATAACATCGGTTGCCGGCAGAAGTTACCACCCACCAGACAAAGTCTTGCCGCCAAGCGATTCGTCGTGTTCCGGCGGCATGATGTCTGGTGAAGACGTACGTCTTCGAGGACGAGTTTGAGCAGTTGTGTTGCGATGTGTACCGGGTACGATGTGCCTAATGTTGTTGTGTCGGGAGTTCGGTCGTGGAGGGTCTCCAGATCATCCTCTGGCGCAGCATCGTTGGTCGTGTTGTTGGGTTAAACATTACACCACCTCGCTCAACTGCCGTCTTCCTTCCTATTCACGCAGTTTTTTAAGTGAATAGGCTTAATAAGCTAGTGCGTTTTACCATCAACGATTGCATCACTGCTTACCATCAGGCGGGATTGCAGTCAAGCACTAGTTTATAACTAATAAAAAAAAAGTAGGCCATAACATCGGCTGCCGGCAGAAGTTACCACCCACCAGACAAAGTCTTGCCGCCAAGCGATTCGTCGTGTTCCGGCATGATGTCTGGTGAAGACGTACGGAGGACGGGTCTGAGCAGTTGTGTTGCGATGTGTGCCGGGTACGATGCGCAAAATATTGTTGTGTCGGGAGTTTAATCGTGGAGGGTCTTCAGATCAATCTCCTTCTAGCGCAGCATTTGATTATTTCTAACATTAATCTACATGGTCCTTATATGATCTGAACACGATTGTTTCTAGGTCTAGACTAAAAACGTGACGGAATCCTGAGTTTGTTTTGACGTTTCTTCTCTGAAGTAGTCTGAGAAATGTCAGCACCTTCTAGATTTTTTTTTACGTATAAGTTTTCCGGTATCCTATTTACAGAGAACATTTAAAAATTAAAGCGATCCGTACTTTTAGTGTGTAAACTAGCAAGGCGTTATTTTCATAGTAAAATAACTGTAAACACGGTTACTTACTTTTTATCTACTAGGTATCGCGTTTCCGGCGGTACCGACCGGGCCGGCCGGGGCGCTATGTTTTTTATACAACGTGCACAGTTTTTCTGTAGTGTATTTATTACCGTGCGAAGCCGGGGCGGGTCACTAGTTTATTATAAAAAAATGCAATGAAAGTTATCATAAAAGTTTTCGCCACTTTTAAAACAGTCATGCTTTATAAAGAAGGAAATACTAGTCTATCAGCATTAACAACTTCAGAAGTGCAGATACATAAAACGAGATATAAACAAACATATAAAAGTAAGTAGCTTTCTACTTTCCATTGCTTTTCTTATACGGGTGTGGATAACTTGGCTTCTAGATTTACAGACATGGTGAGACCAAAACCTGGCACAGATTTACAATTTTAACATACGGTAAAGGAGAAATGGAAAATGCTGCGTAACTTGGTTGTAATCATCTACAATGGACACTTTTTTTTTCTTGGTTTTGTTTGTTCCATATGGAACCGGCTAAGGTTAGAGACCATACTGCCATGTCTTCAGTGATTAATTTTCAACTATCCTATCCTAACTAAACTAACTTAACCTAATCTAAACCTATCTACTTTCGTTTCCCGCATGAATCGACATCGACACTAGGAGGAAGGTTTGGGGCAAAGCCATGATGTGGCCATTATGCCGCAATATTTCAATGTTCTTTATGAATTACTCACTGAATGCACTTTTTACTACATAAACCACACGTTTTTATTTAGTAAACGACACTATAAATAATTTAAAAGTCCAATGAAAAATGAGCGTGGCACTCATCTTAGCTTTCCCGCTATAACTTACAATGGACACCTATTGATAACACTTTACACACACAGCGAGCAAGCAAATTGATTAAAAAAAAGTCGCGGTACTTTTCTTTGTTTGTATAAATTTAAATATTCGCGCAAAGGTATCTTTATTTATGCCTCTTCGTTTCGAAAACATTCGTATGTATAATTTCCGATTATTTAGATAGGTATAATAAATAGATTCATAGGTATTTTTTTCTTTTTGTGAAATTGTATTTTTTGTAGAAGGCAATGCTAATTTTAAAACGAGAAGATTACTTAGAAACCCTGACCGGAGATTTTCCGCAACATTAATTCCAGCCAGGAACTTCCAATTCACTCAAATTGCCGTACTTTGCGGAAACAACTGTAAATAATATCAAATCTTCCGTAATTCAGACCAAACTAGATGTTGTCTGCTGCTGCAATTGTTAACTGTTATCTGAAGATAAACTAGTTTTATGATCCGGTAAAATAGCGACAGCAAAAATAATTTTTAGTTTCGAACTTTTTATTAAATCCAGAAACATACTAGGTACACACGATGCATACATGACAGCATGGAAATAGTATGTACTATATTAAAGCTTGCATTTCTATAGTACATACTAATTCCATGCTTTAATCACATTAGAAATAGGTTGTCGTATCTTTTAAATCGTCTTATTCGATACCTAGAACAAATCACTAATCCATATATCTCTCCATCTAAAGAAAGGAAATTTTATAACTGAATGCCACATACCTGTAGTTCTGTTTACAAAACCCATAAACACCAACCAAGTAATTCCGAAGATTACCACACACATCGACCTACAAATTGTTACTTTCAACCAAGATGGCGCTAATTTAATAAAACAGCCAATTGTGAAACGATTAGCTCAATTGACTTCGAATTACGGCTTTTAAAAATAAGAATCGATGGTTAGATAATTCGTTGTAGGAGTTACACGTAGTGAAATAAAACTGTTATTATTTAATACTTCATAATTTTTATCTTAGATACTTATTTCAAATTATGTCATTTTGACAGCTTTGCAGAAAAGTGACATATTTCCTAATATTATTGTTATAAAAAATACAATAAAATTTAGATACTTGATTCTCTATCCGGGAGTTTTGACAGGAAATCTGAGTGTCACGCGCATTTTTCATTGGACTTTTAAAATTATTTATAGTGTCGTTTACTAAATAAAAGCGCGTGATTTATGAAGTACAAAGTGCATTCAGTAAATAATTTATAAAGAACGTTGAAATATCGCAGCATAGTGGCCACATCATGACTTTGCCTCAAATCTCCCTCATAGACGGTTCACGCGGCCGTCTTTTTCAACTGTCATTGGCGATATCCGCCATTATTGTGACACGTGTTATTGGCAAAATTGTGGTATCTATTCCACAGAGGCCATTGATCAAGAGTTGAGGTTGAATCTTACCTTGAGCAAAGAAGAAGACAATAAAATTGAAAAAAGTAATTTAAACTGTAAACTTTTCATAAAAACCGAGGGGAATTCGGCTAAACTTTTATATCTAGTTATTAGACGCACACACTATGTCCAATTTACGTACAGACAACTCATCATCATCTCAGCGTTAATCCCAGTCGCACCCGAAGCTATTTCAGCTTTGGAGTCCGGGGTCCGCTCTACTTTACTTTAATTTACTTACAGACAACTATCTAAAAGTAATAAATCGAGTTTGATAGAATTTTGCTCTTATTATAAACACACCTATTAATTTACATCAGTAAATTAATAATACGACTGTAGCCAAGAATTATCGTGAATGTATTATTATGTAGAAATTATTGTCGTCGATATTTCTTTTAAAACAAGTCCATTGCTTAAGTAATCAAAATAGTTCCATAAAATAGCTTCACCTGTCAAAAATACATTTTTCTCCGACTTGAAATCTTAATCCATACGTAAATTAACTAGATATACCGTTTCTGAGAGCAAAAAAAGACAACCATACAATTTTTTTTTATAAAAAGTCATTCACCTAAACGACCACATGAGTAATTAACAAATGGAGACTTAACTTTTGTACATTTGCTATTCTATGGCGAACAATCAGCGGAGTCTTTTAGATACATATTTAAAATCGCAATGTTTTTCATTTTGATTATTCTGGTACATTTGTCAATAATTGAGCAGGCACATTGGGTTACGAAATTGCAGGCCTCCATCGGGTGTAGGTACACATCTGCAATATGGATCGAAGGAACATTATCATCCTATAGAAAAAGCTGAAATTTTTCATGAGCATCAAAACGGAGGGTGTGGTAGCCCTATATACTCTTTAAAGCTTACGCTGAAGTGACAAGGCTGGAGTGAATCGGCTCTTACAGCGCCTTTTCTCATCATCGATTGCATCACTGCTTGCCATCAGGGGGGATTGCGGTCAAGCACTAGTTTATGATACTAAGAAACAGCTAAACAGCATGATGGTAGAACAAGGTATGGTGGCCGATCAGACGAGTACTGAACTCTTTCGTTTATAACTTTCTGAAAAAGGAGATGATATTACCACAAAGTGCAATTATTTTAGAAAAAAAGGGATGTGCTCATTGGTCGTAAAATTCGTACGCATCGCTGTCAGTTTGAAAAGCACCCAAAAGGCTGGCAGCTAAACCACGGTGGGTGGCAATGCTGATAGAAAACTGAGCATAGAGCTACAAAATGAGAGCATCACGATTGAAGATTGGTCTCTGTATAATTATTATCTACTCATATGCCTGTATTGTAATGACTGCACCTACTTGTACATCACGTAAACGCCATGAATTACCTCACAATGGGTTCGTTGACTCTAGGTAATAAAACTCATATTGTTTTACGTAAGTTTTAAAACGGATTTAGTAATAAGCGAAAATTCGTGAGAGGCTATGATTAAACTATAATTATTTATTGCTTTTCTTTTCTTTGTACCAGTGGGGTAAATACGTACCTAACACATATGGTGTATGGTGGCGCGTAGGGTGCTCTGGCCTGGGCAGAAGTCAGGTCTTTGAGCATGTCAGATTTTTAGGGTCGAATCCTCAAACAAAATAAATGCTAACCGCTTGCAAGCGTT
This sequence comes from Sesamia nonagrioides, assembly GCA_017933935.1. Taxonomy (NCBI): domain Eukaryota; kingdom Metazoa; phylum Arthropoda; class Insecta; order Lepidoptera; family Noctuidae; genus Sesamia; species Sesamia nonagrioides. The sequence goes on from JADWQK010000160.1 coordinate 336,649, forward strand.
AAAACGCTCGGCTGGATTCGTTAAAAGTTAGAGATAAGTCCTCGTTTATACCTTGTGGGCGTGGGGTGGGGGGGTGCTGCTGCTAGCTGTGCCCTTGGGTGTGTCCATGCTAGGGGCTGAGGTTCCGCTATCTGTTTGTCAGTAGGCTGCAGCTCATAAACCGTGAGAGCTAGATAGGAGAGTTGACATTTCTATTTATTTTGACAATTCAGTCACATTCATAGCGTTTTTGATTGACGAAATATATTTAAAGCTATGAAAGAATGGATGTCATATTTTTTTTTAATTCACCTTTTTTATAATTGAGAATTTTAAGTTGTGAACATTTCGAACTCTATATAGCCATACCTTTTAAAGAGGCCCCTTTAATGTAGCCCGCGAAACATAAACGCAGTTTTTTTTTTTCTTTGCAACTGAGCCGATGTCGTAATCATAGAAAAGTACAATAGAATAAAAAAAAACATAATAATTTCGCGGGCTGTCACCTGTTTGACAAATGACAAGTTCTAAATTTAAAATTCTCACAACAAAAAAATGAGGTCTTATACACTCTAAAAGTGAATATCATCTATCCTTTCGTTTCGGCACCATACTTTTTTTTTTTTGTTTGGGATGGGAAATCATGTCATCAAATGACCTCTCCCGCTCTGGGCGGAGTGGAAGGGCGTGTCAGACTTTTACTGACTAAAACCCACCCGTGTTTCTTCACTTGCCTGTGCGACGGCCAGGGCCACGGTTTCTTTTTTAGGCACCATACATCGGCCCGACTACTTGTATGGCATAGTCTTGTCGTTATAAAAGCTTGCTACAAAGGTTGGAAATTGGCCTTTCTAGTTGACTACTCAATATACTGACATTACCTACATTTAAAACTGTTTGGCACTGTATTTAAATTTCATTTGGAATGCAAATGAATATTTCTTTGCATTTGCGTGTAAATTGCATCTGTATATTCAATACAATGTAAATTGTTTTATGAATAAATGAAATGACTGAAATGACACTTACCTACTCAGGCTTCGCCCGACATTTACGTATTTCACCCAAAGAAAACTTGGGTGAAATTAGCTGTCAATACCTAATTTCAACATGTGAAATGACAGCTCAGTTGATTTTTAATTTCCTCTATTTCTTTTGGAGTGCCACAATTCTCATCTCTAAGGCATGTCCATTAGTATATGTGGCACTATCAGATTATCGACTAGTAAAAGTTTTGAACAAATCTACTTAATTACAGATAATAAATCACTTATCAACGCTCGGCTCTAAGCCGAGAGGTGAAAGTTCAATATTGCACTTTTATTAAGCATAAAGGTGTTATTGTTAAAAATTTAATTAATTTGGTAATTCGTAATAGAAAAGTCGTGCAATTTAAGGCCGCTTTTTTCCAAGTTAATGTTTAATTCAGAATAACTTTTGATGCAAATTATTGTCATGTTCAGCTTCATATTTTTGTTTTAGTTTTTTTTTTTAAACCTTACGCAAATAAACTTGGCCGCTCAGCACCCCAATTGCGTAACACACTATGGCTATCAGATGGAATCATTTCTAACCAAATTACTAGTCCATTTCTTCATGTCTTCGAAAATATCTCTGCTTACCAACGTAAATAACGCAATGAATGTTGTTGAACTGTCAAAATGAAACCCATTGCTACTGATAGTGTGTTACGAAATTACCCTGCAGTTGTTGCAGTGGTATTTGGAGCACGAGGACCATCGTTTCATAATAAATTATGTTCGAAAATAGGGTTGTAACGGAGGCTTGTTAGCGGAGGCGGAGGCGGATGCGAAGGCGACGAATCTCACCTCCGCGGATGCGGAGGTTAACGGAGGCGGAGGCGGAGGTGAAAGTACATATAAACGCAAATAAACGTATGATTATGATTATAGAAAAAATTGAAATTTATTTATTTTAATTTTTTTTTAAAACAATTTTTTTATTTTAAATATGTACATTAATAGCGGCTGTTCCCAGTAGTCTTACCAGTAGTACTATTGGGGGTTTTCTTCCCAATAGACTTACTACTAAGATTACGGGGAACTTTGTTCCCAGTAGATTTACCAGTAAAACAAAACAATATTAGTATACTTGGTAAAAAAAATATTACCCTATTTAATGAAAATTAAGGAGATACAAATTGTGTTTGCCGTATTCCCGCCTTGCACTAGTTATTTCTTGACCATTTCGCGCTCAAACGAGGCCGGACGGTTGTCGAGTGTCGCAGCTTGCGCGTTATTTATTTTATAAATACGTAAATAAACCTCCTCCGTTATAACTCCCCAAAAATTGTGCGGAGGCGGAGGCTTAAGCGAAGATACGATTTCTTGCGGAACTTCCGCAGTAACGGAAGCGGAGGCGAAGCTCCGTTACAACCCTATTCGAAAGATGTTTGCTCTCAAAAATATAAATAATGCAATGTTTTTGAACTGTCAAAATTAAACCCATTGCTACTAATAGTGTGTTACGTAATTACCCTGCGAGGTCCGTTTCCCAGGTTGATCAATGTAAACAAATAATATGTTTATGGAAAAGTAGATTTAATTTTTTTTTTTTTTCAAAAAGGGAGCAGGTTCCCTATTCGTCAGAATCTTACTCTGAGACGCCTGGGCCAATTTGCAAAATTCTTTTTTTGTTTGAAAGGGTATACTTCCCAGGTGTCCCATAGGAACCAGGTCACGGTCTGATGATGGAAGACCAGAGAAATCAAAGGGAACTTTGAAAAATCGTAGCGGGCGACTAGTGCATTGCAAAGTATTTTTTTTTTTTAGTATTTTAAAGCACTACAATTTTATAATAATAAATAGTCCTAGTCATTCTGAGATCATTTTCATTCGAAAAAATATGTTTGTTTTTTTAAACTTGAAACAGGGTGGGGTATGCAGCTCTGGATACCTTTACTTATAGCAAAATGTTAATGTATACTCTTATGGAATTAAAGGCGTGATGTTATGTGAAAATAATAATAATAATAAAAACATGACGGGAATCTGGTGAAAGTTGAGAAAGAGAAACAAATTAAATATCTCGACTTGGCACACGAGATTGTTGTGGAATGTAAATTCGGCAGTCATTGTACCGATTGTCGTATCGGCCAAAGGTTTGATAGCCAAGAGCCTCGACCAACATCTATTGAGGCTCTCGTTAGGCAGTTGGATCAAGGGCCAGATTCAAAAGGCACTCCTCGGTACTCCTCGATACGGCCCGCATCGTGAGGAGGTTCTTGTCTCTGGAGCCCTAACCACCGATAGCTTGGACCTCGCTCCAACACTATTTTTTATATTTTTAAATGTTTTTGTATGTTTATATATAAATCTTTAAAAATGTAAAATAATATGTATGTATAGAAAAATAAAGGGACTAATAATAAATTTATTTATTCAAAGTATTGTAGAAACTACGTAGAATAGAAATTATAGTCCTGGGTCTTCAATTAAATTTAGTATTCTGGAAAAAAATGACATTACGTCAATTCACCGTTCAACGTACGGACGACAGCAGGTCAAGTTGCCCTAAACAGTCTAATATTCCCAATCAATCTATAGGGATAAAGTTGAAAATCTAGTAAAGAAATTTGACAGATTGTAGTAGCATGATGTACGTCGTCTGTATAAAAATCTAAGATAATCTTCATCATCATCTCAGCGTTAATCCCAGTCGCATTCGAGCTTTTTCAGCTTTGGAGTCTGGGGTCCGCTTTACCGGTCTAACTGCTGATTTTGGCTAAACTTCGATATTTTCCGTGAGGCGACTGCCGTCTGACCTCCACAACCCGAAGGCGATATCGAAGCATTGCAGCTAGACCAATTGTTGGACTTTTGAGGGCTCCAACAACCCGTAACGACTGCTATAGATGTTCGTATGGCAACCGGGACCAACGGCTTAACGTGCTTTCCGAGGCACGACCAGACCAGTACAAATATTCATATTCATGCATACAAATATTTGAACTCCGCGGGGATCGAACCCGCGCCTCCTTGCGCAGCGGCTGCGTTCGCTACCGCTACGCCACGGAGGCTATCATGAATCTAAGATAATCAATTAAAGTATTTTCACAAAAATTCATAGACAATGACGAAGCGTTTTTCGGTGGGAACTTATTTGAACAATGAAATTAACCATTAAATAGAAACACGCTTTCGAAGATGGCAGAAAAAGATTACACGTTTACATAATTAAACTATCAATATTGTGTAATGGCTCATTTTTAAAGTCCCACGCTTGGAGTGAGAAAAAAAATTGTTGGTCTTGCAAGAAGACAAATTGATCGCTTACCTATCTTATGCGCTGTTTCCGTAAATGGTCCATGGTAATTCTGATTTTATTAATCAAACAGTAATTAAACCTGTGATTATGTCGTCATGTGTCTAATAAAATTAATGCAAAGAATAAAACAGCCCTCTGTCATCACATCAAAATAATACATACTAATTCCATGGAAAACACAATCTTATTATTCGTATTTTAATCTTGACAGGAGGCAGGATTTAATTTTTATGCCTTTGCATGCAACACCTTTTACACCATCTGAAAATGTCAAAATCAAAATTTGCTGTCGAATATTACCTGAGGCTCTGAGGATAAATTGGTTAACGCAGATTTTTTTATATTTTTTTTTATTTCAATTTTTATATTTTAGGTTTAATTTAAATACAAAGATGTATTTTTACTATTAATTCTCGCTAAATACCTTCCAGCGTTTGATCATTGAATAAAGATACTATGGTTTGATGGTTTATTAACAGTCCGCACGTGTTATTGGCAAAATTTTGGTGTCTCTTCCACAAGGGCCATTGATCAAAAGTTGAAGATGAAGTTGAGAATAAATTGCATTAGTTCAACTCAAATACATAAAAATATCTTAAATCTCTTAGGTTCAACTAATGAATCGATCTATATTCATCTTGTATAAACGTTTGTACCTACGTTGTATAGACGTTCGTTGTATTTAAGTTAAAATATAAATTACAGATAATATTTACAAACTCATAGACTAGATTTCTTTATATTCAAGTCGTGTTATACTTACATTAAAAAAAAAACTAGAAAGGAGAGCTATAAACATTAAAATGTAACGGTCAATTGAACAATCGATCGATGATCGTATGCAATGAGGAATCGATAGATATCGCTCGATTGCGTAAAACATAACAATTTAATCGCTTCCTCTATTACGCAAGTATATAAGTATATAGCTTAAATAATGCATATTTTCTTGCAATATTAGTTTGGGTGGTGGATTAAAGTGTAAAATAAAGAATTTCATTTTAAATTTCGATTAAATCGTTATTATTGATTTAAACTAAGGAAATACGAAAAAATTAAATATAGAAGAAAGTGAATATTTATTTTTTAATATTCTGAAAGTATTGTGACATGCTATTTTTATCGAAGACTGTAACTGTGTGTGGAGTTAGTAATTTGAACATGTTCTCCGCTCCTATTGGTCACAGCGTAATGGTATATAGCCTAAAGCCTGGACTAATGGGCTTTCAGACGTAAAAAGAATTTTTCAAATCGGATCAGTAAGTAGTTCCTGAGATTAGAGCGTTCAAAGAAACAAATCAAACTCTTCAGCTTTATATATTTGTATAAATTTTATAATAAATACGTCGTATCATCATCATTATCAACCTTTTTATCGTCCCACTGCTGGGCACAGATCTCCTCTCATACAGAGAAGGATTGAGGGTAATCACCACGCTTGCTCTATACGTAGTATAGGTCGAGAAATATAATATACAATTATGAAGAAATGGAAAGATAGTGATCTTTATTCTTCTTTTGTACAGAGCAATAGTTTGGCAATCCCTAATGACAGGCGGTAAAGAACTCCACAACTCTACCGCATGCATTGTAAAGGAGTAGGAGTAGAAATCGATGGAGTGGGGAGGGGTCCAGAGAAGGTTTAATATTCATATTTGACGACGTCAGCGACGGCAGAGCGGTCGTCACCATCTTGGTGTGGTGGTAAGTGCTCCATTTCGTCGGTAAAGTTTTGAATTAAAGCACGAAGTGTAAATATACCCTCCAATCTTGACAATAATAATTTAAATAGGCAAACCGACAGTTTCGCTCCGGAGAAGTGCCCTAGTCCGCGCTTCAAATCGAAGCGACCGTTCGACAATCCCCACTATCCAAAACGATTCTCCACGTGCCGCCATTACAAAATAACGTCACAGCGGTTGCCCCGCTCATTTGATTTATGTAGTACATAAATCAAATGAGCAACTTTTATTAAAACGATATCGTTATCCACGACATTATAAATGCAAATTTCTGTGACCATCGAAGGTGGGGTAACAGTAAACTGATGAAGCTCATGCTTGCTTGCTTATAGACTTGCTTATAGCTTGCTGCATACTTCCACGCATTGTAACCTAATTTGTAATGCATTATAATCCGTAATACCGGATGAAAATGACATTTCTTTTGACTGGAATTTATTATCCGTTGTTTAATGAATAAAGGGGCTCGTGGATAAATAATAACAGCCATGCGTATCGATCGAAGGTTAAGCTATGTTAGTCGCGGTCAGTCATGGATGGGTGACCATACATTACTTTTGCGTATGGGAAATACTGTTATTCAGCTGCATGAAGTTAGACTGGAGGCTGACCACTGGACCACTGTAGTGGAAAAGAAAACTAAACTAAGAAATAAAAAAGTTTGGGAATCGATTTAGAATATAATATAAGTAGGTGGAAAATAATCAGAACAGTAATGGCATGCTTATTCTGACCTGCAAGAATGTATGCAAATAAGTGTGAGTACCTATGTAAATGACTGAAGGTGAAGGAAAACATCTTGAGGAAACCTGGACTTTAAGTCTGAAATCGCCAACCCGCATTGAGCAAGCGTGGTGATTACGCTCAATCCTTCTCTGTATGAGGAGACCTGTGCCCAGCAGTGGGACGATAAAAGGTTGATGATGATGATGATGTAAATTACATTGCACCACAACATAGTTGGAAAAAAGTTTTTACAAAAAATAGAAACCGACTTCAAAAAAACGCTAAAAAGGAAAAAGTAATTTTACTTTTGTCATAGTTCTAGAAGTCTGTGGCGAGCTAAACAATAGAAACCTCGAGGCACCGACTTCTAAGTCGGTTTCTATTTTTTTGTAAAAAGTTTTTATTTCATGCTTTTCAGTGTCTTAGTCGAAATTCGAAAATTACTTTTTTTCATGTCATAACAATAGTGGCAGTCATAACCCATGTTAGAATAAGTTCTCATCAATACGAAAAAAATCCCTATCTCAAAAACTACAAAACCGATTTTGATAAAACTTATAGTAGGTATTCCCTAAATTGAACAATACATAGTACAGCAAAAAAGAGTTACTTAAACCGGACTTGTAGTTCCGGAAATATGCGCGCACAAACAAAAACATACATACATACATACACACACTTGAAATTTGGCGTACCTACATACATACGGGTCGAATTTATAACCTTCTTTTTTTGAAGTCGGTCAAAAAGCTAGGCACACTGATTAATTCTATGTACGGACGTCAGCAGGTCAAGCTACCGAAACTGCCAAATATTCCCAATCAATCATGAGCTTTAATGCTTTAGATATAAAGTATAAAATCTAATAAGGAAATCTGACAGATTGTAGTAACTTGATGTGCTGTCGTCTGTCCAAATAATAAAAATGCGAAATTTTGTGAGAATGTATGGATAAATGTTTGTTAGATTTGGATGAAATTTGACATACAAATGGTTTATAACGAGGAATAATACAAAGAATTACTTTTCTCCCGATATTCCCACGGAGTCGAATCATTCGCGGGTGAAAACGCGGGGCGCAGCTAATTGGTATATAAAATCAGTATTCACGAAATACGCCACAATCACCTTTTTTTTAATATATAAATTATATAAAAAACAATTTCTCGGTGGTAGGCCACATTGCCACAACATCGGCTGCCGGCAAAAGTTACCACCCACCAGACAAAGTCTTGTCGCCAAGCGATTCGTCGTGTTCCGGCATGATGTCTGGTGGAGCCGTACGTAGGACAGATCTGATTCATCGTATTGCGATGTATGCCGGGTAGATCAGAAATATATAGGTATCAGAAATTGATAAATGACATATCATTAGAAGCGTCTTAATTGTCCGCTGGATATCATGCGTCTTATGTTGTTGTGTCGGGAGGTTGGTCGTGGAGGGTCTCCAGATTAATCTACCTCTGGCGCAAATCGATGATCGTTTGTTGGGTTTAACATTGCATCACCTCTCTCAACTGCCGTCTTCCCTCCTATTCACTAAGTTTTTTAAGTTAATAGGCTTAATAAACTAGCGCGCTTTACCATCAAGATAGCATCCCTGCTTATCATCAGGGAGGATTGCAGTCAAGCACTAGTTTATAACGAGTAAAAAAAAAGAACTAGCGCTTGACCGCAATCCCGCTTGTATGAATGCCTGATGGTAAGCAGTGATGCAATCGTTGATGGTAAAACGCGCTAGTTTATTTAGAGCCTATTCACTCTAGCCTTGAAGACACTTAAATTGTTGTCCGACGGAACTCGGTGTCCAAAGGATTTATTGCCCTATTACTAGGATGACACTGTCCCTTCACCTTTCGCCCTTGTCACTTGGCAGTATGATCGAAACATAACAGACGCCTGCAGTCTAACCACAATTTAAAAACTTGTTAAACGTGTGTTAACTGTCAAGTGTCAGTGCTACGTCAAAGTCCATATAAAAATGTCGTGTTTTAAAGTTATTTAGCCTAAACAACTGATAAACACGGTTTTGTGGTAATAAGGTTAAAATTGTCCTAGACTGCATAAGCTGTGGCCAAATAAAAGGTTATAAACATATAGGATAATTTATTACATTTCCATAGAAAAAACAACGTTTTATGAACGACACCCACTTGGCCACTTTTATAAATATTTGACATTTAGTTTGTTTTTGGCGCGTAGAACTGAAACTGTCGAAGTTCAATAAAAAAACAACCACAGTGTAAAAAGCAGTTTGAATTTAGAATTGAAATGGCAAGAATAAAATCTAATGATGAAGTTTTTTGGTTTGCTTCTTTCCGTTCTTCTGAACGGAAAATGCAAAGGCTTAGTACGCCATACAGCCTAGACTTCATTATGTTTTTTCTTGAGTAAATATCCTAATTTATCCTAACTTATACTAGCTTAACTTAACCTAACTTATCTCCTTTCGTTTCCCGCGTGAGGCCGACAAGGAGGAAGTTTGGGTAAGGTCATGATGTGGCCACTATGCTACAATATTTCACTGTTCTTTCTAAATTATTCACTGAATGCACTTTTTACTACATAAATCACGTGCTTTTATTTAGTAAACAACACTATAAATAATTTTAAAAGTCCAATGAAAAATTATCTGACACTCATCTTGACAATCCCCTTAATAATGAAGTTTATAATTTCTTTTTTTTTTTTTGTAACCCTGGCATGTGTTTGTATAGTTGTTTAGCTTGACACACATTATAATAATATCGTTATAATTACCATGTTACCTTTTTCTAGCACACATTCAAGTAGTTATTTCATACCATATTTATATGCGTGGGGCATCTACTATAAGGATTTTAACCTTCCATCACCCATGTTGATCTGACTTAAATTAGCGTGATAATTGTGTAATGAACTTACAATGACAACTCCATTTATTTCGACAATAATTAATCGTATCATTTAAGTTGTCGAGCAAACGATACACTGAATATGTGAAGCAATTACCAATTTCCTTCCGTATCCTACGAAAAGCGATTGCCGCCTAAAAACGTAACCTCACTTGTGCGAAGTGTGGTTAATCTTGTCTATGATTCACACAAATTCTGAAATGTTCAGACGACAGCTAGTCAACCTAAAATATTCTCATCAACCTTGAGCCTTAATGCTTTGTGCAAAAAGTTGAAAATGTAATAAAGAAAGATAGCAGTAGCTTAATTTTCTGTCGCCTGTATCAAAAGGATCCATCGGACCATGTTCCTTGTTTCTAGGCCCTTAATATAACTAAAAGGTACTTGTTAGGTATATGTTCTCCCGTATCATCAGTGTCATTTGAGAATGTTGTAATAAAAAAACAAATATTTTTGAAATGGTAACCTTGGATTTTCTTGCCGGCCAATAGGAAACGACAAATTGGAACTGTGCATCTATCTTTTTGACATCATCATCATCTGAGCGTATAATCCCAGTTGCATCCGCGGCTTTCGCGTTGGAGTCCGGGGTCTGCTTTCCTGCACATTCTCCTCCATTTCGCGCGATCTTTAACATCCTGTGGTAAGAGATTGTTGGTACGCATGTCATCTCTGCAACGGCAAGCCAGCACTTCTTTGGTCTACTTCGCTTGTACCTGCCCGGCGGAGGCGCCATACCAAGACATTTGTTACCCACGTAACATACCCCTTTCGTAATACGTTACTGTAGCAGCGTAGGACCCTCTTGGAGTTTGTCTGATGCGGTATTTCCACATAACTCCACACATCCACCGCACCATATTCAACTCCGTGACACATGACAGCTCACATTCTTTTGACGTTTCATAAAAACGAAATAAGTTTCTAATTTCAAAAATTTATAGACAATAGAGCTACTTCTCGCGCAGTGCAAATATTTGTATGCATGAATATGAATATTTGCACTGGTCTAGTCATGTCTCGGAAAGCACGTTAAGCTTTTGGTCCCGGTTGCGTTACGAACATCTAATGGCAGTCGTTACAGGTTGTTGGAGCCCTCAAAAGTCAAAAAATGCTTCGATATCGCCTTCGGGCTGTGAAGGTCAGACGGCATGCCGTCTGTCTAGCTAAATCAGACTCCAAGGCTGAAAAAGCTTCGAATGCGACTGGGATTAACACTGAGACAATGATGAGAGCTGCTTCCCAAACTGGCATTCTAAATATGAAACACGGCACCAGCGTTCTAACATGACTTACAATTGAAGATAATTATTCAATTTATATACCTCGTTACAGTTACTACGATTGTGTGTATGTATTTATGTATATATAAGAAGTCAATCCGTTTGACCGTCTGTAATCAACTTTTGCGTGCAATAGAGCAATTTGTGGTTGATGGACCAACGGGACGGATAGTGTTGTTACATGTATCGACGACTTATTTATATTTTCTGCTTTAGGTATTAAGTCAAGCTGAACATTGGTACCTGTCTATTTAACGTATAGTGATTTTCCCTGTATGAAAATTCATTTTTCGAACCCTTATGGTTTCGTCATGTATATTTTTTTATTTTTTTTTTATTAAATAAGGCATCTCCTAAAACCTAACCGGCTGGCTCGAGAAGTCTATTTAAAATATTTCATGTCATAACTTTGAAGGTAAAGTATAGCGGATTAGATTAAATGTATTTTGTTAGTTCAGGAGTTATTCAAGTTACGAAACTCTTCGCACGGTGATGATTTTTTTTTAATCTTGGTGCCTAATGTCACAAAACGCAGCAAGTGAAAACCTCAGCATAAAGATAAATAAAAGTTGACATTATTTTATTGGTTTGTTCACTTTTTGACTACCTAAGTACTATCTCTCTAATAGTGTTTACCTAATAAAATAAATAAAAAAGGCTTATATTTCATGCATAAAATAAGATTAACACTTGTAAATTGATTTAAATTTCATAAATTTTATTGTTTGCTGTTCATTTCATAATAACAATCAAAATGTATGATTTAACTTAACAATATCAATATTGATTAATTAAAAGTATTTTTATATATGTATATATTGTGTATAACAATATTAGTAACTAGATTTCAATATTCATTATTAAATAAAAATAAATTTTCCCTAATAGTAGTCAAAATGTGTCTATAATAACTATCTACATGGATATCTATATCAGATAATGCAGTAGGCAATAATACTGGCGTAAGATATTATTACATTCAATCGATAGATTCTTATCTAAATCCCATCCCTAGAATATCGTCAACTCATCACGTTCGGTACGCTTCATCGGCGTTACTGTTATCTGTTCCAACGCATTAGCTGTATACCGTGCTATACTGTCTGCAGGCCACGGACACGTAAAGAACATGTAACATTCCTATCTTACAGTTTCTTCCACTACAGTTACGGAATTTAGGGAGGGGAAGACGTCAGAAGCAGTTAATATCGATATACACTTATTTTTGGAGGAGATCTTTATTTAAACTGGAATATAATCGGTCTAAAACATTCTCAATGCTCGGATATAGGCTTCCTCTTCTTGAGATGGAGTGAGCTGAATTGCACCACCCAAGCCCAGTGCGGTTTGTTAGATATTATTTATACTAGATTTTTGTTTTTGCACATGCCAATTTCTTGGCATAATCTAGACTAATACTAGTCTCCTCTGTAAAATTTGTAAAAGTACGGTAATGGCGTCGATTCTCTTGTTCCATTTTATTTCATTAAGAAAAGGATAGATTAACATTTTAGTTTATTCCTGTCAAATTAAGATATTCCATAGAAAGTTTTTGACGCGATTATAAACATGGCGACCAAAAAACCACCTATTTACGTCAGGCGCGGACTAATTTGACAGGTCTAAACTGACATATTATCTTCTGTTCTTTTCTTAATAAAATAGAAAGGAAAATATGCACTGAACTTAATTTTAGTTTAGTTTTTGAACACGGGAATCGGGGCCAATATCACTCAAATAGCGGTATAAGTCATATGAAATTCCACTGCGGTATTTACATTAAACTGTCCTCGTTTTAAGATCTTCTATTTACAAGAATCTCCCTTGCATTTTGTCGAGTCACAGGCGGAAAAACTACCAGTGGTAATTGCAATTTAGACGCGTACGCAAGTCATTTCTGTGATCTTCCAAAAATTTGCTACAACATCAGCACAATAATTTATTTATTATAGTAATGTATCTTTTTGGTGTACTTATAATAAATACACCAAAAACAAACTTTACTTTAAAAATATATCAACATTAACGTCAATCATAATCTGAATCATTTTGAAGGACATTGCTAATACATTACTTAAAAATTGTCTGCTCAACAACGTATATAACGCAATGTATGTTGCTGAACTGTCAAAATAATAGCCATTGGCCCCGATTCTCTTGTTCATAAAGTTCAGTGTATCTCTTGCTTTCTACTTCAAAGGACAAAAGATAATGTGTTAGTTTAGACCTGTCAAATTAGTGCGCTCCAGACGTAAATTGACGTATCTTTGGTCGCCATCTTTATTATCGCGTCTAAACTGTCTATGGAGTACCTTAATTTGATTGGATTAAATTAAAATGTTATCATCTGTCCTTTTCTTATCAAAGTGGAAAGAAAAAGATGCAGTTAACATAAAATTAGTTAAGTTAGTGAACAAGAAAATCAGCGCCATTGATAATATTAGTGCGTTACGCAATTACCCTTTTACAATATAATATTTACTTAGAAAAGTTATACTTTATTTCATATCGTGCTTTGTTAGAGTATTCAAAAAAATCGCGTGCTTTTACCAATAAAAGGTGTAGCTTGGCATAAGGGCGTGCCTGCCCGTGCCCTATACCGAAAACTGATTTAGTTGACATAAACATGTAAGGAGAACAGACAGCCTCCGTGGCGTAGCGGTAGCGGACGCGGCCGCTGCGCAAGGTGACGCGGGTTCGATCCCCGCACAGTGCAAGTATTTGTATGCATGAATATGAATATTTGCACTGGTCTGGTCGTGCCTCGGAAAGCACGTTAAGCCGTTGGTCCCGGTTGCCGTACGAACATCTAGTGGCAGTCGTTACGGGTTGTTGGAGCCCTCAAAAGTCCAACAATTGGTCTAACTGCAATGCTTCGATGTCGCCTTCGGGTTGTGGAGGTCAGACGGCAGTCGCTTCACGGAAAATGTCGAAGTTTACCCATATCAGCAGTTGGACTGGTAAAGCGGACCCCAGACTCCAAAGCTGAAAAGGCTTCGGATGCGACTGGGATTAACGCTGGGATGATGATGAAACATTAAGGATAACGTTTACCTTATCTCGCAAAACCATTATTGCCCATGTAACGTAATCTCAGTCAAACAAATCAGAAGAAGACAGCACATCAAGCGATTCGTCATGTACGTCATGATGTCTGTTGAAGCCGTACGGAGGACGGGTCTGAGCAGTTGTGTTGTAATATGTGTCGGGTACGACGCGCCAAATGTTCTTATGTCGGGAGTTTGGTTGTGGTAGGTCTAAAGATCATTCTCCTTCTGGCGCAGCATCGTTGGTCATGTTGTTGGGTTTAACATTGCATCACCTCGCTCAACTGCCGTCTTTCTTCCCATTGACTCAGTTTTTTGAGTGAATAGGCTTAATAAACTAGCTTTACCATCAACGATTGTATTACTGCTTACCATCAGACGTGATTGCAGTCAAGTACTAAGCTACTAAAATCTGTCAAAATACTTTATTAGATTTTAATCTTTAACTCTAAAGTGTTAAGGCTTAAAGTTGATTGGGATTTGCCTTTGATAGCCCATTCTTGAGGAATGTTAAAGGCTAATAGTACACTACGACACTCGAATCGATCAAAATGAAAAAGTCAAAATAAACGCTAAGCGTAAACGTAATGGGTCGGGGGTAGAAGCTAGTTGTACCATATTTTGGAAAATTAATAATTATTATATCTCTTATCGTGGGTAAAGGACAATGTCATAAGGGAACCGTAGACTTTTATTCATATCAATCTAAAATCGACGATCGACAAGCCGTACCTTTTGCCTTTTTTTTTGTGAGAAGAAGTATCCACGCTGCGGTGTGTTCCTTCAAAACTGGTGTTATTAATTTATTCTTCTTATGTAGGTATAAGTATTTTCGGTTTGATAATATGTTGAAGCACATTTTCATTGTAGGCTTGATTTGATCTTATTCCATCTTTTAATTTTGTCATCACTACAATAAAGATTATATTTATTATATTATCTTCTAATTTTTTTTTTAATGACAGAATTATTCCAATTTTGTGATCAATTGTATTTATTTATTTGTTACTCGTAAGTACCCAAGTTTTTGTTTCGTGTGCATGACAATGCTGTTTTTTTACTATTAATCAAATTTACTAATATCGACATAATCATGGACAGCACTAATATTTAAAATTCATCCGCTTGTACAGTGTGCCCGGTATATCTGGCTACGCTGATCGTAATGTGGAGACTACCTATGCTTAGAGCAAGGCGGAGTACCTGCATCAGAAGTGCTTATATAAAAAATGAATAAAGAATTCAATGAAATTCTTGGCTTATGTTTCTTTCGTCAATGACAATATTATGTTATTTACGCATGGAATTAGTAAGTACAATATCACACAAAGATACTCCGCTGATGCCTCTAAACGATTTTCACATACTTCTCAGTTTCAAATGATTTTTTATTATCCACTAGTCTAAGATACACTGGGCACTGCATGCTTGGAATGACACTACGGCCTACGCGACGAACCATTTCTTCTTATTCATGTTAAAAACACGTCCATTATAAGCTTTTTCATAACGAAATGTTCCAAAATATTAAACATTTGATATAACGAATATTGAATGATCTTAAAAGTAAAAGATTTGGATGTTTATATTTATACCTTAAAGTACGTATCATAAAAAAAGTAATATATAGATTTCAGTAAAACTATTTAAAGAATTTGGAACATTCGTCCCTACACAATAGTATACAACCACAATTTGACCAGCACCTTTTCTTTACAGTGATCTACCAGACGAGGAGGACAATAAATCGCCTGTCCTACTCCTGGGCGTGAACAAGATCTCAGACTCGCCATCATTCGTCAGAAGACGCTCCATAGAACCTCACACATCAGGATCTATAAGGTTTTTCAGACCACTAAGATCGAAATACACAAGAGGACAACATGGAGACGAACGGCTTGAGAAAATAAGACAGGATCTGTTAGTCCATAAAAGCAAACCAGATACATACATTCCTAATGATCACGAGGTTTCCCTAGAACCTGAAGAAAGATGCATGAAGCTCAGTTGTGTTGGCAGTTGCATTTGTAACAGAAAAGAAAGCTCCACTCGAGGGTCGTTCTCTTTTCAAAGACCAGAGCCTGGCACACAACAGTACGAAGAACCTAAAGACTTTTCGGAAAACGACATCGAATTCAAATATACAGAACACATTCCTCATTCTCAGCCTTCGAGTAGCAAACAAAGCTACAATGTCACCCCGAAATCGACAGAAAGGAGACACTTCCTGCTAGCGAATCTCAACGAACGGTTTCGAAAAACTTTGAGTTTAGATTCTAGGAAGGTAGAAACTAATCGTGTTGTAAGTCTCCCCAAAGAAACAAGGCCCAAATCTTTGGTGAACACGAGCAATATTTGTGTGCAACAATATAAAACAGGAGATTTTGTTGCTCCAAATTTGAATAAGACAACTCAACCAAAGAAGAAGCGAAAATCGTTTTTCTCTCTCGACACCTTTTTCGACTCTAAAAAGTCTGACACTTCATCTATAGACGATTATTGCTCTTCGAAATATAAACGGTTTGAGCTAGAAAGTGATGATTCTCCTCTCTTTAAACGCGAAAACAATGAAGAAAAGACTCCAGACCTCCTCAATTTACCAGTAATTATAGACTCTGTAAGGAAAAAGCAATCAGACACTCGGAGACAGTTAGAAAAGTTAGAGAATCATTACTATAAGAATATTCATAAGACACAGACTGTTATTGACGCTGTCCCTAAAGACGCGACGAATGTGCAAGGCCCTAGTGGGCATACTAATAATCTTTTCTTTGATGAAGACGTAGAATATATTGAACCAATTCGCAGCACATTTACAAGTCAAAGCACACTTATTTTAGACAAACACGCAACTGAGGAACTGAAACCTGACTCCATTCTGACCATAAACACTGATGAAACGGATATAAGACTGCCTAGTTCTACAGTGTCTCCTAAATCGAATATAGATGATTTAGACAGCATAGGAGCGTTTGAAATTGAAGTGAAGGAGTCTGATTTAGGGAAGGTAGCAAAGGATTTAACGGTCAAAGTGATGGATAAATCAGTGGATTCTATAGGCAGCTGTTCCCTCGATGTCGACGCAAGTACAGATTTTTCAGGTAAATAGAGTGTTGTCGATGTGTTCTTTGCTTTATATATTGTTGTTGTTGTAGTTACTTCAGATTCAGAAAAAAGTGGATTCTTTTGTTTTTTTTTTTTCTGAATCTTGTATTAGCATGCGTGATTGTGATTGTTTATCAGTTCATTATCATCGTAATAATTATGTGGATTTTTAAATCATTTTCGTAAGTTTCATTGTTCTTTCCGTAATAATTCTTTTTTATTTTAATAAATGTCTTTTCTGTTATCTGTAATCTGTGTTTTCTTTTTTTTTCCTTATCTGTAGCGTGTTTGTGGTGTTTTCTTATTTCATTTTTCTTTCTTTCATTATTCTGTCATATTTATTTACAAATTACTTATTAATTTCGTTAGTATTTTCTTGCGATTTCATAGTTCCTAAAGTTTCTAGATTTTTCCTTGGCATGCAACGTAATTTCAGGGAATTGACTCCGTGTCTGTTTTCGCTCCTCCACGACATATTCTGATTGGTTTCTGTTAAGTATACACGTCTTCGGGTCGTAAATCACCGCTCCAGTTTTAGCTTCATGATTGGTTTTGTTTTCACATGTAAATGTATTGATTATTTTGTGTGAAACCGAACGTAAAACGAGATAAAGCGCGGGAATTCCATTTAAAAATTAAATTATTTTTTTATCAAAGCTCCTGTATTACGCATACGTAATTTAACCGCCACTTAGTAATTTCTAAGTATTAGATACCACTATTGATAGATGATAATCATGGTATAGTAAGCATTTAAGGGAAATTATTTCAATCATTCATAATAAACTATTAGTCATTCCCAACGAAAGCATGTAATATATTATTGAATGTTGACTTGGACTGATCGATTTTACACAAACGTCACTAAAACACCTTACATCTTGATAAAATGCCTTAAATGTAGGTCATGCATAGAAATTGCAAACAATGCTGAATATTGATTGCGAAATGCAACTCGCAGACAAAAAGACAATCGGATACCCGTACACACTACACATATGGGTAATCTATGTATCGACCTCGTTTACTGCCCACGCAAAGACTTATAGTTCGGTCATTGCCGTCATATTGCTAACGAATACGCACCTAAACACACGGCACACCTGAGATAAAATGATTTCGCAAAATTTCAATAACGCACCGTCTATGTGAATAATGAATCCGAAAAATTGCCGACCGTGAAACGGAACGGTGTGGACTGGCCGCAAACGGGTGTGCGTCGTTGACTGAAGGAAAAAAAACTATAAACGTTGACATCTCTTTGTGAACTGATGTCATTTACTATCATAAAATAATTCTGTGAAAATTTAAATGAGGTGTTTAAAAAATAGTGGTTATTAATTGATTTTTTTACCATTCTGTTTATTGTGGAATTCAGATAGTGAGTGTTGAAAGCGATCGGTAAGTGTTCTATGCCGGTTTTCAATGTCAAAAAAGATTTAAAAAGAACTTTTACCGTACTTTTGAAGAAACAATTTATTTAATCGAGGAATTGTAATTAATTTAAAACTTTGATGAAACAGGTAGTATAAAACCGCATGACGTAGTATATTTTTTTACAATTGGCTTAACTTAGATGACTAATGCGATTATTTTTAATAGTTCACAGAAACGCTATTCATCTATAGTTCTTAGAGTTTTGCATGATATCCTTCACTTTTCAATTTTCTAATATGGATTCTTGTTCTTAATCTTAAGAATGGCACATTATATTAAATACGTCCTGATGTATGCATATTATAATTAAAATACACTACAGCTTTTAAAAATAATGGTTCTGTCATTCTTAACTAAGTAACAAAAAACTGAGTAATATGTGTTTACATCATTTATAGGTACTTCTACAACACTACTAATAGCGGTCTTTTAAAATTATGTCCTAAAACATTTGAATTCTTATTATAAGCTATAAAAATATCATACATAATATGTATAATGTCTGTCTCTCTCATACAACCATTACAAGCCACTCAAGAAATTGCAATCCAATGATAAATTATTCAGAAAGAAGGTTTTATAACATTTCTCAACTTCAGTTGATGTTTAACAGTCTGCAGTTCTGCATTAGCAGCGAGCAAGCATATTGAAAAATTCATGAATCTTCTTTGTATAAGTAGAGACCTAAGACCTAAGAAAGACAGACTAATAAATAGATAATAGACATTTCTTACATAATCAGATGAGGTGCAGAATAAACATAATTCCACTCAAGTTTACTTAACCGAATTTATTAGACGGTAGCACATGTCTTTTTCTTTCATACTACCCTATTAATCGTGTGAGGGGGTAAATAATTTTCTCGGTGGTAGGCAACAACATCAGCCGCCGGCATAAGTTACCACCCACCAGACAAAGTCTTGCCGCCAAGTGGTTCGTCGTGTTCCGGCATGATGTCTGGTGAAGCCGTACGGAGAACGGGTCTGAGCAGTTGTGTTGCGATGTGTGCCGGGTACGATGTGCCCAATGTTGTTGTGTCGGGAGTTTGGTCGTGAAGGCTCTCCAGATCATCCTCTGGCGCAGCATCGTTGGTCGTGTTGTTGGGTTAAACATTGCATCACCTCGCTCAACTGTTGTCTTCCTTCCTATTCACTGTTTTGTTGAGTGAATAGGCTTAATAAGCTAGTGTGCTTTACCATCAACGATTGCATCACTGCTTACAAAACTGCCACTGCTTACCACTGCAACCACTGCTTAAAAAAAAAAAATTGGCACACGTTAATTTATCAGGTTAAGCTATGCTTCCCCCAATTAGTCTGTAGATGGCTGACCATCTCTACATTTCGAAACCCCTCTTTGGCTCAGGAACCACATGATGTCGTTGGTTCTGATTGTCATTAGTAGATTTTTTAAAGTTATAGGTAGTCGAGCCCAAAAGTCAGACAACAAGCATAATGTCCTGTACACAATACAAAACATGCATGGAACATGTTTTATATAAAACATTCCATTAGCATTCTCTTTTCAAAGTCAGACAGTTAGTACAATATTTTATTCATTTGATATTAAAACTTGATAATAATAATTGTTATAAGAATATAATGTTACGGTAACTTTGCGTCAGGAAAATGACACTTAAAAAAGACTGGCTTTTAACCGACATGAAAAACAAGGAGAAGGCTTGTTCTATCACCACCCACCCTAATAGCGTAACTACTATTATTCATGTTTTTTAAGAATTAGGGTTTTAAATAACGAGAGCTGACCTTCCGCAGGGTAATTGCGTAACACACCATCAGTAGCAATGTGTTTCATTTTGCCAGTTCTACCACATTCATTGTGTTATTTACGATATCGAACAGACACAGCTTTGGAACATACAGAGCAATGGATTAACAATATGTTTCAAAATTATTCAAATTCATAGTAATATTGTGTTACGCAATTTGAGTGTTAAACCATAGTTGGAAAATCGGCTAGGTTGATAGATAAAGTTAGATTTAAGGAGAATGCTAAGTGAAAAAGGAATGATTATATATAATTACTACATATAAAATTGACATAGATAACATCATGACCCACAGCTAGACAAAGATCTCCCCCTTTTTCCTTCCAAACAACCTTCTTTTGCGTAATTTCAGGCTGTGTTGGCCCTGGAATCTGATTGTCACACTTTAGCGGTATTTATAAGCCCCGCACGATGATATTGCGATGGAACCTTGTCACAATAACAGCGTTGTGACGTCATCTGTCACACAAAAGGACAGCTAGCAAAAGAATGTTAAATACAAAATTAATATTAGGGTTAAGGGTTTATTTGTATTATATAATTTTATTACACTCTTTATAAAGAATGTATGTATAAATTAATATTAGGGTTAAGGGTTTATTTGTATTTTGTAATTTTATTATACATACACTCTTTATAAAGATTGTAATAAAATTGTAAAAAAAAAACCTTAACCCTAATATTAATTTTGCATATAACATTCTTTCGTAGGTATACCTACTCACCCATATTCTTACAAACAAACTTTCATTATTAAAAATTTCAAGGAAATAATTTTTGTAGACGTAAGAAAAATATACTTATTCGTATATCTTTCTTACATGTATACTATTTTTTTCTAACTACATTTCTGTTAATTTGCGAGCTGGAATTGAACCAGAGTCCACTGTGTAGTAGTCATGTTTTAATTACTACCTACATCTATCAGCTTATAAATAAAACCAGGATAATATGTAAAAAAATATATATAGTCTTCCGAATCAGAACTGCTTTCTGTGTCTGTCGTTTCCGATTCACTGTCGTCGCCGTATTTATGACAAATAACTCGTCAGTTATTCGATCTTTATTCCAATATTCCTCTTCAAGCCGTTTAACATGATTGACTTCCTTTCGCCAGTCATCTGGAGTTATTGACTCCGACGCCTCCAACGTCAGAGCTTCAATGCGACTTTCCAACTGCTACACATTCTTTTCTGACACCCTCGTCTTTACCAGGTTCCAGATGTACTCAATGGGGTTGAGGTCGCAGTTGTAAGGTGGTAATCTAACGACTTCATGGCCATTGCCAGCTAATAAATGTCAATTTTATAATTTTTCGGCGGTCTGTGCCGTTTAATTAATGAATACAGTTCAGGTTTTGTACTGTCGTTGGGAAAGTCGATGTTGTGAGCTTGTAGCCACTCAACAATCAACTGTTTTTTATTGTTCATACTTGGTGGCCTATTCTCATCCCTGCTGTGATAAGGGGCGTTGTCCATCACAATTTTGGAGTTGCGTGGTATGTTGGGTACTAATTTTTCTGTAAGCCACTTGGTGAAATTCTCAGCATTCATTTGATCATAGTAATCCCCCGTTTTAGTATCTGCTTTAAACATTAAAAGGACATTGTCAACAAAACCGCTTTAACTTCTTTATCCATCGGCGGCCGCAACAATCAACTGTTTTTTATTGTTCATACTTAGTGGCCTATTCTCATCCCTACTGTGATAAGGGGCGTTGTCCATCACAATTTTGGAGTTGCGTGGTATGTTGGGTACTAATTTTTCTGTAAGCCACTTGGTGAAATGCTCAGCATTCATTTGATCATAGTAATCCCCCGTTTTGGTATCTGCTTTAAATATTAAAAGGGCATTGTCAACAAAACCGCTTTAACTTCTTTATCCATCGGCGGCCGGGGCTGTCGTTCCATCTCACTCCATCGGTTGCTGTTTGCCAACATTTTTCTACCGTGTAGTGTGCGTGTATCCACGTTTCGTCGAGATAAATAACGGGTCTTTTGTCTTTTATTTTTCACCAAGCGAGTAATTTTCTTTCATACGTCGTAAATATTTAGCCCTCCACGCTTGAATTTGGGGTCTTTAAATTGGAGCCAGTCTTTTTTGGATGCATCGTTTAAATTGGTAGCCTAAATCACATTTAATTATTTTTCTTAATGTAGTTTCACTACCAGTATAATTAAGGTCTACTTTTGAAGCCGCCAAGATTTTGCGCATTGTGGGTATTTCTCTCCTCACCGTATACATTGAATCTATAATATTTCTTAAAGCTGTTAAGGAAAACCCGTCGAAATATTTCTTCTTTTGTCTTTTTCCTTTAGTAGTTCTCATTTTGCTGCCACTGGCTGTTGCTGACTCATGCACTCGTATCAATTTCGTCACAGTATTTTTTGCAACGCCTGTGGCACATGCCACACACTCCGTGACTTTGATAGAATTTTGCAAAATATTTTTAATAACTATAATAATATATATTTAGTATTAAAATGTCCGACGCACTTTTTAAAGCACGGTTTATACTTTCAAGAACTAACTTACAGTCCTCTTTCTCTTTAACAAAACAATTGTCCACTTTAATTATAATTTCACGAGCACGACTATTAATTAATTTCTTACTCATTTTAACGAGTAACAGCTAACAAAACTAAACAACAAAACTCTAGAACAACAATAAAACAGGATAACAAAAACAAAAAGCTAACAAAAATATTCGATGTGCGTAAGTAGGTAAGCGCGGACTGAACTTGCGAACGGTACCGACAGTGCGAGTTCGACTACGTCACCAAGATGGCCGCCAATCGCAATATCATCGTGCGGGGCTTATAGGCTATGTTTTTATTAAGCGACTTTTGAACATGTAATCTGTCCCATGATAAAAAAAATACTAAGTTAATACTACACAAAAAAAAAAGCTTAAATATAAATCATTTCAGCTGCGGGCTGGAAAAAAATGTTATTAAATATTCCTAAGTCTAACCTATTTATAATCTAACTCTATAATAATTCTATTTCTGTCAGACTCTTTCATCTAGGCTATGTTAATGCAAACCAATACCCTTATTAGTAAGAGAAGCCACATTCACAACTAATATTGCATAAAAAAAAGATTACAAATCAGAATTGCAAATGTTGTTGCAATGTCTTTAAGAAATAAACAGTCTGACAAAGAAATAGTTGACATACATACAACATTGGCATATGAGTCACAATGTGTGTAGGCAGTTGGACTGGTCAACTTCTCACTTAGTGACTGTATTAACATACAGTTGCACTTGTACTTTTCTCTTGCTTCATACTTGTTTTCTATAACACATACAAAGCTACAGGCAGGTATTCTTGTAAAGGGTAGGTAGAGGAGCATAGTAGGTCCACATCCTCGCCTAATATGTTCTAGAACTAAGTTTTAGCACATATCTGGAGAATATGTGGGCATAGTGAGTTACCTATCCCTCATCAGTTAGCTCTCGAAATTATTAATTTCAATACAATTGACACCATTAGTGACATTTGAGCTCTGAAAATAGACATGAGACTATTACCATTAAAACCTCGCAAAATCCAGGTGGGATTACCTAGAGAAGTGGCAGGGGTGTATTCCTAAAATACTTCCATACAGCACACTTATTTTGTGTGTTGTATGCAAAACCCCCCACATTTCCCTTATTGGCATGCAAGTACTTTTTCCATTGAAAGTTTCAGATACAACAGTTAACAGGTTTTGCTTTACCATGTGACGTTTTTGATACAAGTGTCATTGACTTGATTTAAAGCTGATTTTTCCATCACCAGATCATTTTATATGCGATGAAGTACTTTATTTCATGATAGTTCTTCCATTCCAATTCTGTCAGACATCAGTGTTATTCCTCACATAAAATTGGACAGAGAAGGCATAACATAAAGTAGAAGAATATTGTGTGGAGTGGGCCCAGCAATGGGACAATATCAACACTGGAAAAAAGAAATGTCAAGTGTCGGCATTATCTTGAGGTCATTGTGTGTTGTAATATACACAAAACACTAACACATGTAAAGCAACAATATTTCATAATAAATTATAGCCTCTATGTTACCTCATTTACACACACCCTTAAAAAGTTCAATGCCAACACACACAGATAACACAAACATCTTATCTATTCTTACATCATTATTATACTACCAAGTACATTCAAATACAAATATATATAATCTTATATCTCTATGATAAGATACAGAAAACATGCTGTTTTGGTATTTAAAATAATTCTTACGGATTTTTAGATCTGTTTTTGTCTCCTCAATGCTTATAAATTCGAAATGTGTGACTATTTTCTTCTGTGTCATGGGTGTGAGTTGCGAAGGAGTTTTTAAACAGTGTTACAACCTTTTTTTGTCTGTGTTTAGTTTTGTGAATGTCCAGCTAATCTATGGATTACCTTTATGGTAGATTTGTGTTGAGTTCATGCTTTATTTTTGTTGTATGTGTGACATTTATGTTTGCCTTGATATCTAGTTAGAGGGATATTCTCAAATTTAATGAATGTTCGGGATCTACAAAAAATGCCTCATTTTCTTCTTCTTCAGCCAATAGAGGTCCACTGCTGGACAAAGGCCTTCCCCAAGGCTTTCCAACAATGACCTCTGATTCTCTTAAATGTTTGTCAAGTTTGTGACTGTCATTTTCACTGAGATGAGATTATGACCAGACTTTGAATGTTTTGAAATAATTGGCCTTCCGAACATGATATATGAGATATTAGTACCTATACAGATATAGATACTATACTTAAATAAATATAGTTATTATACATATGTATATATACATAAGTATACCTTATGTAACCTTCATAATATTTCACACTATCTGTTG
The DNA here is from genome assembly GCA_017933935.1 of Sesamia nonagrioides. Taxonomy (NCBI): domain Eukaryota; kingdom Metazoa; phylum Arthropoda; class Insecta; order Lepidoptera; family Noctuidae; genus Sesamia; species Sesamia nonagrioides. The sequence continues at coordinate 361,786 of JADWQK010000160.1, forward strand.
CCCGCGACTCCGTCCGCGTGGACTTCAGTTTACAGGAGCTCAGTTGATATAAAATAAGCGCCTGTTAAAATAATGGGAGCAGTATGTATGACCGCGTTCACTCCCGTTTTCGCAACATTTTTTGTTACTGCTCTGCTCCTATTGGTCATAGCGGGATGTTATATAGCCTATGTCCTTTCTCAGGTTCTAGACTATCTGTGTGCCAAATTTCATTACAATCGGTTCAGTGGTTTTGGCGTGAAAGCCGGGCAGACAGAGATACTTTCGCATTTATAATATTAGTATGGATTTCTGTGATGAAAATTATTACATACAATAATAACAATCTGCTTGCTTTCACCCACATAAATTTGTGCACCCGTAGGAATATGGGATAAAAATAAAACAAAAAGCAAAGTAGCCTAAGTTACTCCTATTACATGTGCTACCTTTCTTTTTCTTTTTTCCGAAGTTGGAAAAATCCTCATGGACGATCCTCCTAACCTAAGCATTCGTCATCTGTCTTTCCGGGGTACCGGGTCCTCCCAATTATACGGTACCCCCGGCAGGCCTTGACCCGTTGTTGCCAGTTCGACGGGTCTCGTCTCGCGCGAGCAGCCCTCAGCGTCTGCTCTCCTCATCTGAGTGGCGTGTGCGAACACGTCACAGCGTCAAGTCGGCCATGTGACGGACGTTGGACTCCCCGGGTCCTTCGCCCGTATTACATCAGCTACCTGCCAATAAAAGTCGTGTAAATGTGCACACGGCAAAAATCGGACTAGCCAAAAATTACGAAAAAAAAAAATATTTTGGCGTATGTACGGACGTCAGCTGTCAAGCTACCCTAAACTGTCAGACATTCCCAATCAACATTTAAAGATAAAGTTGAAAATCTAATAAAGAAATCTGACAGATTGTAGTAGTTTGATGTGCTGTCGTCTGTACTAGGGTTGTAACGGAGCTTCGCCTCCGCTTCCGTTACTGCGGAAGTTCCGCAAGAAATCGTATCTTCGCTTCCGCCTCCGCCTTCGCATAATTTTTATTTACGTATTTATGCAATAAATAACGCGCAAGCTGCGACGCTCGACAACCGTCCGGCCGCGTTTGAGCGCGAAATGATCAAGAATCAACTAGTGCGGGGCGGGAATGCGGCAAGCACAATTTGTTTCTCCTTAATTTTCATTACAAGGAGGTAATTTTTTTTTCCAAGTATACTACTATTAATGTACGGATTTAAAAAAAAATTGTTTTAATTAACCATAAATTTTAATTTTTTCTATCTTTTTATTTCACCTCCGCCTCCGTTAACCTCCGCACCCGCGGAGGTGAGACTCGTCGCCTCCGCATCCGCCTCCGCCTCCGCTAACAAGCCTCCGTTACAACCCTAGTCTGTACCATACGTTTTTTACATGTAGTAAAAGACTGTCATTTCTGTATTACAAACTGACACTCAAATTTTATTAATACGTTTAAATAATAAGTAAAATTAACATTTCATGAAAAATTAATATTTTATGAAAAAGTTTGCTTAGTTTGTCCAAATAGTAGTCAAAATCGGATTAAGTACTTTAAAATGCTCAATAAATACCGATTTAGTTATCTATGGATTAATTACATTTCTCAGAAATTTTATTTGGTTTACTATCTAAATCTGCAGGGTCATGCTGTCCAATAAACACAAAATGTCAGTTTACATAAATATAGCTTATTTTAGGTTCTATTTACTCAGGTTTTTTGTTTGTTTTTAAAATATGGATAGAATTTAAACAAGATTGAGCCCACATCGCATCGCCATCCGCGCAACCTCCTATTCGCTTAGCATTCTTTCTTAATTTTTCTCAGCCTGTAAGGATCGTAGCGTGAGAAATATACACTCAAGCGTATCCTTACCAGTCCTTAGGCATTTAAGGCCAGACTTTCGAGGTCAATTGCCAATACTATCGCCATAGAAGTGGGTGAAAAGTGATCTGTCTGACGGCAAATAGCCAACAAACTTTAAAAAAATATGTATCGTATCTGTCAGAAAGCAGTTCCAAAGATGAGCGAGCGACAAATTAGTTAGATGGGAATATCTAACTAATTTGTCGCTCGCACGGGATCGAAACATGCAGATATAAAAATCTAAATTCTTCTCATTCCAGATACCACATCGGGAAGCTTGAATCTCCTAACACCGTCTTCCACCACCAGCCGGATACGGGACTTCACATCTCGCCTACAAGAACGGGCAGGCTCAAATCTTCAGCCTAATTACCTAGCCAGTCCCACCCCCGTGGCGACACCCGTCCGGACTCCAGAAGACACCACACCAACCCCCAGAAAGTCTGAGAATCTCCTCAAACCGCCCCCAAAAGTGTACGTAGATACTTCGAGCCATAGATCAAGAGGGTACCATAAGAAAAGAGACGATCTTTCCCATAAGAAGCCGAGCTATCTCAATCTCGCTTGTTCGGTCAATGGCTACACGAATCTTACAACCTATGATTCTAAACTGAGACAGGATATCAACAAAAGCCGAGAAGCTTCCCCTATAAGACCAATCACTCACACCTACCAATACAGAAGCGAAAATAACTCCTTATTGGTACCTGTTCCGGTCAGTGCGAATAAACTGTTGGTCCCGACTTTTGGTCCCCATGATACGCGCGCCGATTTGACACAAAAAGCGCCTACTAAGGCGCACACGGATCCTTACCTAGCAACGTCACCATTTAATGTCTATATGGCGGCCGAAAATAAACAGTTAAAGAACGATTTTCTAGGAAATATGACGACTACCAGCCGTCCTTACATATCAAGCGAAAGTAAGAACTTCGCGACCTCAATGCTTCATAAGACCGATGAGGTGGATAACTCAAAGGAGATAACTTTCAAATCCAGTTATTCGGAAACTAATTTTAGGAAGACTGTCACCTCGAATGGTAAGGAGACTCGGTTCAGTTCCGAGTCTTACACCATTTCTTCCAATGGAGTATCCAAACGAGTGGAAATTACAAAGGAGAATGGGGAACAGCTCACGAGTCCAATGAAGAGTTTCATTCAACAGCGGGTGGAAAGGCTTTACGGGCCGGGCGCTTTGGCTCAAGGTTTCTTCAACCAAAAACGCCACAAACAAAAGAGCACCAGTGAAGATGACGAGCCAAAAGTCTTGACCGAAAAGTCTTTAAACACGCCAGAGAGGGTCCCCAAAAAATACGAAGAAACGGACATAGACCAAGTTTTCACGAGTCCAAACGGAGAATTAGACTCAAGCGTATCCTTACCAGTCCTGAGGCATTTAAGGCCAGAGTTTAGAGCTCAGTTGCCTATCCTATCGCCAAAGAAATGTGTGAAAAATGATCTGTCTCCGCAAAAAATTGAAGACGACATTCCTAAAGTGGAAAAGACTGAGGTAAAAGATGATAAAAGTGCAGTGTCGGTGACAAATGGTATTTCTGTGATAAAACTAGATGGTGAAAGTGATGCGCCGGTGATAACTAGTGTTAATGGAGGTGCGAATGGCGTGGAAGCAGTGAGGGATGCGCATTATTTCTTGAATTTGGAGAAGAAGGAGACTGAAAGGCTGTTGGCGCTTGCTGCTACTGCCGAGAAGGAGTTGGAAGACTTACAGGTGAGTTATCATAATCAGGATACAATGTTTATGCTGCCGCGACATAGGGCTCCTCTTCAAGAGGGCTGTAAGCTATCTGAGATTCCCCCTCCCTCACGCGCTTTGCCGCTTCCTTTGTCAGCATCAATGTTTCAAAGGAGTAGGTGACGACCAGCCATGCACTCTCGTGACCATGGTCTGGACCAGGGCCGGACGCGAGAGATTGCCGCCACGAGGACACGGCGGTGTGGGGCAGACCTCCACCGTGTCCTCAGGACGATCCATAGATATATTGCCTGAAACTTCGTTTACATAAAGAACTTTTTTTCAAAGTTTCAAAAAATCCACTATCGAAGGATTTTTTTTTGGACCTGTTCTACAACCTTTACGCCCACTCACCGTGGGACAAGTTTTCGTCGAGTCTGTACTTTTTGGCAGTTACATTAGGCATTGAAAGTCCTCGTTTGTATCTTTTTGTGTGAAACGTTTAATTATCCATACTAATATTATAAATGCGAAAGTAACTCTCTGTCTGTTACGCTTTCCCGCTTAAACCTCTCAACCGATTTTGATGAAATTTGGCACAGACAATCTTTAGACCCTGAGAAAGGACATAGGCTACCTTTTATCCCGGAAAAATTTTATATTCCCGAGGGAAATCTAAAAAGCGCGATATAACCGAACTCCACGCGGGCGAAGCCGCGGGCGGAAAACTAGTATAAAATATATCTTTCAAAGATGGAAATGCTGTTGTAACGTGACTGGTATTTACATTATTCTTAAACTAAAAGTCACTGAAATACCGCAGTTTCTCTACTACAGGATCTACCCACTAAAATATCCTTACAGAGAAAAAACACAGCTTCGATTCTTATCCTTGAATGGACCGACAAATCTGAATGACCTCTCTACATAATTGTTGTAAAGACCTTGTCTGTTAAGGCGCATCTAATTGTTATAGTTTTGTTTCTACAATTAAATTCGGTCTAACAAACCAGTTTGTGGTTCATTAGGATTGCCTGATTTGATTTGGTTCGCATTACGTCGTTTCTTTTGGATACTAAGAACTGACAGAAATCTTGCCTGATAAGTGTGATTATTCAAAGCATAATCTAACTATAGCCGTGGTGCCCTAGTGGTTAAAACAACAACCAAGGCCTCCCAAGTATGAGTGTATGGGTTCGATTCCTGGTCAGGCAAGTACCAATATAACTTTTCTAACTTATATATGTACTTTCTAAGTATATCTTGGACACCAATGACTGATTAAAAAGTGAAGGAAAACATCTTGAGAAAACCTGGACTTTAAGTCTGAAATCGCCAACCCGCATTGAGCAAGCGTGGTGATTACTCTAGATCCTTCTCTGTATGAGAGGAGACCTGGATGATAAAAGGTTGATGATGATGATGATGAAGAATCAACTAATCCTACTAATATTATAAATGCGAACGTTTGCTCTTTCACGCAAAATATATCGGACCGGGGTTATTTGTCCACACTACTACTACTCCACACTCAGAATTACTCCTGTATCGTGGGTGCGCTTATAAACATTTACACTCATTATATACATAAACAACTTCCGTTATCCCAGGGAATCGTTCTGGGTGGTGATTTGAACGGTCATGTGGGTAAGAGGTGTGGCGAGTTTGAGCGTGTTCACGGTGGCTTTGGGTACGGTAGCCGCAACGCGGAAGGAGACAGCATTCTCCGAATGTGTGCGGCTGCGGACCTTGCAATCAGGGTTCGAAAATATCCGATATTTATAATAAATATCAAAATATTGGATATTTATGATATATATCCGATATATATCCATAATCGGATATATATCCGATATTTATATCCATTTCTTAGGATTGTCATTTTATTATCTTAGTACTACCTATACGATTCCCACAGGTACATGACAGTTTATTATTATGAATTTATTACAATATAAAAACAACATATTTTTAGTTTTTATTTAACAAAATAAACATATAATCTTATAGTGCACAAAAATCAACTAAAAATAACCATCTTTTTCTGAGAAAACAAAGTCTATAAATATTAGGGAAACAAAATTAAAATATCTTAAAAATCCTAATATTTGTACTTAGTCGAGTTATAATCAAATAACAAATTAGTCTTTTTCTAGTCAGCTAGAACTGTCAAATCGCCTGTTGACATTCCTAAAGGATTAACACTACACTTCACTTTTAAGGAGTAGGTATGTAATGTCGTGCGGTGTTCCACAGGGATCGGTCCTGGGACCGCATCTGTGGAACATAGGCTACGACTGGGTGCTGCGCGCCGACCTCCCTACCGGCGTCAGCATAGTTTGTTACGCTGACGATACGCTAGTTCTGGCACAGGTCGCACCAGGCGGCGGCTGATGCAGCGACCCTCGGAGTTGCGACAATCGTCAACAGGATCCGGCAATTGGGACTCGAGGTGGCCCTGCAGAAGTCCGAGGCCATGTGCTTTCATGGTCTTCGGAATGCGCCACCGTCGGGTTCCCACATAACGGTAGGAGGGGTTCACATCGGCGTCGGGTCGACGATGAAGTACCTGGGACTCGTCCTCGGCAGCCGGTGGAACTTCGAGGAGCACTTCCGACGTTTGGCACCCAGACTAGAACGGGCCGGGGCTGCCCTAAGGCGGCTCCTCCCCAATCTAGGGGGACCAAACGCCTCCTGCCGGAGGCTCTATGCGGGGGCCGTGCGGTCCATGGCCGTTTACGGGGCACCGGTGTGGGCGCGGTCGCTAAGGAAGCGACCAGCCCGGTGCCTAACCGCGTCCCAGAGGTTCATGGCCGTTCGGCTGATCCAGGGATACCGTACGGTCTCCGCTGAGGCGGCGAGCCTTCTTGCCGGATTGCCGCCATGGGATCTGGAGGCCAAAGTCCTCGCCCACATGTGGGAGTGCCGAGAGGAGACAAACCGCCGGGGCATAACTCCGCTGCCGCGAGATATTGCGGTACGGCGGCAGAGCTCTGGCGGGATCTCATGGCAACATGGAGAGTGCGATTGTCGCAACCCAGTGCTGGGCACGCCACAATAGCGGCGGTAAGTCCCCTCTTTGAGGAGTGGCTAGAGAGGCGCCACGGCGCCCTCACCTTTCGCCTGGCGCAGGTCCTCACCGGACACGGTTGTTTCGGGAGGTTCCTGTTCCGTATAAGGCGGGAGGAAACGCCAGGGTGTCACCATTGTGTGGATCGCCCTGAGGACACGGTGGAGCATACGGTGGAGGTCTGCCCGGCTTGGGTAGAGCACCGCCGTGTCCTCGTAGCGGCGATCGGCGGCGATCTCTCGCGTCCGACCCTGGTCCAGGCCATGGTCCGGAGCGAGAGTGCATGGCAGGCCGTCACCGCCTTCTGCGAAGCAGTAATGCTGGCAAAGGAGGAGGCGGAGCGCGTGAGGCAACGGGAATCCCAGCGCCCTCACGCCACTAGCCACCGCAGGAGACGCCCTGGTCGGGAGATGACACCAAACTCCTAGCCACCGTAGGCGCGGGCCTGCGGGCGGTGAGCAATGGGCAGCTCGCCGCCCGGTAAGGACCAGGCCAGAGTCGACGGCGCGTCGTGTTTCACGCGCGCCTCAAAGAGATGTCAGCACATCGTGACGGGGTCCACGAAGACCGATGCCTCCTGGGTCAGGGTTGCGGGTTGGTTAAACAAGAAACCGTGGCCCTGGCCGTCCCACAGGCAAGTGAAGAAACACGGGTGGGTTTTAGCGGCGTGTCAGTAAAAGTCTGACACGCCCTTCCGCTCCACCCAGAGCAGGAAAAGTCATTTGATGATTTCCCATCATAACAAAAAAAAGGAGTAGGTATGTATGTTTGCAGATGATAGAATTGAAAATTATTTTGGCTCTTTTACGTTGCACTATTATTATTGATTGCAGTACCTACTTGGTAAATTCGAAGTATTACGGTCTGAAGACAGAAAAACCGACGAATATGCCAGCAGCGCGTCGGTAAAAGTACTTAAATGCAACATACCATAAATTTTGATATATATCACAAAAAATGGTTTGATATATATCAGATATATATCGGATATATATCATGATATATATCAATTGATATATATCCTTCGAACCCTGCTTGCAATCGTGAACACCTACTTCAAAAAGAAGCCGGAGCACCTTGTCACCTACCGGAGTGGGCGAAGCGCTACCCAGATCGATTTTCTACTAACTAGGAGGCACCACATCGGCAAAGTAGCCAACTGCAAAGTCATGCCCGGTGAGAGTCTCACTGCACAACACCGTCTCCTTGTCATGGACCTCTGCGTAAAGGCCCAACGTAGACGTGTAGAGGACTGTCGGCGCCAGATCCGGTGGTGGCTGCTTGATGAAAACAGGTCCCAGGATTTTGCGTCGGTTATTGGCGACAAGTGCGTCGGTACCGACGGAGAACCTGTGCAAGACCACTGGGACAGGATCCAGGCAGCTATTACGGGGGCGGCGCGGGTGGTACTCGGCGTCTCTAAGGGCGGCCGCAAACGTGACAAGGAAACCTGGTGGTGGGACGACACAGTCCAGAGGGAGACTAAGGTGAAGAAAGCCCTCTTCAAAACGTGGCAAGCTCCTGAAGATCGCGACGCATACAAGGTTGCCAAACGTGCCACCAAAAGAGCTGTAGCCAGAGCCAGACGAGACCACTTGCAACCTCTCTACGAGAAGTTGGAATCGTCGTGAGGGGCAAAAGCTCATTTACAAGTTGGCACGTTCCAGAGTCAAAGCGGCACAGGATATATCCAAGTGCCGTTGTGTAAAAGACCCAAATGGCAACCTGCTATGCGAGGACCTCGCGGTGAAGGAGAGATGGCGCTCGTACTTTCACGAGCTGCTGAACAAGCAGCATCAAGAGGTGCAGACACCGGAACTCCCTCCGAACCTTAGACTAGTGCCCCTGATAACGCCTGAGGAAGTCCAAACGGCTCTTCGTCGTATGGGGAATCGGAAAGCTGTCGGAGCTGACGGAGTCCCCATTGAGGCCTGGAAGGCGATGGGTTCTCGCGGTGTGGGCATGCTAACTAACTTTTTCAATCGCGTGCTCCTGACCGGCAAAATCCCGAGCCAATGGAGGCTGAGTATAATTACTCCAGTCTTTAAAGGCAAGGGCTCGGTTCAGGAGTGTGGCAACTATCGCGGTATCAAGGTCATGTCCCACACCATGAAAATCTTTGAGAGGATCGTAGACTCCCGAATCCGGCAGGAGTGTGCTGTCTCGGAGTGTCAATATGGGTTTCGGCCAGGGTACGGAACCATGGACCCTATCTTCGCACTAAGGATCGCCATGGAGAGATACAGATCGAAGAACACGCCTCTGCATATGCTCTTTCTAGATATGCAGAAGGCCTTCGACTGTGTCCCTCGCGGGGTGATCTGGTGGGCACTGAGGTCCAAAGGGGTACCTGAAACCTATGTCGACATAATTCGAGACATGTACCTCAATTCCGATTCCGTTGTCAGGACCGCTGTTGGCGACACTAAACCCTTCCCCATCACCGTCGGAGTCCACCAGGGATCCGTCCTTAGTCCGTTTCTGTTCAGCGTGATATTAGACGTTTTGTCGGACAGCATCAAGGACTCACATGAGCAGCCTCCCTGGCTACTCATGTATGCTGACGATATCGCGCTGGCGGACGCGGACAGGGAACGGTTGGTGCGGCGTGTGAATGCGTGGAAGGACTCGCTTGAGAACGGAGGTCTGAAACTCAACGTGTCGAAGACCGTATACTTGGCCAGCAACACGACAGACCCCATGTCTGTGCGCATAGGCGGAGACATGGTCGAGCGCACGGACCAGTTTAAATACTTGGGGTCTGTGCTTCACGCGTCCGGCGACATTGATTGCGACGTCAAGGCACGTATTTCCGCAGCTTGGGCGAAATGGCGTGAGGTGACAGGTGTCACTTGTGACCCCAAAATGCCGGTTAAGCTTAAGGGACAGGTCTATAAAACCATCATTAGACCTGTTCTCCTGTATGGCAGTGAGGCGTGGCCTGTGCTTGAGCGACACAAGCAGGAGCTGCGTGTCACGGAGATGAATATGCTGCGGTGGATGTGTGGAGTTACGCGGAAAGACCGCATCAGGAACTCCCGCATCCGGGGCAGCCTTCGTGTCCGTGACATTGCAGACAAACTGCAGGAGGGTCGCCTACGCTGGTACGGCCACGTCTTACGGAAACCGGCATGTTACGTGGGTAACAAATGTCTTGCCATGGCGCCTCCGCCGGGCCGGAACAAGCGGGGTAGACCAAAGAAGTGCTGGCTTGACGTTGTAAGAGATGACATGCATGCCAACAAGCTCTTACCACAGGACGCTAAAGATCGTGCGAAATGGAGGAGAATGTGCAGGAAAGCGGACCCCGGGCTCCAACGCGAAAGCCGCGGATGCAACCGGGATAAACGCTGAGATGATGATATACATAAACAACCAGACCCAGAACCAGTACCTGTAGGCCACACAAATATTTGTTCAGTGTGGGAATCAAGACAAAAGTCTTCGACCAATGTGTGTCGCCAGTGATGACGTATGGAATTGAGACGTGGTCGCTTACAATGGGCCTTATAAGAAGGCTAAAGGGCAATGGAGAGGGCTATGCTTGAGGTTTCACTGCGTGATCGAATCAGGAATGAGGAGATCCGCAGAAGAACGAGAGTAACCGACATAGCCCGGAGAATTGCAACACTAAAGTGGCAGTGGGCCGGGCACATTGCCCATAGGACTGATGCCCGACGCCGACGGGTTCTCGAGTGGCGACCACGCACCGGAAGACGCAGCGTGGGTAGGCCCCCGACTAGGTGCACCGATGACCTGGTGAAGGTCGCGGGAAACAGCTGTGTGCGGGAGGCGTAGGACCGGTCGTCATGGAGAACCTAGGGGGAAGCCTATGTCCAGCAGTGGACGTCTTTCGGCTGAAATGATGATGTGGGAATCGAACCCGCCACATGCAGTGCAGCAGTCGATCGTAACATAGCCAGACTGTCGGTCAAACACAAAAAAATTGCAATCTTAGCATCATATTAAATAAATATAGCCATGGAATGTTTTACAACCAAACCTAGTTATTAGATCATATTTTATGAGCCGTATCTCCTCTTTTGATGGAATACTATAAAAGATCCGATGGAAAGAGCTATGCTCGGAGTTTATCTGCGCAATCGAATCAGAAATAAGGAGATCCGCAGAAGAACCAAAGTCACCGACATAGCTCTTTGAGCTATTAAAATTAAGAGGCAGTGGGCGGGGCACATTGCTCGTAGAACCGATGGCAGATGGGGCAGTAAGGTTCTGGAGTGGTGGCCACGTACCGAAAGACGCTGCGTAGGCAAGCCCCCAACAAGGTGGACCGATGACCTGGTGAAGGTAGCGGGAAGCCGATGGATGCGGGCAGCAAAAGACCGGCCATCGTGGATAGCCTTGGGGGAGGCCTTTGTCCACTGTGGGCTGAAGAAGAAGACTATAAAAGGTCAGACTCAAAGTTTAAGGCTCGAACTAAAATTAGATTTCATTTTGTTTAGAAGATAATGTTTTGATGACATAATAAATCAAATAAATATAAAAACTCAGATAAAACTCGACAAATATGTCTGTTACCAATAAAAGTTGACTTTGATCACATAATTTCAAGGATGGCATTTAAAGTATGACCTTATGCCGTATCAAATTAGTTAATACCTCATTATAATATTCAAATATTGCAGTCTAAGGTGTTATGCCTCATCTTGTTGGTACAGGTGTTTCCAAATCCATGGCCTATTAGCTGTCCCTCGAGGTTACACCCGCATAAATTCCTATGTTTTAATCTTATCATTATTCTATGTTCTAATCCTGCACCCTAATCAAATCAAATGAAAGCGTTTATTTCAACCTAGCTTCCCGCCCGCGGCTACGCCCGCGTGGAGTTCGGTTATATCTCGCTTTTTAGATTTCCCTCGGGAACATCAAATTTTTCCGGGATAAAAGGTAGCCTATGTTCTTTCTCAGGGTCTAAAGATTGTTTGTACTAAATTTCATCAAAATCGGTTGAGATGTTTAAGCGGGAAAGCCTAACAGACAGACAGAGCTACTTTCGCATTTATAATATACTAGCTTTCCGCCCGCGGCTTCGCCCGCGTGGAGTTCGGTTATATCGCGCTTTTTAGGTTTCCCTCGGAAATATCAAATTTTTCCGGGATAAAAGGTAGCCTATGTTCTTTCTCAGGGTCTAAAGATTGTCTGTGCCAAATTTCATCAAAATTGGTTGAGAGGTTTAAGCGGGAAAGCGTAACAGACAGACAGACAGACAGACAGACCGACCGACAGACAGACAGACAGAGTTACTTTCGCATTTATAATATTAGTATGGATCTATGTGCCAATCTGATTGAATTTTAGCGATTCATCCTTATTTCCATAACTTGTCCTCTTACTTCCTTTATTGCGAACATAACAAACATTATGTTCATGGGCGAATCACGACATCGGCTCCGATGGGGATACATTCATTCATTCAATGAGCCGAACATGACCGATCACAGCGCGAAAACTCCCGAATGCACATTAGGTTTCGGTCGTAGTTTTGGCAAGTTTGCCGTCGTTGAAACTAAACCGAAAGTCGTGTTTTTGCCGAAAATCATCCAAAAATATAAATATTCCATCGATACGAAAACAATGTTATTTCTTGAACTAAATATGTGTCCTAATGTTTTCAGAATCGAGAGGATGTGAGTGAGGAGATCCTGGGTTTCCTACGCGCAGCATCTGGCAAGGCGAGGCTGTTGGCCACACAGAAAATGCAGCAGTTTGAAGGTAACATAGTCATTTCATGCTTAATGTTTAACAATGTTATACAGAATTCGTTATTAGGGTATTTGTACACTTTTTTTGTGTGAAAGGCAAATCATTAAAAGATCTCGCCCGCTTTGGGCGGAGCGGAAGGGCGTGTCAGACAATTACTGGCTACAATCCACCCGTGTTCCTTCACTTGCCTGTGCTCCAAGACCACAGTTTCTCTTAAACAAACGCGCAACCCTGGCCCACGCATCGGTCTTCGTGGGGTCCACGATATGCTGACATCTCATTGAGTCGCGCGTATAACACAACGCGCCGTCAACTCGGGCCTGGTCCTTACCGGGCGGCGAGCTGCCCACTGCTCACCGCCCGCAAGCCTGCACCTAGGGTGGCCGGGATCACCTGGACGTTTTCAATTCATAAGCACTGATATTTTTAGGGAAGTGTCAGTCCGTTATAGTAAACTGATATACTTAGTTAATTAGAATGATTGAAATTAGAAAGATTAGCGAACGCGGCAACTGCGCAAGGAGGTGCAGGTTTGATCCCCGCGCAGTGCAAATATTTGTATGTATGAATATTCGCACTAGTCTGGTCGTGCCTCGGAAAGCACGTTAAGCCGTTGGTCCCGGTTGCCATACGAACATCTAGTGGCAGTCGTTACGGGTTGTTGGAGTCCTCAAAAGACCGACAATTGGTGTAACTGCAATGCTTCGATATCGCCTTCGGGTTGTGGAGGTCAGACGGCAGTCGCTTCACGGAAAATATCGAAGTTTTGCCAAAATCAGCAGTTAAGACTGGTAAAACTGACCCCAGACTCCAAATCTGAAAAAGCTTCGGTGCGACTGGGATTAGTGCTGAGATGATGAGTTAATTAGGTGCCTCAATTGATAGGAAAACTCATATAAAGTCAAATAAAAGGTTGTAACATACATACATGTCTATTTGTATGTGTGGCTGTGTGTTTTCAAGAGAACAAAAAGTGTTTTTTTTTTTTTTGTTTCTAATCCATGTTCTAAATATTTTTCCAGGTCTATGCTATAACAATATAAACGAACGCCTGGATGAGCCGTTCCCTACCACAGTGGAAGACCTGCAAGGTTTTTGGGACATGGTTTGTCTGCAGGTCGCCAACGTGGACGCGATCTACCAGCAGATAGCTGACCTCAAGGCGAACAATTGGCAGGAGGTAAGCACTGTTGCTTTTAAGATAGGTTATACATTGCCATATCAGCTGATTCAAACTTCTCTTGAACTAGCAGATTATCATAATAGTATTTATGTCCTATATTGTGGAAACATATATTCCTCGTAATGCGAAAATCATCCATACTTGATATTATAAATGCGAAAGTAACTCTGTCTGTCTGTCTGTCTGTCTGTCTGTTTGTCTGTCTGTCGGTCTGTCTGTCTGTCTGTTACGCTTTCCCGCTTAAACCTCCCAACCGATTTTGATTAAATTTGGCACAGACAATCTTGAGATCCTGAGAAAGAACATAGGCTACCTTTTATCCCGGAAAAATTGGATGTTCCCGAGGGAAATCTAAAAAGCGCGATATAACCGAACTCCACGCGGGCGAAGCCGCGGGCGGAAAGCTAGTAATCTATATTGAACTTGATTATACACACAGAAAAAACCTATAGAAATACTTCAATAACTTGGTATGTTAAATTGGTAAATTTTCCTTTAATTTTATAAGTACCTAGTATAGTATTATTTCAATAAGATATTAAATGTAATCCGCTGTTCGCTTAGTCTGGGGATGGCCTGAAACACAGGTTTTTATTAACCTAACTCAGGTAGGTCGCCACAAGCTATGATGACAGTACCAATTAATGTTTATCCATACTATAATATTATGAATGCGAAAGTATCTCTGTCTGTCCGGCTTTCACGCCAAAACTACTGAACCGATTGTAATGAAATTTGGTATACAAATAGTCTAGAGCCTGAGAAAGGACATAGGCTATAAAACATCTATACTAGGACTATAGTTTGTTTTTGTGTTTTTTATATATATATATATATATAAAAAAACACAAAAAACACAATGTCAAACAAGTTATATAACTTGTTTGACATTGCGAGATTGGCAGTTGAGAATTGTCATGCTCACTCAAATGTCTTGCTGATCACCATCAGCAAGACATTTGAGTGAGCGTGTTGTTGGGTCATTTGGTTCCCTTCAATATGGTTGAGCTAAGTGGGGCTGATGGGCGCGTCATGCTCGTGAACGGGGGCCGTCAGTGGAGACTGGTCATCTCTTAGCTGCCAGTGGGCTTAATTCATTTTTATATTTTAAATAATTTTACATTGTGCTCACATGATAGAAGCAACATAAATATGTAACGAAGGAATGTAACCCATATATTATGATTTTAAAAGAGTGTCCATGGAGTTTCTTGCACGTTCTTCTCCATAGAGATCTACTCTTTGGAACGTGCAATTTAGCTTCACTTTTCTTGAACTGACCGACATTGACTATTCAAAACTACCAAGTGATGGTTAATTTGAAATAAACGATTTTGATTGATTGATTGATATAAATAGGAGCAGAGCAGGAACAAAAAATGTTGCGGAAACGGGAGCAAACGCGGACGTACATATTGCTCTCATTATTTTAATAGGCGCTTATATAATTTGAGCTCTTTCTTATAAAATGTACAATAATAATTTGCTTTAACATGTTAATTTTACTTAGAACATGTTCATGGGCGTAGCCACCCTTGGGCTCAGGGTGGGGCAGCAGTTAGCCTATCCCCCCCCCCCCCCCTCCAATCCCGGTAGTTTTTTCTTTTTTGGGTATTTAGGCACTTTATAGATCAAGAGTACAGTTATGCATTTTTGAAAGTATATCTTGGACACCAATGACCGATTACAAGGTGAAGGAAAACATCTTGGGGAAATCAGGACTTTTAAGTCTGAAATCACCAACCCGCATTGAGCAAGCGTGGTGATTACGCTCAATCCTTCTCTGTATGAGAGGAGACCTGTGCCCAGCAGTGGGACGATAAAAAGGTTGATGATGATAGATCAGAGCCAGGGTGGAGCAAGCGCCCCAGAATGGCCCCAGTGTGGCTACGCCCATGAACATTTTAATTTTACTAAGAACATATTGTACCCCTGCACAACGAAGCGGGGACCACATCCCGCTGTGCGCACGCTTGTAGTGACCACTACGATCTGGCTTGAACTGTATTTTGCGCTCGGTAACCACACTGCAACAATTTTTAAATATATTTGGGAAAAATATAACATGGTGTAAAAATGATTGGGATCGATTCAGTCTGCTAAATAATTTTATTTATCCAAAGGTTTCTTAAGCGTTTTTTTATCGCGGTGCGTTGACCTCTGGCGTCAGCTGTGGCGCGCGCTCGGTATCCACACTACAACAATCTCTAAATGTATTAGGGAAGAAATATAACATGGTGTAAAAATGATTGGAATCGATTCAGTTGCTTATTCTGAACAAACTATTTGAGGTTTAGCATAAACAAAAATAAACTTTGTATAATACCTATGTCATAAAACTAACATTTTTCCTTACATTTTCAGATATCAGTCCCTGTAAAGCCCGTACCTTCCACTACAGCGACGTCAACATCTCGGCGCACGCGCATCACTCCCGTCGTCAAGAACGAGAAGGCAAGACTGGCCGCTGAGAAGAGAGAAGCTGATAGGAAGGCCATGTTGGAAATGAGGAGGTGAGGATGTAATGATTTAGCAGCTAGCAGACCCGTGCCAACTTCATTGGGCGATAAATATTATCTTTCGTCTTTTATACCTTCGGCAACATTCCATCATCAGACGACCCGGACGAAGCGTTTCGCCTCGTCTTTTATATCGTACTAGCAGCCGCCAGTGACTTCGTTCGCATGGAATTAGTCATGCTCAGCTCCTATTGGCAATATGTACGGCTGCGTTAGCTCCCGTTTTCGCAACATTTTTTGTTACCGTTCTGCTCCTCGTGCTGTCCTCGTTCTGGTCATAGCGGGATGTTATATTGTTATAGCCTAAAGCCTTCCTGGATTAATAGGCTATCCAACGCAAAAAGAATTTTTCAAATCGGACCAGTAGTTCCTGAGATTAGCGCGCACAAACAAACAAACTCTTCAGCTTTATATATTAGTATAGATGATGATGATGTTCCCGACCGATTTCGGCCACGGCGACCACTTCGACTCCTAGTCGATGATTCGGCGCTCATGCGCCCGAAGTTGACTTATGTAGCCTATCTTGGCGGCGAAACTTCGTGCACACTGGGGGCACGTAAGCACGCCGTCGACGTAGTTGTATGTGATGGCAGCAGGTGGGCGGGCCTTTAATTGGTCGCGTTTGGCATCGAGGTCAGCTTTGCGCTGCTCCTCAAACTCGCGTACTTGTCCGTACACCATTCTGCGCCACTCCGACCGTTCCGCTGCCAAATACTCCCATTCAGAGGGTTCCATATTGCATCTCTTCATGTGTCGTTTTAAGACATCCTTGAACCGGAGGAGTTGTCCGCCATGCTTTCGCTTGCCCTCCTCCAGCTCAGAGAAGAATATGCGCTTCGCCACTCTTTCGTCCGCCATACGTGATACGATCGTATATAGAGGGATTGGAACAATTTGTCAGTAGCGGTCCTTCCATCTTATAATTTAAGTGTCTTCAAGGCTAGAGTGAATAGGCTCTTAATTAACTAGTGCGCGTTACCATTAACGATTGCATCACTGCTTAACGTCAGGCGGGATCGTGGCCAAGCATTGTTTATAATGTTAAAAAACAACATGTGATTACATCCGATTGACTATCTGGACAGTTTTTTCATTTTTCTTTTAATATAATATAGTTTATACACTTTCAAATATCCACCTACATACCATCGCTTGTATCGATAAGACCGCCCATTGTGTCACTCTTTGTATTTTTTTTATAAATTGTAGATTAGTGCTTCACCGCAATCTCGCCTGATGGTAATCAGGATTTCGTTGATGATAAAGCACACTAGTTTATTAAGAGTCTTGTTCACTTTAGCCTTGAAGACACTTAAATTGTAGTCAGTCGGAAACACCGCCGCTGGAAAATTGTTCCAGCCCCTCGATATACGCGGTATAAAAGACGAGGCGAAACGCTTCCTCCGAATCGTAGTGCTGTCAACAACCTAAGGGTGGATACTCGCCGTACGACGGGTCGTCCGATGATGGAACGGAGATGGTGGAATGAACTCACGCAATTACCACTCACACTCTCCAAAAAGCGTCCTATAGAACACCGACAGGCTGGCTACTCTTCGCTTGTGCTCCAAGCTTTGGAGACAGTTTTGAACCGAACTTTTGTTGTTTATCGGATGGTTTATTGGTATGGTTTCGTATTGTTACGAATGCACCTTATGTCGATGGTATAAGGTTCAATATCGCGTGACCTGCGGTGCGTATCTTTTAAGCTCTATAACTCGAAATCTAGAAATTGTAAGAGTACATTATAAAAACGCATTGCTAGACCTAGGATGGCCTATCGAATGGTACAGGTCTCAACAATTTTGTCAACGAAGTGATGACATCGAAATTTCTAGAAACTCGTTTCCGGGAAATACCATAGGTACCTACTGATGACAGCTTTCGTGGCGTAGCGGTAGCGAACGCGGCCGCTGCGCAAGGAGACGTGGAGTCGATCCCCGCGCAGTGCTAATATTTGTATGCATGAATATGAATATTTGCACGGGTCTGGTCGTGCCTCGGAAAGCACGTTTAGCCATTGGTCCCGGTTGCCATACGAACATCTAATGGCAGTCGTTACGGGTTGTTGGAGCCCTCAAAAGTTCAAGAATTGGTCTAGCTGCAATGCTTCGATGTCGCCTTCGGGTTGTGGAGATAAGACGGCAGTCACTTCACGGAAAATGTCGAAGTTTCGTCAAAATCAGCAGCTAGACTGGTAAAAGCGGACCCCAGACTCCAGAGCTGGAAAAGGCTTAGGATGCGACTGGGATTAACGCTGAGATGATGATGATGACAGTAGGTACCTACTGAATGTACTCGAAGTTATGCGCTATTATTATTACGTCTAGACGAATCTGGAATGTTCGATCAGCTGATCTATATAAAGGCCCGTGACGCTAGCCCGCAGTCAGTCTGCATTCGACTAGCGATACGAAAACAGGCGACAGATAAGAAGCGATCTTTGAGAGTACCTACTGCGACAACCGTAACGAGAACTTTGAGTACTACGTGAAGTAACATCTGTAGTGTTATTGTGTGTTTACGACACGGACTTCGTGGACGTAAGGGAAGACTTCGGTGCAAAATCAGCTACGTTCTACTTGTCCATTGCCTACGATCGACTGTACCTTCGTTGTCAATAAACTTCGCAACCCTTAACCAGCGTTTTAGTACCCCCAGCCCATAACATTATGAAGAAAAAATAACTTTGTCTTGCGTGCATTGCGAAAAATTCAAACTACAAAATATTTTACTAGAAAGTGATAGTACAATTTACTTTGTTTTAATTTTCCAGACGTGTAGCCCGTGAGCGGCAGATGGCGCAGCGAGCGGCGGTGCCCGGCACCAGCAGCGAGGAACACACAGATATGGGCATTGAAGGGAGCCAGGTACATACATCAATATACCTTATATACCCCATCAGCGATTCGTCGTGTTCCGTCATAATGTCTGGTGAAGCTGTACGCAGGACGGGTCTGAGCAGTTTTGTGCAGGGTACGATGCGCTAAATGTTGTTGTGTCGGGAGTTTGGTTGTGGAGGGTCTCCAGATCAATCTCCCTCTGGCGCAGCAACGTTTGTCGTGTTCTTGGGTTTACCATTGCATCACCTCGCTCAACTACCGTCCGCATTCCTACTCACTCATTTTTTTGAGTGAATTGGCTCTTAATAAACTAGCGCGCTTTACCATCAACGATTGTATCACTGCTTACCATCAGGCGGGATTGCAGTCAAGCACTAGTTTATAATTTATAAAAAAATATATATTAACAATTTCAATATCTTGATATTCCAAGATCTGTTCTACCTATTGCTAAAGTTTTATTTTATCTCATTCCAGGAGGTTGAAATCTTCGTAGGTAAGACAGCGAAGCCTTCAAAGGTAGCCCCGAAAGGAGACTGTATGAGTACCGAGCGTTCTGAGGACTCGATTGTTGAAGAGAGCTGATTACACTACCCTTAGATTTTACTTAAACTATAGAAAATATCTACTAAACTGTTTATTTAATCCTGCTTACATAAAACTAACAATTTCGTGATAATGTAAATAGTACACCGTAGACTGCCCTATTTGCCCCTCCCTTTGGCTGCCTGTAAAAGATCGCTCTTAGCGATTAGACCGCCCATTATGTTACCCTATGAAAAATCTTTATAATAGGCTATTTGACAAATTTATAATTTTTATCTTGAATTACTTGGTTGGGGTTCAGAAGTTCATCGAAAGTATATTTTTTTTTAATTTTAAATATCTATTTCGTAAGATATATGCAAATAAAAATTCAAATAAGCCACGAAAACGCTTTGTTCAGCAATATGGCGTCGCGCTTTGTAAGTGACGTCACAAGCGGTTTTCGGTTCCGCAGTGGTGTTTGTGGTTATTTGTTACTGTTTATCTAATAAAATGGTTAAAAACCTTCTAAAAAAACGCTAAAACACAAAATAAAATTTGATGCGCCTATGACGTCATCGTGACATTAGCCAATCCGGATCGTTTCACAATATGTGGCGCGAGATACAAAATGTCAAACATATTTTTGTGTTTTTGGGTATATTAATTGTTATTATTTTTATTAAAACTCATGTAAATTACATAAAGAACACTCATTTTATGCAAAATCACAAAAAAAAAATCATACTGTCAAATAGCCTATTATGATCAGCAATTTAAATGGTGTACGGACAACAGCAGATCAAGCTAAACCAAACGGTCAGATATTCCCAATCAACCTTGAGGCTTAATGCTTCAGAGATAAAGTTGAAAATCTAATAAATAAATCTGACAGGTCGTAGTAGCTTGGATGTGCTGTCGTCTGTACATAATAGACTTTTATTCAGTTATCCAAACTGGAGGCAGCTGAATACAACCATTGAGAGAATGCCTATCTGCACCCAAATGCAATAACAAAAGTATACAACATTTTTTTTTTTGTATACGCGAAACCTGAAACACGTGTCCAGTATTTTAAGTAAAGAATCTATGTGTATAAAATTTCAAAAAGATGTCATGAAAAACCAGAAAGTTATGAGCTTGTTATCTTGCCTGGTTGTCCTAACTAAACCATGGTCAACGCACTGCCCGCCCAGCCACGCCTGTAGCAGCGCAGTAATATGATCTAACGTCAGCTGAGTTATGGGCGAGCGGGGCGTTGACCTCTGGCGTCAGCTGTTGCGCGGGCGCGCAATACTATGATCAATCGTAAACTGCGTGGGGCGCTCGGTAACCACACTGCAACAACTTTTAAATGTATTTGGGGAAAAATATAACTTGGTGGTGTAAAAATTATTGGAATCTATTCAGTTGCTTATTCTAAACAAACTGTATTCAGGTTTCGTATAAAGAAAAAAATACTTTTTGTAAGCAGTCTTCAAGGTATACAATATGTTAAGAACACCCTGTCCGACCCGTAAGGATAATAAAGGTTAGGTAAACACATGACCAAATCACATATGAAATTTTACATAATCATCATAGTAACAATACTAGTGAATTTTGAAATAATCCTTTTTTCCCGCGAATTAATTCCAACTTCCCCAAAATTTGGTATTTTTAAAAAAGTGACAACACCATTTGTGACGGAGCGAATAGCGATGCGACCACGTGCCGCGTGCCCTGCCCCCCGTCACCCGCGGATGTATGCCTAACGTGTTGTCTACCGCACATGCATTAAGTTACCTCGCTATTTCGAAATAATATTTATTTCTTTAGGGGGATTTTTTTTTAAGTTTAGCCCGACTTTGTAGGCATTATTAGAATCAGTTATCGATACCTAACAATACCTTCACGGATCGGACAGGGTTTTCTTTACATATTGTATATCTCTCTAAACCTTGTACGGGCGACAGCAGGTCAAGCTACCCCAAACTGGTAAATAGTCCCAATCAACCTTAAGCCTTAATGCTTCAGACATAAAGTTGAAAATCTAATAAAGAAATCTGACAGGTTGTAGTAGCTCGATGTGCTGTCGTCTGTACATAATCAGCTCCAGTTCCCACTGTGTCCGACACAGGCCTCCTCTCGGTGAGTGGGATTGGGCCGTAATCTACCACGCTGGCCCAGTGCGGGTTGGTGCAAAGTTAGCCTTGTACAGTTCTATACAAAACAGTTTAGTAGATAATTTTGTTATACAAAAAAAATCCTGTGAAAAAATGAGTTTTGTATGAAAATGTATGTAGTTTAAAAAAATAATGAAATTATGATACTCAAGCTGTAGGAATATGGAATCGTATTATTTTTTTTTAATCACCATTAAATTATTGTTTTTAATTCGTTTCAATTTTTTTTATTTTCTCATTTATTTTCTAGTTTACAATTTTAATTGATTTGAAATAATGTTTTTATTTTGTTTGCTATGAATTTTTAGTTGCAGACAATTTGAAGAAATGATGAAATAAATGGTTTTCTTTGAACTTATTGTTTTTAATTCAATTAATAAACATATCGATTAAAATTGTAAATGTTAACAGAAATAGTTTTGATTTTTTTTTATTCATTCTTAAGGTATGTGCACACGAGCGCCAAAAAAAAAAAACATCGGACGTGTTTCTTTTTGTAACAAATGAAATTATCTTTTTTCTTTTACTAATATCATGAACTAAAAAGATCGTTCGTGTGTGTGACCTAACTAAATTATAAAATACGATTTTACACATTCCTTCTAAAATTAATAATTATTTATTTTTAATAATGTTTGTACAACATATTGTCGCATTTTCGCTTTATATATAATGTAAATATCATATGCGCCTAAATTGTATGTAGGTACTGTTAAACAGATGAATTGAGTATCAAAATTATGCTTCTATCGTAAAGACAAAGTATCAAGATTTTATTTACACTTGTCCAAATCTCATTTCAACGTAGGATGGGTTGTTCAAATCGGTTAGTTGACATAAATGTACATCTTTATGATTGCGTATTTTTATTTAGGCATACAGCAAAGTCATAGTACATGATATTTTAATTTTCGACCTTAGAAGCATTAGGTAGTATGTAAGTATAGCTCGACCTTTCATCATCAAGCTTTTAATCGTCCAACTGCTGGGCACAGGTCTCCTCTCATACAAAGAAGGATTGAGCGTAATCACCACGCTTGCTCAATGCGGGTTGGTAATTTCAGACTTAAAGTTCAGGTTTCCTCAATATGTTTTCCTTCAACTTTTAACCAGTCATTGGTGTCCAAGTTATGCATAGAAAGTACATAGCTTAGAAAAGTTACATTGGCACTTGCCTGACCTGGAATCGAACCCGCACACTCGTACTTTAGAGGCGTGTGTTTTAACCACTAAGCCACCACGACATCGCTCTACTTATACATACGATTGATTGCTTTTAAGGTTAAGCTATAAATACGGTCTAATGCTTCTAAAGGTCGAGAATTTTGATTAGGAAAGATGCTTTTTTGGGTCGATGACATTTCTAGATCTTAAAAGTATTAAGTCGAGATTTAGCGCCATTTTAATGCGTCAGAGGGGCGTATATATACCCGCCCATGATAGGATTTTATTATTTTAGTTATCCAATGACAACAAACGGCAAGTTTTTTTGGCACTGATTAACTGCAGAACTACTGGGCTGATATTCATAAGATTTGGCTAACATATAGCTAAGCTAGGAGACTTGGTCTTAATCGCGGTGGCAGTTAATGACTTAAAATATCTAAATCACTCTAAATCGGGGGTGCGGGTTGTAATAAGAATATTAAAAATTAGGAAAGTACTTTCCTTGAAAGCAAAGATTACACGTGTTCCAAATTCTGGTGAAAGGCTGTCAAATGCAACGCCCAATTTTGCTTCAAAAACATCTAATATTTCGTTTCTATAAAAGATCTTGATACTTTCTCTCTATAAAAAATAATTTTACCGAATTATGTAATACATTAAATAATATAGAATATCAACTAAGCTTTTGGCATTTTTCTTCACATTATTTTAAAATAATATAGTTGGTTTTAATTGATATATCCAGTAATGTGGATGGAGCTATACAGTATGTTAAATAACAGAGGGCGTTCCCTTAAACTCGTTAATATATATCATTAATAGATTAAAATAAAAATATCAGCATAGAAAAATAAGCATAAAAAAATCCGAATAAAAAAAAATTTAATTGGAAA
Organism: Sesamia nonagrioides; assembly: GCA_017933935.1. Lineage (NCBI taxonomy): Eukaryota > Metazoa > Arthropoda > Insecta > Lepidoptera > Noctuidae > Sesamia > Sesamia nonagrioides. The sequence goes on from JADWQK010000160.1 coordinate 385,431, forward strand.
TAAATTTGAAACCTCCTGTTTTAAATCAAAATAGTAGTCGTCATGTATAAATAAATTGCGACGTTGCCGTCTTTCATGTTCGCGTGTACAGTGTGTTTCTTTTACATGTCAATTTAAAATTTTTATTGAATATTTTCATATTGGAAAAAATTTTAAAACATTTTGTTTTCGAATGGAAATATTTTTTTTAGCATGTATGTATGCTATACTATTTCGGGTTAACGGGAACGCCCTCTGTTAGTTAACATACTGTATAAATTAATAATTATTTCCTCTGTCTCGAAGGAACTTTTACACACAAACAACGTACAAACTCTTGACACCGAGAATACTGAACAAGTAATTTAGGAATATGAATATTTGCACTGGCCTGGTCGTGCCTCAGAAAGCACGTTAAGCCGTTGGTCCTGGTTGCCATAAGAACATCTAATGACAGTGGTTACGGATTGTTGGAGCCCTTAAAAGCCCAACAATTGGTCTAACAGCAATGCTTCGATATCGCCTTCGGGTTGTGGAGGTCAGACGGCAGTCGCTTCACGGAAAATATCGAAGTTTAGCTAAAATAAGCAGTTAGACTGGTAAAGCGAAGCCCAGACTCCAAAGCTGAGAAAGCTTCGATGATGATGGAGTAAGAGTATGACAGTAGCCTAGCACAAGACCCAACGTGCGGGGAACGGGGGAGATGGCTCCCGACTGCATTGAACTGACGCGTTATCTATAAAATATGTAAAGAAAACCCCGTCCGACCCATAAGAATAATAAAGGTTAGGTAAACACATAACCAAATAAAATATTAACATAACCATCATAGTAACAATACTAATGAATTTTGAAATAATCTTTTTTTTTCCAAGAATTAATTCCTACTTCCCCAAAATATGGTAATATTTTTAAAAGCGACAACACCATTTTCGACAGTATTATTGTGACCGAAGCGACCCGTGCCCTGATCCCCTTCGCCCGCGGATGTATTGCCTACCGCACATGTATTAAGTTACCTCCTTTTGCGAAAACAAAATATTTATTTTTAGGGGGATTTTTTAAGTTTTGCCAGGCTTTGTAGGCATTAGTAGAATCAGTTATCGATACGATACCTTCACGGATCGGACAGGGTTTTCTTTATATAATATGTATTGTATGTTAATCTTGGTTAGAAAAAATCTGTGTGCATTATTCCATCTAAATCTATTCAGTTGTTTTTGGATGAGAGAGTAGCAAACGTACATTCATATAAGCGCCCTGTGCAACCTTCTTTAAGTTTTCGATTCGTAGACAGAGCTAATATATATTTTTTTCTGCTATTTTTATTGCAACACGGAGTTTTCCAATATTCCTCTTTTACAATATTGAACATATCAATTCAAAATACCTATAATATTGTAATTAAAAGTCGTTTTTAAAAGGCTAACACTCTTCACTAAGCTTGAAATAGCATAATATTAAAATATTAACGAAATATAAGAAATTCTAACGTTAACTGCTCAATAAGTTATTTTAATTTTGTCAGACAGTAATCATAAAACCAGAAGAAAAATATTATCTTAACCTTTTTAGTAGCAAGTAGGGTATTTGACATTTTTTTTATATGGAAATGCGTTACTACCGTCCGAATTCAATTCAGACAAATATACTTTTTTTTTTTAAATAATTGTAAACTAGTGCTTGACTACAATCCCGCCTGATGGTAAGCAGTGATGCAATCGTTGATGGTAAAGCGCACAAGTTTTTTAAGCCTATTCACTAAAAAATCTTAGTGAGTTGGAACGAAGATGGCAGTTGAGTGAGGTAATGCAATGTTAAACCCAACAACATGACCAACGTTGCGGCACCAGAGGGAGATTAATCTGGAGACCCTCCACAATCAAACTCCCGATACAATAACATTTGGCGCATCGTACCCGGCACACACCGCAATACAACTGCTCAGATCCGTCCTCCGTACGGCTTCACCAGACATAGTGCCGGGACACGACGAATCGCTTGGCGGAAAGACTTTGTCTGGTGGGTTGTAACTTGTAACTTCTGCCGGCAACCTACTAATATACAACTTAGCACCATTTCATGCGACATTTACGGAAAGATTCATACTTTAAGCCATTGGTCCCAGTTGCCATACGAACATCTAATGGCAGGCGTTGCGGTTTATTGGAGCCTTCAAAAGTCCAACAATTGGTCTAACTGCAATGCTTCGATATCGCCTTCGGGTTGTGGAGGTCAGACGGCAGTCGCTTCACGGAAAATACCTAAGTTTAGCCAAATGAGCAGCTAGGCTGGTAAAGCGGACCCCAGACTCCAAAGCTGAAAAGCTACAGATGCGACTGGGTAATCCCAGTCGCATCTGTAGCTTTTCAGCGATACGCTGAGGTTATGAGATGAATCCATTACTCATATGTTCGCAAAATAAGTCTGCTAAACAATGCAATGTATGTTGTTGAACTGTCAAAGTCAAAACGAAAAACCCATTGCTACTGATAGTTGCGCAATTATCCTGTAGGTGTCGCTGTAGTATCGTAATCTTCCTGCGCTAAAAAGAGATGGAGGTATACAGGAAGAATAGGCTTATAGGATCTCGCACTTAAAATGATGACTTTTAAACAATATGTAAAGAAAACACCGTCCGACCCAAAAGTATAATAAATGTTAGGTGTACACATGACCAAATAAAATGTGAAATTTTACCTAATCATCATAGTGATAATACTAATGAATATTGAAAAAAACTTTTTTTCCGCGATTTAAATCCAAGTTCCCCAAAATTTGGTAGTTTTTAAAAAAGTGACAAGACCATTTGTGACGGAGCGAATAGCGATGCGACCACGTGTCCTGCCCCCCTTCACCCGCGCATGTATGCCTAACGTGTTGCCTACCGCACATGCATTAAGTTGCCTCGCTTTTTCGAAATAATATTTATTTTTTTAGGGGGAATTCCTTTTTTAAATTTTGGCCCGGCTTTGGAGGCATTTTTAGAATCAGTTAACGACACCTGACATTACCTTCCCGGATCGGACAAGGTTTTCTTACTATTTATATTGTAGAGATACGGTTTCCGAAATCGGTGATTTAAAAAGAAAATGATAAATAATATTGCACTGAGTGGGAAAAACTATAAGAAATGTTAAATAGTTTGTTTTGTTATGTTATGATTGTATGTTAGTGTGGTCGATTTGTTAATTTGTGAATGTTAAGGTAGTTTAGTTAACATAAAGGTGGTATGCGAGAGATATTACTTAACTAGGGGCCGCCAGCGACTTCGTTCGCGTGGAGTTCGTTATGCTCCGCTCCTATTGGTCGCAGCGTGATGTTATATAGCCTAAAGCCTTCCTGGATTAATGTGCTATCCAACGCAAAAAGAATTTTTCAAATCGGACTATCAGTTCCTGAGATTAGCGCGTTCAAACAAACTTCTTACATCGAACTATAAAAGATGCGCACCACGATTTCACCCATATAAGTTGTAATCCTGTGGCAATCATCATTATCATTATCAACCTTTTTATCGTCCCACTGCTGGGCACAGGTCTCCTCTCATACAAAGAAGGATTGAGCGTATTCACCACGCTTGCTCAATGCGGGTTGGCGATTTCAGACTTATAGTCCAGGTTTCCTCAAGATGTTTTCCTTCACATTCAGTCATTGGTGTCCAAGATACACTTAAAAAGTACATATAACTTAGTAAAGTTACATTGATACTCGCCTGACCGCACACTCATACTTGAGAGGCTGGTGTTTTAACACGTACGTGGGAATATCGGGGTAAAAATTAATCTATTCCGTAGGAATCATCATCATCAACCTTTTTTTATCGTCCCACTGCTGGGCACAGGTTTCCTCTCATACAGAGAAGGATCCCGTAGGAATATGGGGATAAAAAGTAACATATACCGTGGCAATATCGAGAAAAAAGTAACCTTTCCCGGGGAAATTTCGGGACAAAAAGTAACCGTATATCTTAATCCTGGTTGCGGACCATATGTATGTCAAACGTCATCCAAATCCGTTCCGTGGTTTTTACGTGAAAGACTAACAAACATACACTTTCACGTTTAAACATTAGTTGGATTCAGCAAGGTGGCATCGAAGCTGGGTGCCTTTTCTTTTTTTTTTTTGACGCTGTGGGAATGCCTTTACGCACCGTACCCCGAAGGGCGTGTGTGGGACTCGCCCAGCCGAAGCCGGGAATACCCACTAAACCCACAGCGGCACTCCGGCATCGCCATAGTGGCGGGGGAGTGAAAAACTAGCGCAGCCTGAGCTACCTCTCCCTCCTCCTCCCCCTCCCCCCCTCTCCTCCTCTCCTAACGTATCATCATCAAGCCTGGAAATCTCGTAGAACATGTAGGAACCTTCCTAATTACTAAACAAGACCAGGACTTTGACTTTTAAATATACCACGCAGTGGACACTGACAAACAGTACGGTATAATAGGGATGTATCCAAGGTATGAAAATCAAAAAAAAAAAAATAAGTCCGTCTTAAAGATAAGAAAAAAAATTAAGACCGGCAATTTTTATTTTACCGAAATTATTAAAAACTACTGAGATATAGCGTATTAACGTTACGGAATGGGGGCTAATTACGTCATGCCGTGGTATATTTTGTACCACGACGTGACGTCATGCGACATTTCAAATCAATATATCTTCCTAAGTATTTGAATGAAAGAAAAAAGAAAAAATACGTTTTCAATATTTTTTATAAATCTATCTGATGGACATTAAATTATTTTTTAGGATACAACCCAATTGACAAAAAACCGCGTCCGACTAAATACGCGCATAAAGATGCCTCACTCTAAAAATTTAACTTGCCCCCCTCCCCCCAGGGCTGACTTAGGCTGAAGAAGTGTCACTCGCATACTGCCTTTGAATTTAATGCATATTACTAGTTAAGATACCTAATTGAAATATTAATTTGTACAAAATCTACGGTTTTTTTTATACTCTGGTTTACGTATTTTGATTATTTTTACATGGCAACACGCATTTATTGAATTGCAATAGGAAAAACTGCCGAGTCTTGAAAAAAATTGTAAATGTGCTTTTGGTAAGACTCTTGAAAATGTTTTGTAAAATCGGAAATTGTTTTTAAAAAGATATTTGTATTTGATAATGTTGCCATGCTTAATTATCACACTTTTTTTTTGTATTAAAATGATTTTATGTAATACTTTGAGAAGTGGTAGGATTTTAATTTATTTTATCATATAATTGAACTATTATGGAGATTAAACAACATGAATACTATTTTTAAGCGAATTTACTAAATTTTAAGTTCTTATTTAAATATTATTGCACTTACTGAAATAATATATATAAAATTTTCCCTAAACTTCGATTGTACCTATATTAAAAAAAATCCCTGAAATGTTTTTATATGTGTTTTGATTGTCCATTAAAACCACTATCTGCTTAATACAAGCATTTTCTAACGCTTCAAAAGTGGTGAAATGTGGAGATATTATAAATAAAACCCCTCTGGCTTCCCCGAAGTTCGGAGAATACACTTAGGTATGTTGACCAGTCAGATAAATAATCTTAGAAAATCTAACAAAATCTCTATATCTAGGGAAGAAATAAATTGGTTAAGCAGAAAAGCGCATTAGCATAAACTCGCATGTGTTTAATAAACGTTAAAATATCCGCTGTATTATAATTTAAACGAATAAAGATCATGACATTGGTTATTTCTTTTTTGTTTTATTTTTGTGGCAACATTAACCTAAAACCTGCACTACACTACTAGCGAAGTGGCTTCAACGTTCATCATCATCATCATCAACCTTTTTATCGTCCCACTGCTGGGCACAGGTCTCCTCTCATAAAGAGAAGAATTGAGCGTATTCACCACTCTTGCTCAATTTGAATTGATTTCAGACTTAAACTCCAGGTTTCCTCAAGATGTTTTCCCTCACCTTATAATCAGTCATTGGTGTCCAAAATATACTTAGAAAGTACATAATATAACAAGTTACATTGGTACTTCCCTGACCTGCCCCCTAATCGGCGAACACATTTTTGTCAAATGATTGCGACTAGTTGGGATCGTTTGGACCGAACGGATCAATGGGCGGTCCGAACGATCCCAACTGATGCCAACTAGTCGCAATCATTTGACAAAAATGTGTCGGCTATTAGGGGGCTGGAATCGAATCCGCACACTCATACTTGAGAGGATAGTGTTTTAACCACTAGGTCACCACGAGCTTCAACGATATCTCGTCAAAATTGACCGAAGTACAAAGTACCTACATATCAGCCTGCTTGATAAAAACAACTAAGACGTGTAAAATCATCATAGATCCAGAGTCAGAAAAAGACGGAGCTATACAGGCGAATAGAACTTGCCACTAGAGCCCCGGGAAGTGTCATATCTAAATTCGGGCGCAAAAACCAACAACGACCGTAAATCGTCCGAGGAGGGCAATGTTGGTTGATTGGTGTTGAATGTTGGTTGTTGCTGCTTTCTTTCGGAGTGACGACTTTGAGATCTCTCTCAAAATCATTAATCATCTATGAGAAAAGAGTTAAGAGATAGTCTTAGACCGAAAACTTAGGCCATCTCTCTTACTCTTTTCAAACCAAAAAATTAAGTACCACTCTGTTTTTTAATCTCGTAGACTAAACTGACATTACGAGTGTTGGCAGTTTATTGCAATTCTTAAATAGTGCCGAAACTTAGCGTTCGTAAAATCAAGTATCGTTTTTTTACATTAAGTTATCCTGAAATAATGTGTAGGTACTTATTAAAAACGTAATAATACAAAATTGATAATGTAAATTTGACATTTGCATGTGTCAATTTAGTCTACGAGATTAAAAAACAGAGTATAGTAATGTAATTCAGACTATAAAGCAACCTTATTGTAACGAAGTTAAAATGTCACTTAAACATTATTTTGACAGTGTCAACCCAAGAACCTATGGCGGATTTCTAGTAAGCTGAGCAGCCTACTAGCAAATGAGCCTAGATCGGCGAATTTGGGGAACGTTTTTTTTAAATGAAAATTTCTTTAGCGGCGGCAATTTTGGGATGAGTAAAAATAATGAACTCGCGTCAGGACACACAGGTCCGTTCGTGTGTGGAGTACTGTAGCCACATTTGGGCTGGTGCTGCGAAATGTCACCTGGCTACTTTGCATTCAGTGGAGAGGCGTTCGAAGAGGCTAATTGGTGACCCTGATTAAACTCGAGACGGTCTCCAAAGCCTAGAGCACAGGCGTAGAATAGCCAGCCTTTCGGTGTTCTATAGGATGCATTTTGGGAAGTGTGCGAGAGAATTTCATGATTTAATTCCCCCATCTCCGTTCCACCATCGGACGACCCGTCGTACGGCGAGTTTCCACCCTTACGTTGTTAATACTACTACGATCCGGACGAAGCGTTTCGCCTCCTCCTTTATACCGCGTACATCAAGGGACTGGAACAACTTACCGGCGGCGGTGTTTCCGTCGGACTACAATTTGAGTGTCTTCAAGGCTAGAGTGAATAGCCTCTTAATAAACTAGCACGCTTTACCATCAACGATTGCATCACTGCTTACCATCAGGCGGGATTGCAGTCAAGCACTAGTTTATAACAATTTAAAAAAAAGAATAATTTGACACAGGTATTACTTTATTATATAAAAGAACCAGCAGCCGTCAGCGACTTTGTTCGCGTGGAGTTAGTTATGCTCCGCTCATATGGCTCGCAGCATGATGTTATATGCCTTCCTGGATTAATGGGCCATCCAACGCAAAAAGAATTTTTCAAATCGGACCAGTAGTTCCCGAGATTAGCGCGAACAAACAAACATACAAACAAACTCTTCAGCTTTATACAGTATGTTAAATAACAGAGGGCGTTCCCTTAAACTCGTTAATATATATCATTAATAGATTAAAATAAAAATATCAGCATACAAAATTAGCATAAAAAAATCCGAATAAAAAAAAATCTAATTGGAAATAAATTTGAAACCTCCTGTTTTAAATCAAAATAGTAGCGTAGTATCATAAACAAATTGCGACCTTGCCGTCTTTCAAGTTCGCGTGTACAGTCAGAAGCATAAATATGTATACATTGCCAAGGCTCCAAAAATATGTAAACATCTTCGACTTTAAGACGAAGTGCTCAACTTGAAGAGCATAAAATTGTAGCCACCGGTTCACAGCATAAATATGTATACGCTCATTGCTTCATTAATTTATGCCCACCACGAAAGGAACAATACTATGTATGCACGCTTCCATCAATAGCATGTATTCACGCGTTGGTTCATAAATTAATGAAGCAATGAGCGTATACATATTTATGCTGTAAACCGGTGGCTACAATTTTATGCTCTTCAAGTTGAGCACTTCGTCTTAAAGTCGAAGATGTTTACATATTTTTGGAGCATTGGCAATGTATACACTTCGGAAACCGTTGACGTAAGGACGTAGTAATATCGCGCTCCGATTATTCAATAAAAATTGTGAATCTACGTTGCAAATCTGTGCAAGGACTTTAAAATTCCGTCCATAAAGTGCTACAAGACACTTATAATAAATACTAAAATTACTAAATAGAAAATTTATAAAAGTGATATTCTAACCTACCGGCAAAGCTTTTACGTAGCGTTTCAGCGACGAACTTGTTGTAGTACGTTGCATAGTGAGCTTCTCACGACTGGTGGCGCCACCCCAGCAACATTATAGAACTTTTATTATAATATCGGACTACTATCACCGGTGTGACCTCGCATCAAAGCTACGTCCATATTTATATTATAATAACTCACATACGGCTTATTCACCATGCCGAAAACACTCCGCTCACCGCCAAAAGAAGTCCAAAACTCGACTTCTAACCCGGATAACACAAATATTTCTCAAGACACGGAACTCTCTAATGTAACATCTCGCGCAAAAAAACCACGTGCTAAGCTACCTTCCAGCGAGCTTCAAAATTTTAAGGACGAAATGATGAAAATGTTATCTTCGTGGAAAAAAGAGCAAGAACATTTTCTACTGAAACTCAGTTCGGATGTAGCTGAAGTAAAAAAGCAAAACGAAAAAATTTACAATTACTATGTGGAAATTGACAAAAGTCTTACGTTTATTAACGCAAACCACGAGGAGCTAAAAAAGGAAGTTGCAGACCTTAGAAAAGAACGCCGGGATCAGAGACAATATTTAGAAAGTCTAGAGAGAAAAATACAAGATTTACAACAAAAATCAAGGTCGTCGGGCATTGAAATCCGTAATATCCCGCAAGGTAACAATGAAACTAATGCCATTCTTGCCAAAACAGTATCCAATATTGGGAAAGCGGTTGGGGTTCCCGTCGATGTCTTGGAACTGAGGGATATTTATCGATTGCCCGGGAAATCATCGGATCCCTCAACGATTCGACCGATTATAGCTGAATTTTCTTCTGTGACAAAAAGGGAAACATTGATTTCAGCAGTACGAACGTTCAACAAAGCCAAAGACAAACAAAGTAAACTCAATACAAATCATATTGGCGTTCCAGGACCTTGTAAACCGGTTTATGTCACCGAACAGCTTCCAGGTAATACTAAAAAATTGTTCTACCAAGCAAGAGAGTTTGCGAAAAACCACAATTTCATGTTCTGCTGGGCTTCCAACGGAAACATATTTTTACGCAAAAAGGATGGTGACAAGCAGCTCCGAAAGTCAGATCCGAAAGATGTCTTCAAGATTTAATTACCACTGGCATATGACTCTTAACTTGTATAGTAACAATCCATATTTTAACTTTTATTTACTACTTACTTTTTTTACTATTCTCTAATATTTTACTTATTTCTAAACATAACAAAATATTTAATCCATTTTGCATCCACACAATAATACAAATTATAACTCACTGTTACATATATACTCTACACAAAATTACACTCACATCTCACACCAGTCTTTCCATTCACTATAACTACCAATCTTTCATACTTCTCTTACACTCACCTACTTTACAAAATAATTTACTACACAAAAATATAGACACAACTCACATAAATAAATACAATAAATGTCACAAACACACTTACACTCACCTACCAGGAATTGACATACTTAATACTAAACAAAACCTTATAAAAATTACTTTCAGTGACCTATTTGTTCTTTCAAAGCCTCCCAATGGTGAGCATTAATAATATAAGCAGCGAGCTTGACTCGCTTACTACTCTGGGTAACTCATTTAATTGTGCCCCAGAAAAATGTATTGAGTATATTAATCCCAAGAATTCAAACTTAAAAATATTACACTTAAACATCCGTAGCTTAAATAAAAATTTTGACCAACTTCAAGCACTAATTAAGTCTACAACACTCGATTTAGATGTGGTTATCCTGACCGAGTGCTGGCTCAGTAAAGTTAGTCATATACCTACCTTAGATGGATATGAATCCAATTGCACCGAAATAAACAGTAACCAAAACGATGGAATAGTTATCTTTACAAAACAAACCCTCCGAACTCTTGTGTGGGAACCTCGTTTTGTTGACGGTAACTGTATGATATGTCATGTAGTTAACCAATATATTGCCATTGTTGCAGTATATAGGTCCCCGTCATACAGCTCCAAGGAAAGTTCCGAAAATTTCTTAGATAGTCTGAATAGTGTCTACGTTAGCCTTTCCTCCTACAAACATATAATCCTTATAGGTGATATTAATATAGATCTCAAGCCCAGTAATACTGATAACAACTGTCTTAATTATCTTATTTTAAACGCTTCCCACGGTCTTCTTCCAACCCATCGGTACAATACTCGGCTGGATAGCTGTCTGGATCATGTACTCGTTAAAACTTCTCTTCCTGTCACTACTCTTATACTTGACTCTCATATTACGGATCACAAACCGGTTTTATTCACTATTGCTAAAACAAACCTGAATAATAAACCACCCCGCATAACTACTCGCATAGACTATGATGCAATTAAACTGGACTTAGAAGTCTCGGATTTTTCTCCAGTATATAAAATTATTGATCCCAATTTATCCATGAACTTGTTCATAAATATTATCTCCTCAGTAATTTCCAAGCATACCAAACAAATTAAAATTCCAAGAAATAAAAGAATAATAAAACCATGGATAACAACCGGACTCTTGCGATGTATGAATAATCGGGACCGATTACACAATAAATCAAAAACAGACCCTGAAAATCTTATTCTGAATACGACCTATAAGCGATACCGGAACTTTTGTAATAATCTCATCCGTAAACTAAAAATAGCCTATGAAAAAAGTGAACTGGAAAAATCCCGCTACAACCCAAAAGCACTCTGGGAAACGATAAAACAAATCACCAATACCAGTAAAAAGAAAACTAGCCCGATTGAACTACTAAACATTTGTGATAACGCAAAATCATCCGTTAACGAAGTGTGCAGATTTTTTAGTAACATAGGCACTAACTTGGCAGAAAAAATCATGTCCCAATCTCCTCAACCCACAAACCCACCTATGAGATCATGCCATAATGTGTCACTCAGCACTACCGACTCTTTAGTGATACTTGAAATTGATGAATCGGAGGTGGAGTCCCATATTATGCAACTTCGAGATGACTGTGCAATAGGTTGGGATGGCATATCTCCCTTTGTACTAAAGAGTTGCCGTCGAACCTTAACGCCACCATTGACGTATATCTTTAACTGTTGCCTGCAGAAAGGTGTTTTTCCTGATGCGCTTAAAAAAGCCATCGTCCATCCGATATATAAGGGAGGGAGCAGAAACTGTGTCAACAACTACAGACCCATATCGGTCCTATCAGCACTCTCTAAAATACTAGAAAGGATCCTTTCTAACGGTCTAATAAAATTTCTGAACAAACATCGATTCATTGCTGATAATCAGTATGGTTTTCGCACAGGGATCTCAACCGAAGATGCAGTTCTTGACCTGACACAATTCATTGCTAGAAAACTGGACAGTAGAATCAAATGTCTAGGGATCTTCCTAGATCTCTCCAAAGCCTTTGACACAGTGTCTGTTCCCAAACTTATCTCCAAAATGGAAGTCCTAGGTGTTCGTGGAAACATCCTCGAGATCTTCAAAGATTACCTTAACAACCGGACCCTGCGAGTTAAAATAGGTGAGCATATAAGTGACGAAGTAGTAACTACCTATGGTGTTCCTCAGGGAAGCATTCTTGGGCCAACTCTTTTCCAAATATACGTCAATGAGCTATGCGAATGACCATCCCCAATGCTAAGATCATTACGTATGCAGATGATACCTCGGTCATAGTCTATGGGCCAAATTGGGATATTGTTAAGCATTATGCAGAGGCAGCAGTAATAAATATAATGCAATGGCTCAACCAAAACCTGCTCACTCTCAACTGCGATAAAACAACTTTCATCCCATTCGCTATCCGATGTAACAACTTACCCGAAAAATGTTTCTCCCTGAAAGCTCATAACTGCTCCAATCAATCTGCACCTTGCTCATGTCCGACAATTACAAAATCTGACCATATAAAATACCTCGGTGTCCAAATAGACGGTGGACTACGATGGGATAAACAAGTTGACGCCATTTCTTCTAGAGCTATTAATCTACTCCATATTTTCAAATCCCTTAGAGAATCGGCTGCTCCCGAAACGCTAAAGATGGTTTATTATGCCTTATGTCAATCTGTTATTGGATATTGCATAACGGTGTGGGGTGGAGCAAATAAAACCAGTCTTTTAAAGATTGAGAGAGCGCAGAGGGCTGTGCTGAAGGTGATGTCACGCAAACCTTTTCGGTATCCTACAACTCAACTTTACGCTGACTGCAAAGTACTTTCCGTGCGCCAACTCTATGTACTGCGGTCTACCATTAGGAAACATCCTAGCGTTCCCCATGCTGACCCCACAAAAAGAAAGCAATTACCGATAGGTACCCCACATAAAACTACCTTTGCACAACACCAATACTATACTTTAAGCACACACATATACAAACAAGTTCACAAAAATTTAAATATTGTCAATCTAAATAAATATGAAATAAAATCAAAATTGATGGAATGGCTTCTGGAGCGTGACTATCTGGAAACTGAATCCTTACTCAAGTATGTCACCTAACTTCCTAAATTTCTCCATTACACTCACCCACTCACACTACACACACACCCTCTTACACACACACACACACTCACGCACACACACATTCACACATGTAGCGTAGGAAATTGAAATTATTGGCATTATCACGACCATTCATTAATATTGTACGACCCAGTCCACTTTTGTATTAACAATTAGTTAAAGCAACGAATCACTGTCTCTCAAGATACAGGCTACCGCCTAGTTTGAGAGGCAGAGTTTCCTCTTTTGGTGTATAGATCAGTTATTTGTATACATAAACCATTATAACTATGTGAAATCTGATCCTTTCTTGATGAAATAAATATTATTATTATTATTATTATACATATTTTTGCTTCTGACTGTACAGTGTGTTTCTTTTACATGTCAATTTAAAATTTTTATTGAATATTTTCTTATTGGAAAAATTTTAAAAACATTTTGTTTTCGAATGGAAATATTTTTTTTAGCATGTATGTATGCTATACTATTTCGGGTTAACGGGAACGCCCTCTGTTAGTTAACATACTGTATATTAGTATAGATTTTACATGCATGGGTGTGTGTGTGCGCACACTAGTTTGTTAAGCCTATTCACTTAAAAAACTTAGGAATAGGAAGATGACGACAGTTAAGCGAGGTGATGCAATGTTAAACCCGACAACACGACCAACGATGCTGCGCCAGAGGGAGATTGATCTGGAGACTCTCCACGACCAAACCTCCGACACAACAACATTTGGCGCATCGTACTCGGCACACAACTGCTCAGACCCGTCCCCCGTACGGCTTCACCAGACATCATGCCGGAACACGATGAATCGCTTGGCGGCAAGACTCCCTAATTATTCCAAAATATCCAGCAATACACAATGCTAATGTTTAAGTTTTCACTGCTGGAATTACCAAGTTATACACCATATAAGTCGTGGTGGCCTACTGGTTAAAACACCAGCCTCTCAAGTATGAGTGTGTGGGTTCGATTCCAGGTCAGGCAAGTACCAAAGTAACTTTTCTAAAGTTATATGTACTTTCTAAGTATATCTTGGACACCAATGACTGAAGGTGAAGGAAAACATCTTGAGGAAACCTGGACTTTATAAGTCTGAAATCGTCAATCCTTCTCTGTATGAGAGGAGACCTGTGCCCAACAGTGGGACCATAAAAGGTTGATGATGTTATACGTCATGGAAGTCCAGTGGGTGCCAAGTCACGCTACAAAGCATCGGTGGAAAAATCTAAGGGTAACTTGTTGCGGAAAATCGTTGACAAACTTGACAGGGAGGGTCCGTGGTCTCCCTTATATCACGAATTTAAAGATATCAGATCGGTCGACCTTGCATACGTTCAAAACATTAAAGTCAATGATAAGCATACCACGGGCATAGAGGAAACAACAAAAGTACTAATTAATACACTTATCCCTGATGATTCACCGGCTAACGATAGCGACTACCACCAACAGATTCGAGCGTGGGCTCCTGTGCCACCTGAATCACCAATGTCAGACGTACCATCTAATGACAAATTTATAAATATTGTTAGAAAACTACCGGTCAACAAATCATCAGGGGAAGATAAAATATCTAATAGGATGATTAAAGAAGCGTGTAAAACAGCGGGTGATGCCATCTTAACTGTATATAACCGATGCATTGCTGAAGGCGTTTTCCTCGTAAATGGCGACGCGGTTTCATACGAATAATACCAAAGTGTGGTGATAAACCACCGGATGATCCGAAGTCATATCGGCCTATCACGCTTCTACCATCTTTGGGGAAACTTCTTGAGCGCCTCATCGTTTCACGTTTACTACCGAACGGTCCAAAATTTCATAGTAATCAATATGGCTTCACCATCGGTAAATCAACAGTCGACGCGGCGCTTTCTGTCAGAAGAACCGTTAACCAATCGGAACACAAGTACGTGATTGGTATCTTTTTGGATATTTCTGGGGCTTTTGATAACGCTTGGTGGCCTATGCTGTTGTTAAAATTAAAAAACCGCGGTTGCTATAGAAACATATATAATCTCGTTTACTCGTACTTTATAAACGGTTCCGCGGTACTTAAGCTCGGTCACTTTTCTAGTACTAAAGCACTAACCATGGGATGTCCTCAGGGTTCAATTATCGGTCCTTATTTATGGAATTTGGGTTTTGATGATTTTCTCGCGATCCCGCTTCCTTGCGGCTGTTCACTTACTGGTTACGCGGACGATGGCCTACTGCTCATTCAGTCAAGTACCCGAGCTGGACTTGAGAACTTGGCCCATACTTACCTAAATCTAATATCTCAGTGGGGTGATCGTAACCGCCTAGCGTTTGCGCCGCATAAAACCTATCAACTTCTACTAAACGGTAATCTTAAATCATTGCCTACTATTAAATTTAATAACGTTCCCGTTAAAAAACAGCAATCCGTATGCTACCTTGATATGGTCTTAGAAAGGAATTTTTCATTTATCGAACATATAAAAATAGTTGGCGAAAAAGCTGAAAGGAACTTTTATGCCCTAACTAGAATATCCAAAGCAACTTGGGGTCTATCATTCCTAACTTTAAAAACTATATATGGAGCTACCTACTTAGGATGTATGTGCTACGGTGCACCTGTTTGGGCCGATAGGGCCAGCGCCCAGCATAGGGGCGGCGCGACGTAAACTGCTTCAAAGCCAACGTTTGGCATTGATATTTTTATGCAAGGCGTATAGAACAGTCAGTAGCCTTACCCGTTCGGGCAGGTGTACTTCCAGTCGATCTTGAAGTACAGCGACGTGCTTCAATGTACTACTCCGCGAGGGGGGAGGCCATGGACACTAACTTTGTTACACAACGCGACCTCAATAGAATTTCTAGATTATTTAAACCTCAGACTGACGTCTGGGAGGATCTCTTATCCGAATGGCAAAGTAGGTGGGATAATTCCATCAAGGGCCTCCATCTGTTCTTTCCATCCGTTGGCGATCGGCTGGCTAAGACATGGCTGGAGGTTGACCACTGCGTTGCCCAATTTCTCACAGGTCATGGCAACTTTAAAAGTAAACTGTATTCTTTTAAACTTGTTCCTTCGCCTTTGTGTCAGTGTTCTACATCGAACTGTGAATTTGAGCAGTCCGCACATCACATCTTGTGGGAGTGTATTCTTTGGCAGAATGAACGCAATATTATGTTGGATAGTGTACAAGTTACATCCGGAGTTGTTTATTATACGGACCTTGTAGAAACTAGAACTAATTTCCGTGCGTTCAGGCGCTTTTGCCATACCTATTATTGGAATCAATTGTAACAGTAAATACCTACTTAGGACCCATTAACTTAATCAAATGTATATTCCGTGGTGCTTGGCAATCTGGGCTTCTCCCAGTTGCAATAATGTCCCTTTGTGCCGATTGGCCTAGTTCTGTTCTGTCTCCTGCTTATTATGGAGGGAAGTGTAAAAAATATCTTTTTTCTTACTCCTCCGCTATTCTTTTCTGATTAATTTCGTTGCGGGACCCAAGACAGTTGAATCGTTTCTCCGGGACTCGTTGAGCTTCATTGCTCGGCGTTTTTCTGGCGGTCTCCACTGTTGATTCTGGCTTTCAGGATTTGCAGTGGGTTGGGAACAGTGTGGCGGGTTTTGTCCCAAAAAAAAAATACGTCATGGAAGGTGAGAGAATGGCAAAATGGTGATGGTGGCAGTGGAATGAGTGCCAATGATGATATAAAGAAGACGTTGTTATTGTTTGTTTTCTATTAAATGTTATTCGAAAATATCCACCAGTTTATTTCAATTTCAACTATAACCCACTACACAGCGGCAGCGGGCGTGATTTGCGCATACCCATGGGAGGGCAGGTGAGAGCGGCTGCCCAATCGTTATGGTATACTAACTCAACAATACTGTATTTATAATAGATACATATACAACGTGTAACAAAAAGGGTATATACATACCAAGGGCATGTCATCTTTAGATGATATCAAACGATATCGGAAGGGTTTCAACTCAAAATAAAATACTCAAAAAATTTGTACCAAATTTTCGGCTTCGTGTGTTTCTTAAAATAAAATCATCACAAACGTGGCAGCACACTACATACGTTAATAACTACTCGTTATCCGTCACGTTACTTGCCAAAATCCGATAAATGTCTTCGATATCTCTGTGCGACTAGTATGATAGTAGCCTATCACAGGCGGTGTTTTTCCTCATAACTTCCTAACACAAAGAGATAGGATTAAAAAACCCTTCCAATATCGTTTGATATCATGTAAAGATGCCATGCCTTTGTTATGTATATACCCTTTATGTTACACGTTGTATAGATAAACATCAATCAGGAAAAGATCGTTTTCCATCATGACCTGGCCGGGGATCGAACCCGGGGCCTCCACATCGCCATGCACTGCGCCACGGAGGCCGTCGAATAGAATAGAATAGGTTCTAACTGCAGTTCCTGAAGGGTCAAAATAGTGAAATCTTGTGTTGTGTGAGGTCTCGCAAGTCGCATTATCATGGAGCATTGGAGCAATAATAGTGAAAATGTTGAGGCCGTACAGAGGACGGGTCTGAGCAGTTGTGTTGCGATGTGTGGCGGGTACGATACGCCAAATGTTGTTGTGTCGGGAGTTTGGTCGTGGAGAGTCTCCAGCTCAATATCCCTCTAGCGCAACTTCGTTTGGTCGTGTTGGTCTTGGGTTTAACATTGCATCGACCTCGCTCAACTGCCGTCATCCTTCCTATTCCTTAGTTATTTAAGTGAATAGGCTTAATAAACTAGTGCGCTTTACCATCAACGATTGCATCACTGCTTACCATCAGGCGGGATTGCAGTCAAGCACTAGTTTATAAGTATTTAAAAAAAAAATCTATTCGATCGATGAAAGCGGACCTCAGACTTCAAAAAGCTGCAAAACTTCGGATGCGCCTGGGATTAACGCTGGGATGATGACGATGATGAAGATTGATTGATGAGTCGGGGCCGTTTCACTGCTAGTATTGCCAACATGGTTCGGAGTTCGGTACAATAGACATTTGTCGTTATTGCTTGTCCAGATCGGAGAAAACTATAATGAATAACACCACGCTGAGACTACCAGACAGTTACCAGTTACCTCGTTATTGGTAAGTTTTGCTTTAGGACGCTGTTGTGGCAGTTAACCAGCACCCTAATTGCGTAACACACTATTACCACAGTCTAAAAATCATACAGTCGTCCAACGAAGACGTCTAGACAGAGCAATTGTGCGGGGTGTGAGGGACGAGACACGGGTAAGCGGCGCCCGAGCTGCGAACAAAACTATGTTCGTAGCTCGGTATCTATCATTAAGGGCTGACGCGTGTTTGTTTTTTTATTTGTTTGTTTGAGTGTCAATTTTGAGTATAAATGGAGTGCTTGTTACGAAAAAGCCATCCTCTTTGACATCCAAAATGGCGGACGTCATTTTATTTATAATTTGATATGAGTGTCAATTTTGAGTATAATTGGGGTGCTTGTTACGAAAAAGCCACCCTTTTTGAAATCCAAGATGGCGGACGCCAATTTAAATGTATATTAATATGATATGGGTGTTAATTCCGAGGTGGATTGGGGTGCTGGTTACGAAAATGCCATCTAAATAACTGAAATCTGTCTGGAGTTGTCCCCTTAGTAAAAATAGCAAATTAATTAAATATAATACAGCTATCGATGTTGATCTGCAATAAATAAATAATTTCATAAATATTGTTTATTTGTGAGAACCCTGGCCAATGCGTTACTGTCTAGATGATGTCGGCATTTTACACAAGATCAAAGGCGTCGACCTACTGTATGATTTTTATACTGTGCTATTACTATAAATAGGAATCATTTTGAAGTATATTGCTAATCCATTGCTCTGTGTGTTAGAAAATGTGTCTTCTCAACAAGGTAAAACACGTAATGAATGTTGTTGAACTGTCAAAATGAAACCCATTCTACAGATAGTGTGTTACGTAATTACCCTACTGATGTCAGCCATTGCATTCTTCTTCTACGGTTATCATAAAGAATCCACTTTTCATCACATATTACCTTAAATTCTGTACCGAATCAACACAAACAACACGCGTTTCTTGCTACAGACCAGTCAAATCATGAGGCACCGATTTTTCGTATTTTTATTTTTTTGGGTTGACGCAAGTGAGTCAATATTCTGCGTAAGGTAACGTTAAACTATGCCGCTAATTCCTGGGTAGTTTGATTAGGATCGGCTTCCATCGTCTCTCTATTTAATGCACCAGGCCCTGAAAATCGTAGAAAATTGGTGTAATACACACCAACTATCTGTGAACCCAGCTAAAACCGAAATGATCCTCTTCACAAAAAGAGGAAGCTCACACCGCTAAATCTACCAAGATTCTTTGGCACCACCCTAAGTCTATCCGCTGAAACAAAATATCTGGGTATATACCTGGACAAACAGCTGAATTGGGCGAAACACACCAACTACATCACAACTAAAGCCAGCATATCAATGTGGCAATGCAAGCGGATGCTTGGGAAAAGCTTTGGAATTAGCCCCAAGGTCACTCACTGGCTTTATACCACAGTCATCCGGCCAATTATTACATACCGCTCACTAGTCTGGTGGCCAAGAACTAGTCTGAGCACAGCCCAAAAAGACCTCGAGAAACTACAAAGGTTGGCGTGTGTGGCAATCACCAGTTGCATGGGAACCACGCCTACTGCCGCCCTGCAGGCGATGTTGGGACTGCCCCCCCTTCACCTCGTTGTGAGGGAGGAAGCGACATTGGCTGCCTTCAGACTCCACCTATCGGGAACCCTGAGCAAAGACTCCAGGGTCAAACATACACGCCTGATGCTCGATGCAATCGAGAGGCGGCCAATGTTACAAGCACCCAATGACAGGGTACCAAAAGAGTACTGCTTTCAAAAGCACTATCAGATAGTACTTGAAGAAGAGCAGTGCGACCACTCAGGACCGGAGGAGTTGAGAGTATACACCGACGGATCGAAAACCGATCAAGGAACGGGCGTTGGAGTGTTCTCACAAGACCTCAACATAAATATATCCAGACCGCTAGGGATGCTCAACACAGTCTATCAAGCAGAGTGTGTGGGCATAACTCTGGCGGCCCTAGCCATAAAAGCCAGAACAGTTGCGGACACGCGTGTCCGAATACTCACTGACAGTGCTTCCGTCCTCCAATCCCTAAAGCAGGGATGTATCACATCAAGTCTAATACTTGAGTGCCACGATGCATTGGAACGGATAACCGTACCAAACCGCAACACTGTGACACTACAGTGGATAAAGGGTCACAGCGGTTCACTGGGCAATGACGCAGCTGACGAGCTGGCTAGAAGGGCATCCAGCGTGTTGGTCAGCGGACCGGAGCCCATTGTGCCTCTCCCCTTTATTCAAATACGCAGATGGCTACAAAAGCATACCTACGAACAAGCGGAGATTTGGTGGTCCTCGTCACCGGGCTGCAGGCAGTCCAGGGAGGCCATGCCATCCCTGGATGACATTGCCGCTGGCGGTGGCCACTTTGAAAATTTATTGTAAATTTAAATAAAGATTCGTACATAAAAATCTACTTTTTTTTTTCCTTATCTCACTTACACGATAGGTTTTCAGCTTTCTTAATCAATAATTTGCCTCAGAAATAATAGTTAATGCAAAAAAAAACAAATGTAATCAGATACGTAATTTTATGAATTTTGCCACCTTGGTGTTTTGAAGACCGGTTTTAGCCAAACTTGCTTTAAAGTACTACTTCTGTCTTCTGATTATGAAAGCTGAGAGTCTGGCGCATTTTTGAGAGTAAATAAGAAGTGAAATAACACTTGATTAGATTTTTAATGTAAAGTTGAAAATTAAAGTCTTAATTCACGGAACGTATTTTTAACCGACTTCAAAAAGGAGGAGGTTACTCAATTCGACCGTATATATGCTTTTTTTTATGTTTGTTCGCGCATAACTTCGTCGTTTATGAACCGATTTTAATAATTCTTTTTCTGTTGGAAAGAAGACGTTCCCAAGGTGGTCCCATGATAAGGATATCAGGGTTTGATGGTGGGAGACCAGAGAAAACAAGGGGAACTTTCAAAAATTACAGGGACGACTAGTGCACTTCTTAGCATTTTCATTAAGTATTTTAAAGCACTACAATTTAATAAAGGTCTGGAGTAGATCTGATAATGGAACCGGGAGACAGTCGAAGGAACTCCTCAACAATTCACAGTAGCTACCTTGTGTTTGGGCTCGATTAATTTGTACTAATAAGAACTTTACACCTAGATGGGTTGTGACTGTCATAAGAGCTCTGATGATGAAGACAAAGGCCAGTTCCGAGAACTCCTCAACGGTTTACAGTAGCTACTTTGTGGTTGGACTTTATTTATTTATATTGATGAGACCTTTGCACCCATTGGGTTAAAATAATGGTCTGCAGTAAATTTGATGATGAAGACCATAGGTAGTTGAGGGAATACTTACGGGTAAAAATTAAAGTAAACAAAATTACGTCGTTTCCCAACTATATTTGCGTCAGCTTCCAGTCTGACCGGATGCAAGTGAATATATAGTACTTTTACCAACTAAAAAGTGTAAAATAAAAACTTTTTTACAAAAAAACAACTGACTTCCAAAAATCACTACAAAGTGAAAAATAATTAATTTCGGAAGTCGGTGTCAAAAAACGAATAAACAAAACCAAAGACACCGACTTCCGAAATTAATTATTTTTCACTTTGTAGTGGTTTTTGGAAGTCGGTTGTTTTTTTGTAAAAAAGTTTTTTTTTAATTCTGACCAACATTTTCGTAATTTTCATCAAAGTTACGAAGCTAGTTATTTTATGTATTAAAGTACAGCACATGAGGATTCTGTTGCAAAAAAAAATCTTAAGAAGTCTTAATTAAAAAAAAATAAAACAATTTTTATATTTGTCCGGTTGAAATTCCTCGAAAAGTAAAAAAAAAAATTCATAACTCGAAAACTATGAAATATCGCGGAACATACATGGAGGTGTTTCGGATACCCCACCAAATGCCGGACCTAAATTTTTTTTTATGACGTCAATCGATGGGCCACCCTGTATATTTTTTTATATGCTCCGCTCCTATTGGTCGCAGCTTGATATTATATAGCCTAAAGCCCTCTTGGATTAATGGGCTATCCCACACAAAAATAATTTTTCAAATCGGACCAGTAGTTCCTGAAATTAGCGCGCTCAAACAAACAAACAAACTCTTCAGCTTTATATATTAGTATAGATATAGACTGAAATATAATGTTGGTCTAACCAACAGGCTTCACTAGCGCGTCGAAAATGTAAAAAAAAAAAAACAAAAACAAACTTAATAAAAAAAACTGAACAAATAAAAAACTCCACAAAAACAGTAATAAGAACAGGGGATTTAAATTGTATATACACAATAGTAACAGAGATGCTAACGCTACTCAGCGCTTACGACGAATGCGGGGCGCGGCGCGAGGAAGCGGAGGAGGGGTCGCATGTCAGCGAGATGCACAGTTCAGTATAACTCGCGCGAGTTATACATGAAAATCAGAATCTTGTAATTTGGTACGAAACAACGTTCTTATAGAAAGGAAAAATAGAAAAAACCGTCAAAGTTGAATTATCAATAATTTTGATACATGTTTGTACGGAACCCACGGTGCGCAAGTCCGACTCGCACTTGGCCAGTTTTTTAAATAAGATTACCGGATTTCCACGTCCGGTATTGCTTTACCAGAACCAATTTTAAAAACAGACGAATGTGTGTAGTTTATGAAAAGTCATTCAGAAATCTGAGGTTCCATTTAATTTATTATAAAATGAATACCATAGCAAATGAAACCTATTCATAGTGGAAAATTATATTTAAAATATATTATAATACTCTCTAGTATCATTTTCGTAACGGAAAATTTGGCCTAATGGAAATTTTACCCTTGCCATTGATCTATTGTCTATGATTAACATTTAAAAGAAAAACATTTAATCAATTACAAAACTACTTTTTTAGTGTAGTGGCAATTTTATTTATTATTTTTAATTATAAAAATAAATATATTTTTTGTATTTACTTAAGAAAATTATACAAATAATATCAGTCGATATGATAATTCTTAGAAAGGAACGTACCGTATAGAATGATTTAGTCTATGATTTGACAACTAACCTCCAGCGTCATTTCTGTACTTTTAGAATATTTTAATTTAAAAATCACTTTTACCTAAGTATTTTGATCAATTATTTATCATTTAATATTGTTTATTTTATTTACAATAAATAAATAGTTTATTTGTTAAAATAATTTAAGAGTATAAAAATTGTTGGAATTGGCCCCGCGTGTTTCCTTCCCGCGCACGTCGTACTAGGTGGAACTTGGTCATGGTCGTCCGCCAAACGGAAAGCCGCCATGATGGCTTTCTGTAAAGTACGCTCAATATGTGAAGTTTCGTTATTGTTTTTCATTAATTGTGACTGAGTGTGTGCAAAAATTAATCATGGGAACGAACTAGAGTGTGCAAAGTTCAGTTTACGGTCCCTTGGGACCTCCTAGTGGAGCTACAAAGTGTTTTATAAGTGCATTTTTGTGTCGACGCTAGCGTGTTTTGTTCTGTCAACAAAATGTCGAAGCTCTCGTTTAGGGCGAGGGCCCTGGATGCGTCGAAACCAATGCCTATATACCTCGCCGAGGAGCTTCCGGATTTACCGGACTACTCGGCGATTAACCGTGCAGTACCTCAGATGCCTTCTGGAATGGAAAAAGAGGAGGAAAGCGTAAGTATTTTGCGCATTTAGATATTAAGTCATCGGAAACTACTGTGTGTCGGCCATTACGTTATGTTTCTTATTCTCACCGCTAGGGGCGGTAAAATTTCGCAGGAAATTCTTTAATTTCGAAAATTATGTATTATTCGGATTCTATTTGCACGTAAGATGTATTAAGATAATTTTTCTGGGGGTAATAATGAATGACAGCAAATATATTGTTGTAATCGTGAATGCAAAAGATAATGTCAAATTTTGGCGCGATAATCGAGCACATGGTGATGATAGCTATCTGTATTCTGTTCCTCTTTAACATACAAATACGGTTTTCTCGGTCATTTTTAGGTGGGTTTTGCTGGAATTTTTATATGTTCTTGGCGAAATTATATAGATTTTGTGGTGTAAAAATGATAGTAAACTGTTGGCCGGGTCATATGTTATTTGTTTACAAACAATGGATGCCGGCAAGCGCATTATTTTAACTTTGTTATCAACACTTCTTCATAATTCAAATTGAAACATCAATATTTATTGAAAAATACCGAAAGTTTTAGCTGACTATGCTGTTATACGAAAATTATCCTAAATTATTCAATTCAATAAGAACAAGAATAATGATTAATTTACTGATCATCATTTCATCATCGTCAATATTTAAACAGTAATTTATAAAATAGTTTGAAGGTAACTTTTTATTTGACTGACAACATACCTTCATCATATTTCTTTCAAACTACCTTAATAAATATACCAACTTTTTTTATCGACCTATGTAAATTTTTTTCAAACATTAACAATTTAAAGATTTTGATATTGACATCAAATTACTGATTTATTGTGAAATTAAACACTAATAAGTATTTTTATTATTTTAAGTACTGCAATTGATAAAAAAATTAAAAAAAAAAGTATAGAGGGTGAGCGCCTAATAACACCAACATGTCATCATCCCACTGTGGGCCAAAGGCCTTTTCTCACATAAAGAGGGCACAACTATAATCAAGATTGTATGTGAGACATCAAACATCTGCTGCTGATTAATATTTACCCAGTAACTAATTTGTAAAGACCTGATAGTTGTTCCATATATTACATGTATTCTGCATTTATTTCATCTCTGCATCCAAATAGACTGTGCATCTGGTTAAACTTTGCATTTAGTTAGACTCATTATCCGGCTTAACTAAAAGCAGACCCCAATATTCTGAAAAGGCTGTCTACCAACTCGCACTGGGCTAGCGTGGTAGATTACGGTCAATCCCTCTCACCGAGCGGCAGCTTGTATCCCAAAAGAGGCTGATTTTGTATATATGTACATATAATGGTCTACTAGATGGACTATGTGCAGAAACCGCAAATAGAATGCGCTCAATGAATTTCTATGTTCATGGGGTTAATTACAGCACAAACTCGTTTTGTATTGTAAGACCTATGTCGTATACACCTGTGTATCACAAATAAACTGTTTGATTTGATATGACCTATATTTGACTTACAATATTTTATATCAATGTTATTGCTTAATGCGAGAACCAGGTTTTTACTTTTTAAGTCTGTTGCAATGATGCTGATATGGTAATTCATATTTATAGCATTTTATGCTAGGTAAGGGATTGAAAAAGAAATGGCAATAGTATTTAGTAGTAACTGGACTGTCAGAGGCAGACAGGAGGATGTTCTATGTAAAATTAGCTCTGCTCCACCACAGTTTCACCTGCATAACTTTAATAATTTTCAAGGTCATGGAAACATCGGAATAAGAAGTCTATATCCTATTTGTTAATCCGTGCATTTATAACATTAACAATAGGATATTGGTTGTTAGCAGCATTTAATTTCACTAGAAGCGCTGGGCCGATTATGATGAATGTATCTTAATCTATAACTTTGGGTAGCTTTTCAAAGTATATTTTGACCTTATTTTTATTTTGTTTACCTACCAATATCAACTCAAATAGATTTTAACTTATGAAAAGTACATGATACTGTCATTTAAATATATTCTGCTACATACTGTAATGCATGCTTTCTTTATTATTTTGCATTGCTTATTTTATACCATATATTTCATGCTTCCATAAATTATTTTGTTATAAGTTAATAGGATAATATATTAAAGTTTTTCAGTTTTGTTTTTTTATTTATTTATTTAACTCTAGTATGCATGTTTATTTTATTATACTTTCGTTTTTTATCTCAATATAATGCCTTTTATTATATGTATATAATATACATATACATTTTGCTCGTAGTATTACATAGTACTTACACTGCTCGGTTCATGGCAATGCCCCCTACTTTACATTGTGTATACTCCTGTCCGACTTGATATCCCTGTCCGACCTGTAGATCTCGTATTGAAGGTGTGATGTTATGCAATATTACAGTGGTTTAAAAGTATTTTAATAAAGAACTAGAGACAAACAGCAATTTTCTAGTATCCTTTCCTGTCTGTTAGCAGTAATAGTATATTTTTACTTTTAAACTTGGCAATTAACATTCCTCTTTGAAACTATAATTAAAGTCAATACTTACCTTGTTTCCTACCTACTCGCCATATATTTGAGTTCATGGTGTGTTAGGTATTTTTGTTATGGTGACCTCATGCAGGCAGTTAGCACATAATACGAATTTGTTAGTTGTGTCACTGTCAAGAATACATACAAATATAATTATGAGTTTGGCGCCGAGCATACGATGTCGATACATGTCTATGTGCCTGGGACGATAGAGCGTATGGAAATGTATGTACCTACGTAGGTAAACTAGTTGCCGCCGGGTTTTCCATAGGATTCTAAATTGTCTGTGGACAAATATTCCATTGCTCATCGCTTTAGGGAATTTTTTGATTGGATATTGATTAGATATGATACTGGACGTCTCAGGAAGGACATCGGCGTCTAGTTTGACCACGGAGAAAATTATGCGAAGATCTCATAACATATTATTTTAACAATGCCACAGCCCAGCTAGCACAGTACGGGAGGTTTAGAAGGAAAAATGTGAGGGCTTTGCTCAGCAATGGAACACAATGTAGGCAAAACCATAAAACAGAAAATGGGCGCGTTTGACGGTAAGAAATACTTGCTCTCTTCATTTTTCTATCACAAAGGTAGTTTTTCCAAAAATCCTTTGTAGTTAAATTGACTATGATTTAATAGATAGGATTACTGACAAAGGCTCAATTGACGTAGTACATTCATTCTCCTGCACTTATGATGATTTATTTGGCTAGGTGTGGGTAATGTTTAAAAAAAGTTAAGGGCGGTAAATTAGTATAAGGATGAATGGTTCGGCCAGGGCGCCGCGGGTTCTTCGAAAGAGAATCTAAAGGAAAACTGATGGGTTTTAGTCGGTAAAAGTCTGAGAATCATTTGATGATCTTCACCCAAAAAAAGGGCTGTGGTTTCTCCTTTCCAAATGGTCATATGTATAATATCTCTTGGTCATATAGTACCTACAATTTAAAAGGTTTCTTTTGACATTGAATTACCTTTTGGTTTTAGAATTTGTGCTATAATGATTAGATGCTTATTTTTTAATCACACACACACACATTACACATAGGTACCAAATATTATTTTTATCTTATCTAATGATTTACGACTGCATAAATATGCATTCACTTTTTTGTTCGTAAAGTTATTAGGTTCGACAGAACTAAATCGTTAAACCAATTTATACCCTATTCATTAGTAGCAAGAGTTGATTTTGCAAATGTCGATTTAATCGTTTCGGTGTCACTTGGATGGCATTGAACCTAAGATATCTATTTGCTTTGCTATCTTCGATCCGCCCACGAATCATGGCACTGCCACCCCATGACTTTTGTAAGTTGTATTTCCATTATAAGTTGACTTCTCATTGCACTAAATACCTATACAATGCAAGGTCAACTAAAACTGGAAATGTATAACTTGATGTGTCGCTGTATATGTATATGTCGCAGTCAACTGTATAAATTAGCCGATTGGTTAACCAGCAATTAAAGTAGTGGCCGTTTAAATAACAACCTGAATGATATTCAATAAATTATAGTTTGAACTGTAATCAATCACGTGTGAGCCGAATTTGTCTCAATACCTATGTCAGGGCATCTCGACCAAATAAATGGGTTAGAATTATGACCAACCGTATGCAAGCTAAGAGAGCGAAGCGAGGCTAACAGTTGGGAAACAGCTAAATTAACTAGTTGGCTACGATATATGTATATCATCATCATCATCACCATTTTTCGTCCTCCGTGGCACAGCGGTCAACACGCCTGCTTGCGACGTGGACGTCCCGGGTTCGATCCCCGGCCAGGTCATGATGGAAAACGATCTTTTCCTGATTGGCCTGGGTCTTGGATATTTATCTATATATGTATCTATTATAAAATATGGTATCGTTGACTTAGTATCCCATAACACAAGTCTCGAACTTACTTTGGGGCTAGCTCAATCTGTGTGATTTGTCAAAAAATAAAATAAAAAATCAACCTTTTTATCGTCCCACTGCTGAGCACAGGTCTCCTCTCACACAGAGGATTGAGCGTAATCACCATGCTTGATCAATGCGTGTTGGCGATTTCAGACTTCAAAGTCCAGGTTTCCTCAAGATGTTTTCCTTTACCTTGTTATCGATACATTTATAGATACATACATATATTTATGCGTTAATTCAATCAACACGCCATAACCTTTTAATGTAATGGAAAAACCTTCAGAATTATGCTCTTACGTCATTATCTATGTCACATCTCAATGAACGAATTAAGTCTTGCTACGTCTGCGTAATTCTTATTTCTTATTCAACACGTACGCAGATGTGGCAGAAGCATAACAGGAAAAATAATTAGGGATGGCTCCACCGAAAAATTTACTCAATCGCCATACCGGTTTTCGCGGGCTAGTGGAGTCAGCAGAGAGATATGCACAGTCACACTACACTAGACAAGATTGTCATTGTTGACTCATATAACTATTATACATACAATATATAAAGAGAACCCCGTCCGTCCTAAAAGAATAATACATGTTAGGTATACACATGACCAAATAAAATATGAAATTTTGCATAATCATCATAGTGACAACACTAATGAATTTTGAAATAATCTTTTTTTTTTCGTGAATTAATTCTAACTTCTCCAAAATTTGGTCATTTTTAAAAAATTGACAACACCATTTGTGACGGAGCGAATAGCGATGCGACCACGTGCCGCCTGCCCAGCCCCCCTTCACCCGCGCATGTATGCCTAACGTATTACCAACCGGACATGCATTAAGTTACCTCGCTTTTTCCAAATAATATTTATTTTTTTAGGGTTTTTTTTTTAAGTTTAGCCCGCCTTTGTAGGCATTATTAGAATTAGTTAACGATACCTAACAATACCTTCACGGATCGGACAGGGTTTTCTTTACATATATAGCACATAGTCCCTATTGTGAGCATGTTGATGTCTGTGAGATGCAAATATTTACGATGAAAGAGTAATACAACTTTCTGAGATATGTAGATGGGAGTAAACTAGTCAATTGAGAGATATTAATCATAGTTTTATCGCCAACCCGCATTGAGCAAGCGTGGTGATTACGCTCAATCTCCTTCTCTGTATGAGAGGAGACCTGTGAGCAGCAGTGGGACGATAAAAGGTTGATTATGACGAATCATAGGTTGTTTACTTTAGCAGTCGTACCCGGGGGTATTATGTTACCCAGTACCAGGAAAGTAGAGGTCAGGTTGGGAGTCGCTCCAAATAAGAAACTGGTACATGCCGCAAACTATGCATTGAAGTAAGAAAAGACGCGGTGTCTGAATAAAAGTTAATCCAAACGTAAAACTTTGTTACCAATGAGGCTTGCTAAGACTTGAAACTGTTTCTAACTTTGTTGAGGAAAGACTAAGTAGATTGATTGATTTGGCCGTAGTTTTTTTATTGATGAAGAAACTTCAAAGGCCGATGGAGGCGAGGGGCGGTCATGCTACTTCTCCGTAGAATAATTTGTATTGAAAATGTTAGGAATGGATATACTTAAGATTGAGCGGCTGATTTTTCGATTTTCTAAGGCTTAGGCAGAGCAACAAAATACGCAATTTTATGCCAAAGGGATTCGTCTCTTGCACGCCATTTGAAGCTCTATTTCAACTCTGATTTAGTTCATTGTCAATTTATCTGTGAAACATTACTCTAGCATTTTGCGTCAAGGCAATGATCTATTCTGTTTCTAAAACCTTGATCTATCGCGTCCACTCTATGCTAGTAAGTAATATAAAAGCAATCTTTACAACACACTAAGGTCCGTATTCCAGAAGGAAACTCAAGCATTGATCTCTGTTTAAACATTACTTAAAACTAGTTTCAACCAACCAAAAGGCTTCAAACGAGACTTAGTAGAGCTTGAGTGACGTTCTGTAATACGGACCTAAAATGCTTACCTACTATAAAAATATTAGTCATAACTCCGTAGCATAAACAATAACATTTTATGATGTCAACTTTTGGTTCAGAGATAAGCGATATAAATAGTAAACTAATAATCATTTCTATCTGAAGTGGTTTTATGAAGGAAAATTTTTGTTTATACCAAGGTCAACGTCATTCGGATATTAATGGAGACTTGTGTTAGAATATTTGATGAATATTGTTTTTATTCTTCCATCTAATTCTAAAAATATACTGATTCAGTTGTGTAGTTTTACACAACTATCGAAATAATCTTCTAATCACTGCGCAAGGTCGGGTTGATGACCTCGGAGTCGTAACTTTGTACGCTCATCTCGACCCATCATCCGACCAGCATGACGTGAATTGACAAAATTATGGGGCTCTGAAGGCGATGCCTCTTCGTAACGTTTCGAAAAAGGCTTAGTAAGGGTTGTATTCTCAAAGCTATTTAATTTTGACCCACCGTTCATCATTGCCTGTGTGAAGCAAAATCAGTACCTAAAAAATAAAAAGGTTTAGGTTAAAAAAAAATACACTCGAATTCAGAACCTACAACTTTTATTGAAGTCTGTTAAAAAAGTTACCATTCGAGTAACCTTTTTTTATTGCCCAACTGGACATTATTTTAGATTTCTAAGCAAATTTTACCTATTATAGATAGATGTGTGGGAGGTTCTACTATGCAAAACTATGAAGTCTGTTTCATTTTATGTAGTAAAGATACAAGTATTCATTTTAACGGTCTGTAAATTAAAGGAATCTGCCATTAGCGTGTGTTAGCGTCAGAAATGCTTTAAACGTCTCGTTTAGAACATTTTGGATGAGGCAAACTCCGAACCTAGTTTAAATTGCCGTTGTCAGTTTCCTTGTCACATTAAAGTGTGTGGTAGCGACAGGAATGTCTTGAAGAATGTTTCGTTTAACTATTTAGGGGTTAGGGAAATTCGCTTTAAGATGTTTAGCATTCATTATGGATCACAATGTTCGGGCAGGTGATAAGTATTAAATGAACATCAAAATTAGCTCCAATTTACTTTCTTACTATAATAACAGTCCAATCTGGAAGTCAGTCTCACCTTGACTAACCAATATTTTTACCATGACATGAACTATATCCACATTTACTTCGTGCTGATAAGAAACATGTACTTACTTAGTTGAAGTTTCCACTTTGTAAATACGATTATTGTAAATCAATTTGCGGTTATTTCAATAACTGCAAAAGAAAAATAAAACAAAAGGATTGCTACGCTCGAAGTCCGAAATGTTATTTCCACGACTGACTCATGCTTAAGTGTACCTGGTACGAAAAACAGCTGACAGCATGTTTCCACTAGTAAACACAGTCGAAAGTACAATATCATGTTTGTATTAATCATTGTCAAGTTGATCTAGTGTTCGCGAGTAAATACTAGCGTCTTGGGTCGTATTACCACGCGATTTCAAAAATGATGGTGGTATGCCATTACTATGGATGCGGAAAAATGTAATTTATTTGATTTAGTGGGCTGTATTTATGTTATCAATATTACTACCTATCTAACTGCAATGCTGCTGTACATCCAATGGATCCAGCACGCAGAAGTATCACGGAACAAAAGGACAAAGGATAGGTACTTTAGTCTCTCGCCACCGACATTTTCCAGCTGGACATGAACGGCGGCATTCCTAAAGTATAGGGCTTTCAATAGGTAGACTGTATATTTAGCAATATTTCTCCAAGAGTATAAAAAGAACGGACACTGATTCACTTAAGTATCCTCAGTAATTAGTAGAAAAAAATGTTAACATCAGGGTGAGTCAAGGCGAACCGGAATACGTATTCCCTCCACGGCGAATTTCATCAAAATCCGTTCAGTAGTTTTGCGTGAAAGTGTAACAGGTGTTGCTACAGGTTTCTTTTCTCTATGGAACAGTCCTGAACCCGGGGGTTGTTTTCAAAAGCTAGATTAACGATGAAAAATGAAAGAACGAACAAAACAACATAATCATGTATTCCTAATTACATGCTAAGCTAAACCAGCGTAATTAATGACGTCATTAGGCGTTTCCTTAATGAATGATACGACAGTTCCATCTGATGTATTAACGAGTTTATACATAATGCCTGTCAAGGGACGATATTGATGTTATTATCATTATTCTAGGGGTTGAATAACTTTAGCAATACTGGTATGGTCTATAGCTTCTTTGTTGTATAAGAATATAAAAGGATGTCGAATTGAATTCAACTGCTGATACGTTGTAAGACTGTTTAAAAAACTCCAATGATGGTAAATTGTATTTTGGAACGGGGAACCGATTTAACATGTTCAGTATTTTCGGTTCGGTAAGAAGTGACCGTATGTTATTCGGTGAAACCACTATTCAGCGCATCTCAAATAGTCTCATTTTTATTCGAATAAAACAGGAGGTATTTTTAAAAAGAAGGCAGTTTCATGCTTCTGACGTTCTAAAACAATTTCACAACACTCCTTGCTTCCTTTTCTACTGTTTCAGTCGTAGTATAATAGGCTATCATGTCATCTTCCTCTTACCCATTTTTAAGGCACGCGTAACGTCTTCTTTCATATATCTCGTATTGCTGTCATCTCATTATTCACTCCCTTTAAAGCTGTCCGTCATTTTATTGCTGTACCTCATCCCCGATACGCATCTAAATATTGATCATTTAAGACCACTTAGGAAGCATTTTAGGCCATCAAATTTTTCTCGACGGTCTCATATGTCGGCTTTACGAATCTTTGAGTTATCACTGTCCTCAGTGTCTTAATACAATCTGTAAATATATTGCACAGTATTACGAATGAAAATGCTTTTGTTAGTTATGCGTTCTGTAGTG
Source organism: Sesamia nonagrioides (assembly GCA_017933935.1). Lineage (NCBI taxonomy): Eukaryota > Metazoa > Arthropoda > Insecta > Lepidoptera > Noctuidae > Sesamia > Sesamia nonagrioides. The sequence goes on from JADWQK010000160.1 coordinate 418,533, forward strand.
GTAGAAAAACGCAACTGGAATTTGTTATTGCAAATGGCCGAACGGGAATGTAAGATTGTGTGTTATTGATATTACTAACTGTATCGCTTGACTATGACTGATTTAATCATATATTGTATTGTTTACAAAATCAACGTCTCTGTCTGACTTTCCGTGAGTTCGGTTATGAATTGAGAACCTGTGCCCCATTCACATATAAACACTTTCAAGTACAATCCGAATAAACTACTAAAGCATGACTTATTGAAAAATGAAAAAAATATATCTTCTCAGCAGCGTAAATGACGCAACGAAACGAATGCTGTTGAATAGTCAAATCGAAGGATTCTGTTCTGTGTTCTTTAACTCGCTGTTCATGGATGTGTTTCTGCTTTCTAGGAATGGTAATACTAATAATTATCACACAATGAAAACGTGTCTTTAATAGGCTTAATTTTTGTAATGAATAACATGTATAACGATAATTACTTCTGTGGAAATTCTCTGGGATTTCCTCCGTCGTGAGGGTGGCAGAGAGGTATAATTTTACCGGCCATAAACACCGCGGTGTTTCGCTTCTACCTACGGCCGGGGTAGGAGTTTCGCATAAGCGATCACCACACACTCGACAGGCCTCAACAAGCTATTGCTCAGCGGGTCCCATTTCTTCGTGCGATCATTCGCACAATGGTCGCACCCACTCCGCGGAGTGTGAAACACTGTGGCGTCAATTCGGGCCTGTCTGTTCGGACGACGGATGCCTCTCATGGAGGTTGCAGGTCGTTTTGCACCCTTCATGGGCGCCTGTTGCGTCTCCTGCGGGAGGAGAGGGAAGATGCGGCTTCTCTCCCGCTCGGCCACTTCCTTTGCAGACATTACATCCTCGAAAAAGGATGCGAGCTCTTCTCATTCGCTCTCACTCTTGACCATCGATTGAACGACGGCCGCGAGCAAGAAACCGCTCCCGCCATTGAGGAATGTATTAACAGAGAAGGTTCACAGGGTAACAGGGAGGGTTCGTTCCCATCGAATGATAGATGTCGAGGCCTGTTGATGCTGTTGCGTTTTCCCAACAAGGATCAACTTCCAGTCATGATTGGTCGGACGTCTGATTACTCGTAACGACTGTTCAAGAACTACCGTAAAATAAAAAAGCATAAAAAATCTACCGCAGACAGATAACCGTTATACTTCGTACTGTTTACTTCTCTCGAATCGAACATCTCTCGGGGCACATTTTTTATTTGGACCATTACGCTTCCATCTAGAATTGAGTACCTACATACTAACTGGAATATGTACTTACTCAAGTAAAATGGGTTTAGAGTGGTACAATCTAGGTATTGTTATATTATATACCTTGCCTTCTCCTTTCATCGGGTTTTACCAACGTCGTCCTCAAAGCAAGCGTTTCCTTTTGAATTAGGTAGTGGAAAGATGGTTTGTCTTTGTTTGATTGTCATTGCAAGCTGTAGTAATTCATTTACCCACGATCAGTGTTCTGTCTTTTCTTGGGAAACTCTAGCCCTAATTGGAAACAGTAATTTCTATTTAGCCCCTTAATTTACGACCGTATTTTTAGAGCCGACCGATGCATTCTTAAAATTAGTAACAACCAAATAAAATAGCTTTAAATGAAATTTAAGTAAATCTTGAACGAATGAGGTTCTGGTCACTTCTGTTCTGTTATCACGATTCTTATCAAAAATGTAAAACGAATACATATTCCGTATAATTCAGACATACTGTACTTTGTAGGATTTCATTTTGTAATAAAAGTCCAATGTTTAACGTTAATTTTCACGAAATACATTCTACAAAATTACTTTATTATTAAAAACGTAAGGGGCGCTCATAAAAATGAATCCACACCCTCAGCTGACGTCCAATTAATAAATAAATTATCTGCAAGCGATCACAAAGAGCGAGCTTTTGAAATTAAAATATTTTCACTAGGTAGTAAAATATACTGAATCGCGCGTTATGTGGTGTGAATGAATGCTTATGCACTTATTTATGCCATTTTAAGACTATTTTTTCGTTTTTATTTATTACAGGCAGGTCATAAAATTTTCTATACATTTAAAAATCATTAATGTACGTCAATAGGTTATTGCTAAATATATGTGCACCGTCGTTGGTTTCATCAGGTCGGATCTAGCACAATAGGCTAGTCGTTGCACTGACATTGAGCTGGTCTTCACGCCAGCTTGTACTGGTTTCGTTAACACTGACGTGCATCTTACAGCTCGATTCAAACTTTATGCCAGATCTGAAGGGCGCTTCTCGCTTCGCAGTACCTCAACCTTCAACCCCTCTGACACGCGAATTGGCATCTGCGCAGCAACTTGCTTCATGTTCCGGGCCGTCATAAAATTTAAATCGACCTGTATCGTACATTACCGTATTTCGATAAAATAAAAATGTACGTAATAGAAAAGAGGCGCCCCCATACGAGACGAACAAATAACAATTGAGAGCCTACGCATCTTTTAAACATACGTTACGAAGCTCCATTTTTTCACACACGCTAACATAAAAACAACATCAATATTTCAATTTGTATTCAATGTATTGCCCGAGTTCCTCACTGCCGGATAGATATTGCTATTGGTAGGTTAAATTTTATTCATATCCCGTCTCCCTGTATCTCTATGTATGTCTAGGGACGGCTGTAAAAAAACTGACTCTCTATGGAGGAATTGAGTGACGTTACGTAAACTTGTTTTTTCTAGGAAGGACATAAATAAAACGAAGGTCTTGTCTTTCAAGATCCAGTGGCAAGATGTTTTTCTATTCCTACCGTCCATATCTACTTTTGCGAAAACGATTATTTAACTATAGATTTATGTATTATGCAATAGAAATAAACTCGGGTTAATAATACACCAGAATCCGTTTAATGAACTTTAAAAATTCCGAACTTCGGAACTCAACCAAATTTAATATTTCGCTCAGGTAAACGGTTGATTTTTCGTCGAAAAACATTACTGGCATTACTTTAAACTCTTGCATACAAAATTAAGTCGATTGGACTGTGGGTTCGCCATAAATGTCGGTTTTATCGTCTATTGGATCCTGGGTTTTCTGTGACTATTTTAGGAACAAGATTTCTATCGATACGCTATCAGACTGAATACCATATTTACTCATTATATGTAGATACTAGTACCTAGTTGTTTTTGTTTGAAATATCTACTTTCAATATTTTTTAGAACTACAAAAGATATAAGCTGTCCCAGTCATCTTTATTTCTTGACCCAGGGTATGAAACACTCTTATAACTTCACCATTGCGAATCTTATCCAATACATTTAATACGCAGCAGGTCCCCATAATGAAATTGCTTGACCGTCTGAGCGATATAGGCGATGATGTAAGCAACGCATAAAGGGTTCAGAAGGGACCGTTTAACGGAAACAAAGTGTAGTTAAACCTCGTTTTATACCGGATAACGGGGAGGTACAAACTTTTTTCAAAGTTAAGGTATGCGGGAGGTATTTTTCTCGTAAAGTGAGACGGATGTTTGTGTTAGTAAGAGTACGATTAGGGATTTAGGAATAAAACATGTTTATGTAGGTTTTTACCGAGTTGGAGGTTGCCTACTTGTCTAAATTGTTTGCGTTTAAAACCTTCAAAATGACGGTATGAAATGTTTTTGTCTCGACTCACGTATTAAGCGGGCTTGTAACTTTTAATGATCTTTTTCCTACAGTACCAGATTTTAAATTCGTCTCCGGTTGTCTCCAAAGGACATAACAACTATAATTGGTATGCCATTTTTAAAATATACTACAGTTATTTCAATTTCAATGAAGTAAAATAGGAGTTTGTAAGGATCTTTAACAGGTGCGTTCTGTAGTTTCTCCTTAACCCCTTGGAAAAACTGTGCAAGTTTGTATGTATCATATAAAGCGATCGGTACTCCCATACTTACGTGACAATACAGCATTATGCACCACTTGCAACTTGAAATTATGTTCTAGCCACATATCCATACTAATATTATAAATGCGAAAGTAACTCTGTCTGTCTGTCTGTCCGTTACGCTTTAAACCTCTCAACCGATTTTGATGAAATTTGGCACAGACAATCTTTAGACCCTGAGAAAGAACATAGGCTACCTTTTATCCCGGAAAAAATTGATATTCCCGAGGGAAATCTAAAAAGCGCGATATAACCGAACTCCACGCGGGACCACTCCACTTTTGATCCATATTGTAAATTTCACTGCCACATTGGTATTTTAGTCGAGAAAGCATGACTTCAGCTGAACCTTGCCCCCATCTATTTCATGGAAATATACCGTTATTCTGTCGACTCCTTTGGGAAATACAAGCGTAATGTTAAGTTTATCTAATCTATGTCTGCCGGAAAGCGGTTTGGGCTGTATAAACGTTTGTTCCATTCTTTGCATACAGCGTAAACGCGAGCATACATTAAGAGTTGATATTGATATCGTTATAGATTGTGGCTAGGCTACGAAAACAGACATAGCCTAGCCACAGGCTACAAACTTTACCTTAACCGTTATGGAAGATATAACTAAAAAATGCCAGCATACAGTTTAACACTTTCGTTAATGGCCGATGTGTCAACATTGTTGAATGTTGCAAAGGTCTGTCCGCAGCTGGGCCAATGTTTGACATAAGTTTAGGTTGTTGGTATTGGAATAGGATGGATATGTTATGGGTATGGTGGGTATGTAGATGTAGCTAGTAAGTGTTAATCCCAAATAGTTGGTTTAAGTGTGTACTTTATTGTTAAGTTTAGGTAGATTGATAGTCACAGCTGTACTGTAAACTCAACTGAACGGTTTCAAAATAAAAAGGGTTGAGAATTTATTGTGTTTTTAAAAATCTCAAGGCGTCCTCAAAACACTTATAAATACAGACTGATGACTTATGAATACAGACAAAAATGTTGGTTTCTTTAAACATCGGCTATTCACTATCATTTGATGTACATATATCTCAACATAAAAAGGCTTCCGAACGGACAGGAGGAGAATTTTTGGAAAAAAACTGAATCATCAATATCGGGCATACACGGGGTCATTAATCCGCGTATAATCGGGTACAGTCGTCATCATACAAAAATACATAATTCAATTCTATCGTGTAGTCATAATGACACATATTTTTCTACATTTTTTCTGAACACTACAGTTTCTGTAAGATTAACTTACAGTTTTTAATTATAACTGCTTATAAATATTATAGGGATAAAGCTTGCTACAGCGAACAATTCTGAGAGGTTCCCGCTATAATCTTGATTGATATCGCCTCACTGCTGGCAGGTGGATTGATGGCTATATTACAATATTAATAGTAGAGGTTGATATTGATGGTAATGGTCCATCTTTGTTGCTATAGCCTTTACTTGTATAGATAGTTGAAGGAACTGTAGTGGGTGGATCAACAGAGAACAATCGTGGTTCATGACAAATTGGCTTATCTACGTTATTTTAATTTAAAGACAAATACAAAGACAGTTTTTGTTCTTCTGCTAGGATAACAAAAACATCCTAATGTGGGACCGCAATCAGTTATCGGTGCACCGGGAAACTTGTGAGAAGACCTTCTAGTATTACTTTATAATACAGGATCAGAGAACTAGGTCGTTCTTGGCCAATGAAATAGCATTACCATCCTAATTGGCAATGCTGCCAGTCTTCTGGCCACATTTCTGGATGACATCAATGCGGACGAAGATTTTGACGAAAAATTTAAAGTATCTTTTTTCTATTTATTTGTGTATTCAAGCAGTAATTTAATCTATTTTTATAGTACTTACATTTACAGTTTTTTTTTTAGATATTACCGTGATGTTAAGAATAATTCAGTAAGAACCATTTTACCTACAGCATATTTCCAATTCGACAGTTTCTTTATAAAGTATAAGATGACAGCTTTTGGAAGTATGATTTACGATATTTATTGGTTTCCATAGAACCCTTGTTATCGCTTTAAAAGGTTTTCGTGCTTTGTGCAACATTCTTTTATGTGGCATTATGTATTTGAACGTAGGGCGGCGATTGTATGAATGTGAGCTTGTAAGAAATGAAATAAGGAATGCCAGTCACGTGATTGCTGGCATTCATTCTATACAAACTTATTCCTCTGTTTTCTCTCTGGTTAAGAGGGAACTCTAGTGGTGCTTTCTTTATACAAACGTATTCCGCTGTTTTCTTCGTGGATAATGCTTTTAGAGCAATTATTTTTTGTCTACAATTTTACACCGTGATTATACGTGCCCCTATCATTTGATTTATTCCAAAACGTAATTGATAAAAGAAATACGATGCTTCTAAATCGCTAAAATTATCCATTTTTACCGTGATGTTCAGATGACTGTTAGACAAACGTGATAAGTTTTTGACAAAAAAGAAAATAATAGAAGCATAGGTATACTTTTCCTCTAAATTTTGATTATAAATAATTGAGATCTGTCGTGTTTTGAGAAAGAAAACAGCGGAATACGAAACGTCTTTTGGTCAACATTTTTGTAGGTAAAATCAGCCTGAGCTGCAACTGTCCTTATCGCATTTTACCGGGAGAGGTTGGAAGCAGCGCGACGGCAATATTTTCTTCAAATACCTATTTTCCAAATTCCGCTGCACTAGAGTCCCCTCTTAATACAATATATTATACTACTATTAGAACATTTTTTTTATTGGCCTACGTAAACTGGTTTCAGATTAATGTTTGAATATATGGCCTTCGTAGATATGTAGATTGTATCGTAATTTTTTTAGCTCTAGTATTATCATTATTATCCAATATATCTTTTTATAGAAATGACAGCCTCCGTGGCGTAGCGGTAGCGGACGCGGCCGCTGCGCAAGGTGGCGCGGGTTCGATCCCCGCACAGTGCAAGTGTTTGTATGCATGAATATGAATATTTGCACTGGTCTGGTCGTGCCTCGGAAAGCACGTTAAGCCGTTGGTCCCGGTTGCCATACGAACATCTAGTGGCAGTCGTTACGGGTAGTTGGAGCCCTCAAAAGTCCAACAATTGGTCTAACTGCAATGCTTTGATGTCGCCTTCGGGTTGTGGAGGTCAGACGGCAGTCGCTTCACGGAAAATGTCGAAGTTTAGCCATATCAGCAGTTGGACTGGTAAAGCGGACCCCAGACTCCAAAGCTGAAAAGGCTTCGGATGCGACTGGGATTAACGCTGGGATGATGATGATGATGATCTTTTTAGAAATAACGTAGTGTAAGTTCGTTTGGACTGTAATAAGGTAACCTACCTGGTACCTATGACCCTATAAAAAGGAGTTAATACTGTTTATTATTAATACATGATGGAAATTAAACCTTATACGAGCCGAGTGTAACGATTCAGCGTCTCGGACCGTTTGGACAGCAAATCTTGGGGTTCACTCGATTAATCGAGTCTGCTCAAACCACGCTGTAATCGGTGCAATTCATTCAAAAGAAAAATACGCGTCGACTTCAGAACTACCTTATTCATTTTCCTGATTAAAGACAATTCTTTTTTTTTTATTTGTCTTTCAAGTTCAAGGAAAGAAGAATCCGATTGAAATTGTTATTATAAGTCTTTAAAAGGCATTTTCTGTATCTTATGGTGAGGGGCGATAGTTCCCTAGGACTTTTTGTCCTACTTAATGTAAAACGTGATGGGACGGATTGATTTTTAGGGACCATTTAAAATATACTTGATCTTTGGAACCTTTTTCTCTGTTTTGACGTGTATGCTGCATTGTTTCATATTGGTTATTGATGAAATACCAATTGCAGTTATCAACTATATTAATAATAAGACGCATTTTCTCTTATATTTATTTATTTATTGTTTATGTACACACAATAAAATATATAAGGAATGTCAACATTAAAATATAAGTAGGTACAAAGATGCTGCTTATTTCTTAAGATATATGATATTGGAATACTTATTCAGCTCTATTCAGATTTTGTATGGAATTCGTACGCATCCGTAAAGCTGGACGGATGCATACGGTTTGCATTCAAATCGATGTCTTCAAAAATTAAACAGAGCTGAGTAAGTGTGGTTAGTCCCAAAACTGTCTATATTATATGATATAATACTAATATTTTTGGCAACCACGCATAATTCTTAATTACCCTTAAAGCAATGTTATCAATATGAACAAGTGCGTAACACATAAAATGAGACTTAACCTTTTTATAATTATGTAAACTAGTGATCCGCCTAATGCCGAGTAATGATGCAATCGTTGATAGTAAAGCGTACCTACTAGTTTATTATGAGCCTATTCACACTAGCCTTTTTTGCCTGTGTGCCAGGGTCCCCTGAATCTCTTTTGAATGACGCGCGGCCGTGAAGACGCTTAAATTATAATCGGATGGGAAGACCGCTGCAGGCAAACCGCGTACATCAAAGGACTGGCCTTTCACATACGCGGTTTAAACGACAACGCGAAAGGCTTCCTCCGGATCATAGTGGTATCAACAACATATGGGTGGATATCGTCGTATGGTTGGTTGCCTGGTAATGAAACGAGGTTGGTGGAATCACTAAAGTCATTTAATTCCCGCCCATGCACTCCAAATGCAATCAATCGCAATGCCTTTCATTTTGGCATCAATTGCTCCATAGGTTACAAAACCATAACTAAATAAAATAGAAATCAATATCGTCAACATGACTGTCGATCGCGATGCCTTTCATTTTAACAGGTATTGCGATCAATTTTGGTTTTATGTGTGATACGTAATTACCCCGCTGAATGTCGGGAGTGATTATAATACATCAAAACGGATTTATTCAAATTAGGCTGAGTATCACACTTTGAACGTAAATATTACATAAGACAGTCCCCCAAAACGCCCGCCCTTCGCCACTTCCTAGGCGCTTTCGCTGGGAAGAAGTGACGGAACAAACTCCCCAAAAGCACAGCTGTCTGTTCATTTAATAAAAATACATGACTTTTTACAATACTAACACAGAGCATTAAATGAAAATATCCAATATATGCCAGCTAGCCACGTCAAAATACCGGCTTAGTAAAAAATATTAACTATGAACGGTTAATATTTAATATTTGGACGGAAAATAGTCCGACTACAACTTCATTGGTTTAAATTAAAAACTTTTTTATACTTATAACAGCTTACAGATGTTTTTTAAGTTCAATCTTCTAACGAGTAAGCAACTTACCGTATAAAAATGCAAATTTCATTGCGGGGCGATACAATAGACCTTTTTTGCCTTCATCATGTTTGGAGTCCTGGTTTTGTTGTGATTTTATCCTTCAATCCATACTAATATTATAAATGCGAAAGTTACTCTCTTTGTCTGTCTGTCTATTACGCTTTCCCGCTTAAACCTCTGAATCGATTTTGATGAAATTTAGCACAGACAATCTTTATCCTTCTCTGTATGAGAGGAGACCTGTGCCCAACAGTGGGACGATAAAAAGGTTGATGATGATTATGATGAATCTTTAGACCCTGAGAAAGGACATAGGCTACCTTTTATTTTGATATTCCCGAGGGTAATCTAAAAACGCGATATAACCGAATTTCACGCGAGCGAAGCCGCGGGCGGAAATAGTGATTAATAAAAATTTAAATTGCTGTTAACCCCAGGGAAACACGGTTGCAGATCTATAGGAAAACCTATATTTAGATCGATATAAAGTTAGAACATATAACACTATTTGTTAAAATAGGAGTTACATTGAAAAGTGGACGTTCTTACGCACCAGTTATTGTTTATTAGAATGAGCAAACAATCTTGAATGGCCTCTTTAGAGGTTCTAGCAAAAGATTGTATGTCTTAAGTAATAAATTTACAAAAGTATAAAAACTTTTCCTCCCTTATAATATTCACCAAAAGAGTTCCGATGTACTCAAGCCCCTCCAATTACGAAGATCCGGCCATAATCCTTGGCGAGCGTTGATTACGTTGTAAGACAGAATTAATAACCTACCGTGGGTGGGTACGGGTGCCCATCTTGCTAACATAATCCCTTAATCGCTCTCCTGACACCATGGGAGCGGATCTCGTGACCGGTAATTGTAAGGGTCGAATTTGTTAACTCGTCATGCACATTGTGTATGTAAAAACTCTTTCTCCATATTACAAAACGAAATCTAACTCGAGTTCCAGGCTTAACCTTTGAGTCTGTATTTTTGTATTTCGAACTTTATTGAGGTTAAGTCAAAGTTCTTAATACAAAAGTCACAATTAACTAAGTTGTCATCCATACTAATATTATAAATGCGAAAGTAACTCTGTCTGTCTGTCTGTCTTACGCTTTCCCGCTTAAACCTCTCAACCGATTTTGATGAAATTTGGCACAGACAATCTTTAGACCCTGAGAAAGGACATAGGCTACCTTTTATCCCGGAAAAAATTGATGTTCCCGAGGGAAATTAAAAAGCGCGATATAACCGAACTCCACCCGGGCGAAGCCGCGGGCGGAAAGCTAGTTTTTGTATATAGAACTGCATTTCTATAATGGTTAGGTGCAAAATTTAATACTCATTTAGGTGGTTTAAACCTGCACGTTAATTGCGTAACACTCAATTACTATCAATTGGAATCATTCTGAAGCAAATTGCTAATCTATTGCTCCATAATATGTTCGAAAGTCTGTCTGCTCAACAACATATTATTAAACAACATGGTATCCTGCACCCTAATTAGTATAACCCGGGCAGATAAAGAAAAGATCTGAAAATGGCGGCGGATACTTATGGTACGGTTGACAAAACATGCCATTGTTGAATCACAAACCAAATGCTAAGATAGTAAAATGTCAAATTTACGTTGTATATATTGTTATTTACAACGTAAATTTGACGTTTTACTTGTTTGATTTTGTGTTTGTTTTTATTCCTGTTTTTGTTGGGTTTAATTGTTCAAACTCAACAAAAACAACAATATCAAGAAAAACAACAAAATAACAGAGACTTTAGCGGAACGAAATTAACGATAATTCGGTATGCATCAATGTAGCTTATAAAGCGAATCCTGAATTCCTGATCGACCATTTTTTTTTTTTTGCTGCGCTTACTTTGCTGTGTGAGTATAGACATCGATAGAGAGTGAGTGAGAACGCATGCGAGCGGACGCCATTTACAGATCTTTTCTTTATCTGCGCGGGTTATAACACAGTATTACTATCAATTGCAATAATTCTGAAGCAAATTGCTAATCTATTACTCCATATGTTTGAAAGTCTGTCTGCTCAACAACATAAACAACATGGTATCCTGCACCCTAATGTAACACAGTATTACTATCAGTTGGAATCATTTTGAAACATATTGCCATGTCTTCGAAAATATATTTGCTCAACAACCTCAATAATGCAATGAATGTTGTTGAACTGTCAAAATGAAACCCATTGCAACTGATAGTATGTTACGCCATTACCCTGCTGATCTAAATAAAATCCATGTTTTGTGATATGGGGTTTATGTCAGTAAACGATATTTGTTTGTAAAGAGATCAGACTTCTTAGTGCTTTATTTTGTTTCACCTAAAAACAGATACAGTGGTACTTACTACATTATTTTTATTCTTAAATCAAAACAAAGTATTTAAAAAAACGCCAAAATAACCTCAATAGGTTTGGCCGGATGTTAAAGGCATAAAATTATGTCTTCTTTACCATGATTTCTACCTGAAACTATCTGCACTGCATTATATAGGGGTACTTTTTCTTTACCATACTTCCCAATAGCATATGTCCATCGTCCAGGTGCTTCCCGCAACTTCAATTATAATTGTGTAAAGTAATCCCTAAATAGAAACATAGATAGCAAAGCAAAAATAGATACACTGTCCCCTCGCTGAGCAAAAGCTGGCCACAAATTTTGCTAGGCATTGTTCCCGGTTGCCATACGAACATCTAGTGGCAGTCGTCACGGGTTGTCGGAGGCCTCAAAAGTCCAACAATTGGTCTAACTGCAATGCTTCGATATCACCTTCGGGTTGTGGAGGTCAGACGGCAGTCGCTTCACGGAAAATGTCGAAGTTTATCCAAAATCAGCAGTTAGACTGGTAAAGCAGACCCCAGACTCCAAAGCTGAAAAAGCTGCGGAAGCGACTGGAATTAACGCTGAGATGATGATGATTGTTTTCTTAAGCCACTTCGAGTAACCCTGGTGACTTGGTGGTGACCCCTCGTCACCTCTTCCTGGGCTAGCCTCGGCGGCGCCATTCTTACCCAGGCAGCCACTGTGTGGAGCCTGCTGCTCAGTGGTCACTTATAGTGTATGTCAAATAAGTCTGTCAGTAGGAGGCTTATCACGTTGCGATGATTCAGTAATATAGTAGGGCGTAGATACATGACTTTGTATAATATTGTTTGTGACTAAGCATGTAGGTAATACAATAAATACGTGTAACGAGTTGATAAGGCGTCAAATTATTTACTCACTATGGTAAATATTCATGCATGTTTTTGTTTTAATGTTAATTTAGTAGTTTATTGCTGGATGATGTTCAGAAATGCTGAAAAGATTTTCGGAGATTTGGTGCAAAATTAGTACTTGGTACAAAATCTGTACTGAAAATTACACTTGTCTACATTTTGGGCATTATCGATTTATAGACCTCGGCGGATTATCGACACGGATTTGCCAATTCGGAAGGCGATAACGGTGCTGGTTTTGCAAGGGCGCAGGACGGCTATACTGTCTAGAGATCAAGCATTGCCTATTGCCAACTACCCAATTTTCGTCATAACACATTCTTGTAAAATTAGGATAAATAAAGTACGCGTTTAAATCATACCAAATACAGTATTTTAATGAAATCATTTTTTCCACCGAAATTAGGTAGGTAAACATGAAGCAAATTTTGTTCTCCAAACATTGCCACATCGTATTTATTTTTTACTCCCTTATCTTATCGTGTAATTGGTTCTCGTAAAATGCGACCTAATTTTGTGTATCTAATTTTAAATGTCCTGGTATTTGGTTTGTCGTTCACGGATTTCGAAATATATGTTGGACTATCTGGCACTTTGTACATCTTCCATCCATCAGACAAAAATCGAATCTACACTAATAAATAAAGCTGAAGAGTTTGTTTGTATGTTTGTTTGTTCGCGCTAATCTCGGGAACTACTGGTCCGATTTGAAAAATTCTTTTTGCGTTGGTTAGCCCATTAATCCAGGAAGGCTTTAGGCTATATAACATCACGCTGCGACCAATAGGAGCGGAGCATAACTAAACCACGCGAACTAAGTCGCTGGCGGCCGCTAGTCCATACTATAATCCATACTAATATTATAAATGCGAAAGTAACTCTGTCTGTCTGTCTGTCGATCTGTCTGTCTGTCTGTCTGTTACGCTTTCCCGATTAAACCTCTCAACCGATTTTGATGAAATTTGGCACAGACAATCTTTAGACCCTGAGAATGAACATAGGCTACCTTTTATCCCGGAAAAATTTGATGTTCCCGAGGGAAATCTAAAAAGCGCGATATAACCGAACTCCACGCGGGCGAATCCGCGGGCGGAAAGCTAGTTATTAATAAAGAAAGATGGCGGGCTGATTTCGAAAAGGGTCCCTCTGTCATTTAAATAGGGGATTGAGAACTTTTGAGGTCGATTCTGTACTCTGCTTAACGCGATCTCGGAATTTGGCGGCAATCTCTACACTTCACCACTTCTCTCAATTATGTATATTAAGATCCAAATTACGGTATTTGTATCTTGAATTTGACATCCGCTTGAATATGACTCAAATGAAACATATTTCAAGTTCTAAGGAAGTTTATTTTTATTTGATTTGGTTTTTTCCTCGCTTATGTAATATTTTTTTATTAACGTAATGGTGGTTTTTCCTCCTTTCTTTTTAAACTAATATTAATATTTCTTTTCCTTGAATTAAGATTTATTGCACACCTCTGCAATCAAACTTAATGAATTAAAAATATTTATTGGGTGGGTTCTACAGTTTTATTGAAGCAACTAAGTTCCTCCTCATCCTCGATTCGGAAGACACTGTAGAGGTTTCAACGATATTGACTTTCTTCTGAGAACTCACTGCTTTTAGCCTGGCATTAATAATAATAATAATAATAGCCTTTTATTCCATAACATAGGGTTACAATAGGTCCCTAAGTTCGGTGTGCCTTTTGGCATAGGCCTCCTCCAATTCCTTCCAGTGGGTTCTGTCCCTTGCTACTCTCAACCAGAATGGTCCCGCTGTCTGTTTCAAGTCATCTTCCCATCTCCTAACTTGACGACCCCTACTTCTTTTGCCGACTCTTGGTTGCCATAGGGTGACTTGCTTGCTCCATTTGTCAATGGGGTGGCGTAGCATATGTCCAGCCCATCTCCATTTTTGGGCGTCTATCCGGGTAAGAATATCTGTGACTTTTGTTCTTGTTCTTATGCATTCGTTCCTTACTCTGTCTTTGATTTTTAACCCAAGCACGCTTCTTTCCATGGCGCGTTGGCATTTTGCTAGCCTTTCCCTCTGCTGGAGTGTTGTTGACCAAGTTTCACAGCCATAAGTAAGAACTGGCAAAATGCAGGTGTCGAATGTTTTCTTTTTTATGTGAATGCCTAGATCCTTGTTTTTCACTATTTCCTTCAGTGACCACTATTTTTTCCATCCTTGGGCTATTCGTCTGTTTATTTCCTTTGACATTACATCTGAGGGGGATATTATCTGCCCTAAGTATATATATTCTTTGACATATTCGATCTTGTTGCCATCTACCATAATGTCTACTTCCTTTGAGTTTGTCATCAATTTTGTTTTGCTGGCATTGATTTCCAGACCAACTTCTCTACTGATATTTGCTAGGCTCTGCATCATTTGTTCTATTTCTGTTGGGTTCTCTTCAAGGAGAACTAGGTCATCGGCGAATCTCAGGTGGTTAAGGCGAGCTCCGTTGATGTTCAGACCTAAGTGGTCCCAATTTAGCTGACTAAAGATGTGTTCGAGTACGGAGTTAAATAACGTAGGAGAGAGAGGATCACCTTGGCGTACGCCCTTTTTGATAGGAAATGATTCACCTGTTGATTCTAGTTTGATACTGGCCTTACTGTATTGATATACACTCTTTAGTAATTCTATATAGTTACTCTGAACCCCTTGTTGTTTAAGGCTCCGCCATATGGTGCCTGAGACTGTCGAATGCCTTTGAGTAATCTATAAACGCCAAGTAAATTTGTTTATTGTATTCATTATACTTCTGTATCAGCTGTTTAATTGTGTGGATGTGGTCTATTGTGTTGAAGTCTTTTCTGAATCCTGCCTGCTCTACAGGTTGGCTTTCGTTTAGTGTTAATGATATTCTTTCCATGCCTAGCATAGCCTGGCATTAATGTCTGACTATTTAATGTCCACTCCTAACTGAACATTCAATGAATCCAATTGTTTTCCCTATTCTATCTTATTCTACTTCAACTACATTTCACAAATGCAGCGAACGTCTGCTTTCAATTGTAATTGATGCACTTAGTTTTGTTACCGTTGCGAGTTTCATTCACTCTACAAACCCGCTGTGAACATAGGTGGGGTATATAAAATAAGGTAGCATTGACTTCCTTTTGGATATATGTAGATAGTTTTTTTCTTGCCTAGTGAAACGGTACTTCGCTGGTGTTAATACTTATCATATATAAAATCAGATTTGTTCGTTGTTTTTTCGCCGCTCAATAGTTGCAACAAAAGAAGTATAAATAAAAGTTGTACGCAATGTCAGTTGTAGGTCAAAATATTACCACAAGCATATACTGCACCTATTGATATGGAGATACTGTCGTTAGATAATTCATGATAGCATACAATGACTGTGAACGCAGACTCGACGCATGAATTCTCTAAATCTAGAAAAAAATAACAGTTTTTATAACTAGGAAAAATACAAATTTTCGCCAAAAGATTATACAGAGGTGTACTTGTAATTCTTACACCATTTAGTGAGGTATGTTTAAGTCCCTGTAAGGGGTGCGGTAAATACTATGCGAATCCCGCATCCCCGGCTTTGGGTGGACCGGGACGTGAAACACCTTGGTGGTTTTAGCCGGTAAGAGTCCGGCCCTCTGTCACTCCCACTATTGAGGAATCATCATCATCTGAGCGTATAATCTCGGTTGCATCCGCGGCTTTCGCTTTGGAGCCCGGGGTCCGCTTTCCTACTTATACGCCTCCTTTTCGCACGATCTCAGACATCCCGTGGTGTGATATTGTTGGCACGCATGTCATCTCTTACAACATCAATCCAACACTCCTTTGGTCTACCCAGGAGGAAGTCCGTGAGAAATTCTACCGAGGACCAAAACGAAAGGTATGTTTTAGCCCCACGTGAAAGGAAACGACCCTGTTACCGGATTAAAAGAACATATTTAATAACTAAATTACAAATGGTTCGTTAAATAAAGAACCTGAGATATGAAAGTGTCTCCATGATTCATCGATATTTTATACATTACGTAATTTGTTCATTTATTTCATTGAAATAATTCAGCTACCCTCTTTCCCTGAAAGAAGATTGTAAAAGGCAGATGTGTCTGAAAAAAATATCAATGTTTATGATTAATAGTATACTATAATATTGTGTCTTCTCTGACCATGGGAAACGGAATTATCTATTTCACCCTTCGTAACCTGTATGGAACGTGCAGCCACGTGAGACATAATGGCTTTTTAATTGGTACTATAATTGCTCCAATCAACCGTAAATGTTAACATTTCATTGTCAAGGTGATTTACATTTAATCATTATTCTGTAAAATACGTATTATGTCTGTGACCCAGCTGATTATGAGATATGGAGGTCATCTATTTAAATTATTAGTTCTATAAACATTGTGAGGAAACTGTCATCTCCTTGTTCGAAGACTTGTGACTTCTCTCAGTCCGCACTTAGCACTCCTTCTCACAGAGAGATGTGTGTACAACATTAAGGCGTATATTACTTATTAGCTTTCCGCCCGCGGCTTCGCCCGCGTGGAGTTCGGTTATATCGCGCTTTTTAGATTTCCCTCGGGAATATCATTTTTTTCCGGGATAAAAGGTAGCCTATGTTCTTTCTCAGGTTCTAAAGATTGTCTGTGCCAAATTTCATCAAAATCGGTTGAAAGGTTTAAGCGGGAAAGCGTGACAGACAGACAGAGTTACTTTCGCATTTATAATATTAGTATGGATACTTCCATATAGTTGTATAGTTTTATTTAAATTCAACGTCCTTCTATATTGTTATCAATCATGATCAATTCACCGCGCTTTGATGTCGAAAACTCTAATAATAATGAGCTTATCAGATATTTCATAAAATAACTTGTAGATTACGTTCCACACTAGACCGGTTTCATAAAGCAATAATTCGGCTCGTTAGAAAATATTTTACGACTCTTAGTGAGTGCTAGTAAAATTTTATTAAAAACTTTTTTGTATACGTGCAACAGTAATTTTCATTAACACGTATTAATTATAACAAACTAGCTTTCCGCCCGCGGCTTCGCCCGCGTAGAGTTCGGTTATATCGCGCTTTTTAGATTTCCCTCGGGAATATCAAATTTTTCCAGGATAAAAGTCTATGTTCTTTCTCAGGGTCTAAAGATTGTCTGTGCCAAATTTCATCAAAATCGGTTGAGAGGTTTAGGCGGGAAAGCGTAACAGACAGACAGACAGAGTTACTTTCGCATTTATAATATTAGTATGGATGGATTTCTGTAACGTGTTTATTCTATTGGGTAAATGTTTTCGAGTATCAGTAAGTCTTTACTTTTAACTGTGACTCTAAAACATTACCCACTAATTCGACTTTAAACAATAATTTTAATCATCATCATCAACCTTTTTTTTATCAACCCACTGCTGGGCACAGGTCTCCTCTCATACAGAGAAGGATTGAGCGTAATCACCACGCTTGCTCAATGCGGGTTGGCGATTTCAGACTTAAAAAAGTCTAGGTTTCCTCAAGATGTTTTCCTTTACCTTCAGTCATTGGTGTCCAAGATATACTTAGAAAATTTTAATGTTATCAATAAATATGATCGAATTTTCAGTCATTTATTCGAATAACCACCTTTCGCCAAAACAGTTTCTGTGTGGATCTTTCCTAAAATGAGAACTCCTTGGGAGTCCTATATTATACCGATAAAGGTTCCAGGAACGTAATGATTTTGGTAGGAAGTTCGACGTAAAACCATTAGTAAATTCTCGGTGGTAGGCCATAATATCGGCTGCCACAGAAGTTACCACCCACCGGATAAAGTCACGCCGCCAAGCAATTCGTCGTGTTCCGTTATGATGTTTGGTGAAGCCGTACGGAGGACAGGTCTAACTGAGTTGTGTTGTGATGAGTGCCGGGTACGATGCGCCAAATGTTGTGTGTAGGGAGTTTGGTCTTTGAGGGTCTCCAGATCAATCTCCCTCTGGCGCAGCATCGTTGGCCGAGTTGTTAGGTTTAACATGGCATCACCTCGCTCAATCCTTATTAAAAATATGCATACATATATTACAATGTTATTTAACTGCTATCTCTGTAATGTAAGGTATTTGAAATTATAATTCAAACTTGTAGCTAGTATTAGTTGTAATTTATATTTTATAACAATGACGCAAGACCTACATTGGACTTATTATAGGTTTTACGTTATTCAAAATTAATTCGTCGTTTTTCGCTTAAATGTATGACTAAAGACCAATTCCACCACAACTTGGTAATAAAATAGTGATTCAGAGTTTAGAAACTCGTTTCTTTTAAGGAAAAAGCGGAGACATGAAGATTAAGTCACCGAGATAAATTCTTTTAACTCGATGTATCCGTGCCTCGTATATATTATAGTATTTCAACATTGTAGCTTCGTTGCTAGGCCGTCTCACAAGAGTTCTAACTTACCCATTCTTTGAATAAATACTTCGTTGAAAAAAAGAAAATAGAAAACTGTTATTTAATTAATACAATTATTTGCGAAAACAACTTTGCCGGCAAATAGGCCACACCTCGGTGCTTTAGAAAAATTATAATATTTAAAATATTAAGAGGAAATTTAAAACTATTTGTCGCATAATAAATTAAATACCTTTCGTTTAATTATATCGACTCATTAGTCTGGCTGTCTGTCGGCAGGCTGTGGACTTTGAGCTCAATTGGACTCCCAGGCCTGGCTATAATTACATTTGTCGGTTTCCTAAATTCGTACGGTTTGAAATTGGACATGTGCCCTAAATGACGATAGGAAATCTTCACTGCTGGGGTTATCAAATCCACATCATTATCAGCAGAATGACCAATTTTTTTTTACGTTTGGATATGTTTACGGAAAAACTACAGGTACTTATACAATATGTAAAGAAAACCCTGTCCGATCCGTGAAGGTATTGTTAGGTATCGATAACTGATTCTACTAATGGATACAAAGCTAGGCTAAACTTTAAAAAAAAATCCACTAAAAAAATAAATATTATTTCGCAAAAAGAGGTAACTTAATGCATGTGCGATAAGCAACCCTTTCGCAGGTGGCGGGGGGCAGGGCACGCGACACCTGTGACGTGGTCACGTCGCTATTCGCTCATAATAATACCGGTGTCGTCACTTTTTTAAAAATTACCAAATTTCGGGGAAATTGGAATTAATTCCCGGGAAATAAAGATTATTTCAAAATTCATTAGTATTGTTACTATGATGATTATGTAAAATTTTATATTATATTTGGTCAAGTGTTTGTCTAGAACCTTTATTATCCTTATGGGGTTTCTTTACATATTGACTCCCTGGTTCAACACATGAGTAAACTGACTGGTATTTAAAGGTTTAGACGATAAAAGAAAGGTTTAGACGGAATCATTTTATAGTATTAGAAGCAAAGCAACACTTTGGCTACCTAAAATGTCACCTGGCCACTTTGGATTCAGTGGAGAGGCGTGCAAAGAGGCTGATTGGTGACCCTGATCTAACTCGAGTTGGTCTCCAAAGCCTAGAGCACAGGCGTAGAGTAGCCAGCCTTTCGGTATTCTATAGGATGCATTTCGGGAAATGTGCGAGGGAATTGCATGATTTAATTCCCCCATCTCCGTTCCACCAGCGGACGACCCGTCGTACGGCTGGTTTGCACCCTTACGTTTTTAACACCACTACGATCCGGACGAAGCGTTTCGCCTCCTCCTTTATACCGCGTACATCGAGGGACTAGAACAATTTGCCAGCGGCGGTGTTTCCGTCGGACTACAATTTGCAACACATGAGTAAACTGACTGGTATTTAAAGGTTTAGACGATAAAAGAAAGGTTTAGACGGAATCATTTTATAGTATTAGAAGCAAAGCAACACTTTGGCTACCTAAAATGTCACCTGGCCACTTTGGATTCAGTGGAGAGGCGTGCAAAGAGGCTGATTGGTGACCCTGATCTAACTCGAGTTGGTCTCCAAAGCCTAGAGCACAGGCGTAGAGTAGCCAGCCTTTCGGTGTTCTATAGGATGCATTTCGGGGAGTGTGCGAGGGAATTGCATGATTTAATTCCCCATCTCCGTTCCACCAGCGGACGACCCGTCGTACGGCTGGTTTCCACCCTTACGTTGTTAACACCACTACGATCCGGACCAAGCGTTTCGCCTCCTCCTTTATAGCGCGTACATCGAGGGACTGGAACAATTTGCCAGCGGCGGTGTTTCCGTCGGACTACAATTTGAGTGTCTTCAAGGCTAGAGTGAATAGGCTCTTAATAAACTAGTGCGCTTTACCATCAACGATTGCGTCACTGCTTACCATCAGGCAGGATTGCGGTCAAGCGCTGGTTTATAATATGTAAAAAAAAAAAATGTGTGTGAATGCAATGTTTAATAATATAAGTAAATTTTGCACCCTTTCTGTAAGAAAGAAACCAATAAAATTACTTACCTAAAGGCTGATGAACACGACTTCAAACATGTTATTTAAATATTGGTCCAGATTCCGTTGTTCATAAACTAAATTTAATTTTAAATTAAGTGCATTTTTTGTTGATTTATTTGATTTATCTATTTACAAAAATCAATCTTTCGATTCTGTAATAATCGATATATTGTGGGTACTTATTTAATAAATAAGTAAACCCCTACTACCTACAACATCAGTCTCGCTCTTGGTCGTTTGCGCTTCTGTATAGACGGACGTATAACCTTCCTAGTGGTTCTTAAGTTGGCTGATAATATACATTTATAAAAAGCCTATAATTCGTTTTATTCAAGTGTTAGAACCAAGATATCCTACATCTTTTCCTTTCAATTTTATTTTGAAAATATCTGAAGATAAAATATTCCATAGACAGTTCAGACATGATTAAAAACATGGCCACAAACAGTTTACGTCATGCGCTGACTAATTTTATAGGAGTGTAATAAGATTAATATCAATCTTTAAGAGCGTAGTCATTATTTAGTTGAGATCTAACTAAAGCAACGGTGATAGATAGGCTGTGTCTTAAAGATAACGAATTCCATCATCTTTATTATTAATACTGATTTATGCAAACCATGACGTCACATATTTTATTGGATGTTGATAACACGTATCAACGTTTTATCGGTCAATCTCTTACGCAAACTCGCCAAACCCTTTTCATGGAATAATTTTGTCGTTAGATAATATTCTATGCATTTTTTTTTCATTACTTGTTAATTGAATTAGAAGATTTTGTCTACGTGGAATATATTTATGGTACACTTAATGTATTGTTTGCCACTCGACAATAGTGTAGCTTTCTAGCAGCTGATGATTGTTTTATAATTTGTAATCGGATCACTAGTTCTAAGAGTTAACCTCTTACACACAAACACCCAATCTTATTTTTCTAGTTTATGCCCGCGGCTGCGATAGAGTGGAATTTCTTGTTCTATTTTAAAATATATGTATATTGCAATCCTATAGCTCTATATATGTATCATGAGGAAGTATTTTAGGAATCGAGTAAGTAAATCCGATGTAACATACAAACAAAAATTATGTCTCTCTGAATTTCTCTATTATAAGTGTGGTTACACCTCTAAATCTTTTAGGAATCGTTCATTAAAATTTATTTGACTGCTATGTTCAATGGCAAAAGAATGACACATTTCTCATTTAAGTTTAATATGTGTCATTCTTAGACACGAATCGGGAAAACCCAAATGACATTCTTTCACTCTATAATTAAGTCTCGTTCAAATTAGACTGACCGAATATTTTTATTAAACATGAAATTGTATTAAATTACGTGGGAAAGAAAAGAAAATAGTGACATTGTGTACACGTAATTCACGTATTTTATAAAGGTACTAATATTAAGTTAAATGTTTAAGTATAAGAAATTTGTTTGCACGAACCCCTCCTTAGGTGAAGGCCTCCTCTAACGAATTCTATGTGTCTATCTTGAGTTATCTGGCACCAGCAAGTACCAGCTATTTTTTGTCAAATCGTCTGCCTATCTTATGTGGGGTCTGCCTTAGGAACGTAGAGGGGCTACGTTGTACCCCTGCCGGTCCATCTCTCGTCCTTTAGTCTCTCTACATGCCCAGCCCACTTCCATCATCGCACAAATACTCACCCGAAACGGATGAATCAATTTCTTTATTTTTTATCTATAGGCGACTCGCATACCTAAAAAAAATAAAGTGACGATTCACCCGTTTCGAGCAAGTCTACCAGTAAAATGCCACTGTGCTTTACGTCTGTCTGTACGACCTGTAATTGGGACTTAATATGATTGTATTTTTACTTTCAATTTATAAAGAAAGCAGCTCCAATTGACCTCCAATATTCTCATTATGAATTCTTTTTCATTGTTTAAGTACGCCAGTACATCCCACGCAAATTGTTCAGGAAAGTACTCCAGTACGATTTGCATTATTTTGTTGCTTGAACAAAGTGGAAATTTGTTACTAATTATTGCTATTGTTTAAAAACACTCATTTAATCATGGGTAGGGACTTGGTAGTTATTATTGCTGATGCCACGAAGTATAGAAATAAGTATGACCATAGATGCAGGTATTGGAATGCTGTCTTGCCTTCGTTAGTGAGCAATCGACTAGATCCATTTTAGATAAGTTGTCCCTGGCAATGTCTTTAATAGATTTTGATTAAAATAATTATCTGGCTCATTGGTCTTGTCGCAAGCGTTGTACATGAGGTCGAAATGAATTCGATATCTGGTTCGGGCTAAGTGTTACTAAGAGTTTTTTTAGTAAACATTTCTCAGTAGCATCCTAAAGTCTTAATTAATAGACCCTTTCTACATAGATCTTACACATAACTTGGGAAATGTGGGTTCACTATAACTACACCTTTATGTTGTGGTTTACGCCGTGATGCTAAAGGCTTCTCCCAAGATGCGCCAAGCACATAACTATTTTAGTCCCTTCCGTTCTAGTTGAGGTCACCGATCAATTGGGCTTAAGAGATCCAAGGAGCTTGTTTTCAGCGTAGATAACGGCCCGTCATCCTCCTGCCATTATCTCAATTTATTAGGGGACGCCATAATACGTCTTTTTCTTCCTCCATCCGTATCAGCGTTCGCTGCCCTCATTCATACCTTTGTCCTATCCTGACATTTTTTTCCTCTAGTTCGCCTCGTCTTCTGTAAACAGTGCTGGGATTACGATTTTCATTACTAAACTTTTACGCAAGGTTATTCTCAAAAAACGTAGCAACGAAAATTAACTTTTGTTTGTTTCCGTAGCTTCAGAAGATTTATTCAGAACGTTGCTTAATAAATAAGTGCGTTTAAACTTTACTTACATAAATTCCTGATGCCGCAAAAACTCGCCCGACCCTTACCTAACGCAGGTAAATCCTTAATTAAAGAAAGGATTCAGCGGAATTATGGCTGAGGCTCGGATACGATCCGGCAGACCGGAATATACGGAATACACCAACTGTCGCACTTATTACTTAGAGTAGGAACATTCAGAAGGCTCACTAATGATATCATATTAACGATGAAATGTCGGTATTATGGTAAAGAAGGGCAACATCTGTAAAAGATTCTTTTGACTTCGTACCTAGCCAATTTCTTATCAAGTTCTGAGTTTTGTTTTTCAGAGATTTGTGGCCTCTAGTCCTATTTTCGTCAGACTGTGTAACATTGTTGTAAAAATTTCTTCATTATTGCTGCATCCGGTAATACTAATAGTATCCTCCATGCCTAGCATAAGTTATAATATATGCATCACACTCGCACGTTGCATAAATCATATCGTTGCACCGTTCAACTTGCCGACTGTCGTCAAACATACGAAAGTGGTACATAGCCCGTAATGACATGTCAAGAAACGACTAATGAAACAGATCGAAGTTATTTTTTTTTAATCATTCTAAAAGTTAGTTTGTTTGAAAGATTTTTGACTTCGTTCATTTGTGATGGCGATGAACGAGTTCATCTCTTAAAATAGCCTATTTAAAGCCAAAATGACGCCTGATATCGGGGTGTAGGCTTCAGACGATCGAAAACTGGCTGGGTTAAGACTTCTATTGTTGCACGCATTTGTGTCTAGAAATGTATTTTCTATATTATATGTTGTTCTTATTAAAGAAACGTTGTTTTGTCCTAAGTAATCTATGTTATGTATGTTCTAATCGTTTGTTTGTTGAGATAATTGCTTATTGCAATATTATCTGAGAATATAAAATAGAGCCAAACATACAATGTTGAAGAAAAACATGACAAATGCAGTTTCTTTCCATTGATATATGAACGTATGTTAAAGATATGAATAAATAATGTAAATTATGTTCAAATACAAACACGGTTTTGTAAAACTGTTTTAGAGGGAGAATAAGAACAGCAGCCGCATTTAAACTAAGATCAAAAAGCATACATCCAAAATGAATAGACATTTGTAGGAGTATAAGTAGTTCTAATGTAGGCAGAAGATGTAGCTTCACAATCAATTCTTAAATGAGATGTTAAAAACTTCATATTGTTTTATGTTCTACGCTATTTTTGTAAATCCGCCTTGCCGACACCCGCCACGTGCCATTCACGTGCTTGGCATGAATGAATCGTAATAAAAATAGAGAGTAACAGACACTGTTGTTTAATGAGAAAATAACTGCCGATTCTGTAAAAATATCACCGTGAAAAGTTAGTCTCTCCACACACTAGACATTACTACAGCCAGACCCGGAACAATTGCCTGTAGGTCATACAATTATTTAAAACTAGCTTTCCGCCCGCGGCTTCGGCCGCGTGGAGTTCTGTTATATCGCGCTTTTTAAATTTCCCTCGGGAACATCAAATTTTTCCAGGATAAAAGCGGGAAAGCGTAACAGACAGACAGACAGAGTTACTTTCGCATTTATAATAATTAGTATGGATGACAGCTCATTTCACCTAAGTTTTCACGGTGGGATGATTAAAGAATCGACGTTCTTATTGTGGAATTACAATCCATTTTATTGGCAATTAAATCCATAACCTAACAAGCCTTGTTTCCCGGCGGGTCGTACCTATCTATACATAGTGCACTCATACTTATGTTTCCTATGTAATTGGAGCGTGCTTATTGGTAACCGTCACCGGCCGCCGCAAATCCGGACTCCGGTCTGGTAGTGTGGAAGTCTTAATAAGATTTCTACTATATGTTATTTTCTACTATAAATAAATAAATATAAATATATACGGACAAATCACACAGATTGAGCTAGCCCCAAAGTAAGTTCGTGACTTGTGTTATGGGATACTAACTCAACGATACTATTATTTTATAACTAGCGGCCGCCAGCGACTTCGTTCGCGTGGAATTAGTTATGCTCAGCTCCTACTGGTCGCAGCGTGATGTTATGTAGCCTAAAGCCTTCCTGGATTAATAGGCTATCCAACGCAAAAAGAATTTTTCAAATCGGACCAGTAGTTCCTGAGATTAGCGCGCACAAACAAACAAACTCTTCAGCTTTATATATTATATATAGATAGATACATATACAATATGTAAAGAAAAACCTGTCCGATCCGTGAAGGTATTGTTAGGTATCGATAACTGATTCTAATAATGCCCACAAAGACAGGCAAAACTTAAAAAAAATCCCCAAAAAAAATAAATATTATTTCGAAAAAGCGAGGTAACTTAATGCATGTGCGGTAGGCAACCCGATAGCCCCGCCCCCCTTCACCCGCGCATGTATGCGCGGGTGAAGGGGGGCGGGGCATGCGGCACGTGGTCGCATCGCTATTCGCTCCGTCACAAATAGTGTTGTCAGTTTTTTAAAAATTATCAAATTTCGGGGAAATTGGAATTAATACCCGGGAAAAAAAGATTATTTCAAAATTCATTATTATTGTTACTGTGATGATTATGTAAAATTTTATATTATATTTGGTCAAGTGTTTACCTAACCTTTATTATCCTTATGGGTCGGACAGGGTTTTCTTTACATATTGTATAGATAAACGTCCAAGACCCAGGCCAATCAGGAAAATATCGTTTTTTTCCATTATGACGTGGCGGGGATCGAACCCGGGGCCTCCACGTCGCAGGCAAGCGTATTGACCGCTGCGCCACGGAGGACGTCAAATACAACGTCACTATACCTAGAAATCTAACCCTGGACCTCGCATTCAGTAGTAGCGCTTGTGAAAAATAGTCCAACGAGGCAATCCAGTAGTATTAATTAATTCTGTTACATTGCCATGTTTGTGTATAAAAATTGTATATATGTGCTCGGCTGCAAAACAATCCTAATGATTATTGTGGGAGGAGTGAATAAGTAAGCAATTTCGGCCTAAGTTTTTCAACACACCTATGAACAAATAATATCGTTTAATAAAGCATACAGAATAGGAGTGCCCTTCAATAGTTAATAGAATAGAATACTTTTAGTTCAGACCGGAGTCCATAAGGTTAGTAACAATCTTACTTAACTTCTAGTGTTAGTAGGTTACAGACACAGATATACATACATAAAATTAACTTAACACTTAGCCTGGAGCTGCATCCACCTCTGCCACATGGGAGAATCCCACCGATCCGCGAACACACTGAGAATACTGTTGTTACTGCGGCGAACACGCGTCATCAGGGATGCGCATCTACTCCTAATAATGGCAGTAAAACAATATTATTATCCGCAAACATCCCTGACGCACTAAAACGCCACGGCAGCCCCAACAGCACCCTCAGTGCGTTATTATTACCTATATACACAATAACACTACGATTTTTTTACATGTGATTTATTCAAGTTTTTACTGAATTTGGCCCCGCAGTTTAAACATTACATTGGCCATCCACTTCTTCGTTAGTCGCCCCCTACTCCAACACAGCTACCACATTCTTAATGTCTATACTCCGCATGCGATTTAATTTAAAATTCACACTTCGGACTCCTACAGGGCATTACATAATGTAAAAAGTCAATTACATGTACTAAGATAATAAACTGTAGACTGATGCATTGTGACATTCTATTCAGCTGCATCTGGTTAAACTGGCAACCGACGCTGACGTATACTCGGAAAATGCCAAGATGATAAAAAAGTACTCGCGTTCCTCAAAGCATTTTTCTTATGTCTAACATTCTCTTTGCTGAAAGGAATTCTCGCTGTTTCGCAAGCTCGATCTGGTCTTATAAAAATGTGTAGCTGTTATGAGGATAGGAATACTTTGTAGTTAGTATGGTTTACGTACTAGATATGAATATGTCGAAATCGTTGGCGATTTCAGAATATGTCGTGGTGGCCTAGTGGTAGAAACACCAGTCTCTCAAGTATGAGTGCGCGGGTTCGATTCCAGGTCAGGCAAATACTAATGTAACTTTTCTAAAGTTATATATGTACTTTCTAAGTATATCTTGGACATCAATGACTGAAGGTGAAGAGAAACATTTTGAGGAAACCTGGACTTTAAGTCTGAAATCGCCAACCCACATTGAGCAAGCGTGGTGATGACGCTCAATCCTTCTCTGTATGAGAGAAGACCTGTGCCCAGCAGTGGGACGATAAAAGGTTGATGATGATGATGACGTAATAGTTTAGTATAGTGTAAATGTAAAAACAATATTTTGATATAAGTGAACATGGCGTTTTTTGCATGTTCTCCATAGGAATCTACTAAACTTTGGAATCAAAAAAAATAAAAAGACAATACATCAGATAAAGACAATCATTTAAGAAAAGAAAATCAGTAGTAATAATAAAATAAAATGTGGAAAAACAAACGTAGAAAACTAGCAGAAATGTGTGCCTCCCAGCTGCGCCAAAACGACGCAGTTCAGCAAAAATGCCAGACAGCTAGTGCCTGACGCTGGTTTTTTAACTAAACCTGATGTGTGAGGTGACGGATGTAAAACAGTACAGCAGAATGGGCAACTGTCTTATCTCTTGGACTAAGCGAATTATCACAAGTGATTTGAATTTATGTTATTGTAGTTATTATCAGCAATCTGTAGATCTGGTACGACTACCGCCGATGTCGAGATAGATTAGTCATAGACCGCTGTCTATCTAGTATAACCTTGTAATGTTTATGGATAAAGTCTGTAGGTGATATAGCTGTTTTTTTTCCTAGCATACCGTTATTAACCTAACATAAATCGTACCTGTTTTTCTCAAAGTATAAGGCAGAGATGTTTCTATAGTACATTTATGTTTTATCTGTTAACCCCTGTGAAAAGATGCGTGCCGATCGGTCTTGTCATGATTATTGAAATGAGAAATCCACTCATCATATCACATTTCCAGACAGACAGTAAGACATTATAGTCTCCCATTCCATCACCGATAAGTATATTGCCAAATGCTGTTTAAAAAAAAAACCTGAGCTTTTTAAGATTTAAAACCAAAACGTCTTCAAGTGGCCAACACACTTTACCTTCGAGTTCGGTTTATAACAACTTAAAAGATTATTATGTGAGTGCTACTTTTAGCATGAGAACCCATTTTATGGACACTTCAAATGTATTTCTTAAGTAGATAAAGGAAAAAAAGGTTTCCTGAGCTTTCTTCGTTGGCGGTGCTTCTACCTGCGTACCTATACGTTTTTCTGTCGGAAAATAAATAAACTATGACTAGCTTAATGTGAAAATAATTAAGATATTAAGTATATACTAAGTTTAAATCGCATTGTTTTCTTAATTTAACTTGGAAGTTTGTATGTTTTTCTCGCACATTTATTTGTTTACTTCAATGAAACATCTAAATATGCATTGAATTGTCATAAAATCACATTACAAACACTACACAAATTAAATACGCACACTTTACAATATACCTTCTTCTTCCACGATAACCCCACTTCGAGATAACGTAACTGAGACAATATGTATAATTCCGAGTGCGTACGTATTATACGAACTTGTGGAGAGAGCTCGCAACAGTCGCAACAGCTGACACCAACCGCGAACGTTTATCGTTGAATGAATATTGTGAGTCAGACGATCACGTGGTTCGATGCGTGTACAGACGTACCAAAGATTAAATATGGCGGATCAGACAGTTTGAAAATGAGGTTATCGCGGGGTCGGTGTTATTTGGGAAATGTTTTTAATCTGAGCACACGTTCTTTTCGTGGTAAGGTGGTGGTATTTGTTTGCTATTTAATAATAGCCCTTCCTTTGGTAATCCAAAGGCATACTTAAAAATTAAGTGCTAATTAATATCTCAAAGAAAGATTCCGAAAAACACTTTATTTACACCGTGATAATCGATTGAGATAATGATAGTCCGCTTTTAATAAGACTAAAATAATAATAGTGTTACGAGCTAGGGGTACTTAAACGCCGGTTAAGGGTTACGAAGTTTATTAGCAACGAAGGTACAGTCGATTGTAGGCAATGACAAGTAGAACGTAGCTGATGTCGCACCGAAGTCTTCTCTTACGTCCACGAAGTCCGTGTCGTAATCACACAATAACAGTACAGATGTTACTTCACGTAGTACTCACAGTTCTCTTTACAGTTGTCGCAGTAGGTATTCTCAAAGATCGCTTCTTAACTGTCGCTGTTTTCGTATCGCTAGTCGAGTGTAGACTGACTGTGCGTCGGCGTGACGGTGCTTATATAGTCCAGCTGATCGAACATTCCAGATT
This sequence comes from Sesamia nonagrioides, assembly GCA_017933935.1. Classification (NCBI taxonomy): domain Eukaryota; kingdom Metazoa; phylum Arthropoda; class Insecta; order Lepidoptera; family Noctuidae; genus Sesamia; species Sesamia nonagrioides. The sequence continues at coordinate 448,489 of JADWQK010000160.1, forward strand.
CCTCTAGACGTAATAATAATAGCACATAACTTCGAGGTCACTCGGAAGTACCTACGGTAATTCCCGGAAACGGGTTTCTAGAAATTTCGATGTCGACACTTTGTTGTCAAAACTGTTGAGACCTGTACCATTCGATAGGCCGTCCTAAGTCTAGTAATGCGTTTTATTATTGTACCTGGAAAATGTCTAGATCTGAAAAAATAGGGCTTAAAAGTGACACACTGCATGTCACGCGATATTGAACCTTATGCCATCGACATAAGGTCCATTCGTAACATTGCCCCCTTCTTAGTCATGCTCGTCCCGAGCATGATTTGATCCATAATAGCGAGCTAGGCGGTCTACGTGTACGATCTTCAGCTTCCCTCTAGGTCCTTTCTTTATCCGGTAGGTGACATCGTTTATCCTGGTTACTATCGTGTATGGACCCTCCCATTTGGCTTGAAATTTCGGACTCTTTCCTTTTCTCCTTATGGGATTATGTAACCATACCAAAGTTCCCTCTTCAAATCTGGGTACGTTAGCTTTGCGGTCGTATCGGATCTTCATTTTCTCGCTGGTTTTGAGACCATTCTCTCTCACTAGCTCATGTATTCCGTCTAATTTACGCCGCAGGTCGGCCACATAGTCGACGGCTAGGATAGGAGTATCGGGAGGTGTTCCGGTTAGTGCATCTATTGGTAGTCTAATTTCTCGGCCGAAGTTGACTTTCGCCGGTGTGCAATTTGTGCTATCATGTATTGCAGAGCGGTATGACATTAAGAAGAGCGGAATGTATTGGTCCCAATCCCTCTGGTGTTCTTCCACTACTTTGGCCAAATGATTCTCTAGCGTCTGATTGAATCTTTCGACCATTCCATCTGACTGTGGGTGATACGGTGTTGTACGAGTCTTATGTATCCCGAGTAGTTGGCAAACCTCTTGAAATAGTGAAGACTCGAAGTTTCTACCCTGGTCAGAGTGTAACTCCAAGGGAACGCCAAATCGACAGAACACCTCGTGAACTAGCTTTTTGGCGACTGTATGAGCTTCCTGGTTAGGTACTGCAAAAGCTTCTGGCCATTTGCTGAAATAGTCTTGCATGACGATGATATACCTATTCCCTTCTTCAGTAACAGGGAATGGCCCAGCTACACACATCAAAAGTGTCTAGGGATCAACATATATTTTTGCAATAACTTTTCTCCTGATTGATATTAATTAAAATTTTCTTTAAGGATTCATCAAATAAAGTGTTTTCGTTTGTCACAGTAACGATAAACCAAGTCACCTTTGCATTAATAAAGAAATTTGCCATTTTCCTAATAAAGGGATATTTGACATTTGAACCACTAACACAAAAGTTCGAAAAAAAGACTGAAATAACAGTTTTCTCTAAAATTTTATTGGGTAACTTAAACAATTAATAATCCGTGTTTCTACCGCGAACACTAACAACACAAGAACATCGGTTTGGCATACTCAAAATGAGTTCATCCAAATCACGCTGTGGAATGGCCGCCCATGTTCGTTGCAACAACAAAAAAGGTCTTCTTGCGACTGGATACCCTCCATATTCGGCAGAGCTCTTCTCTGTAGCATATCCCATGCATGCTCAATCGGGTTCAAGTCTGGCGACTGAGCAGGCCAGGGCAGGACATTGATGTTAGCTGCGGCGAGAGTCTGTCTTACAACTCTTGCGGTGTGCGGTCGTGCATTATCATGCATTAACTGAAATAAGGGACCGATTTGCACTTGTAGAGGAACGATGACGTCTGATACAATCGTTTCAGCATAAATTTGAGCGTTGAGGTTGCCTCTGATCCAAATCAACTCAGTTCTTCCGCCGATCCAAATACCCGCCCATACCATGATGGTTCCACCACTATAAGGATGGACTTCCTGGCAGGATTTTAATCGCTGTTGGCGTCCAGGGGTTCTCCAGTGTCGTATACGTCTTGTATCCGGTCTCATACCAAAACGAGACTCATCAGAAAAGCACACGAAACGCCATTGTTCTTCTGCCCAATTTCTGTGTTCAAGAGCCCATTGATATCGAATCCTACGATTGTGCATTGCTATAGGTGGTACCCGTAGCGGTCTTCGGGAATGAAGGCTCACTTCATGCAAGCGGTTTCTGACTGTTTGGTCGCTAATTAAGTTCCCTGAAGAGTGATGAAGCCTCACGGCTAACATCATGGCGGTTATTGTTGGAGCTCTTCGAGTTAAGATTTGAATGTATCGGTCTTGTCTCCGTGTGGTGCAGCGATACCGTCCTCCATGGCGCTCAGCCACGGTACCAGTGCTTCGGTAACGTGTCCAAAGTCGACTGATAACACTCTGACTTGTATTCAGAGCTAAAGCCACAGTACGTTGCCGGGAACCAGCTTCTATCATTCCCACGGCTCTGAGCATTTCTTCCCTGCTTAAATGACGTCGCCGCTCCATAATAACGTTGGTTTTAATCAGTAGTAGGGAAACAGTAGCACTAATAATGTCTTCAATGCGTTGTATGTTTTTATAGGGAAAATATTGACAGCTGATTTTCATCTTTTACTCGAATTTGATTCACAGTTCCTGATTCAAATTATGAAATGCACCAAAAAGGATCCATATAAATTTATAAAATCATAAATTTATTACAAAGCCACATCTCAATCTCAAGAAATCCGCATAAAAATGCTTGATCCCTAGACACTTTTGATGTGTGTATATCGACAGCAACTCTTTCCCATGGTGCACCAACATTGTACACTTTCAGCCGACCTCTGGCTCTCGTTTGCGGTCCCTTTACTGAGGAGCAAGCTACGCATTTTCTACACCAGTCCTCTACGTCTTCGCGGCAATGCACCCAGTAGAATCTTTTCCTCACCTTCTCCAGGGTTTTCTTTACTCCTAGATGTCCTCCGGATACTCCGTCGTGCACCTGTCGTAGCACTGACGCGACTTTATCACCGGGAACTACTATCTGTAAGGTGACCTCCTGTCCACTGGGTGATTCCCATTTCCTCTTGAGAACTCCATTATCAATTATCAGGCTGTCCCATTGGGCCCAGTAACTTTTTGCTGTTGGGCTAAGCGCTGATATTTCACTCCAAGCGGGCCTCTGGCCACGTTGCTTCCACTCGATTACTGCCTTCAGGTCACTGTCGTCCTTCTGTGCGTCTTTCAATGATCGATTATCCCAGTCTTCGTCCAAAGCGTTCACCTGGATAATCCTTACGTTCTCTTTCTGTTTGTCACAATGTCGGCCCTTACTTCCTGAAGTAACCTGGCGACAGCGGTCCTTTTGTCTTGCCTTTTTCTCGAGGCGCTTCTTCTTACGGGCTTCGTCCTCGACTTCCTTGTCCCGGCTTCCGTCTGCCTCACTCCACGACCTTCCGCGCGACCGCTCGCGCTCGTGTTCTCGCTTGCCGGGACGTTCGCGTTCCCGGTCTCGGTCTCGCTCCCGGTCCTTGACGCGTTCCTGGTCTCGGTCTCGCTCCCGGTCCTTGACGCGCTCCCGCTCTCGTTCAGCGGGTCGCTCGCGGTGCCCGCTCCGATCGCTCCGCTCGCGCCACTCGACTCGCTCGCACGGGCGCTCGGGCTCGACCTTCGCATCGCGCTTGCGCCAAGCCATCACCGGGACCTCCTCACGTGACCAAGAAGTTCTTCTTCCCTTAGCCTTCCTGGGACAAACAATTCGAATGTGCCCCTTTTCGCCGCACTCATAGCAACTTGGTCCTCGTCGGGCTTTTATTTGTGTGGTCACTTCTCGAATACGGTCGTGTTGTGGGCCATCTTGACGTACTGCTTCCACCTCCAGAGCATGCGTCAAAGCTGCCTTCAGGGTCTGATGGTGACCCAGACGTACAGCAGCCCTGACTTCTGCATCTCGAATCCCATCAGTAAAGAATCGTAGAGTAGTAGCGCCAATCAATCCCGGTGTTGATGCATACGCCTTCCGAACCATACGTTCAATTTCCGTGGCCCATTGTTGCAAACCCTCGCTGCTCTTCTGTGTGCGTTCGCGGAGTTGAGCCCTGTAGACATGTTCGAGGTGTTTCTCTCCATATCTAGTCTCCAACGCTTCTAACAGACAGGCTAGGGTATTGCAATCGCCGGAAATATTCTCGAGGATTCGTACGGCATCACCACGCAAAGCAAGCATAAGGGCGGTTACGGCTTGATCGTCGTCCCAATTGTTGCCTTTTGCGACCTTTTCGAATTGAAGGCGGAAGGCCACCCATGACGTTGTTCCATCAAAATGAGGTACCTGGAACGTCGGCAGAGCACTGGGTACAGGTATCACACCTTTGATACTTCCTTTCTGTACTCTTTCTATTTCTTTCCCAAACTCCATGATGGTATTGTCTAATTTATCGAAACGCGCTTCATATTTGTCTATACGAGCGTCTTGCTGGTCTATGCGCGTATCTTGCTGGTCCATACGGGCATCTTGTTGTGCTGTTTTTATTTTAAGTTCGTTGACCTCTTCTTTGGTTTTTTCCCATTTTTCATTTAATTCTAATACCAGCTGCTGGGATTCCTTTATTTGTGCCTGGGTTACCGCCTGAGATTGTTGTATTTGTGCCTGGATTTCTGCCTGGGATTTTGCCTGAGATTGTTGTATTTGTGCCTGGATTTCTGCCTGGGATTTTGCCTGGGATTCTGCCACACTTTTAATCTGTGCCTGGGTTGCTGCCTGGGACTCTGCCATACTTTTTATTTGCACCGTCAAATGGGCCAGCAACGCCGATAAATCGCATCCACTGCTTCCGGGAATAGTAGTGGTAGTAGGCGCACTAATAGGTGTTACGACGGCCGCTTCTGTTTCGGGTGCAGGGACACCAAGCGATTCTTCCTCTTGACGCGCCAAATCCATCGCTGCTTGTCGTCGCGTGCGAACTCTTTCGTCTTCCCTTGGCGTGACCGGCATGCCGCTTCTGACACCAATTGTTACGAGCTAGGGGTACTTAAACGCCGGTTAAGGGTTACGAAGTTTATTAGCAACGAAGGTACAGTCGATTGTAGGCAATGACAAGTAGAACGTAGCTGATGTCGCACCGAAGTCTTCTCTTACGTCCACGAAGTCCGTGTCGTAATCACACAATAACAGTACAGATGTTACTTCACATAGTACTCACAGTTCTCTTTACAGTTGTCGCAGTAGGTATTCTCAAAGATCGCTTCTTAACTGTCGCTGTTTTCGTATCGCTAGTCGAGTGTAGACTGACTCCGCGTCGGCGTGACGGTGCTATATATAGTCCAGCTGATCGAACATTCCAGATTCCTCTAGACGTAATAATAATAGCACATAACTTCGAGGTCACTCGGAAGTACCTACGGTAATTCCCGGAAACGGGTTTCTAGAAATTTCGATGTCGACACTTTGTTGTCAAAACTGTTGAGACCTGTACCATTCGATAGGCCGTCCTAAGTCTAGTAATGCGTTTTATTATTGTACCTGGAAAATGTCTAGATCTGAAAAAATAGGGCTTAAAAGTGACACACTGCATGTCACGCGATATTGAACCTTATGCCATCGACATAAGGTCCATTCGTAACAATAGCTTAATATAATGCGTCAATTTTTATCATTTATGATTTAGCACATTATTATGCGTCATTTTATGTCATTACGATTAATGGTGAAGTACCTAATCATCATCATCATCAACCTTTTATTGTCCCACTGCTGGGCACAGGTCTCCTCTCATACAGAGAAGGATGGAGCGTAATAATAACCATGCTTGCTCAATGCGGGTTAGCGATTTCAGACTTAAAGTCCAGGTTTCCTCAAGATGTTTTCCTTCACCTTCAGTCATTGGTGTCCAAGATATACTTAGAAAGTACATATCGACGCTGGAAAGCAATTTTGTCGTATCTGAAAATAAGGCTATTTTGTTTTATTGCATAATTGAATTCAGAAAAAAGTTTAGAAAAAGTCGACGTCGTATCATAAAAAAGAGACATCGTAGGAATAAGTTGATCAGAGCCTGTAGCCAATGTAACATCGCTTCATAGCGAAGCGAAATCGAACACCAAACCAACCAATGGCGGGAACGATTGACCACGCGACGCGACAAATCACGTGGTCAATCGTTCCCCCCATTGGTTGGTTTGGTATTCGATTTCGCTCCGCTACGAAGCGATGTTACATTGGCTAGGGCCGCAGGCCGTCCAACGCAGTATTTTTTTCTGAATTTTGTTATGCAATAAAACAAAATTGCCTTTTTTCGAGATACGACAAAATCGCTTTCCAGCGTCGATATAACTTTAGAAAAGTTACATGGTACTTGCCTGACCTGGAATCGAACCAGCACACTCATACTTGAGAAGCTGGTGTATGAACCACTATTCCACCACGACTAAGAAGAACCGAAGTACGAAGTACCTTAAACGGCATGTCATTCGAAGCTTGTAACATCTATCAACCAGCACTAGGCCCGCGGGGGAGATTACTACTCATTCCGTTTCGAAAAACAGAGACCGGTGTCCAACCATGCTGCGAGAACACTAGGCTGATTTTGCTTATATGTACCTACATCCATTGAGTTATACATATATTACTACTTTTTAAATCGATGCCTACATCAATATAAAGCTATCGTTACATCGTGTATAAATGTTCTAGTCAACAATGGTAAACGATCCTTCAGCTAATTAACTTTCTCTGAATACATAATCTAAACTAATTACTAGGCATACTTCACACAATAGGATAGTCTTTTCTGTACGTTACTTAATCGATATTTATATCAAGTAGTTCACGTCGCCGCAGGAGCGCATAATACCGGGTTTTACCTAGCGCTCAGCTGATGAGATCTGGCCGAATGTTGCGAAATATTATAACAATGAGGTTTATTTATTGTTACCAAATACACTAAAATTGTCCTATTGTTACTGGCTCACTCTTTGTAAGGAAATAATACACGGTATTCCTTGTTAGTTTTCTTTCTCCAAAAACTTTTATTATGTTTCTTTTGCGATTTAGTTTCTAAATATGAATACAAATTGATTTTGAACACAAAAACGGCAACACCTCTCTCCCGTCATTTAGTATTGTATTTGAGAGTATTTTTTTGTTGAATCATTGTTTCTCTCAATCAAAGCACCTGACATCTGATCTCTTCAACACTCTTGGTCGACTGCTTAGAGAATGTCTAATGTATTAATTCCTCCTTAGTGCCTTTTGTGCGAAAAGTTTAAATATAGTAGTTTATGATACTGCTGCATAATGAGGGGTATTAAGCACGAGTGTGAGTTTAAAAAACGAGCGAAGTGAGTTTAAAAAACGAGCGAAGTGAGTTTTTTAATAGTATCACACGAGTGTGTAATACCTAATTATGTACAGTTTCATACAATACTTTATCTAATCTCAGTGCGTCTAACGCCAACGCAACACAATTCCATTTATTCAGTTTCATAATTGTTAACACTTATGCACCCTGCATCACAGCGCTAGCGCCAAAGCGCGCGCAGCCACAGATAAAAAATGAAATAGTACTGTCTACATTGATATAATATTAAACTGATATGATATTTTGTACGCTTCAAGTTCAATGCGCTAGTGACTTATCTACCTTAGTTTAATATTATATCAATGGCTGTCTATGGTTTGTACCGTAATGAAAAAATAATTTATTATAAAATTATTTTGTTAGAGAACTGAGAAATAATGTTATAATTAAATTTTTAATTTCCTTTCGATATACTATTGGTAAAGTACGTCAATATAAACTCCTTTTTGGTTTTATATTTTTAATTTTTTGATATGAGAGTAGATAAAATTATTTACATTCGCACATCCAAGTTCAGTGCTGTGCAAGCGTAAGCGTTACTACTTAACATTTTTACGACGTTTTCAATAGTAAGTAGTTACTAGTTATTAAAAGTTCAAATTCGATTAAGGCAAACACGCAAAACAAACATCAATTGGAATCAAAGGCTAGATTGAACTGAATAGACATTAAAAAGACTCGCCCATTATATGATTTGTAGTGTTATCTAAAAGTGCTTCTTAATTCTTAATAGGTATGTATTTTCTGGTGTATAATAAAATACTTATTTATAAAAAAATACAATAAAAATACTCATGTGGACTATTTTTCTGTGCCTTTTATTGGAAATGATGATCTTTGATCGAGAATGCTATATAATCGATATTTGGCAGATAGGCAACGTATGGTTGGAATTTATAGTATAGGCATAATATAGAAATTTTCATCTCAGCATTTTATTCAAATCAAATCAAAATTGTTTATTTCAAATTAACCATCACTTGGTACTTTTGAATAGTCAATGTCGGTCAGTCCAAGATAAGTGAAGCTAAATTGCACGTTCCAAAGCGTAGATCTCTATGGAGAAGAACGTGCAAGAAACTCCACGGATACTCTTTTAAAATCATAATATGGGTTACATTTCTTCGTTACATTTTATGTTGGTTCTATCATGTGAGCACAATGTATTAAGTATTATATTGCTATTAAAAAGCAGAGAAGATGACTGGTTTATATTTTGTGTACTGTAATTATACTGTTAAAAGTAATTCCAGATGCTCACTCTAGAATAAAGTGCGCTTTGTTCTCATATTGAGCATGAACGAACATTTTCAACGCTGCTTTTAACCACGCTTGCACATTGCCTTACTGACGATTACAAATCAGATCAGGGCCCTATAGTCATTTGTAGGGCAGGTCAAGGAGACATTTAATAGTTAAAACGCACGTTAATATCAAAATCGTGAGATGACAATTACACCTTGGTTTCTAATATTGTCATGGTTAGCCCCTAATTATTCAATCAATTGTGACTTGTATTTTTGTTCTTTTACCATTTATGTACGCTCATATTATAAACAAACAAGAAAAAGTACAGAGATGATGCTTATTTTATAAGAAACTAGCTGCGCCACGCGGTTTCACCCGCGTAGGTTTCGATATGCTCCGCTTCTATTGGTCGCAGCGTGATGTTATATAGCCTAAAGCCTTCCTGGATTAAGGGGTTATGCAACGCAAAAAGAATTTTTCACATCGGACCAGTAGTTCCTGAGATTAGCGCGTTCAAACAAACAAACAAACTCTTCAGCTTTATGTATTAGTATAGATTTCATCCTGTATACTTGCGATATGACAGAAACTAAAGGACATTGCTGCTTTTGTCCTTTATTGCTTGGAACTCTTTTTCTTCCATTTGTCCATATCAGCAATAGAACAAACATTTCTTTTCCTCACACAGTCCACCCATCTTTTGCGTTCCCTCCCGCCTCTCCATCCATCAACATGAAGAAACTTATCTGCATAGTCTGTTCCAAACTATATTGATGTCGGTTTCCAATCTAACCGGATGGATCCACACCAAATCAACAGAAATTAATGAACACTTAAAATGAATCGGATAGTTATGAAATATTACTACGTCCATAGGAATTCTGGCTGCTAGCCAGTCTGCACCAGTTCACACTGGTCTCGTGTGGAGGTGTACTTTTTAGACGGTTAGTAATCGTTGTCCACTGTTGAAATTGAAAATGGCTTTGTAAACTGGAAAATAGTCTGTGGCTATTGTACTGTACCGTACGACAGCCTTTCCCATAGTCGCAGGTGTCCCAATGTAATCCATACTAATATTATAAATGCGAAAGTATCTCTATCTGTCTGTCTGTCCGGTTTTCACGTCAAAACTACTGAACAGATTGTAGTGAAATTTGGTACACAGATAGTCTAGAGCCTAAGGACATAGGCTATAAAACATCCCGCTATGACCAATAGGTGAAGAACAGGAACAAAAAATATTGCGAAAACGGGAACAAACGCGGACGTACATATTGCTCCCATTATTTTAACAGGCGCTTATTTTATATCAACTGAGCTCTTTCGGTTCGAAGCTTACGTGGGTGAAACCGCGGGGCACAGCTAGTTTTAAATATTTTCTAGTTTTCTCTCACCTATTTATACAGGGGCCAACCAGTATATGTTCTCGACAAGAAAAAAGTCAATACAATCGTTTCAGTAGTTTTGGCGTGAAAGCCGGACAGACAGACAGAGATACTTTCGCATTTATAATATTAGTACGGATTAGTATGGAAAACCTTTTTTTCTCAAGTGAAAAAACAAGTATAATATCGATATATTATACTAGTTTTGTTACTTGGGAAAACAGGCACACTTAAAACGGTATTTTCATTTTGAATAATGTATGAATGAGTCGCTTCGAATCTCATCGCCTACGTAAATTGGAGAAGCTGGCTTCTATGCTAAAGCAAAATACCGCTCAGTGGGTGGGTGTAAAGACTAATGAAGTGCTTTTGTGTTATACAAACAACCTCACTGCTATTCCCCTAAGAGAAACTGGCAGATGTGTATAGCATATCCACAATACACCAATTCTCGTGCATAGGGAGCGACGGCGTAACAAATCCAGATTGGGGACTGGGAAATTCTTAATGGAGGAATCAATAGCACTTTGCCCGCTAGTTTAACATAGAGAGGTAGTCATAACGTGTTATGGCTCTTCTTCTTGATTGCACGTACCTAATTAAGAATAGGTCGTCTATCAGAAAAGTTCCTTTTACAACTGTTACAATGTGGTGTCTTCTACTGCCTGAAATTAAATGCGCTTTAAAAGGTAAAAGATTTTCTTGTCCAGTACCCGGGTGGAATATTTGAGCTTTAAGAGGGAACTCTAGTGGTGCTTTCTCTATACAAACGTATTCCGCTGTTTTCTTCGTGGATAATGCTTTTAGAACATTTTTTTTTTTCTAGAATTTTACGCTGTGATTATACGTGTCCCTATCATTTGATTTTTTTCCGAAACTTAATCAATAAAAGAAATATGATACTTCAAAATCACGAAAAATAAGCCATTTTCAGCGCGATGTTCAGACGACTATTAGACAAACGTGCAAACAAAAAAAAAAAAAAACAGCGGAATACATAACGTATTTTGGTCAACGTTTTTGTATGTAAAATCAGCCTAAGCTGCACCTGTCCTTTTCGCACTTTACCGGGAGAGGTTGGAAGCAGCGTGACGGCAATAGTTTCTTCAAATACCTATTTTCCAAATTCCTCGGAACTAAATACCCCTCTTGAGCTCCCGTATTCACGGACATTTTGTTTCCCGCACTTGATTTTAACGTTTTGTTTTAGACAGTTGAAAATCAATCAAGTGTGTTTTTATTGCGCTTTGTTGAATTCTGAATGTTCACCTAGTGTGAACCTGAGCTGCTCTCTAAAGTTGAAATAACAGAGATGACGCTCTACAAAGCCTAACTATAACTTCTTTTCTATAAGTGCTATATTTACGACCAGATGTCGATCGTCATCCTATTCATTGGCAGCCTTGTTTTGCCCGTTACTAGGTATAGACCTTCCTCCTGTGACATGGTTCCCTAGTATGTACTAGTCAATACGTATACACATTTTAGTAATAGGGATGTATCCAAGGTATGAAAATCTAATAAATAATTAGTCCGTCTTAAAGATAATAAAAAAAAATTGAGACCCTTATTTTTTATTTTAATGAAATTACCAAAAACTACTGAGATATAGCGTATTAAAGTTACGGAGTGGGGGCTAATTACGTAAAAAGGTACAAAATATACCACGGCGTGACGTCATGCAACATTTCAAATCAATATGTCTTCCTAAGTATTTGAATGAAAGACAAAATAAAAATTACAATGTTCAATAGTTTTTATAGATGTATCTGATGGACATTAAATATTTTTTTAGGATACAACCCAATTATATGTACCACATTATACATACTATTAACTGATTGAAGTAATTTTTCATTTAGAAAACTAATATAATATATATTTGCCACTTATCGCAACGATTACATCAAATCCCATAATATTACTCCATAATACATATATGGAAATTTCTTATGCCATCAACGTTCACATGTTATTTTTCGGAATTCTATTACATAAAATTAACATAATATATGGAGACTAAGCAGTTTAATGGTTATAATAAATAAGAAATGTAGAAACAGGTTTGGTTGAGAATTGGTGGTTTTGGTGTGTCACTAGCTAAGACTTTGTACTTCTATATATAATTAATTAGAAATATCTGCAGCCTTCTTCAGACATATACATATCGACGTTTGAAAGGCAATCATATCTAAGCGACAAAAAATCGTAAATTGAGTTATATACACCAAACGACGCAGAAAAATCTGGCGGTTTGAATGGTGTCTATAACTCAATTTACGAATTTTTGTCGCTTAGATATGATTGCCTTTCAAGCGTCGATATGCATTAAATCTTACTTCTTATAAACTCATGCATGCTTCCCATGGGTGTGTAAGCAGAACCTACAGAACGCCATCTGCTCTGATCCTTACATTTTGCTTCGTAAATAAAACATATCCACAGCATTCATTCTACTTTCATGCTTCTTATGTCAGTCAATGGTTCTCGTTAAAGGAATATTGGAAAATAAATAGTTTTGAAGCGAAAACTTAAGCATCGTGATTTGAAAGGCAATGAAACGAAAAAACGATTATAAAAAGAGACAGACATATTCATAAGATTTAACGTAGGAGAAAATGCGATAGGAAGCATTATACAGTGCTCTTTATTCACTCGCTCGTTTTTTTTTTTTTTTTTTTTTTTCATACTCTATTTACCATAATTATGTAAGTCTCTTGATTTATCAAAAATGTAGGGTCCGATTCTGAATAAACCTAACATATACAAATAAAATGTCAAATAATTGTCGAACTATTGATAATTTTAGGATTTAAATCATCATTGTTATTCAAATCACAATGATTTTTTTAAATCCTACAATTATCCTCTTCTTGAAATTTTACATTCTTCGCGTCATCTTGAAAACAAAGTTGTTTGCCAGCGACGATGTTTCCATCTGATTACAATTTAAGTGTCTTCAAGGCGAGTGAATAAGCTCATAATAAACTAGCTTTACCATCAACGATTGCATCACTGCTTACCACCAGGCGGGATCGCGGTCAAACACTAATTTATAAAAAAAAGTTTTTGGAGGTGTCACTGCTTTATCACGTGTGAATTACACACATGATTTTTTTTAGTCTCCACTCGTGCCAGACAATTATCTCCCTAAATGCAGATAAATTGATTGTTGTGACGCATCAAACTCATTATAAACACTCAGGCTGTAAAATCGAGTACCTACATTGTAGCTTCCTTGATATGTCTCTACATCAGGGCCAATATCTATAAACACAATCGAGCTGTTTGGAACCATTAGACAAATTGACAGCCTTTATCGATAGCATCTGTGCAGTGTAGACATACACATGTATTAGAATATCTGGACAAATATCTTATATTTTCTTTATATTAATTATGGAAATCAAAAGATTTTTTCTTTTTTCAACGTACCGACCTTCTTTTATATATGCAGCTTTTTACATTTTTATAAGTTGGAGTTTTGCATATTTTCGTATTTCATCATATTTATCATTATTCGTATTCTATTTTCACGAAGTAATTCTGTGTTCTTGTTAAGTTATTAATTAGGTAATGAATTCGATACGTTTCTGCTGACTATATGTACTTATAATGTATAATTAAACTTCCAAGTTCGACCACATCTGACGCATATTTCTTCGAGGAACAATATTAGGTTATGTAAATGCTGTGCACATCTTTAATTGATAAGTTCTCTCTATTATGTATATTTTACAATAAGACTAAGCTCTCTATTAATGTCTATATGAATTAATCGTTGGTGTTCCATAATAACTGAAAATTAACAGTTAGTTGTGGCATTATATGCAAACTATTCACGAATTAAAATACGAAATTAAATCCTCTCCTGGAACACTCTAATTTTATGATTTGCTGTTAAATATCATGGAGTCATGATACCCCAGAGACACCAGAAAAAAATACATTTAGTATTACAAAACATAATGGACAACATGGATAATGGACATATAAAACACTCTTTATTGTATTTGTAATTCGTTATGTATCTAAATTATGATGTATGACTATAATTACTTAATAATGTGTGTGTGGCTATTGGACTAAAATAATAAGGCTACCTGTCATAACATTAATCTGGGTAGGCTTTCAAAATCACGAAGTAACAGCAAATAAGGCCAAATGAAGTTGGGGACGCCACAATAGCGGCGGTAAGTCTCCTCGCCCGTAGGCGCGGGCCTGCGGGCGGTGAGCAGTGGGCAGCTCGCCGGACGGGGTCCACGAAGACCAATGCCTCCTGGGTCAGGGTTGCGGGTTGGTTAAAAAAGAAACCGTGGCCCTGGCCGTTGCACAGGCAAGTGAAGAAACACGGGTGGGCTTTAGTCAGTAAAAGTCTATATGGTGTACATAATAAAGAGTATTCTATTCTATCCTAACACTCCTTCCCGCTCCGCCCAGAGCGGGAGAAGTCATTTGATGATTTTCCCATCCCAACAAAGTTTGATAAGTGACTACGAAATTCTCATATCGGTAAAATCTCATCTTGTTAATATTTAATGCAGTTTCATAGTCATCTTTAATCAAAACGGAAATATTTCCTGAAAAATTGATACCGGAGCCTTGTTTTTAACCAACATTTTACTCTGAATTACTCACATGGTATCCAGCACCCTAACTGCATAACACACTATGTATTACTATCAGTTGGAATAACTTTGAAACATAATTATTGCTATTCCATTACTCCATGTTTTCGACAATGTTTGCTCAACAACCTAAATAACCCAGTGAATGTTATTGAACTGTCAAAATCAAACCCATTGCTACTGATAATCATCATCATCATCAGCCCCTACTCGTCCACTGCTGGACATAGGCCTCCTTCATGGCACGCCAACAAGCTCGATCCTGAGCAGTTCTCCGCCAGCCACTACCAGCCACCTTTTTGATGTCGTCGCTCCATCTCGCCCAAGGGCGTCCCACGCTACTGATAATGTGTTACGTAATTACCCAACAGGGAATGGTATGCGATACTTGCATTCGCGGGCATTCAAATTGTTTAACAAACAAAGGGGAACCGATGATGAACGTGAGCGATGTGCAACAGTAATAGCAATGACGGCTGAATAGTTGAATTGTAATGTGTTGTGTCCTCCCCTACATTTATAACACACCAGAAGAAACTGTTTTTAGTAGTATACTGTACAGACTACTAAAAGCCTGCGAATGCAAGGCTAGTATAAATGTAGGGGAGTTAATTTTATGCAGAGATATTTCTGGATTTGATACCTGTGGGCGTTTTGTTTCAGTTGAAATCACGAAATTATTGTTAGTTTTTACAGCAGCTTTTTGTTCTGCGAATCATGAAATTTTCAAAAATTCAAAAGTTAGTAATTATTTATAGCAAACTAGCTGTTTCCAGCGACTCCGTCCGCGTTAGCTCCCGTTTTCGCATCATTTTTTGTTACTGCTCTGCTCCTATTGGTCATATCGGAATGTTATATAGCCTAAAGCCTTCCTGGATTAATAGGCTATCCAACGCAGAAAGAATTTTTCAAATCGGACCAGTAGTTCCTGAGATTAGCGCGCACAAACAAACAAACAAACTCTTCAGCTTTATATATTAGTATTGATTAGGCTGATATTAACTTCTTTACGGCATTTATAATTCACAATTTTTGAAATATAAAGTGACACTTCAATACACTTTTAGAATGTCAATATTATACATATGTAGGAGACAATTGCCTAAAAGCACGCTTCACTAAGTACTTCCTACAGCTAATTTATTTATTTTATTTATTTATACATTTAATGCAGTTTTTTTTTTAATGTACTTGCTGGGAAGAACTGACGCAACAAAACCCCAGCCGCCCATTTGTTTAGTTAGAGTAATGTTATTCGACCTTTATTATGGCCCAACCCCTAGTATCGAAAATATTTTGCGGCTCTCTTCCCTCCTCTGCATCGAACTGCTCGTCTGTCTTTCGCCACCCTCATGGGGTCGCGACTCAGACATTCAACAATACTTAGTTAGAAGAACTAAGTAATAAAATTAAAACCTCGTGTTTATAAGGACCTATAATATACAATATGTAAAGAAAACCCTGTCCGACCCATAAGGATAATAAAGGTTAGGTAAACACATGACCATATATAATATAAATCTTTTTTTCCCGCGAATTAATTCCAACTTCCCCGAAATTTGGTAATTTTTAAAACAGTGACAACACCATTTTACGGTACGCTATGCGATTCGACCACGCGTCGCGTGCCCTGCCCCCCGTCGTCCGCGGAAAGGTGTCCTACCGCACATGTATTAAGTTACCTCTTTTTGCAAAATAATATTATTTTTTTTAGGGGGATTTCTTTTTAAACTTTAGTCCGGCTTTGTCGGCATTAGTAGAATCAGTTATCGATTCCTAACAATACCTTCACGGATCGGACAGGGTTTTCTTTACATATTGTATATATGATCCTTACACCTTATGCATGCTTCCAAGTCGAGAATTATATGTTAGCTCCTCCTTTGACTTCTAAACTTCCTTCAATAAAAATAGTTTTTCCAATGACTAATGCCACACTGTCAATGAAATCTCACAAGCTTTATTGTTTATTGTTTCAGCATTAGCGCTAGAAATAATGAAATAAATAAAAAAATCAATATACGGGATAATACGGGCAACCTTGAACCTTTCTTTATACTTGTCGCACGATAATTTCTACGATAGCTTCATCGAAATTGTTCTACCAGAATCGCATCGCACTGTCGCGCGTCGCGTCAGCACTGTTGTTGAGTGCCTTAAAATGGTTAGAAACATCGTATTGGGAAATGAACAAAGCATGTCGAAAATGAAAATGTCGAACGATGTCAATACAATTTGAATTGTAATCGGTTTTGTTTGACTTTGAGATAACATTCCGGAGAATCGTAGGCCTCTATAATATTGTAATATATGTGCGTTTATATTGACCGAGTTTATTTGATTTAGTCCGTCTTTATTTTTTATCTTTATAACCATAAATCGTTAGGCTTAGATTTTTATATAGAATTTTGTATCGTTTTGCCCTTAACCCAATTTATTTGGGATCGGTGCATCTCCTATGTCAGTTTTCACTTCTTTTCTCACCATAGCATCTTTACATTCTTCAGCGTATGAAATAATTCTCTTTATAGCATCTTTCAAATATACTAGGGCCCTTGTCCAGCTATTTTTATAAATTTGTCATTCCAACACGATTCCATAATTATCATTCTACTAAAAGTTCGTAATCTGCTAAATTCATAATGATCGATGAATATCGGGCGGTCATCTCGTAATGTAATGGTGATAGAATGACTTGCCATATTGCCATTATTATAAGACCCGTTAATAGAAATGATTTTCTAAAAACGAGTCTATTTGAACATAATGACGCCATTGTTTTACTAGATTACGAAACTCGGCAAAATCGATCATTATGAGATCACTGATCGACCATTCTGACACTATTGTAATAGTAGACTTGGGCAATGAAGGCAAGTTCATCATATATCGAACCGACCAATCGATAAACTGAAATCTCAAAAACGTGGCAAGCTCATTTCGATATTGTACTTGTTACACGCAATATTTAAATAGTTGGCAACTGTGTATCTATGTATATGTTTGGAACGTCTCGGGTGCCATAGTACACAAGCCGTGATTAGTTGCCAGACGTCGCCTACTGACTTACCCTTTTCACTGAACTTGTATTAATCTCATGCAAGAGGAAAAAAGCCTAGCTGTACTGGTGTATTGGGTCTCAATTATCCGTTTTATACAAATCGTAGATCGTCGTAGATCGCCATCGCCCCCGTGTGTATCTTCCACCTACAATAAAATTTTACCTAATAATCACAATAACGAAACCACTAAGAATCAACGAACACATCGTTAGAGATCAACGAAATCACTAAGATACAATATTCCTAACAAGAAATGATGAAAATAGTTAAGTACGAAGCAGACACAACAATACGTAACGCCCAAACAATTTTAGACATTGTTGAAAGCAATGGCTGTTTCTTTGAAACATATACACTAGATCATAACGTATCAACTCTCCATCCAACGCTTTTCAAAACTCTTCGGAGTGGCCTTATTGGTGTTGTTCTTGAGAAAGGTCAGGTGCGTGGTACTCTCAACCGACATGTGTGTATGACCAGATGTATGAACAAAAATGATACAAAAAGAGTATATAATATGTAAGGATAGTAGCTAGTGGCATTCAGTAGTTTATCTATATTTATGAGAAGACGGCTTGAGTTCACAATTCGTAATCTTTTATTGTATTTCATGATGTTGGTAAAACATTTAGTAGGCTTATTAATGAAACAATCATTGCGTAAGAATTTACGTATGTGTATTTTTCCATTCCATAAACAAATTAAACATCTTCTCGTACCAAACTTGTCTAAATGTAGGGAAATTACAAGGTATTTTTGACAGATTGAGACTGATCAGCTTGTAATCATTCTTTATAATTACGAGAATTGCTCCTCTGAGCATGTCAACGTCATCATTACGTAACTCTGCTCTGTTGGCGACAGTATTGTGACAATTTCACCGGAGCTGCCATAACAGTATTGTCGCTTAGCTGGCTATCAAGGGCTCAATACAAAACAACTGTTACTATAACGTTCCGAACTATTGGATCGGGTCCAGGTCTGTTATTGCCATTATTAAAAGGGAGGAATGCGCACGTAGCGGTCTGGAGGAAAGTGGGCAGATGTTTGTTAAATGTTGTCGAGTTTACCGACTAGCTCCTATTAATGTTTCTCTTCCGAAAATTGACGAAAAGCATTACTATATTGCTAAATGGTTTGGGAGGTATGAGGGCGATGGAAAATTGAGTATCGTCACACTGTGTTGTCACTTGTATTTATTTTTCCAATAGAGTAATTTGCTATACAGTAGTATAGTACATTTTTAAGAATTTTTCAATAACACAATACCAATTGAGAAAACCAAAAGCTCTTTAATATTCTTCATTTTAATGGATAATATTCTCTTTGTACATTCAGGGATTCTATTACTCCTATTATTGTTACGGTCTAAGTCATTGATTGACTTGGAATATAAGTTTCTCAACATAACACAGATATGATGTTCATGTTCTGTCTGAAGACGGAACATCAAGAGTCTTCCGGCGACTGGGACCGCAATTAACTAGGGCCGCGGTCCCAGTCGCCGGATCCATAAGAATTAAATAATGTTCTTCCGGTGACTGGGACCACTCATAGGTAACTTAAAAAAATACTAGTGAAGCCAAAATCAGTACAGTCAAACGAAAAAATTCTAAATTATTTAAGTACCTATATGAATATCATTGACTCGTTCTTGACATGATATGGTCCTATGCGCTTGGTAATAGATTAACTAGTCCATTTTTACATAATCCACACATGCAGGTAAACACACAGAAAGGCCAATAGCATTGTATGATTGTAAATTACTGTCCGTTTCTAACTCGAGTCCGTTTTGCCTGTCGATTTCAAGGTCAGGTACGTTTTCTATGTTGTGAAAATGTGGTACCTTATTCTGTGGCAACTGTAATCCCTGGTCTTTCAGAACTTCCATATTATTTTCAAACACTAGCGCAACAGGGATATTTAAGTCCTTTTGAACATATTCTATGTGTAGAATACAGGTACAGTCAAACGACTCAGACTATACCGATTTTGGCTTGTATAGTAGATTTTTTAAATTTCCTATGAATGGTCGCCGGAGGAAAATTATTTATTTTTTATGGAACCGGCGAAGCCTCACAGCAAGTAGACAATCCTACGTGTCAATTTAGTATTCACATCAATAAAACTTCTATCTGAGATGAAGTTTTTCTATTCAAAATGGTATTCAATCCATCGCAAAACAAAATTCCGTCTAGAATTATGGAAATGAACGCAAATACTTCCAAATTTGTCTACTAAGCTGAGTACTTCTTCCTTAAGCAAAAATACTGGCATTGGGCCAGAAAACTTGGTATTAGAAAGAGAAAGTATTTTTCAGGAGGCAGGGGGTTTAACACCACACCGCTCGTCTGTAACCCTATAAGGAGTAAAGCTGACGGCTGCGTCGGTGTAAAGTCACCCACATTTCTCCAAACGTGTAAGTCATGGCGAATTAATTGCGATCGAGAAGAGTAGTGGTAGCCCAGTGGTAGCGATACCGGCTTAATGTAATAAATGGTTCGTGGGTGGGATGTGAACTCCGCAATCATTGTCCCGATAATCGTGACAATGTCTTAATAGCTAAGAGCCAACCAACAAACACCTCAGGAGACAATATTGGGCAGCTGGAGTTAGGGCTTGATTCAAAAAACTATACTTCGGAAAACGACGAACGAACGACGAAGAGGCCTGTGTCCCAGCAATGGGATGGGAACATTTTAGGGTGAGTATCATAATACGGCCTGCAACTGACAAATTCCTAACAGAAAAGCCCACCCGACCTAAGTATTGAACCGGGATAACGCTGTGAATATTGTGCAAGTTCTGAAGCCAATAAATACACCTTTAGCCGTTGACACGGCAATATAACGTGGTCAGAATACATTAATAACGGTGTTAGGTTTCCTCATCAGTTTTCCTTGGCCGTTGGCGATACATTTAAATTTTGCACATATGTTGCAAAGTACTTACACACGTGTGTGTTAATTGAATACCAATTCCCATGTTCTGACTTACGGATGAAGTTTCTTCACTTTGGACTTGTAAAGAGGCCTCGTAGCAAATTCGTAATTCTGAGGTTGACGACTCACAACTTTTTCGTTCTTACGAAAAGTATCTGGTATGTCTATGATTTAACTACAAAATGACCTGTAGAATTCTGTCCAGACACAAGTTGTAGTATTTTATTGTAGGTATTAAAACATTATATTGGTAGGCATTATCTGTAGTTTTGTCCGAACTATGATTTGGCTTTGATTTGGCTTTCAGTCCAACCGTATGCAGCTGCGTACCAACCCAGTTACGACGCCGATTAAACTAATTTTAGTAAAGTCCACTTTTTTATATTTCATTAAGAAAAGGATACAAGATAACATATTAGTTTAGTCCTGTCAGTGTAGGCGCGACCAAAAACCGTCAATTTCCGTCAGGCGCGGACTAATTTGACAGGTCTGAACTAACATATTATCTTCTGTCCTTTTCTTAATGAAATATGAAGAAAAACATGCATGGAACTTAAATTTACTTTAGTTTGTGTACAAGGGAATCGGGGCCATTGGGAAATACGATAGGTAAGGTACCCTTTTGTAAGACCGGCTATCTGGATTTTCGGGCTTTTGGCTACCCTAGTACTATTACTACTGTAGCGGTACCTACAAACGCTACATAGAAAAACGCGTCATATTAACGTCACACACGAATTCTACATCTCGCAATCAGAGTTTACCGTGCAATTAGCATACATACAACTTGCCAATTTCAACCGTTGGGCAAGTGCCCGCCAGACATAACACCCGTCTGGTCGGAGGATCCTCCCTTTTCTATGGAGGATGAGTGAACTTTACACCCTGTTCCTCACGCCTCCACACTACTTTCTTCTTATTGATAGTCTTGAAACCGTACTATACATATACAGACCGACACAGAAGCTTATTTTAGTTCAAAGGAAACCAGCACTGCAGAGTCACATGTTCCTTATTTATCTTTCATTAAAGTCTTTACGCAACCTTTACAAATGAACGTGACACAACAATTAAAAACATAGAATCGTGTAGTATTCGTTCTTCACAGAATGCTACATGCAATATTAGTTATTGATTTTCATCGGAACGGATTTATTGTATTAAATGAAACTGTAATTAATTTCTTTATTGGACCCCTGTGTCTGCTATTGAACGCTATTGGAAAATTTAACAGGGTTTTAGACAGGCTTTTTTGTGCAACTGTCGTTAATTGAAGAGAAAGCGGATGATTACTATTTTCAGGCGGGTATTTTGCAAACTGATTTAAGGAAATTGTTTGTGTAGGAGTGGTTTGATAGAATAATGCTGTAAAGAAAGGTTTTGGTGGTGGAAGACTTAAGTAACGGGGTAAGAAGAACCATGACGTATGGATAGTGTGAAAACTTAGGCTAGAAAAGAGAGAGATATTAGATCATAAAGATGGAAAGAGTGAGAAGACATGCTGCGTCGCATGACTAAAACTCACCCGTGTCCCTTCCCCAGGCACAGGCAAATGAAGGAACACGCCATTCCGCCCAAGCGGAAAAGTCATTTGGTGATATCTCATCCCAAAAAATGGGGCAGCATAATATTAACAGTTCGTCAGGACAAATATTTTTCGCGTAGCTAAACGAATTTTAAGAAACTCTTCTATGAGATACGTGTTATAAATTTAAGTTACTGTTCATGTCTGCATGATCGTATTAAAAAGGCCCAGGGTTCAAGGTCAGGTTTCATATGTCCATGAATTGTTAGCGATGTTGTGTCGTGATGTACGCGCAATTATCTTATTTACATTATTTTCTCAATCGACCATTGTAATTATTTTTCTATCTTTTTATTACTTATCCTAAACATCATCATCATCTCAGCGTTAATCCCAGTCGCATCCGAAGCTTTTTCAACTTTGGAGTCTGGGGTCTTCGTTATTTTCCGTGAAGCGACTGCCGTCTGACCTCCACAACCCGAGGGAGATATCGAAGCTATTACTTATCCTAAACAGTCCACTATTATTCGATTTTGCTCCATCACCAAGTATCCGTTGCGTCAATGGTAATATTATTATTTTAAACGCTTTTCTTCAACAGATTCAAGCAATGCACAAACTAAACAAAACATTGACACACATTTGGCCAGCCATCCACTATAAATCAAGAATTCCTACATATAAATAGAAATAGAAAGGTTTACAATTGATGTTAAACTCTGTACCAACTGGACATTAAGTCTAGGTCAATGTGATCAACTAGGTGCAGTGCTAATGAAATGCGTGACGTAACGGCTGGTTCGTATGGACATGCATCATACGTACAAATAGCTAACAACTGGCTGTTGAAATCTTAATCTTCTTTTGTAACTTTATTATGAGAAGAATGTCTTCAGACCAGGATTTCGAGGTATATACCGTCGTATCAATCACCAAACGATTTCGGTATCGAGGGTCGTCTAATATAGCTGATGTTTAGTAAGATACTAATGGATGATTTAAAATAACATTTATATCTGTGTTTTCTTTTTGTATCTTATAAAATTATGGATAATTTATCATTATTTGTGTAAGTTTTGAACTAGCAGAAGTAGCAAGTATGCCTCCCTTTACCTCAGCGATTACTTTTGTCCATCACCACTGCATAACTTCATTATTTAATTTACTTGTAACTTCATTATTAAATGTCTTTAATAACGTTTTATCGAGACGGAGCATTTTGTTTTTACAATAACAAACCATCTCGTCCAGATTCGCTTAACTTAGAGACAAAATACTTATTCAGTGCTGTCTTTAAACCTAAATGACTGGCTATTAAACAATTCTGGCTAAAAAGACCCAAACAAACGGTCACTATAAATACCACAACTTAGTCATCTCTTCAAAAAAGAAACGATAAACACAATCGTACCATAAAAACCAGGTTTTAATTAACGTCTGAAGTCCAGACGTTACGTAAATCGCCGTACGACATTGGGGGAGACGAACTCGTTGTACAATAAAATAAGAAAAAAGCGGGCAGCGTTCCAGTAGCTATATTGCACCACGGGGACACGCATTTTGTGTGCCGACTTCCGCTGGTATCATGATGATGTTCTTTTTATAGGACCTCTGTGGTTTTGTTCTATGAAGTTGGCCAAAGATTGGCTAGTTTTTAATGTCTAAAAAGAAGGCAATAGTTCGATATCTGACTTTCAATCTTATGTGTAGCTAGCTGCCAGCAATTTAAATTACACAAATTGACGTGAATTAGCTTCGTCAATTCATAGATATTTCACGAAGCGACGGGTTGAAGAAGACCTAACGTCTAACAACCAGTGTTACCAAGAAGTTTTGGGTTAGTATGCGGGACTTGGTGCAAATCTGATAGGCAGTCCGTCCATGTGAATACTGGTTTTAAGTTGTGTCCGGTTAGACTGAAAGTCAGCCTCCAAAGGGATTGGTGTGACGGAGAATTTCGGATGAGAATTTAAAAGATGAACGGACAACTTAATTCAGGTCACTGTTCCGCCTCCTCGATATTGTAGTGCATCGGCATGTTTGCCGACGCGACCGTTGAAGGCTTTCACGTGTTGATGAGGAAGAAAGTGGCGTCTGTTGTAAGGCGGGTTCTAGGGAGTCGGAATAGTCTCTTAAGTGGATACTCCTATCCACTGAGAAACGACAAGAGAACTGACACTGTTCTTCTGAAGAAGTTCACTGAACTTCATATTCGGGGGTTAGATAAGCCCATTGTGTAATGATTATGTTCACATTTAATTAATTAATTTTTATTATGGACCTTCTGTCTGAAAATAAACGTTCTTTTTAAAAAAAAAATACTAAAAACAATACTAAGGCTGCTTAAATCCAATTAAGAAAAATGATATCAAGTCCGCAATCAAGAAAGTTTGTGATTAGTCCTAAAACAAAATGAGGTAGACTGAAACATTTATTAATTCTAAAATAGAATCGTCACACCACGCGGTTGATTAATTTTCGTGTCCTATAGAAACTTCGAGGCATACATTCTGTTTGATCAAATACTAAAATAAACTGTCGCTTTATTTTGGTCTTACAAAATATTGTGTAACTTTTGCTTACTGCGTAATAAAACATTCATACGTCCTTTAAATTAATCAGCTCGGTGGTAGGCCATAACAGCGGCTGCCGGCAGAAGTTACCACCCACCAGACAAAGTCTTGCCGCCAAGCGATTTGTCGTGTTCCGGCATGATGTCTGGTGAAGCCGTACCATAGAATAAAGAGGGGAAGTAGGTTATCTGCGACCCAATCCGCGATTTAATTGCCTACTGTCTTAGGGTTGACGACTGTCCGCGCTTCGTCGGTTACGGTTGTCGCCCAAACCGCTAACAAATATTTATAGACTAAGAGCTTATGTTTAAATTATTTGCTTAGTATTTAGTTTACATATACTAGTCAGTTTTTTTTTTGTAATTTTTATTTTTAGTTTTGTACACATAAAGAACCATATTTATTTTTATTTTTAATTAATACAAATATAAATAATACAAACATAACATCTATTGAATCACACATTTAATACAAAATTACAAATTAGCTACAGAAAAATACCTACTTTCTTCGGTTTCGACTATTACGAAACGCGTTGTTATTAAACTTTAATGTGTAATATATCCGTATCCTTGTAAATAACTTTTAGAAATATAATTTGAAAAATATAAGTCTTTTATTTGTTCATAAATAGACATACCAACTTTGCAGTTTTAGTGATCATTTTTTAAAAGCTAATGTGCCGAAAAGCCGTGACGCGCGAACCTCGTTCCGTGCTAGCCGCGAGTCCGCGACTAGCGCAGTCATAGGCACTCTAATATTGTGTTTAGGTGTGCGTGCGGCGACGCATAGATACTATGGCGCACACATACAAGCCGCGCGCGGTCCGTTTGTATGAAGATAACGTACTTCCCTCTCTTTATTCTATGGCCGTACGGAGGATGGGACAAGTAAAGCGCGTGTAGCTACAGTTTAGTTTATGAATTGCTAGTAGTTTGCTACAACTTCATCTTCGTATATTGTGTGTTTCATAATGTTCAGGTTGAATTCTTGTCCTGCTTGTCACTGTTCTTTTCTCTTTAGTTGCACACATTGTGTAGGTACATACATACAAAATCCTGTACAAACTTAAATATGACATGCCCATTGAAACATAACCGCCTATACAATTATGTGAGGGTCAGTTTCCCAATATGAACTGCGGTTTCAGTATCAGTATTTTACATCGATGAAATTCTCCCAAAATAACTGGTTCATCCTGCATAGCCCATTTACAGAGCCAACTCAAATAACTGTTTGGACAAAATATGCCAGATTTCAAAGCAGTTTCTATAGAAATATGTGACCTACTTTGTTTTGTAGTGTAGAATATTTCCGTAAATGTTACTAACAATGACTCTTAGTCAATTTCCAAGTTATACTGTTACGACATTTATTTAGGTTTTAAGATATTTCTTGCTATTTAGATATTATAGTCAAATTTTAGTTATTGGGACATTCTTCTTTAATCTCATATTCAAATAAATCGCGGTACTGATGGAAGTGTAAGTTTTCTACAATTCCAATAATTCGTTGTTGCAAGTAAAATAACGATTTTTTTTAAAAGGCTAGTCAGACTTTTATATTAAACCATGCTCTACAAAGTGTTATGCAAACGGACCACGCGGCTATAGTAAAAATATGAAACAGTAGAGCAACTAGGATATGTTTGTGATTATTGTCTACGCAGCTATGTGTTAGAATCTATCAATCATGGAACAGTGAGCCCTGCAAAAATTGTTACTAGCTATTTGATTTACACATGCTATAACCACCGAGTACATTGCGAAACTTGTTTAGATAAGTCGTATAGCAATGCTTGTTTATGGGACTGCGTAAATTGGGACTTTTGTTCATAGCTGCTCTACTGTTTATTACATGTACTGTGGCCGCGTTGTCCTACATTCGTCTCTAATAGATTCTGGTTCATATATATTACTCAGATCGATGTCTGGATTATTTCTCTTGCCCTTGCGCCACAATTATGGTGATCTGATACTATTCATAGTATGTATTGATTTTGCATTTATTTTTCATTATTAGCAAAATTGTCAGCGGTGAATATACTGTGCTTTTTTTTCAATACATAGAAATTACGCCCAAAGTTGTTATTTTCTTGTCCTATCTATGCCCTAGATGAAGCAGAGTGTGATGACTGGTACCTAGGATTTTTTTTCGGCGGGAAACCTTCAAAAGGCGCCCGACCCCCGAGGAATGAGGTCGGGTAGTTTTGGATTTTTACCTCACTAAAACCACCCCGGTGATCACCACCTGCGCATAGGGTTGGTCCCGGTTCCTCTTAAAAGACCAATTCCGGAACCCCTCCTGTGCAACGTCTACGTATCTAGGACCTACCAACCTATTATTTACCTTGTAGCACATTGTCTACATCATTTTATACTGTCATCGTTCACTTAATAATTGCACGTCGAGTACTCAGCTCCTGAAGCGGATTAATAAAATACGCGAAGAATATAACAATCAGATGTAATATAGGAATACAAGTTTAAAGAGCCGCAGTGTCTTGATCGTATTAAGATTTACAAAATTTGACATTTTGTGATACTTACACCATACTTAAAATGTAAATTATTATAAAAATAATCCTAAAATCCGCAGATTTACAGATTTTCGGTTCCGTACCGTAACCATAGCAACCCTAGTTTCTAAAATAATTCCTACATACGCTATTTTTTTTTATAATTATAAACTAGCGCTTGACTGCAATCCCGCCTGATGGTAAGCAGTGATGCAATCGTTGATGGTAAAGCGCGCTAGTTTATTAATCCCATTCACATAAAAAAAGACTTAATAGTGAATAGGAAGGAAGACGGCAGTTGAGCGAGGTAGTACAATGTTAAAGCCAACAACACGACCAATTATGCTGCGCCAGAGGGAGATTGATGTGGAGACCCTCCACGACCAAACTCCCGACACAACTACTTTTGACGCATCGTACCCGGCACACATCGCAACACAACTGCTCAGACCCGTCCTCCGTACGGCTTCACTAGACATCATGCCGGAACACGACGAATCGCTTGGCGGCAAGATTTTGTCTGGTGGGTGGTAACTTCTGCCGGCAGCCGATGTTATGGCCTACCACCGAGAGATAATTCCTACATACTCACGAATTCTATCTCTTTCCCATATTATTCTCATATTAAGAGCAACTTGCTTTTAAACAGAATGTGATTTGGTGGGAGACTTCTATTTCATTAGTTAGTGTACCGTTGGTACACATTTAGAGAAGCCTGAAAAGTTCAATCGAAGCACATAGAAGTAAATTTTAATTGACAATCACTTGCCGCTTTTATCGTATCGACTTTAATTCGATTTTACAATCGCTGAAGTGTCTTCCGCACGTTTTATTGCTGTTTTTGTCACCAGTAGCTTTTACTACCCTCCGTTTTCAATCAATTTGCCTTTTATAGTACATTTACCGGTTTACAGACATATCAACTAATTAGAAGAATATACATAGAACCACCAAAACGATTTCCCTTCACCAATTATAAATTAATATTACTTTAGCAGTTAAGAAGTGGCGCAAGAACTGCCCAGCAACACGGCTGTCAGTTAAGTTAAATACATTACGAAACAAAAAAACATTAAAGTATATTATTTGCCATATTTATTTATTTACTAGCTTTCCGCCCGCGGCTTCGCCCGCGTGGAGTTCGGTTATATCGCGCTTTTTAGATTTCTCCCGGGAATATCATTTTTTTCTGGGATATAACGTAGCCTATGCCCTTTCTCAGGGTCTAAAGATTGTCTGTGCCAAATTTCATCAAAATCGGTTGAGAGGTTTAAGCGGGAAAGCGTAACAGACAGACAGACAGAGTTACTTTCGCATTTATAATATTAGTATGGATTAAAACTGTATGCACAAAGAAAAACATTGCACAATGGCGGACTTAATGCTTTAGGCATTTTCTACCAGTCTATCTTAAGGTGATGCAGAGACAAAACATGGTTGTGGTCATGTCAGCCATCTAGCACGTGCCATAATATATAAAAAAAAAAACTTCTCAAGCAGAATTAAAAACGGAGTGGAAACTTTTAGCACTTTTGTTACTTAGGTAGCATTGAAGTGGTCCGGTTTGGAAAAGTGTCAGAAAAATTACACACTGCGTCTGTGGTTCAGCGGTTTCTAGGTGACAATAATTACTTTCCATAAGATAGGTTTGGTATTCTTCTTCTTCCAATGCCTCTTCAATGCTGAAGTTTCTTGTTCTCGGTCTTGTCAACCGCGAGTCGGAATAGTTTTTCGACGGAAGTAATACCGATCAACTCCCTGATGTTTCGCAGCCACGATTTTCTCTTTCGTCCAGCGCGCCTCTTTCCTTCTACCTTGCCCATTATAATCAGTTGGAGTAGCGCATATCTATCGTGTCGGATAGGATAGTCGGAGGTTTGGTATAGACGGATAGAATGTCTCTTCTTATGTCATCATAATCCCTTTAGCTAAATTATTTGCGGTCGGCGCAACATGTTTTTTTTTTTCTTACATAGTTCGCTGTTAGTCGACATCTATGTACCAAAATGATATGTTTGAGAACTTTTTGTCTGGAATCCACCACGATTACTAAAGGGGGTTCAGGAATCACATACCCTATGTTCTATGGGTTAGGTCTGACCTAGCCATGCGTTCACCGTTTTCGGAAGTTGTGGGAGCTTTGGAATGCCTCATGGAATGCATCGGTGTCCCTCCTTCATTTCTATGCTTTATCATTACCTATTAATACCGCAATTTTAAAACATTGTAAAAGCCAATATTTTTTTAAAGAGATGTAGAGTTTTTCTTCGCTTCTTGTCGCCATGCACACAGCTTTCACTTTTCATAAGTGTCCCTGTAGGTTTATGTGAATTATATGGTGTGTTTGATTATATCACATCAATAATTATGATCAAAACAGCCTGCTATATTAAATCACCATCTATACAAGGTAATGACGTCGTGAGGTGACGTTATCTCGGCAAGGCGTGGGAGTCCTGTTTATTTATTTCTATATAAATGGAACCTAATTATAAGCTCTGAGCTTTCATTTTGTAATACGATTCTGGTCTATAAAATGTTTGCACCTTTTCTTTTTCATTTTCTGTGAGGAAACGGAATTTAATAAGCTTAGCTTAAGCTTTGTTTGGTTTTGAAGTTATGAAGGATTTACAAGATTTACCGCTTGAATGAAATTAGTCTGTAAATTAGCATCATGTGTAGGTAGTGTGTATCAAACCCCATATTTCACCTTTTCGCATCCTCCTCATTACTGAGGGTCGTGATGTCCCCTTGGAATTATCTTCCCTTTTAGGTTAGTTCGCCATCTGTTACGATCCCTGGCCGCGAGTATAATAGCATCATGAAGGCCGGTGTCCAGAGATGAACGAATTTGGTCAGTCCACCTTATTGGACTGCGACCTCTAGAACGTCATCAATCCATCTTCCCAGTAACCATCAGATGTTTGAGGTCGTCTCCATCTTTTCTGGCCACTTCGCATAGCATAGCATAATCCGCCTTGCGTTTCCACTGCTGGGACATGACTTTTTGGTGAGAAGGTGTAAGCCACAATCCACCACATGGGCCCAGCGCGAGATGGTAAATGTTACATGTCTTCAAATTTTTAGTTTTAAGCCATGCCGGTTTCCTCATGATGTTTTCCTTCACCGTTTTGAGAGCGCCTGACGGGTTTCGAACCTATAAACCTCCACTGGTCTCTGCTGCTGTGCTAGTTATGCTGAATTCCTATCGCAATGGAATATGAAAACTTCTACCCAGCAGAAGTCAGACTGGCCCTGCAAATTTAGTTAATTCAATAATTTGTTTCAAGTTAGTCATATGCGTGCATATTTGATCAGACCCCTAATTGCGTAACACTAGATTAATCTCAATTTGCCCAATTTTTAAAGCATTCATTGTTCACATACTCGTATGTTCGAAACAACGTAAATAACGCATTGAATGTTGTTTTCTCGGTGGTAGGCAGCAACATCAGCCGCCGGCATAAGTTACCACCCACCAGAGAAAGTCTTGCCGCCAAGCGATTCGTCGTGTTCCGGCATGATGTCTGGTGAAGCCGTACGGTGGACGGGTCTGAGCAGTTGTGTTGCGATGTGTGCCGGGTACGATGTGCCTAATGTTGCTGTGTCGGGAGTTTGGTCGTGGAGGGTCTCCAGATCATCCTCTGGCGCAGCATCGTTGGTCGTGTTGTTGGGTTAAACATTGCATTACCTCGCTCAACTGCCGTCTTCCTTCCTATTCACTGAAATTTTTTGAGTGAATAGGCTTAATAAGCTAGTGCGCTTTACCATCAACGATTGCATCACTGCTTACCATCAGGCGGGATTGTAGTCAAGCACTAGTTTATAAGTATAAAAAAAAAAAAAAAAGAACAGTCAAAATGAAACCCGCTACGCAATTACTAAATTGCAGGTGTTTTCTCTCCACCCCATGAATGCAGGACGAATAAATTTATGCATGTACGAAGCACTACCTACGAAATTAACTGCCTCATTGGTTTAAGGGTCGCTAGTGACTGCTGAGCATGACATCATGAGTAACACTCGTATCAAAGGGCAGAGGGAATTATATCAAAGGAGCAATAATTCCCTCCCCATTTCTACTAATTGGCTCCATCAATGCTTCTACGAAACCATTTGATAATGTCGATGTTTCCGTAAGCCGTCCGGTGAGTGGGTTTTCCAACATATACGGCAAGGGGAATTAATAAGACTAGAAGGTTTTGACTTTTGTGTAGCGGATGTTCAATGGTAGCGGTTATTGCTTTAACATCAAGCAACCCGCATGTTCTTTTATCTGTGCTGTTTAAGTAACAATTTACCACATGTTACAATGTAAGTATTACATAACATCCAGTCTATACTCTCCAAAAGGATAAGCAGAGATGTCATATAGTACACGCTAACACGCATATATACGTTTAGCCAGTTATGTCTAATAGGGGTCGAATTTATTGCCACATCATTCAATCACCATCTTTGTAGCCGGTTGGTTGGGGTTGAATTCGGCTTCCAGACCAAGCAGATTCAGCATTTTTACCTTCAATCAAACTAAATTTAACCCAGATTTTTAATTAAATACCTGCCGTACTGAATGACGTACAAATTAAACACATAAACAGATAATTTACGTACCATTTGATTCCATTTTAGGATAATCGCTTAGCCGATTTAAGGCCCCCGTAGGCAGATGCGACCGAACACTGGTAAAACAATTTCTTTGGAGTTTTCATAGAAAATGTTCCACCAAAATTGAGTCTCGCTTGTCCGCGAGAGCCTTTATTATCCCCGGTTTTCCTAGCGCTGCCAAACACGTGGCACTACCAGTGATTAATCCAATTAATTTAATTAGAGCAGCGTATAATAAAAGCTACAGAATTTATTTACAAAGTTGCAGGCACTGTTTTAACTTGATTTTCTATTTTTATATTGCCTGCTTATAGCGTTTGGTGCTGGTGAATTAAAATATGAAATAAGTGAATGCAAATAAATATCGACGTGAGTACGTACTTTAAATAATAAAAAAAGAACATTTAAAAATATTTGGGCCGGCCATTTAATATTTCAAATGACAGCCGGTTTTAAAAAAACGTCGTAGGGGCGTAATCTACGTAACGTAGAAAAAAAGTAATTAAAACTAAACTACAACTCGAACGTTTAATCACTCATTTGGAAAGGCTTTGTTACATGTACTGGTACTTAGTTTTATTTCCCGTCATCAATCTCTCTGCGAGAAACACACAAATTGCGCAACATGACCCTGCAAAATCATTGTTTTTCATTGTTCCTAAGACTTTGAACTACTAACATTAATAACATTTTGGAAGCAACAGCAGAACATTGTCTCTAACTTTCGAAATAGCGGGTTTTCGAGGCTCCCCTTTTGTTAAACATTTTTTTCAATCTTTGCTTGAAGATTCATACTTATTGCTACTTTATGAGGGCGACCCAATTGTGTTTATAGGGTTTCATAACCAAAAGGTAAAACGGAACCCTGTTACTAAGACTGTCAGGCCCTGTTTGTTTGTCACATAGCTGTGTCTTATAAACCGTGATAGGTGGACTGAAAAAAATTTCGCTGATTTATTGCTATATACGTCATTTTTCTTTATATGAAATCTGAACATAGTTTGCAGAATAAGCAACTGAATCGATTCCAATCATATTTACCTACACCATGTTATCATCATCATCATCAGCCTCTACTCGTCCGCTGCTGGACATAGGCCTCCTTCATGGCACAACAACAAACTCGATCCTGAGCAGTTCTCCGCCAGCCACTACCAGCCACCTTTTTGATGTCGTCGCTCCATCTGGCACGAGGCCGTCCTACGCTACGTTTGCCGAGACGCGGTCTCCACTTGAGGACTCGTTTACCCCAACGGTTGTCGGTCCTGCGGCATATGTGACCAGCCGATTGCCACTTCAGCTTGCTAATCGTCTCAGCTATGTCGGTGACTCTGGTCCTCTGTCGGATCACCTCATTTCTGATGCGGTCCTTCAGAGAGACGCCCAACATAGCCCGCTCCATAGCTCGCTGAGCGGCTTTAAACTTATGGACTGGTCTGACCGTTAGTGTCTACGTCTCGGCTCCGGAAGTCATAACGGGACGCACTGGTTGAAGATTATAGTCTTCAAACATTGGGGTTTGTTATACTTTTCCAAAATATATTTAGAAATTGTTGCAGTCTGGTTACCGAGTGCACAACACAGTTCACTGCAGATCAGTGGTACTAAGCGCGTGTGCACAGCGGAACAGGGTCAGTCCGCGTATTTCCCGCTATAACAGCACATAATATACTAGTTTACTTTAAGTTTACTAAAACAGATTTTTTTTTCATACATCAGACGCTTTTTATAAATAATGGTATGAAATCCTTTGTGTGCGAGTCAGACTGGCACTTGGTCTGTAATTTAATATTGTGTACTTTTCGATGAGCTCCTTACATTCTCAGGTTTTAGCTACACGAACACCATTACCATTCAAAGTTGCATTCAAATCTGCGTCATTCTTTTTTCAAATTACCATTTTAGATCTACATGATCTGATTAAGATAATTTCCAGATACATTTTCTCTTGTTCAGGTCTTTGTTAAAGGCTTAATACTCCACGACACACTAGGAGACACATGTCGTGCAACACGTGTCGCCAGCGACGTTGGGTTCAGTAGCACGACGTTGCCGGACTTCGGTCGACATGTCTGGCATCATCGCGCGACTCGGGTCGCCAGCAACGTCAGATGAGGTAGCGCGACGTTGCCGGACTTCATCTGACGTCGCTGCGGACATAAGTTGCGCGTTGTCGCCATATTTATCAAGCGAAATCAGTCGGCTCCACTTGACATGTTGCCGATACTTGTCGTGGTACATTTGTCCTCTAGTGTATCTGTGGCTTGACTCAAGCTGCTATCTACGGGGTCTGTAGAGACGCCTAGCTATGTCAATTGTCAGGGCACCACAAATTCCGAAGTTGTATACTTACAGAAATAAAATCATCATTATAATCTGTTAAAATCTGGAGGACAAATTACGCTATTTACCTGTAAGCACGTAACTTTATTGTTTGACATTTCATGTGACTTCTATGATACTGTATAAAACAATAAAAACGTCTTCACCCCTACCATAAGGCTAGTTGACAGCGAAACTAATAGCCTGCCAAAAACACCTAAAGCGAATTCCATCTATCGAATCCGCTCGCTTCACTCCTTACAAATTAGACAAGTTTTTCAACAACAAAAAAGAGGCTTTTTCAAGCGGACTCGGCCCACGGGATTCTGTCGGGTCTGCACCTAAAAATAAAATAATAGAGAACACGGCAATACGAGCAGCCTGAACGAGACCATTCAAGTTGCTTGAATTGCCGTGAGTTGCGCTACAAACGAGAGTTTTGAAAAGATAAATTGCAGTTTAAACGTAGCTTTGTTAGCTTTAAGGTTACTCTAGTTTTTTGTTAGATATTCTTTAGATACTTCAATGTTTCGCGAATGAGCGCCGTATTATCGTCGGCCCAGTCACATGCACGTAGGTGCGTATTACAGAACGTCACTCAAAACTCAAGCTCTACTTAAGTCTCGTTTCAAGCCATTTGATTGGTTGAAACTAGGTTTAAGTAATGCTTAAGCAGAGATCAATGCACGAGTTTCTTTCTGAAATACGGACCATAATGTTCTTAAGTCTGCGTTAATCAGCGGAGTTCTCCCAACTGAATTTTGAACCTTTGTTCCAAAATTTACCAAATTGATTAATTAATTTTCCAAAATTTTCCATTTTTTTTTTTTTGTTTAAATTTATTTTTATTTATTTATTTCAATTTAATTTATTTTTAAATATCTTTGTATTCGAATTTTTTGGCATCGATACGCCAAGTCGCAAGAAAATCGTCTTTCTGCCCTTATCCTTTTATTTTGGATCGGCACTGGACATCTTTTACCCAAAATCTGTATCAGCTAATCTCCTAGTTAACTTCTCTTCTTCCTAGATATCATCTAATGTTGATACGACACATATACGGAGGGAGATATTATAGCGATACATACATCAATTTTCGACGTAGACATTTCACAAAACTCACAGATCCAAAGACTCCAACCGAGACGTAAAACCACTGTATGATATAAGAAGATTTAACTTTTCAACCGTCCTAATAAAACACGAAAGCGCATTATAATTTACTGCCGCACTAAGGTAAAGCTAGGCCAGTTGGAAAGGTTCCGTTGACCTCATGACACGCACTTTGTTCTATTATTAGTACAACAATGACGTCACTGTAGTGGGACGGTGTTTGACCGACAGATGAGAGAAAGCCATAAGTTGTAGCATTAAATTCATCACTGCCATGATTTTAAGAGTTGGTATTATTCACTCTATGTGAGTGAATAATACTACCATTCGTAATTCTTTGAAGTTTGAGTAAATCATCATAATCCCAGCGTTAATCTCTCAGCGTTAAGCTTTTGGTATCCGGGGTCCGCTTTACCAGTCCAACTGCTGATATGGCTAAACTTCGACATTTTCCGTGAAGCGACTGCCGTCTGACCTCCACAACCAGAAGCCACATCGAAGCATTGCATTTAGACCAATTGTTGGACTTTTGAGGGCTCCAACAACCCGTAACGACTGCCACTAGATGTTCGTATGGCAACCGGGACCAACGGCTTAAAGTGATTTCCGAGGCACGACCAGACCAGTGCAAATATTCATATTCATGCATACAAATACTTGCACTGTGCGGGGATCGAACCCGCGCCACCTTGCGCAGTGGCCGCGTCCGCTACCGCTACGCCACGGAGGCTGTCGATGAAGTTTGAGTAAATATTCTCTGTCTATTATGATCAAAGATGATCTATTATCATATGTATAGTATATATGACACATACAAGGGTTATTACATTATTCAGTTTTTAATTTTTATACAAAAACGTTGCCCCCCTCTAGGAATTTCTCTTGTATAGTGTGGGTGCGTTTAAAAACATTTAAACTCATATACACAGGCAGCTAAACCCGGAACAGCTACTTGTACGTAGTACAAATATTCCAATCAAGAAACTTAATACTATTAAATAAAACTTTATATTTTACTTCAGGGTGTTTTGCATTTGTCGTGGTTGTCGCATTTTTTTTTTTATGAAAGGCATTGATATAATATTAAACAGATATGATATGCTCTAACAAATTAACCGAAATAAATGTGCCGATCGGAGCAGCAGCACACACATGCAATTTTTTTTATTCTGCGTACATTTCACACGTTGGTACAGTGTGAGTGAGATGGGGCGCAATCTAAAGCATAGAGAAGAAAAAGATGGCTTGTGTTTCTCATTTGCGCTGTTAGTGTTTGTAGTTTGTTTTTACGAGTGTATCGAGAGTGACTAAGGCAAGAGATTAGAATTATAATCTTTTGTACGCTTCAAGTTCAATGCGCTAGTGACTTATCTACCTTAGGCGATTTTCACACTGCCCCGCATCATGCTGCATATTGCGTGTCGACGCACCTACGCGCGTTCCTGCGGGAGTGCAGATCTGCATAATCGTGCGGGATTTTGCGCACTCACGCGCGTAGGTGCGTTTTATAGATTCACGCACGGCGGCTCTGATTTATTCGCCGTTCTAACATATTTATTACTTCCTCCCATTGTTTCACTTTCTGCGCTCTGTCACTATTCATCACATTTCATATTCCAGATAGCTGGGTGGTTTTCGATTTCGAATATAAATCGATCGATATCGAGATGCATTTTCAAACACACACGTCACGCCCATTCAAAACCACGCGCGGCACTGCGGGATTTGGTGTGCCATACCTTGCGTCTCGCCCCGCACCTACGTGCGGGGGTGCATGTTTCTCCGCGTGTATGCGCGTGATCCGCATGAACGCGCGTGGATGCATTTTCTGTGTGTTAGACTGTGCGTGTTTTCCATACAAACTGAGATACTTACAAGCAACGGAAGAACACGTATCCACGCGCTACGCTGCATCATGCGGGGCAGTGTGAGAATCGCCTTAGTTTAATATTATATCAATGATGAAAAGCAAAATATTATTATTAAAAAATAATTCATATGCCAGTTGATTCTTTCATATGGTCTTATTCGAACCCTAGAATTATAGGATACTAGCTTTCCGCCCGCGGCTTCGCCCGCGTGGAGTTCGGTTATATCGCGCTTTTTAGATTTCCCTCGGGAACATCAAATTTTTCCGGGATAAAAGGTAGCCTATGTTCATTCTCAGGGTCTAAAGATTGTCTGTGCCAAATTTCATCAAAATCGGTTGAGAGGTTTAAGCGGGAAAGCGTAACAGACAGACAGACAGACAGACAGACAGACAGACAGACAGACAGACAGACCGACAGACAGACAGACAGAGTTACTTTCGCATTTATAATATTAGTATGGATTAAAAAAACCTCTTTATAGCAGGTCCTTCGGGTATTTATTTAACTTTAATCAAGCAGAATATGTTTACTATTTTCCTTGGTTTAACACAAACACTAGCACAGTAGCTTATTTACGCATTGTCTGGCCACTTCATAGCATTTTCAAACAAGTATTTTCTTAGCCGCAATAAAGCCATTCTCTTTGGCTTCAACGTACTCCGTTTCAAATTACAAGGATCATTTAGCTGAGCTTAACGAGATGAGTATACAAAGTGGGTTTTCTTTTGTTGAACGGCCATGTTGAATCGATTTGGCTCATCTAGCAACTTAATCAAGACCTAGACCTAGAATGTATGGTTGCCAAGTTTCGGCGAAGTTACAGCTTCGAATCGCAGCAGTATCTTGAATGTTAAATGAAGGACTTTGGCCAGGACTATTCTACTGTTTGGCTCTGGTTTGCATACGATTTTGAAGAAAATATTTTTTGTACCTATGTTTGTTCTTTACGATTTCACGTTAACACGGATGACTGGATTTGAATTAACACAGGCACATGCTCAAATCAAAACTTCGATTAGTACATAATACTACTTTTGTCTTGATATCGAAGCGGGACATACCGAGTAACACCTCGCCCTGTGACGTCATTTGGACGGTACCTACCGTTTGAAAAATTAAAAAAAAATAATCTAAAATCGTTGTTTTGTTATGGACTGAAATATAATATTTGCACCAATATTATATTTCAGTCCATAACAAACCAACAGGCTTCACGCGTCGAAAATGTAAAAAAAAAAACAAACTTAATAAAAAAAAAAACGTAACAAAGCAAAAACTCCACAGAAACAGTAATAACAACAGAGGATTTAACCTGTATTTAGATAATTGTAACAAACATGCTATCGCTAGGGAGGTGCTCAGTTAACTCGCGCGAGTTGTATAGATTGAATGAAAACCACAGTCGAGTTATTAGAGAATTGGCGAAGATAGAGACCGGATCTGTATGAAAACACCGTACCATACCTACATCCATACTTACCGCTCATTTATAAGCTTATGAACTTGAAATCTTATTTGAATGGTAAAATAATTTCACAATTTTATTGTTTATACGTCACGATTCATTATCATCATCATCCCAGCGTTCAGTCTCGGTTGCATACGCGTTGAAGCCGGGGACCGCTTTCCTGCTCATTCTCCTCAATTTCGGGAAATCTTTAGCATCGTCTGGTAAGAGATTTTTATACATCACGATTATATTATTAAAATCAGATCGACACTTGATTTTCTTAAGTCCTAAGTCTTCTTAATCCTGTAAAGAAAGAAAAAGCTGGTAATGATTAACACTTCCCATAGGCTTCAATTCTCTGCCAACGCTTGGTAGGCTTACGGCAAAGACGTGGATCGACAACGTAAAACCCTTAGGCCGCTGCCTCGTATCTTGCGGGCAACGAGGCGGCGTCGGCGGCGGCGAGTGAACGGCAGCGGGGCGGTGACGGATAGCGAGCGGTGTATTTCTCGCGCTCGAATCTTGCGGGCAGCGGGCGGGCAGCAAGTGGTGATCGTGCGTTAGGAATAAATTTGAATCAAAAAGATGTTGCCGCCATTGTTCAGGCATTTTTCGCGACACAATCGACACAATCGTGAACACAAGACTACGCGGCTATAGTGACGCGCGATCTACCCGGTAGTTTCGAGAACGGGTCTTAGATGCCCGCTCGGCTCCCGCGCCGCTGCCGCCGCCGCCCCGCTGCCCGCAAGTTTCCAGGCAGCGGCCTGAAAGTATTTCTATACGACTACGCCAAATTCCAGAGGCGTTATTACTTACCTTACTACTGTTTATTATTCCCTTGGGCTTAGGTTTGATCCCTACTTACCGAATCGTAAGTCGTGCGTTCGGAACCAGGCAAGCGCTTTACTTTGTGTAAGTAATACATCACCACTGCTCTCAAATCGGTGAAGGAAAACGTCGTGAGGAAATCGGCATGTCCTACAAACAAGAATTCAACGACCTGTGACATCTACCAACAGGTCTGCTAAGTAGATTACAGCCTACTTCCTATCGAAGTGAGGAGGCTAGGGCTTACAAAAATTTTAAACAAAAGAAAACTAACAGCTGGTGTGGTGTGTTGCTTACAGTGTCTATTGAAATTACCAATGAAGTAGTTTTGTTTTACCTGAAATAAAAAAAAAACTATGTAGTCCAAATCTTTTAGCCGATTTTACGTTATAGATATAACTAGCTGCGCCGCGCGGTTTTACCCGCGTAGGTTTCGATATGCTTTTCTTTTATATGCCTCGCTCCTATTGGTCGCAGCGATGTTATATTCGATGTTATATAGCCCAAAGCGATCCTGGATTAAAGGGCTATCCAACGCAAAAAAAAAAATTCTAGTCGGACCAGTACTTTCTGAGATTAGCACGTTTAAACAATCAATCAAACCAACTAACTCTTCAAGCTTTATAGATTTGAATAGAAGTACGGGATTATTTTGTTATTCTGAACAAATATTTCCACGAACGCCTATTTTTATAACATTGTTTCTTATAAGGATTAAAATCTCCAGCAAATTCCAATAAACAAATTACGAGTACAGCGGATGGGCATTATATTGTTATTCTCTAAAAACACCTTTTGTGGGAACGCTAACTGTA
Organism: Sesamia nonagrioides; assembly: GCA_017933935.1. Taxonomy (NCBI): domain Eukaryota; kingdom Metazoa; phylum Arthropoda; class Insecta; order Lepidoptera; family Noctuidae; genus Sesamia; species Sesamia nonagrioides. Next base: position 488,645 of record JADWQK010000160.1, read on the forward strand.
ATATACACCTTGCATGTTATTTGCGTTGTATTGCTCTACACTATCCGCTTAGTCTGTCTGGTTACCATAGCGACGGCCCCCTTCGTCCCGTCATTACGTGCAACATTGATCGGATGGTCATCCTATGAATCTCTTATGAAATGAAATAAATGTTCAAAAGTTTTATGAATTTTAAAGTGGAATATCGCATGCATTGCGGAATAATGAGGTTTATGATTGTTGGGAGAATCATTGTGAATTGGAGATGATTTTATCTATGTTGTTCCTGTGGCTGTTCAACCCGGATAAGGCAAATTCACGATATTAGCACGGACACTATTTGTAGTGTATACAATAGTTATTCCAGTTCTAGCTGTTTATTTATATAAGTATGCGAAATTTCTGACATCGAAAAAACATTTTCTTTATCAAGTTTTGACGTTTTTTACCCTGTAGTACGCCTGTGTCTTAAGAGACAGTGTTTGGCCAAACAGTTTATTTAGTTGCTTTCAAGAGAAGTAATTAAATGAACTGGCAGGATGTCTGCCTTGCCTTGCCATGCCTTTAGATTCCTCAGAGTAAGGAATTACCATCATGTCATCGATGCTCCAAGCTGCATAATATATTGATGAGCCTTCAAACTACAACTAAATGCACCTAAATATTACTTATATTCTCGACCTCCAACCTATTTTGAGTTAAATAAACGATAGCCGGAAACTGATTTAGAATTGGTATAGTCCGGGCATTTATACGAAAAATCGACGAGGGCATGAAACTCGTCAAACTTTTGAAGTAAAAACTTTTTTAAGAGCCCTTGCGTTCTTTCAGGGTTTCAAGTTCCTAATTCACTATGACCTCTCAATACTTCCTTACTGCGAAACTACATCAATTACTTAGCTAATCACACCAACTTCGCATTCATTTTGCGCGCTTTCGTTCATTATGTCATACAGTATACGACTCCTCAGCGGTGAACGAAACTGAATTGTCACGGTCAGAAGGGCAATTGCGTAATACACTATCAGAGGCAATGGGTGTCACGACTGTTCAACAACATTCATTGCGTTATTTACGTTGTGAGCAGACTTATGTTTCAAACAAACATAAGAGTAATGGATTTTTTCAAAATTACTACTAATTTATAGTAATCCAGGATACTAATATTATAAATGCGAAAGTATCTCTGTCTGTCTGTCTGTCTGCCCGGCTTTCACGCCAAAACTACTGCACCGATTGTAATGAAATTTGATACACAGTTAGTCTACAGCCTGAGAAAGGATATAGGCTATAAAACATCCCGCTATGACCAATAGGAGCAGAGCAGGAACAAAAAATGTTGCGAAAACAGGAGCAAACGCGGACGTACATATTGTTCGCATTATTTTAACAGGCGCTAAATTTATATCAACTGAGCACTTTCGGTTCGAAACTTGCGCGGGTGAAACCGCGGGGCACAGCTAGTTTAGAATAAAGCACCTTGTCTCCTTACGTCTGGCATCCAAGCGTATATTTAAAGATACACTGAAGGAGTTTTTATGAAAACCTTTTTCGGTTTCAGTAAGTTTATTTCACGCTTTCCGCTGCCGTATAGGATATAAATGAATAAAATCATACCCTTTCTTCACGACGCGATATCTGTCACTAAATAATTATGAAGTCAACCGCTCAAGATCGTGGGAAAATATAGGTAAAGTTCTTTATAAGTAGTATTATGTTGTCGCAACCCGGATTAGAGTATAGATACCTTGATAAGAGATAAAGTAACCGATAATGGAAAGATAGGGTTATAATAACGTTACCTGTTTACTTGGGCTTATCACTTATCAGATATAAAATTTTATTGCAAAGTCAGAGCAATTATTCATTATAAAGCAAATTGTCTAAATTGTCCGTATAATATCGCAACTGTCCTTTGAAAGTAGTACAAAATGCCTATACTACAACAATTTGTTCAGCTTTTCTCTGAAACAGAGCTCTTTCTATTTCTCTGGCTTTACATACTATCTATTATACGATAAATGGTGTTAATGAGAAAACTAATAACTGCAATGCTTCGATATCGTCTTCGGGTTGTGGAGGTTGTACGGCAGTCGCTTCACGAAAAATATTATCGAAGTTAGCCAAATCAGCAGTTAGACTAGTAAAGCGGACGCCACACACCAAAGCTGAAAAAGCTTCGGATACGACTAAGATTAACGCCGAGATGATGGTGTTAATAATTATCGGCACATGATTATTTTAATTTTTTACGTTTGACATTATAATTAACATACTTTTCCTGTGGATTGTTTTTAATGTTTTTTAATATCTTTTCAGGTAAGTACCAAGCTGAGGATTTCACTTTTACCAGTGCTTCTTTACGGTAATGTTAAACCTAATTAGAGAAAACGTGATTATTCAAAAATGATGAACATGTTTTTACAGAACAATAAATACTAAACTATATGAATCTACTGGTCTGAAATAAAAAGTTTGAATTCGAATAAAACGCGTTGCGATCAATTTAAAACTCGTGTCAATAAAAGCGTTAAAAGCAATTTGTACACCAGCTTGCATGAACACTTAAACAATCACGTTTTTGTGTTTTATTTATAAACTTCTAACTCATACACATATGTACCTATTCACTCGCAGAATATTTAAAATATGGGAATTTAAACACAAACATCAAAGTTCATATCTGTACTAGGAGTGTAGTAAAGAACATTTTTAGAATACTACCGACCGCATTTTGATGCAAAAACATTTTTACTTTGCTTTTAATATAAACACTCGAGCAGCGTTGCATCTTTGCACCGAGTCAACCGCAACGTGTACAGGATAGAATTTTAATTGTAAGAGAGAATTTATGGTGGAAACATCTTGTTTAGGAGATTTTAATTTTACCTGTGATCTATCTCATAGTTAAAAACTTTCAATATAAAGCGTATAAAATTAAAAACAGCTAAATCCATTTATGGTCATTTTTAAGCAGGGTATACCATTTTATTTGTTAAGCAAAATGATAACTATGTCCTTAATTCTTTGGCACCAAAAGCAGATAGATCCGCCTTTAAAATCATTATAAAAATGCAGTTAGTAACAGAGGTAACTATATCCCGCTTCCTGAATCAAAGAGAGCTAAAGTTATAACCGCCAATCACTGAGCTCTGTTGTGCTTCCAATCTGGCAGATCTCATACTATCGAGTTCATTTTGTGTGGTGTTATTATAATGAAAACTTGGGTTTTTGGGTTGTTTCGGAAATAAAAGAGAATAAAAAACTTGGTGTACCAGAAGTTATACCAGGGAAGGCGTAATCAATAAATTATTGGAAACAAAGCCAGCTATGTCCGGTCTAAATCCAAAAGTTGGGATCAATATCAGGTAAACAAAAAAAATGTGTAAACTGACAAAAATCCAGAAAAATACTGCTTCAACCTGACATTATCGTAAAACGAAATCATGACAACTGCACCTCGCAATATGCTATTCAGTTATCCAGAAATGCATTTGCTGATAATAATTTTGAAATGGATGAAACAGCAACTTCTTTATGTCAAGATAAAAAAAGAAGATAGTATTTCAGTAGATGGACTTCTGAATCTGTGTTAGTAGTAAATGATAATGATTTATAATTTGTGTCTTGATTTTAATTCTAACCTTAAATGCAGTTGTTGAGCGGGGAAGGCTGTCTGGTTGTTGTAATGGTCGCAAGCGCATCTGCTGAGTACGAGGTCCTGGTTCTATGCCTTAATATATACGCCACTGCCTAACGCTTCTGGTATTGAAGGATTAATATCATGCGTGTCTTCTTTATTTTACTCCATAACGGCAAAAGAATTTATACCGTAGAATTTGTCAAGGAAAAATCTTCAGCCCTAAAATGGCTCAAAAGCTACAAGCACCCGATAATTCTTTACCGGAAAAAAACCATGACAAATCTAGAAATAACGTCACGGAATTCCCATGCAGCGTGTTTTCTAGCCATCGATCTGGCATTCCCCTGCGTTATGTACCCGCCCATGTCATAAAACACCCTACTTATTTTCAACGGGCCGCACCAATCGCTGAAAATAAAACCTTCATAGTATCAACAATACCATACTATAAGTTTTTACTTTTTTTTTTTGTTACATTTGCTTGGATGTAGGTTCGAGGGGAGAACCAAAAGTCCGCGAAATAAAAAGGGTTGTCATATAAATAAATTTACCAAACTACATTCCTTTTTCAATGTAATCCCCTTGAGCTTAATATACTTTTTACTTCTTGATATGAACTTTTCTGAACCTTTAGAAATTTGTTCTCGTCATTTTCCTTGATAGCTTCTTTTTACTTATTATTGCGTAGTATCTTCCTGTGATTGTGGTAACTTTGCTTAGAAATCGACTAACAAAATGCTGCTGTCACAATCACAAAAAAGCTTCCGGCCGATTTCGGCGCCTTAAATTTTTTTGGGAGTATTGAATAGACTCCTGCTTAGACTCATGGTCGCAATGATGAACCTTGTTTTATCTCCAGTAACAGTATCGAGGTGGATTCCTTGCCAGACAGCTCCTAAGGGCAATATTTCAACGGAACACCATGGCGGCGCAACCAGTCGCCGCTACCACCAAAATGTATACAGCTCTATAGAGAGTTACTCACCTGGTGTCCGTTTGGTTGCGCAACCGTGTATACATTTCGTTGGTAGCGGCGACTGGTTTACCGCCATGGTGTCCCAGTGAAATATTGCGCTAAAAGTATTCAGGTTCGTTAACTCGCTGGTGTGTTTGAGACAGCGTGAGCGTTCTTGGTACTGACTTTTATCATACCAATATGACCTTGTAGGATCCTCAAAATGATGGTATTAGATACTCCAACTAATGCAGGTAGCTGTTTCTTTGCAAACGAGCGTCATCTGAAACGAATTTTCCCACTTGTTCAATATTTTCCAACGTTGTGACCTGAGTCTTCCAAACAGGGTGGGGATCGTCTTCAGTATATGTTGCCCTATTTTAAAAGTCTGCACCATTTATACAACATCGTTTTACTAGGACAATGCTTCCGGATTTACTTTTCAGTTAAGCGATAACTCGTAAATTAAAGGTGTGATGTTGTAATTTGATACTTGAAGTAATGATGAGTTTACGTACAAAAAAATACTTCTACCCTTATTCATTCAACTCCATTGTGGACTTTAGGGACCGCCCCTCGTAATTTAATCCTCAAAGAGTGTAAAAGAGGTTTCGTATTCCGAAAGACGACTGAGTTTTAAAAAGGGATCGTTGACATCATGCTGTATAACGAGTTATGCAGATCAAATAGAGGGTTGCAAAAACTGATATCGTTGCGCTGTACTTTTTTTTCCCAATTTGATTTGTTACAGTTTTTTATACCAAATCTGTCAGAAGTGAACTTTATTCTACGAATAATATTTTTCCGTCGTTTGATATAATTATGAAACCAGTTCTTAGTAAATTTGTTGTTGTATGTAAGCACTAAGGAAGTATTTTTTTGATAACTCATACAAAATTGTACGCATTTTTTTTGGGATGGGATATCATCAAATGACCTCTCCCGCACTTGCCTGTGCGCCAGGGGCCACGGCATTACTTTCGGACAGCCAGTCCGTGGTTCTGGCAGGATAGGAGACTTCCGCAGGCTAGGTACGGCAAGGACCATCGCGGGATGGCTGGTAGCTGATTGAAAGTTGAATAGCTTAAATATGGGAGAGGCATATGTCTAGCAGTGGACTCCTACGCTCTAGCATCATGATGATGATACAAAAGGGTTAAATAGGAGATAAACGTTTGTAGTGAAGTTCATAATTTTTACCGATAGATAAACCATCAGGCTTGTTTACCTAATATGAGAGCTTTTAGAAACTAAAGTCAATATACACGAGGAAGATATCTTCTTAAATATTGTATTAACTTGATTTAAGATGAAAAAAATCTTTTTATTTAGTCGATTTTTGACGAAGCATAGGAGTAGGATATGTAAGGATTCTAGCAGGAAGCACTGGTGGCCCAGAGCCCCAGAGTCCGTGTACTTGAACCCAGACAGGCAAATAACTTTGTGTATGTCCAAATCCAAGTGCAGTACAGTATTACCAATTGTCATTGGCACAGAGTCTCTTGTTCACAAACTAGTGTTGCAAAAAAACCGGTTTTTTTTCTAATGTGAAAAAAAGACCTTGAAAAAAAATCTATTTTTTTTCTCTAAGGTGAAAAAAAAAACTGCTTTTTTCTGGACCATCACCAAGTACATGAAATCTGAAACTGTTATGGTATTTCTATTTACCGTTAAATAATTAATACATAATAGTCTTAGGTTTATTCTTGAACCTGCGGTACTTTTCTGATAAAATAGTACATTTCATAAAAATATTGGCAACTTTCATTGATATATACAACACCAATTGAAAAAAAAATGATTTGTGATTTATTGTTGGAAGTATTGAATTATGAATAAATAATATGTTGATTTATTATACAAATTTAATTTATAATTGAACTGAAACGTAGGCTAGAAAATAAAACAATATTTAAAAAAAAAAAAAAACAACGACGCTAAGATTTTTTCATGTTTTTTTTCAATAAAGTGAAAAAAAAACAAATTGTTTTTTTTTTTTTTCTTTTTACATCACTAAACTAATTTTAAGTTAAATGCATCTTTTTATTTATCTTTTTATATATTTCATTTAGAAAAGGATAACATTTTAGTTTATCCTGTCAAATTAAGATACTCCATAGACAGTTTAGACGCGATTATAAACATGGCGTCTAAACTAACATTTCATCTTCTGTCCTTTTCTTAATGAAATATAAAGAAAATATGCACTGAAATAATAAACAAGCTGCTCCACGCGGTTTCACCCGTGTTTTTTATAGCGTGATGTTATATAGCCTAAAGCCTTCCTAGATTAATGGGCTATCCAACGCAATAAGAATTTTTCAAATCGGACCAGTAGTTTCTGAGATTAGCGCGTTCTAACAAACAAACTGTTCAGCTTTTTAGTGTAGATTTTATGTTAAAAAAAAAAACGCGGAATAGCTTTAGTGTTTCGATTAAAAGGATTGCGACAGCATCCCATTAAATCAACGATCATGTCCAAATAGACGGATAGAGCTTTAAATCGTATTTGTTCCGAGATAAATGGCGTCCGTGTACATTCGACCGATATCGAGATTATGATGAATTTATTTTAGTATTGGTTTTAGATAATTCAATGAAATTAATTTATCAGTCAACCTCCGGATTCTGTAAGCATATTGGATTTATTTCATTACTAGCTTTCCGTCCGCGGCTTCGCCCGCGTGGAATTTGGTAATATTGTGCTTTTTAGATTTTCCCGTGGGAACATTTTTCCGGGATAAAAAGTACCCTATTGTTTAATACAGACTTCTAACTTTACGTCTGCATAATTTCAAAGCAATCGATTCAGTAGTTCCAGCGTGAAAGCTAAACAAACAAACAAACTCATTTTCCTCCATCCCATCCATATTAGTAAGGATTTATTAACTCAACATCTCTATAGTTTCCTAATTCAGTAATGTGGTAATAATTACATTTTTGTTATTTGCTAAAACATATTACATACATTCGGTTTTTGTGCACTCACTCAGAAAACAAGTAAAAATATAAAGGGTGTATCTGACATCGACGCACAAACGAGTACCATGGATCCAGTACATGATTCTGAACCCCCCCAGTGGTGGAATTTTTCATCGGCTTTTTCATGAATTAAAAAAAATATTATTTTTTCACTTTAGACCGTTCATAATTGCTATACTTTAATAACCCAATAAGATTTTAAAGTAAAAATTAATTAATTCGTTAATTACACAAAAAAGCGCAATGATAACAAAACTCGAAAAATGATCTTATCAGTTGATTTAATGGAGTTCACATCAGGGATCACCGTCATACCTACAAACCCGCACAGCGGCACGCTTGCAACGTTCAAAGGCCGAGCCGACACTTTTTTCTAAACACTGTGAATTCTCTAACCGTTCATTAATGACGTAAATGACTATCATAATTTTATTAGTGGCATGTGGTCTAGCTTTTTCGCGAAGTTTGCGTTACGATGTCAGATACACTCTGTATATTCTGTTAGCTACGTCTTTCAGTAACAGTAACACTACACATTGCACAATAGTCATTTAGGAGTTTATTTGTAGGTACTTATCTTAGTTATTAGTATATATTATACTAGCTTTCCGCCCGCGGCTTCGCCCGCGTGGAGTTCGGTTATATCGCGCTTTTTAGATTTCCCTCGGGAACATCAATTTTTTCCGGGATAAAAGGTAGCCTATGTTCTTTCTCAGGGTCTAAAGACTGTCAGTGCCAAATTTCATCAAAATCGGTTGAGAAGTTTAAGCGGGAAAGCGTAACAGACAGACAGACAGACAGACAGACAGACAGACAGATAGACAGACAGACAGAGTTACTTTCGCATTTATAATATTAGTATGGATAGAAGTCGTGGTGGCCTAGTGGTTAAAACACCAGCCTCTCAAGTATGAGTGCGCGGGTTCGATTCCAGGTCAGGCAAGTACCAATGTAACTTTTTAAAAGTTATATATACTTGCTAAGTATATCTTGGATACCAATGACTGAAGGTGAAGGAAAACATCTTGAGGAAACCTGGACTTTATAAGTCTGAAATCGCCAACCCGCATTGAGCAAGCGTGGTGATTACGCTCAATCCTTCACTGTATGAGAGGAGACCTGTGCCCAGCAGTGGGACGATAAAAAGGTTGATGATGATTATCTTAGTTATTTAAGTTAAACAATGGCGCCAATTCTGTTGTTCACCAACTAAACTAATTGTAAGCTCAGTGCATCTTTTTCTTTCAATTTTGTTAAGAAAAGGACAGAAGCCAAGCCAAGCCAAGCGGCATGATGTCTGGTGAAGCCGTACCTACGGTGGACGGGTCTGAGCAGTTGTGTTGCGATGTGTGCCGGGTACGATGTGCCTAATGTTGTTGTGTCGGGAGTTTGGTCGTGGAGGGTCTCCAGCTCATCCTCTGGCGCAGCATCGTTAGCCGTGTTGTTGGTTTAAACATTGCATCACCTCGCTCAACTGCCGTCTTCCTTCCTATTCACTCAGTTTTTTTGAGTGAATAGGCTTAATAAGCTAGTGCGCTTTACCATCAACGATTGCATCACTGCTTACCATCAGGCGGGATTGCAGTCAAGCACTAGTTTATAACTGTTAAAAAAAAAGAAGATAAAATGTCAGTTTAATCCTGTCAAATTAAAATACTCCATAGACAGTTTAAATGCGATTAAAAACTTAGAGACTAAATATACGCCAGTTTACGTCAAGAGCGCACTAATTTGATAGGTCTAAACTGACATTTTATCTTCTGTCCTTTTCTTAACGAAATGGACAGAAAAAGATGCACACAACATTGATAAAATATTAAACTAAGGTACATATGTCACTAGCGCACTGAAAATGAAGCGTACAAAAGGAAGTAAGTCCAGTATCGCTTTAGTCACTCTCGATACACTCGTAAAAACAAACGACAAACACTAACAGCGCAAACGACAAACACTAGCCATCTTTTTCTTCTCTATGCTTTAGATTGCGCCCATCTCACTCACACTGTACCAATGTATGCCGAATAAAAATATGCATGTGTGCTGCTGCTGTGTTCGGCACATTTTTTTTGGTCAGTTTGTTAGAATATATCGTATCTGTTTAATATTTTATCAATGGCACACAACTTAAAATTAGTTTAGTTTGTGAACGACAGAATCGGCGCCATTTTGTTTAGGATTTTCCTATTATATTGTATTCCGTTCAGTAGTGAACGCGGCCGCTACGCAAGGAGGCGCGGGTTCGATCATGCATGAATATGTATTATATTTGCACTGGTCTGGTCGTGCCTGAAAGCACGTTAAGCCGTTGGTCCCGGTTGCCATACAAACATTTACCAACAGTCGTTAGGGCTTGTTGGAGCCCTCAAAAGTCCAATAATTGGTCTTAACTGCAATGCTTCGATATCGCCTTCAGGTTGTGGAGGTCAGACGGCCAAAAATCAGCAGTTAGGCTGGTAAAAGCGGACCCCAGACTGCCAAAGCTGAAAAGCTTCGCTTTGCAGCTAAATACCAGTATTTTACATGACGTCACTGCCTATCTGTCTTCCCAGTACTGGTTACTGCCCAGTACCCATTTACTGGTTAACACGATAATCCTTGGTAAAACTTTTTGCCAAACTTTTCTCTTCTCACAGCCCGTAACGACTGTCAATGGCATTACGAACCAATCGAAGCAATGGCATAACATGCTTTCTCATCCACGAACCTACTAGCAAACGTACTTTCGATCGACCCGTGCCATTGTCAGCTGGATTAAATTGAATAACGATCACAAAAACCTGATAGGCAATTCACGTGTAGTTAAACGGCCGTATTCTAATCTCGATCTCAATCCATACTAATATTATAAATGCGAAAGGATCTCTGTCTGTCTGTCCGCCTTTCACGCCAAAACAACTGAACCTGCATTGTAATGAAATTTGGTACACAGATAGTCTAAAGCCTGAGAAAGGACATAGGCTATATAACATCCCAATCTGACCAATAGGAGCAAAGCAGTAACAAAAAGTGTTGCGAAAACAGGAGTGAAAGCGGACGTATGTGCTCCCATTATTTTAAAAGGAGCTTAACAAGCTCTTATTAATTTACGGGAACCGCCGCGCGCTGTAAACTGAAGTCCACGCGGACGGGGTCGCGGGCAACAGCTAGTCGACACTATAATTTTGAAAAGTGTTTTACGTTCATTGTCGCTGAGATGCAAGTATGAAACGATTGCATTTTGACAACAGATTTGTCCTTTAAAAGTAAGTCTATTTTCCATTTTCTTTTCTTATGAAGTCGTTGGTTACGAATTCACCATTTGCCTTTCACCATAAAGCAGAGTAAACTAGAATAAAAGAGTAAAACTAGAGGTTGAAATCATCTCATATCTTCGTGAACGGATATAAAATGAAGATGTTAGGAACCGATTCGCAAACTTCGGGTCTTCATACGATTTCTCCCCGGTAATACGGTTTCTTTTCGGAATTGAATCTGAAAGATACCGGTATCGCGACATTTTTGAGAGCTTCAACGGTTTTTGGTATCGAAAAGTAACCGTATTTTTAAATTAAGGCAGCAAAATGATTACTCGTTTCAGCACAAAGTGATTTTTTTTTGGTACAGATGCCAGCTCAATCAAAGTCAAATTTCTTTAATAGATATTCTAAAGAATTATTTTCAAGGTTGATTGGGAAACTTTCGACAGTGTCGGGTAGCTTGATGCGCTGGCGTGTGTAGAGTAAAAATGAAATTAATGGACAAAAGTTTGCTGGTACTGGGCAAACTAAAAATAGGCACGAAAATGGTCAAAAACTATATACAATACATCGGACATTAAACTCTTATGTCATACTATTGTATCACAACAATAAGGTTTTTATAAACGCCACCACAATAAAAAGGATCGATAATTACTTCTACCATAACCAGTTTTTATTAAAGTTAGCAAAAATGTATCTTAAGTCATTAGTAATAAAAGGTATAATCGAATGCTGACGATCAATCGATTATAATCGATGTTTCCCATGTGATTTTGTAACGTATTGTAACAAAACTGGTGCATTTTTTTACCACTCATTCATTAATAATATTTATTCTTCTCATTGCGGTATTTACACCAAACAGGAAGAATTTTAAAGTTAGTCTAGCTTACTGAATATTTATAAATAATATACTCGAAATGAGTCTGGGGGCTGATTTTAATTAAAACTTGAACGGTCTCATAAAATCTACCGACTTACGAAAATGTTTTCTAAGAGAAATATCTTAAAGATGCCTCTCTACCCAGCCCTTCTTAGATGTAATATGATCTAAGAAGCCCTTGCAATACGTTATTAGGGTAGAATTTCAAACTTAACTTTTATAACATTTTCCTGTAAAGATCGCGAACAATAGGTACTAGGTAGGTATGTATGGTAGTCTGGGATCTCTTTTAGATCTATGTATATATGAACTATCTCGTGTAGTCTGGTGAACTTCTTAAGACAGTTCAAGCTTATAAGCAGGAGTATCTAAGAAGTTAAAAATTCTCCCTATTAAATAACATTAATATTAGCTGTTGCTATGAAAATTTCTGATCGTAGGCTAATTCGTCAAGGCTCGAATCTGCTTCAATAGAGTTACAAATGCTGCTTCAAACTAGTTCTGTGGAACCAGACCTAACACGTCTCATTTTCGTGTTTTCGGCGCTCCTAGACATGTGAGGTGAGATCGTCTCGAAGTTTGACTTTAGTTGTGTATCTGGCAGTTATATTAAATTCCGCAGAGAAGATTGATTTGAAAGGCTATTAAGCTTTTCAAGTTATAATGGAAAACGCATTAAAGTTGCTATACGAGTGGTGAGATTAAAATGTTTGTATAACATCCAGCGAAACAACTTAGGCACTCAGCCTTTTAATACGGCCTTGCTGACTGGATATTTTTTTACCACGTACACCACGGTACAGCTAATGCTTTACCTTTACCACTACAAAAATGAGCCAACTTAGTTCTGATGTTAAACCCTCTATCTCAACAGAAATGTGTTACGAATTTGAACCTTATTCTAGCTAAGACAATGTTGTTAAATACATACCCCTTTATACATAAACGTTGCTTAAAATTAACTAGTGATTAGCGAATGATTAACCATACATTTTAACGTTTGCAAGTCACTTAACATTAATCATCGTTTATGTATGAACCCCTTAAACACTATGGTGTCTATTCATAAATGAATATTAAAGTTAAGTGACGTACAAATGCCAAAATATGTATATGGGTAAACTTTCACTAATCATTAGTTAACTTTAAGCATCGCTTATGAATAAAGGGGACAATTGTTAACTTAGACTCAGGTTTAAAATCAGTTTTTGTAATTCGATATTTATCGTAGACGGAAAAAAGGAAAATTGAAAAATGACTTATTAGACTTGATGGATTTAGTTGCGAATACCAAAGAAGAAGTAGCATAGTAAGTTTATTTGAGGCTTCCGTCGACTGGGACCGCAATTAACTCGGACCGCGGTCCCAGTCGCCGGATTCATAAAAAGTAAATAATTTTCTTCCGGCGACTGGGACCACTCATAAATGATAACTGAAATCAAATAATGTACAGTCAAACGACAAAGTAATAATTGAGTAAAAATCTTTTTTTCACCGACTCCAAAAAAAGGAGGAGGTTCTCTTTTTTTTATAAGATATAAACTAGCCCTTGACAGCAATCCCGCCTGATGGTGAGCAGTGATGCGATCATTGATGGTAAAGCGCGCTAGTTTATTAAGAGCCTATTCACTCTAGCCTTGAAGACACTCAAATTGTAATGTGATCCGTCACATTACAATTTGAGTGTCTTCAAGGCTACACCGTCGCTGGCAAATTGTTCCAGTCTCTCGATTCTCAATTCTTCGTAATCTTTTTTTTTACATATGTTCACCGATCAGTCTAAGACCGATGTGCAGAATTTTCTTTTTTTTTCGAAAGTGTATACTTTCCAGGTGGTCCCATAGTCACCAGGTCAGGATCTGATGATGGAAGATCAGGGAAATCAAGGGGAGCTTTCAAAAATCGCAGAGGCGACTAGTACATTCTGTACCATTGATTATGAAATTAAAGGATTTAAGTTATTTGTATGAAAGTTGAAGCGGTAATAAGCGGTTTACGATTTACGGGGTATTAAAAAAAACATACTTACTAGATCACTTTCAAAACAATTTTCTTTGGTAGTTTTTATACTAATGTACATCATATTATGCTTTTTTAGATTTTTCATTTTCTTATTTTACAAGTTATTAGGCACCTTTTTTCACTTTGGAAGCGTATGTCACGCAAATTATCGGCTTAGAAAAAAATGTTTTAAAAAAGTCGATATCATTTTTGTAGACCTATCCATAGATATACTCCACACGTATGTGTTTGACGAAAAAAAAATAATAATAATCTAGTCCTCACTATTTATTATTATTTTTGCATCAACATCTTAAAGCGGTTCATAGAATACATCTACCTACTAAGTTACAACAGTACCTATAGCTCTTATAAGTCGAAAAAATGGCTGTGACATACGGACGGACAGACGGACAGACAGACACGACGAATCTATAAGGGTTCCGTTTTTTGCCATTTGGCTACGGAACCCTAAAAATGGCCGTTATGGCTTCACACAAAATCAGTATTAACTGTGTTAAAATTTAAAAATAATGTTATAATTTTATAACATCCTTCTTTTTTTTTTTAAAGTGTCCGGTCAAATATAGCCCTAAAGCAATAGTATTCGTCGATACTCGATACGAACTACGTAAATATTTTGTACGAATAAGTTTACGAGTTAGAAAGAAATGGTAATATACTATCATACAATGCTTATTGCCTTTGTGTGTGTTTACCTGCTTGTGTGAATTATATAAAAAGGGCTAGGTCAATTTATAAGCGCATAGGATAAAATAATGAACATCATCTAGAACGAGTCAATGATATTCATATTCATATCAATAATTTAGATGTTTATTCGTTTGACTGTACCGATTTCGGCTTGTATAGTAGACTTTTTTTAAGTTACCTATGAGTGGTCCCAGTCGCCGGAAGAAAATTATTTACTTTTTATGAATCCGGCGACTGGGACCGCGGTCCGAGTTAATTGCGGTCCCAGTCGACGGAAGCCTCGTTTATTTTACCTGAGATGAACATATATCTATTATTCAATAAATTAGGTTTCTAACATTACCAACTAACCCTACATCGCTCACAGACAGCTAGGAGGTACATATAATGGATGGTCCTGAGCCGTTCGTAATATATTTGTGAAACGTGATCTCGACTGTACAAGCCACAGAACACGGTATCGCCGCACAACTGCAGTAAGTACATACATACTAGTAAAATTCGTGGCGCCAAAATTTCGTCTATACTTATCTGGGGAGGCTTTAGCGTGAAATACGTAGTTTAAGTTGAGGATACGGTCGATCATTTACTAACAGAACTTTAGTCCGTTCGAGTAGTTAAATTAAAATCATTTTTATCACACCCATTAGTGTAGTCGATTTGGTTTCACATGATTTAGTAACTCAACTCTCGTTATTACTTACTCATCATCATCTCAGCGTTAATCCCAGTCGCATCCGAAACTTTTTCAGCTTTGGAGTCTGGGGTCCGCTTTACCAGTCTAACTGCTAATTTTGACGAAACTTCGATATTTTCCGTGAAGCGACTGCCGTCTGACCTCCACAATCCGAAGGCGACATCGAAGCATTGCAGTTAGACCAATTGTTGGACTTTTGAGGGCTCCAACAACCCGTAACGACTGCCACTAGATGTTCATATGGCAACCGGATTACTTACTGCTACCAGAAAAACGACACATACTACATATTTATTCATAGACCAAAGTGGCATTTAGACATCGATCACTTATGCACTCTCGAACAAAACTCTTATCAAAAATGGCGACAAGTATTAAGCAGTCTAAAGTAGTCAAAATAAATATACTTTAATTTAAAATCAGCCTTAAGTGAAGTGTATAAAATTCTTATCAAAAAGCAGTACAAAACGCCATTAATTTTTAAGACCGAGTCCGTGGTACATCAAACCAAATTCAGCCTTACACGCATGCATTAAATTCAGAATTATAAAGTAAGTACTAAATGAAAGAAGCACCCAAGTCACAAGTGCTTCGTTGTGCGCTTGTTCAGTTCAACCATTTTTTTACGCTGATTGTGAATGTAGTGTATAAGGGATCGATGAATTTAAGTAAGGAAAAATTTCATTTGACACTTGTATTGATCTTTCGTACTTTCGGAAGGACCCATATGTTCGTTGTTGGATTTAAAGAGTAGGCCTAAGACCCAGTCACGGATCGCCTTCAAGCCAGTTTGTACACGTCATTAGTGTCGTAGTGCGGGAAAATAGTCGTAGATACTCTTGGTTTGTATGGATGTCTGGTGAAGCCGTACAGAGGACGGGTCTGAGCAGTTGTGTTGCGATGTGTGTCGAGTATGATGCGCCAAATGTTGTTGTGTCGGGAGTTAGGTCGTGGAGGGCCTCCAACTCAATCTCTCTAGGTGGGTGTAACATTGATCACCTCGCTCAATTGCCCTTTTCTTTCCTATTCACTAATTTTTTTGAAGGAATAGGCCCTTAATAAAATAGCGCACTTTAACATCAACGATTACATCACTGCTTACCATGAGGCGGGATTACGATCAAGCACTATTTTATAATTCTATATAAAAAAAAAGAATTGACAGAGCCGATTCTAGCAACGGCCGCCGCGACTTCTTCGTGCTCTGTGGCATAGGCTATACCTACAGTCTTCTAATAGCTACGTATACATTTAGGTCTCCCCTGTCAGGGCCAGGCCATCGATTAGGACTGCGAGTTTCTGATTTATTTCCTGTAGTGATGTATTTGTGACTAGGGTTTAAATTAATTTTTGCTTACCTATAAATGCTGGTTGTAGGTTTTTGTATTAAAAGTAGCATGATGATCGATCTGCTATATCAATTCGTGTACCTTGAGATCTTTATTCTTTACATTTAAATACCCATTTGATTGATTCTTACAAGCCTGTGTTTCCCACTGTTGGGTAAAGTTTTTCGTAGATACCTATTCTCCTTCTACCTGGGTAATTCCATGAAAAACGCTACTGCAACATAAATTTTTAAATTACTGTTTTTAAATTAAAATGTATCTTAGGATAATCTTAAAACCCCATATTTTAATAATATATCATTATTTTTTCGATAAGTATTTAATTTTTCGATTTTTTTGCATATTTAAGTTAGGTTAGTATGAACGATTGATGGTTGATAAATTTAATCAAAATTGGATTCACTGAAAAAAGAAAACTAAACAATAGTTTTCTTTTTTCAGTGAATCCAATTTTAAAATTGGCATTACGCTTCCCGCCATTCGAACAGAAAAGTTTTCAACAGTTGTTGCGTGTAATATTATTTCGTAAGTTTTATTATTCTTTCCATTTATTTAACTTTTAAATTATGCCTCCTACCTGTAACACCCGTTACAAAAAAAGTGCATTTGTTTGTTTGGCGATTAAGTTATTGCACGCATTATAAAATGCTTTTAAGAAAGTAAGGATATGATTGATAACCACTTAAGTTTGCATTTATATGAAGATTGGCCTTTTTGTTTGTGAAATTTTGGCGGGTAACAGTGTGTAACACCCGTTACGTAACGGGTGTTACCAAATTTTGACATGCCTTGATAAGAACTAATAAAAACGGAATGGCGCTAGTTTAGTGATTTTTAAAGGTTTTACGTTTAGGGGTCCTCCAAATATTATAATGACACGTTTTTTATGTCTTTCGTTAATAAAAAATGTTTTCGTCAACAGTTGACAACATTTTCATTTCGCTGTGTTGAATAAAATATTTGCATTTTATTCTTACTTCTTATCTTGTTGGTAAATGGGTAACCTCTAATGTCTTAAATTGTTTGACCCATTCACTAGCCCCGAATCCCTTGTTCAAAAACTAGACTAAATTTAAGTTGCATGCTATTCTTTCTATTTAATTAAGAAAAAGACACTTAAATAAATTATAGTTAGCTGTTTTCAAGCAGCCTTTGACAACTCGACAGATCTCTGACACTAAATGTTGCAATTCAGCAAAAACGCCGACAATTTAACTTAGTAGCGTGATTTATTGGCGGGCCCCAAAATAATAATTATGCCTGATGCCGAATGCAGTATGGTGTACTTTGCTTAGGTTGAGCTAGCTTTCCTTTTATACTGACGATGTCTTCAGCGAAAAATAGAATGAAGAAAAATATAGACAAAGCCTGAAAAAAAATCTGCAAAACATGCAGAACACCGTGCAAAAAGAAAGAGAGAGGGACACAAAACGAAGAAAAAAAGATAAAGAAAAAATTGTACAAGATCCAAACTTAAAAGCTTAAAACCAGACAAAAAACTAGAAATCGCGTAGAGAATATTTCGACTAAAACATTACAATATTTTTATTAAAAATATTGTAATCTTTTAGTCAAAATGCTCTCTCTGAAAGCAAAAAAAAAAAAAGGATACAGTGGTGCAGGGATATGCCAATATGTCCATGCGAAGGAGCAGATATTATTATTTTCCCAAAAATATTAATGCAAATTAGCAGTAAACATGATTATTTCACTGCTATTGTTATTAAAATACCTTTATTGGTACAAATATTGTTTTAATTTCGTACTCGTAACACCCGTTACATTCAGCTGTAACACCCGTTACAGTTTTAAACTTCGATAAAAAATTATGTTTGTATTTTTGTTTTAAAACAAGTGGACTATGAAGTTAAGAATTTATTTAGCTACGTAGTTCCAATTTTTTCACTAACGTAAAGTAAAGAAATTCGCAGAGTTTTGCTTTCATGTCGGTTAAGCCCGAAAGCTTAGACAAAATCGTGTAACGCCCGTTACACACATATCTTGCCTTTAATTTCTTTACTGCTGTTTGTAACTGTCCAATTTATTACAGATACCAGTAAATAGTCCTAGATGGAAGGTGTTAAGCTCATAAAACTTAATTGTTTTCTTATTGCATCATGAATTAATTGTCAAGTAAAAGTGTACGACCTGTAACACCCGTTACATGGAATGACCCACCTCTCTCTGTCAATACGACCACGTAATAACCTTTGTTAGAGAAATATCGATAGTTATGAAAGTTCTGTATCGTCAAAGCAACATGTCAACCAGAACGTCATAAAAAATAATAGTCTGCTAATTAAAGGTCAACGACCGATAGTGAACTTTAAAGATTATAACTACATATTTTAATAATATGTGACACATAAAAAGCAGCCAAGTCTGCAATATGAACTTACTAGCTTTGCGCCCGCGGCTTCGCCCGCGTGGAGTTTGGTTATATCGCGTTTCCAAGAGAACTCTGCAAAAGTCAGGAATCAAAACTATCCTATTTTATTTCTCACGGTCAACTGTATCATTGCACTAAATTTCAATAAAATCAGTTCAGTGGTTTAGACGTGAAAGCGTAGACAGACAAGAGTTACTTTCGCATTAGTAGATTACAACTTTATTGGGGTCAACATACTGCTCCATCTGAAACTTATTATTCTACGGTTGGACTAAGCCTTACCAATGGTGTCTCTCCTAATTCGGAACATATTTTAGCTTTCTGGTACTTATGTTAAGGAAATTAGTAAAATAACTAAATCCCGCCCTATGATGTATGAAACAATCGGCCTATATTATTCCCACTGCTGGGACATAGACCTCCTCTCGGTGAGAGGGAGTGGGCCGTAATCGACCACACTCGCCCAAAGCGGGTTGGTAGATGTCACATGTCTTCGAAGTGTTTGGCTCTGGGACATGCTGGTTACCTCACGATTTATAAACACTGAGTTGTAAATATAAATTCAAAACTACATACTTAGATATCCTAATAGACTAACGAAAACGGAACTACAATATAGCCGAAGTTGCTACTTACTACATGTGTGTATTCAAGTTCATAACAAGATTCCAAATCAAATTAAAGAACATCCAATGTTCCGAATGAAAATTGCTGTACACATGTGGTTAATTGAGAATCTCTTCTATACTTTAAAAGAATTTCTTTAGTCTATATGTATATGTCATGGTCATGGATTTAGTACGTATGTAAACAAAAAAATTGTTTGTTATTTTATTTTGATTGAATATGTTAAGTTACTATACCACTCGTACCGAAGCAACAGAAATATGTAACGAAGACATGTAATCCATATTATGATTTTAAAGGAGTGTCCATGGAGTTTCTTGCACGTTCTTCTCCATAGAGATCTACGCTTTGGAACGTGCAATTTAGCTTCACTTTTCTTGGACTGACCGACATTGACTATTCAAAAGCACCAACTGTTGGTTAATTTGAAATAAACAATTTTGATTTTGACCATTGTAAGAACTTTTTTAACCATGTTTATGTGTAACCTTTGCTTTTGAATATTAAGTAATACCTACATTTATATTTAAAAACGCATCTGACGTTAATTTTGTAGTGTTTCCTATTGATAGCCAAAACGGACACGGATTTATGGCTTGACTGTTGATATATGTATCTGAAAAAAGGAAAAAGGGATTCTAACCGAGGCATTATGTATTTTCTCCCTCCCTCCATGGGATTTTCGCCCTCATGAGGTTAGGGGATGAGCTAATGTTTTTATGCATTTGTGGAATATACCTTTATTTTTGTATATCGAAGGAGGCAGTTTTATCAGGTCCTAACTTTTTAAAAAACTTACACAGTTTTAAGTTCCTAATACTTTCTGGAAGTCAGTAATTAGTCATCTGTCGTCAGTAATTTTACGACAAACGACGTTTCACGATTACAGCTGAGTACTTACAAGTTTTTTATTATTTTTTGTTGTGTGAATACACGATGTGTGCAGTTTTTAGAAATGAATATTAATAAATAAATTATTCTACCGGTTCATAACAAAATATGAAAGCAGGAAACAACAATAAATATTATTGAGATTACCGGTACCTACATGCTCTGTAGTCGTTCGTAGTTCGTTTGGCGGGTAAATAAAATATTGTTCTACTTGAACCCAATATTCTTAACTGATAAGAAACCGTAAAAACCGATTTAAGAAAATAGCAGGAAAGCGGCTATTTTGATACTTTAATCCTGTTTATTGAATTCATTCATGAAACCATCTGTTTGTCGAATTTCGTCCAAATCCATTCGGTGGTTTTAACCTGAAAGAGTAACAAACAATCCAAACAGATAAACAGTTACGTTTGTAATATTAGTAGGATTAAGTATAGAATATTCTTTATTACGTCCACCATTAATTATGTATATTAGATGTATATACATATGTGGAAGATACTACTTACTAATTGATTGGTTAATTTAGTCTACTTTTATGGTGATGTTAATCTTTAGGTTATTTTTAACTTTTCCATCATCGAAATAGCTGATAGAATATCAGAAAGCCAATTCCCATGATTAAAAACGTACTAAAATGTAATCGCAGTCACAAATATCATATGAGATCATGTCTGTGACAGTTCGTGAAACCCACAGATACCACTTATTTTTGGACATCAGGAGTGTATTCATCATCAACCTTTTTTTTATTGTCCCACTGCTGGGCACAGGTCTCCTCTCATACAGAGAAGGATTGAGCGTAATCACCACGCTTGCTCAATGCGGGTTGGCGATTTCAGACTTAAAGTCCAGGTTTCCTCAAGATGTTTTCCTTCACCTTCAGTCAATGGTGTCCAAGATATACTTAGAAAGTACATATAACTTTAGAAAAGTTACATTGGTACTTGCCTGACCTGGAATCGAACCCGCGCACTCATACTTGAGAGGCTGGTGTTTTAACCACTAGGCCACCACGACTTATTACTACAGGAGTGTATTGTTAATTATAAAAGAAAAGAAAGTTGATTAAATAGCTTTCGCACCATATTTTGATGTGACCTTGAAATTCTAAGAATTCGATACATAACCGGCTCCCTTTGGTGAAATTTTTCTCTCTATATTACCTACAAAGTTCTGCTTCAGTTTCTCTCCGCATTTTTCTCCTGGATCCTAATACACTTTGCTCATAAGGAAAAAAATATATTTTTGTATTCCTTGTCGGTACAGTTTTGGGGTGACTTACGCTATACATAAGTATACTACAAGTTTTGTTTATGTAAGTAGTTTTCCAAGAGGATTATCCTTAGAAAATATGTGTACGTTGTACTAGCTGCGCCCCACTGTTTCACCCGCATAATTTTTCTACCCCGTGAGAATATCGAGATAAAGAGTATATTTTACATTATTCCTGCCCCCTAATCGGCGAACACGTTTTTGTCAAATGATTGCGACTAGTTGGGATCGTTTGGACCGAACGGACATTGGTCCGGTCCGATCCGATTGCGACTAGTTGCCCCAATGGGCGGTCCGAACTATCCCAACTGATTACAACTAGTCGCAATCGTTTGACAAAAATGTGTTCGCCGATTAGGAGGCTGGTTATAAACTACTAGCTGCGCTACACGGTTTCATCCCCGTTTTTTTTGTATATGCCCCGCTCCTATTGGTCACAGCGTGATGTTATATAGCCTAAAGCCTTCCTGGATTAATGCGCTAACCAACGCAAAAAAAAATCAACTCGGTCCAGTAATTCCTGAGATTAGCGCGGTCAAACAAACAAACAAAACTTTTCGGCTTTATATAATATAGCGGCCGCCAGCGACTTCGTTCGCGTGGAGTTAGTTATGCTCCGCTCCTATTGGTCGCAGCGTGACGTTATATAACCTAAAGCCTTCCTGGATTAATGGACTATCCAACGCAAAAAGAAAAAAAATTCTAATCGGACCAGTAGTTGTTGAGATTAGCACGTTCAAACAAACAAACTCCTCGGATTTATATATTAGTAAGTATAGATGTGCCAAATTTCAACTAAATCCGTTCATTAGTTTTTGCGTGAAAATGTAAAAAAACATACCTACATACATCCTTAGGATCGATTGCGCTGTTTTACCTATTTATAGGGTTTGTGTAGGGTTGATAACCCTACAGTGTCAAAGGCAATGTGACTACTAAAAGCGGGGTGGGGTCATCGATCTGTAAAAGGCAGGTGTGAATAACATAAAGGAAAATACAAGGGTTTGTATTCGTTCATCTAACTGAGGCTGCTTATAGAAATGTTTAAATAACCAATGATTTCGATCGCAAGATGTATATAGACGAAAACAATTGGTCTATATACAGTAGATTCAGTTATTTACCTGAAAATTTGCGTCACTGTCGATATGAGAATGATCTCTAACGTCGTGACAATAAAGATGAAGTTGAATTGGTGGATGGAAACCTAAACATAATGAAATAGATAATAAAGACAGATGAAGCTGTGGGTAACAGTCTAGTGTTTTACTTTCATAACTGTAATATAAATACGTTCCAAGCTTCAGTAAGACTGTTTAAAAGATATAAATTGTAATGGACCAGTACGCAAAATGCGCGCATTGCCTTGGAGTTGCGAACACCAGCCCTGATTACCTATTACCAGTAATGTTGCTTCTAAAACTCCCGTCAATCAGCTGTGCATATTGCCCCCGACTCTTTAGAGAGAAATAGTTCTCTAGCTCTTCAGCTCCACATTTGGAGGTTGAGGTTTTCACAACTTTGACTTGGTTTAGACCACATCGCCCTTTGCCAACAACTTTTCTAATCATGATCGGTGAATAGGTATATTTAAAACTAGCTGACTCGTGCCCACTTGTTTGGGCGGTAAACAATGTAACTTGTGATGAAATCCGATTATACAAACCACGAAAGTCTTATCATTTTTAGGGTTGATAATGACACTCACAAATAACGTGGCTTTTATTGGTAAAAGATTTTTTTTTTTTAATAATTTTAAACTTGTGCTTGACTGCAATCCCGCCTGATGATAAGCAGTGATGCAATCGTTGATGGTAAAGCGCACTAGTTTATTAAGCCTATTCACTTAAAAATGTTAGGAATAGGAAGGATGACGGCAGTTGAACGAGGTGATGCAATGTTAAACCCAAGAGCAACACGACCAAGCGATGCTGCGCTAGAGGGAGTTTGATCTGGAGACTCCACGACCAAACTCCCGACACAACAATATTTGGCGCATCGTACCCGCTACACATCGCATCACAACTGCTCAGACCCGTCCTCCGTACGGCTTCATCAGACATCATGCCGGAACACGACGAATCGCTTGGCGGCAAGACTTTGTCTGGTGGGTGGTAACTTCTGCCGGCAGCCGATGTTATGGCCTACCACCGAGTAAGATTCTCAAAATCGGTACAATAGATCAAGACTTTACCCCCTACAACTATAATGCTAGAGGGAGAGAGACCATACTCTCTAGATGAAACGAGTAAGTAGGACACTCGCCGTCATCTGTCCTAGCTTTTTCTAGCTATGATGGATTCAGAATAACTGAATCCAGTGGTCTTGAGTATTAGTATTTTACATAGAGCCACTGTCTATGTGACCTCCACAACCTTCATCATCATCATTTCAGCCGAAAGACGTCCACTGCTAGACATAGGCCTCCCCCAAGGATCTCAACGACGACCGGTCCTGCGCCTCCCGCATCCAGCTGTTTCCCGCGACCTTCACCAAGTCGTCAGTCCACTTCTTCAATCCTTCGGGTTATGGCGGTTACATACTATCGTTCTCCTGCGGATCTTTTTATTTCTGATTTGATCACGCAGTGAAACCCCAAGCATAGCCCTATCCATTTCCATTCCATTCCCTTTGAGCGACCTTGAGCTTTCTTATAAGGCCCATTGTTAGCGACTACGTCTCAGTTCCATAAGTCATCACTGGCAACAGACACTGGTCGAAGATTTTTGTCTTGAGACACTGCGGCATTTCGGACGAGTTGATTCTACAACCTTACATACTTGCTAATATTGACCATGAAGCAAGCTTTTTTCATATAGGTGGTAGATTTTCACGGTAGAGGTACGAGAACTGAAATTAATGGTGCCCAATGAAAATTATATCGGAGTGTGCTAGTATGTCACCAAGACGATTTATTCATATAATATTTACTAGCTGACCCGGCAAACGTTGTTTTCACAATTATTTAGTAAATATTTGTTATAGATTTTTGATTTAAAAATAGGGCTTGGTGATAGAAGGGTAAATAAACACTTAGGGTTGTGTGTATTTTTAATGTCACATTAATAAAAATAAAAGATGGCCTAAAAACAAAATAAAAAAGGTTAGGGATGGAAAACGCTTATCACTTACGATATAATTATAAAAATATAGATGATAGCAAGCGATTCTCGGACCTACTGAAATAGGATATTTAATTTAAAAAAAAAAACTGAAGGAATATAGTATGGCCACAGTAGAGACAGAACAGTAGATTATCTAAGGCCGCCTGCAGAGTTATTTGCCTACTCTTGCGTTGAACCACAGCCCGTACTGCCCCTATGTTATTCCAAGCTATATTATGCCAGCGTGTGCGTGAAATCGCGTACCGACACGGCGCACGGCGCGCACGCAATCATTCAAACCTAGAGCGGCTCGTTTCCATGAAGATGTTTTACTGTCTGTCTACTGTGGTATGGCTTACATTGTGACACGAGAATTTTATATACATAAGATTGATTACGGTTTAATTTGTTATTTTGGGATTTACTACACAGCTTCGTTTTACCGCGTTACATGATAACAAGGCAAGGTCACGAGAAGATATATTGAGAGAGTTCCGAAAAACAGAAACGATCATAAACATAAATATATGTTAATATCTGACGGCTTAGTTGATATAATAGTACTTCGTCATTGGCGCCGATTCATAAACTTGTTAACAAACTAATTTTAAGTTCTGCCCATCTATTTTTTTCTATTTTTTAAGAAAAGGACAGAAGTGAAATAATATTTTTAATCCTGTCAAATTAGTCCTCGTTAGAAGTCGTATAGACGTATTTTTAGTAGGTAGACGAAGCCGTACGGAGGACGGGTCTGAGCAGTTGTGTTGCGATGTGTGGCGGGTACGATGCGCCAAATGTTGTTGTGTCGGGAGTTTGGTCGCGGAGAGTCTCTAGATCAATCCCTCTCTAGCGCAGCATCATTTGGTCGTGTTGGTCTTGGGTTTAACATTACATCATCTCGCTCAACTGCCGTCATCCTTCCTATTCCTAAGTTTTTTAAGTAAATAGGCTTAATAAACCAGTGCGCTTAGCCATCAACGATTGCATCACTGCTTACCATCAGGCGGGATTGCAGTCAAGCACTAGTTTATAATTATTTAAAAAAAAGACATGGTTTTAATGGCGTCTAAACTGTCTATGGAATATCTTTATTTGAAAGGACCAAATTAATAGTATATTTTCTATATTTTCTTAACGACATTGACAAAAAAAAAAACACTGCTCTTATATTTAGTTTGTGATCAAGGGAGCAGGGGCCATTATCTACCTAGCTTTTCCCAGGTCTACTTCCAGTCGGAATTAGATTCAGACCAGACCCCGGAAAATAGGCGGCGTAATCGCGCTAAATAAAACAATAGAAGTTCAACTCTTGTTCGTATCTAATCCAGTTAAAGTTATGGTTTAGTTTCGATCACATTTCGTATCGCGCTAAAGTTTTAACTTCGTTTGAAGTAAAATCAATGTATGAGTGATACATTTCTTCAGTTATAATAATTAAAACGAAGTAAATTATAAGTAAATCTAATCGTTTAGACGTAAGTTTCACAAATGGCACAGAAAAAGTTAGCTGTGTTTCAACTTTTTTATTTGACAGCGGTTACGTTCCAATTGCGATCCAGTTATGGTTAAACCATCTGTCAAAAGGTTAGCGCTATACGAAACATAACAAAAGTTATGGTTTGGTTGCGATCCAATTCTGTTTTGGTTGAATTATTTTAGCGCGATTGCCCCCCAGTATTTTACTTGGAACGACTTGCTCTCAAGTCTCAGAAAACGATTTATCTAGTTAATCCATACTAATATTATAAATGCGAAAGTATCTCTGTCTGTCTGTCTGTCCGCCTTTCACGCCGAAACTACTGAACCGATTGTAATGTTATTTGGTATACAGATAGTCTAGAGCCTGAGAAGGGACATAGGCTGTATAATATGCCGCTATGACCAATAGGAGCAGAGCAGGAACAAAAAATGTTGCGAAAACGGGAGCTAAGGCGGACGTACATATTGCTCCCATTATTTTAACAGGCCCTTATTTTATATCGACTGAGCACTTTCGGTTCGAATCTTACGCGGGTGAAACCGCGGGGCACAGGTAGTTGTAAATATATGTGTCATGGAGCGATTGCAATGTTAAATAAATTGTTCATGGTAGGTGGCATACGGTCGTGGTTTGCTATGTAGTATGTACTTACCAACCTTGCCTATTCAAGGTCGACGGGCCTACGTACATTGATAACATTTTACGCGTCTTGATCTCATGGTGTCGCAAAAAATGTAGTACCTTGCATGCTTGTTGAGTTGTATAGTAATCGTCCGCGGATTATGTCAACGCCAATAAGAAATCTAGAAATCTTACAGTTTATTTATATTTATTACTAGCTTTCCGCCCGCGGCTTCGCCCGCGTGGAGTTCGGTTATATCGCGCTTTTTAGATTTCCCTCGGCGGATATCAAATTTTTCCGGGATAAAAGGTAGCCTATGTCCTTTCTCAGGGTCTAAAGATTGTCTGTGCCAAATTTCACCAAAATCGGTTGAGAGGTTTAAGCGGGAAAGCGTAACAGACAGACAGACAAAGAAGTCCACTAGACAAAGTCTTGCCGCCAAGCGATTCGTCGTGTTTCGGCATGATGTCTGGTGAAGCCGTACGGAGGACGGGTCTGAGCAGTTGTGTTGCGATGTGTGCCGGGTACGATGCGCCAAATGTTGTTGTGTCGGAAGTTTGGTCGTGGAGAGTCCAGATCAATCTCCCTCTGGCGCAGCATCGTTGGTCGTGTTGTTGGGTTTAACATTGCATCACCTCGCTCAACTGTCGTCATCCTTCCTATTCCTAAGTTTTTTAAGTGAATAGGCTTAATAAACTAGTGCGCTTTACCATCAACGATTGCATCACTGTTTACCATCAGGCGGGATTGCAGTCAAGCACTAGTTTATAATAATAATAAAAAAAACAGACAGAGTTACTTTCGCATTTATAATATTAGTATGGATTTCGAGATAGTGGACTTTGCACTCACTATCTCGAATTATGTATCGTGAGATTTATTTTGACTAATTGTACACTAGTCAACAGCATTTTTGTAACAAAGGTGAATCATATATTTTCTTGTAGATTATTTCTCACTGAATCGAAGTCCAGAACACAGAATTGCTCTACCACGTAGGGTTTTGGAAATATACCAGTCTGAAAGTGCTAGAACATCGACAATCATTGCGAGGCGCGCTAATCGATCTATCACTACTATATCAGGCTTATTTGCAACAATAGTCCTGTCAGTAATGATAGACCGATCCCAGTACAACGTGACATGGTCATTTTCAAGAACTGGGTCGGGCACATACTTATAATACGGTACCTCAGAATCCACAAGTTTATATTTCCAAGCAAGTTGCTGGTGGATAATCCTAGCTACTTGGTTATGCCAGTGCAAATACTCGCTGTTAGCCAGACGAGAGCAACCAGAGATAATATGTCTGATGGACACCCGGTTGGTGACATGCCCGACACACGTCAATCGTCCCGTCCTTCATAATATATCTCCGGTAGTTATTCGTCAAGATAACTTCTTCCATAATTGTACAGACGAAACCTTCAGTTTCCCCGAAAAGGTCACTGAATCGTAGCCAGGATACGGAAGCTAAAAAGTCTACATCGGGCTAATGAAGAGCCCGATAAATTGACCAGTTTTATTATTGTTAAGTTGGTTAAAACATAATTTGTTTTACCTACTTTCTTGGCTTATAAAATTATGTAACTTTTGAGTGCAATAAAATGTTTTTCGTATTATCTGTTGTTGAGGAGGCGGAAAAATCTTAACCGTTGTATGATTGTGTCCTTTAAAACGATGAAGTTAAATTATGTACGTTGTACTATATGTGTGGGTGTAGTATGTAGCTTACATGCTACGAATTACTAATATCAATACACGAGGCATGGACTAAGTATAGTGATAATAGACAGTTATCAGTAGCTATTGATAAGAGAAACGACTGTTTGCCAGTAGAATTTTTGGGGCCTCGAAACTCACTCGAGCTCCTCGACCGATATATATGTGAAAGACGGTATGGCTAGAAGGGGAAATAAGTGTAGAAGTACTCGAAGTCCTTTAAATTCATCATCATCCATGATTCATGATCTGTCCATGATGATTTTTAACAACTGGAAAGGGCCGTTTTTTTATATAGCTGTAATTTTGTTGGTAATGTCTTATTTGAATTAGTAACTTATGAATATATAATTCATAAGTTACTAATTCAAATAAGACATTTTTGTCATGGTTCCTTAGCGCAGTTTCCTCTTGTAAACTTCAAAATAATAACCAGGATTGTTTGTGTAAAACGTATTACTCTAAGAAAATCCTATTACAATGGAAACAGCTGTGTTGTCATGCCCGAAAGGATGACATTGTTACCAACGCTCGCGTTATTTCAAAACATCTTGTTTTCCCGTTTTCCTCATATTTCAGATCTGCTTCAACTTTTTGCCTGGAGCGTATATGGATTAAATTTTTTTTTTAATAATTATAAACCAGTGCTTGACTGCAATCCCGCCTGATGGTAAGCAGTGATGCAATCGTTGATGGTAAAGCGCACTAGTTTAATAAGCCTATTCACTTAAAAAAACTTAGGAATAGGAAGGATGACGGCAGTTGAGCGAGATGCTAGAGGGAGATTGATCTGGAGACTCTCCACGACCAAACTCCCGAGACAACAACATTTGGCGCATCGTACCCGCCACACAACGCAACACAACTGCTCAGACCCGTCCCCCGTACGGCTTCACCAGATATCATGCCGAAACACGACGAATCACTTGGCGGCAAGACTTTGTCTGGTGGGTGGTAACTTCTGCCGGCAGCCGATGTTATGGCCTACCACCGAGAAGAATTTCGTTTCATTGTTATTTCAGTTTAATACATTCACTGAAAGACAACTCACAGGCTCCTCAACAGTTTTGCGCAAGAGAAGTCTTGTTCTTTGTCAACTCTCTATAATACCTTACTATCGAAAGTGTCAAACTAAGAAATAATTAGGATATGAAGTTTATATGAAAATTTATAATTTCTGCGGTTGTAAAATTCTGTTGGGGTTACCTATTCGGCTTGTTGATAATTACAACGATATCAAATCGCTCTAGTTGTAGTTATACATCTCTCATATTATACACCTGGAGGGAGAGTATGACTATAGTACACCTGCAATACGTACAGACGACAACACATCAAGTTACTACAATCTGTCAGATTTCTTTATTAAATTTTCTACTTTATCTATAAAGCATTAAGGCTCATGGTTGATTGGGAATTTGTGACAATAGTTTCGGGTGGGTTGACCTGCTGTTGTCCGTACTATGTATGTATCAGGACCGAGCTTTTATAGGCCATCAGGCGGCCACAAATGGGACTCCTGAGCTACTGCTAAAACAAAAACCCAATACCGTCTCCATTCGATTGCTTCATCACTGTCGGTAGCAATCGTTCTAAAATTCATGGTATGTGCCGCCTAGACATGACGTACCACCACTCAAATAAGTAAGCGTGTTCGATTAGATTGGTTCGCTTATTGTTAATGCCTTGAAAGCAATTGTAATGTATTGGACAGACTATACATGTGTATATTTTTTTTTTTATAAATTACTAGCTTTCCGCCCGCGGCTTCGCCCGCGTAAATTTCGGTTATATCGCGCTTTTTAGATTTCCCTCGGGAACATCAAATTTTTCCGGGATAAAAGGTAGCCTATGTCCTTTCTCGGGGTCTAAAGATTGTGTGCTTTCCGCCCGCGTCTTCGTCCGCGTGGTGTTCGGTTATATCGCGCTTTTTAGATTTCCCTCGGGAATATCAAATTTTTCCGGGATAACAGGTAGCCTATGTTTTTTCTCAGGGTCCAAAGATTGTCTGTGCCAAATTTCATCAAAATCGGTTGAGAGGTTTAGGCGGGAAAGCGTAACAGACAGACAGACAGACAGACAGACAGACAGACAGACAGACAGACAGAGTTACTTTCGCATTTATAATATTAGTATGGATAAACTAGCGCTTGACCGCAATCCCGCCTGATGGTAAGCAGTGACGCAATCGTTGATGGTAAAGCGTACTAGTTTATTAAGAGCCTATTCACTCTAGCCTTGAAGACACTCAAATTGTGGTCCGACGGAAACACCGCCGCTGGCAAATTGTTCCAGTCCCGCGATGTACGCGGTATAAAGGAGGAGGCGAAACGCTTCGTCCGGATCGTAGTGGTGTCAACAACGTAAGGGTGGAAACTAGCCGTACGATGGGTCGTCCGATGGTAGAACGGAGATGCGGGAATTAAATCATGCAATTCCCTCGCACGCTCCCCAAAATGCATCGTATAGAACACCGAAAGGCTGCCTACTCTACGCCTATGCTCTAGGCTTTATATTTAGCTTGCTAGGTTCTATACATCTGAGTGAGTACTGTAACTAGCTCTTTGTAAGAATGCCGCTGTGAATAACTTAGATCAGAATGGGTGAGTCGTCCACCAACTCTGACCAAGTCGTTATGTAAGAACGGTCTTAGTTTAATAAGAGCTGATGAAACTTGCTTGTTCATCTTTAGATTTAAGTATGTGCAATGAAGCTTTATACTTCACGCTTTTTAGAAAAAAAGCTAGGTAACGATTTTGTTTTAAGCTACTGAGCATGGTCTAGACGCATCAACATCTGAGCATGGTCTAGCCGCATCAACATCGTCTAAAGATTGTAGTCGGCCAGTATTGTATTAAGTCATTGCGCCTCAAGTAACTTTTGTTGGTAGACGGATTTAAAGTCGTCACTTACTCTTCGTCATTAGTGTCGTAGTGCTATGAAAAGTAATCACCATTTTTTTGGGGTTAGGAAATCGTCATGATCTCTCCCTTTCTCTCCCTCGTGTTCCTTTACTTGCCTTTGCCAGGGGTAAGGTTATCTGATCAACCTGCTTCCTTGGTAATCTTTGCTTTTTAAGGAAAGTGTTGATAGCAGCCGCGGAGACTTCTTCTTCTCATTTCTTCTTTCTTTCTGTGATGTGAGTGCCACTAACAGTAGGCCGAAACCCACGGTTAGCGCTAAAGAATTAGCGTCTAAAAATGTCTAATTTATGCACCTTTTCTTTTACAAAATTTGAACCAATGAAGATCAGATTGTGGGATCAATAAAATGGTGTTATCACTAGAAGTTAAATTATTATTAATTATATAAAGAACATTAAACTACTCCTTGACCTCTTCCTGACCTTAAATTACAACTTTGGCTCTATCTTTGAATATCAAAAGTACAATACAATACAACTTTTATAAATTGTATTAATTTGCAAAGTCAAAACTTTCTGCTCTAAAGACCGAGGGGCTTGCAGTTGTAGATACTGAACGTATAACTTCAAGGCACCGTCGAAGTTTCTTCGTCGCTAAACAAGGGACGTAGGACTGGGATGTTTTTAAAATTTAAGACTCCATCTTCCGTCTAGCCTCTGTCCGAGTTTACCTGCTGAAACTTTTTGACGATGTCCGATTATTCATATCCACGGCATCCTTAAAGACTCCTATCTAGCTAACATGGCTAAAAAAATAATTTCCTTCAACTTAGGAATTTATAGCGAC
Source organism: Sesamia nonagrioides (assembly GCA_017933935.1). Taxonomy (NCBI): domain Eukaryota; kingdom Metazoa; phylum Arthropoda; class Insecta; order Lepidoptera; family Noctuidae; genus Sesamia; species Sesamia nonagrioides. The sequence goes on from JADWQK010000160.1 coordinate 520,907, forward strand.
ATCTTTATCACTACGTAAGAAGTTTGCAAGACAACAGCATAGCTATTTACAATTCTATAGAATTTTGCTCCTAATGCAACAGCTATCATCTATCCATTTACTCGGTGGTAGGCCATAACATCGGCTGCCGGCAGAAGTTACCACCCACCAGACAAGGTCTTGCCGCCAAGCGATTTGTCGTGTTGCGGCATGATGTCCGGTGAAGCCGTACGGAGGACGGGTCTGAGCAGTTGTGTTGCGATGTGTGGCGGGTACGATGCGCCAAATGTTGTTATGTCGGGAGTTTGGTCGTGGAGGGTCTCCAGATCAATCTCCCTCTGGCGCAGCATCGTCGGTCGTGTTGGTCTTGGGTTTAACATTGCATTACCTCGCTCAACTGCCGTCATCCTTCCTATTCCTAAGTTTTTTAAGTGAATAGGCTTAATAGACCAGTGCTCTTTACCATCAACGATTGCATCATTGCGCTTACTATCAGGCGGGATTGCAGTCAAGCACTAGTTTCTAATAATTATAAAAAAAAAATCATCAACTCAGCTTACCGTTTATTTCTATAGAGTAGATATAGCTTTTTATTATAGTTATAACTTAGATGAGTTGGATGGTGCGACATTACCCGTTTGACCATTTACTCCAATTATATTAACAAATAGCCGACGTGGCTAGATAGGTTCTCCTAAAGATCTTTTTTAAAGAATGCAAATTCAGTTTTTCACATATTGTACCCATCACCCACACGAGCGACATGGGACAGAGGCAGCTGCACCCGTCGACAACATGCCGCTCGTGTATCGAGCCCCATTGCAAAAATACAAAGGTAACACGTTTTTAACAGCTGTCATTGCCTCTCGTGTGAATTCACAATAAGTTTCCCAGGTGAGATTGGTAGATCAGTTACCTCACCTTGCCGTCAACGCTATCAACCTCTCATTTCTCATAACATTAAAAGTCTTACCCTCTATATTACAATTGTATTGTACGAATTTTATCTTGTTCCTATTCCAATACAATGTTCTAATAATAAAATTTACTTGAGAGAATATTGTGGGGTTTCTTTATTTTCTCTTAAAAAGGTTTCACGGTCAAGCATTGGCTGGTGGAGCGTTACAAACTTAAGTATTTAATCAACCACCATAAGATTGCCTGTGGCTGTACCATCATATTTCGTTGTTGCTTAAACCAGTTTCGTGTATACTTGCAGGAAACTTAAGTTAGCATCCTAGACTTCAGCTATTTTGTGCCTTCAAAAAGTTTCAGCAATCTTGTTCATCCAATTTTTCTAGACTGTCTTGTCCACGCAAATTTTCACTATATTTTACTCAAAAAGCGTATCGCAAAGGATAAGTGAAAATAATGGCAAGTTATTAAACCCTACAAAGAGCTGATTCGTGATGTAAAGAATTTAATCATATTAAATCGTCAGCTGTCTTGCTAAGGACAAGAAATAGCTTTATTTGATAATTATGCTTTACTTCCTTGATGAAAAGTCTGGGCATTAATGAGGTGTCAGCAGAGTCAACCAATTGAAATAATGATAATGCCGATGTTAGACATCCAGACATAATACTTACTATCATAATAATTGGTCCTATTTTATTTTGATAATACAGGATGGCAAGGGAACATCGAGGCGCTAAAACTTAGCATTATTGTAGCTTATTAAAAAAAAATCGAAGGCACTTTTCAATGAAAGAAATGTTTCTACTTTTTTTATACCCGACGAGAAAATTCGGCGGTATATAGGAGAATAATCACTAAGAATAATGCCTGCAATCAGGTTTAGGTTATAAAGAGAGAGATACTTGTTAATGTAATTGGGGTAAACTGTGAGACAGGTCATGTCGTACCATCCAACACTCATGTCGAGAATCCAACTCTATACGAAGTTGGGAAAAATCTAAGCTGTGATGATGAAAAGGAAGAAAATCCATTTTTGTCGTTATCATCAGTTTGAAAATGTTATATCAAAAACATTTTTATAAATAACTTCCAAATTACCATTAATTTGAAAACTAAAAAAAACAGTGGTTCCATGATAAACAACATGAAAAAAAAGTATCGTGTTAGTGAAAAATTTGGGCACGATCCGCGCTAAACTTTAGTTCGCAACAAGCCATGCGGTTCGGCCGGGCCTCAGTTCACTGACCCCGGAGTTACGTAACACCCGAATTTAAGGATACATTGCCGAGGGAAAGACTGAATATGAATATTATTTTATTGGCTGTTACATAGTTATAATGTGTTCCGTAGGACTTTGAGTTATTGCTGTATGTTTAAAAGGGGCTGGTGTGCTTGTGGGGGGCTCTGAATTTATGTTCAGTGTGGTAGGTAACGGGGTCGTTAGTGGTTTTTTATACTTTCTGCTGCTGGTTTGGGCACAGGTTTGAAACCCAATTACGAAGCTATCTAGTATAATCTACCCTTATTAAGCCTCCGGATACCTAGCGCGAACTACCAAGCGGTCAGAACTCGTGGAAAGTTACTTACCTGTCTGGCTCTGGATGATGTGGGAGTATTATGGTGGCTTTCTATCGACTCATTCCATTCCACGACCTCTTTTACAATAAGTATATGAAGAGATTTGATAACGAAAGCCTCCGCTGGCATAGCGGTAGCGAACGCGGTCGTTGCGCAGGGAGGCGCAGGTTCGATCCCCCCGCAGTGCAAATATTTGTATGCATGAATATGAACATTGTCACTGGTCTGGTCGTGCCTCGGAAAGCACGTTAAGCCGTTGGTCCCTCGTCGCTTCACGGAAAATATAGAAGTTTAGCTAAAATCAGCAGTTAGACTGGTAAAGCGGACCCCAGACTCCAAAGCTGAAAAAGCTTCGGATGCGACTCGGATTAACGTTGAGATGATGATGATAATGATGAAGGGACTTGATAGCATCGATTTGGTATAATATTCTTCCGAAGGATGATTTAAGCTCTTAGCAATACTTAAAAACCACACGGTGTTTGCGCTCTTCTAATAGTTGCAAATAATACCGACTTCTCTCCGCTACTCCTCGTCAAATCACATATCTGTAAAAACCACCTTATTTCTACCTCATTTATTTGTCTAAACCTAAACCTGTTGTAAGTACTATTGAGGTTTTGTAATCAAGATGCTATGTACCCAACTTCCAATAACTAACTTTTAATACAAGTACCAATTTCAGGAGTAAAAGAAACGTACTGAAATTGAGTTGTGTTTTTAATGACATTCTGAATCTCATTTTCTCGAATATGGCAAGGAAATTAACATCATCATCATCATTTCAGCCGAAAGACTTCCACTGCTGGACATGGGCCAAGGTTCTCCACGACGACCGGTCCTGCGCCTCCCGCATCCAGCGGTTTCCCGCGACCTTCACCAGGTCGTCGGTCCACCTTGTCGGGGGCCTACCCACGCTACGTCTTCCGGTGCGTGGTCGCCACTCAAGAACCCGTCGGCCCCATCGGGTATCGGTCCTACGGGCAATGTGTCCAGCCCACTGCCACTTTAGTGTTTAATTCTTCGGGCTATGTCGGTTACTCTCGTTCTTCTGCGGATCTCCTCATTCCTGATTCGATCGCGCTTTGAGCCTTCTTATAAGGCCCATTGTTAGCGACCACGTCTCAATTCCATAAGTCATCACTGGCAACACACACTGGTCGACTTTTGTCTTGAGTCACTGCGGTATTTCGGACGAGAAGATTTTACGTAGCTTCCCGAAAGCAGCCCAGCCGAGTTGGATTCGACGATTGACCTCTTTCTCGAAGTTGGACCTTCCTAACTGGTTAGTTTGTCCCAGGTACAGATAACTGTCAACAACTTCGAGAACAGTCTCCAATCTTTATAGGAGTCGGTACAACATGGGCATTAGACATGACTTTCGTCTTATCCATGTTCATTTTAAGACCGACTCGCTTGGAGGCTCTACTAAGGTCTTCGAGCATCGAGCGAAATTAACATACTACCAAATAACTATTTTAAGTGTTTCTGCGAATATCAGAAGCCTGATATAGTTATTAAAATATGCTGGATGGGAGAAGCATCCCAAGAAACGGTACCAACACTCACAATTGTAAATTTCTGTTATTAAGTACCTACGTAAATGTATTCCCAGAATCAAACAGAGGGTTGTTTCAGACAAGCTTAGACGTAGCGTGAATTGAACGCAAATTTGAGCGAAACAAATTACGTCTGCTAACTCCATAAATTGACTGCCTCGGTCGTAAGCGCTGCTGCTGGTTCTGGGTTCGATTCCCAATTACGACAAAGTATTATCGGTTTTTCGATCAGGAATTTCTCAGTAGCAGCCGGGAGTCGAGATGAATGCCCGATTGATAGCAATAGATTCGCCTCCCATTACAATTTTTTTAAACGTTATAAACTAGTTATTAGCTATCACTGTTTACCATCAGGTAGGATCGCGGTCAAAACCGCGATCCTACCTGATGGTAAACAGTGATAGCTAATAACTAGTTTATTAAGTGCCCATTTACCTTAGCCTCGAAGACACGTAAATTTTAATCCGATGACATGGAGACATGGAGACTTGAAACTTAAATCTAGAGAAATCTTAGAGAAATGATTATGACCATTTAAACTACAGTTGGTCTAAACGCCCGAGTACTGGGGAAGATATTTCCTGTTATAGGTATATGTAGACTGACACACAGGTGAGTGACAGAAACGATGCTTTTGGAAGCTGAATTTTCTCTAAAACTCGATGTGCCATATTAACGGCTTAATACCATACTGTGCTTAGCCCCCATACAATAGCAGCCTAGATAATGTTTCCACCGCTGGTAATAAGCCTCCTCTCCATGAGAGGTAGCGGGTCATATTCCACTACGCAGGGCCAATCGTGACCTTTCGTTTTTTTTTTTGTTCTAGGACATGCCGGTTTCCTCAAGTTTCCCTTCCCCGTGTAGAGAACTGCTCTCTACACGGTGATGAAATAATTTACACAACGTAAAGCGTCTGTCTGTGCTCGATTTTATAACTGTGATTTTTATCACTGGGCCAAAACTCTGGTTACTGGGTTGCAGCTACTCGCTAAGCTCCCGCATCCAACAGCAGATTCCATGCTTTCAACACATCCATTTTTATTATTGTGACGCAACCATGCAGGTTCAGGCAAAAGTCCAACAATTCGTTCAGCAGTTTAGGGTATATATCTGCTCTCAATTACCGTATTTGGAACTGGCTTATTTTAGACGTAGAAAGCATTCGGATGAATTGATTGATTTATCTCTGCCTGTGGCTGTCTGCATAAAATATTGAACTTACGAAGTTGAATAAATGTATCCTATTTTATTGTGAAGTTGTAGTTTCTTCAAAAGACTGGTTTTGTGTAACTTTTCAAACCACGCTTTTGAATATAAGGCGGAGTTCTGTAACATTCTGCCCGATTGCCGAGTTTTTTAAGTCACTCACTAGTCAATCTAAGGCGAGACTACTTAGCGTATGATCGTACTTAGGATGGAGTCGATCAAAGAGTTTTCCATTAGTTATTTGACAGTAGAAGTCCATAACTTGAATTTTTTCCCGCTTACTGTTGATACGCCTTGTATTTATCATTTGCCTAGCCGTCTCCCATTACGTTGTTAACACCACTACGATCCGGACGAAGCGTTTCGCCTCCTCCTTTATACCGCGTACATCGAGGGACTGGAACAGTTTGCCAGCGGCGGTGTTTCCGTCGGACTACAATTTGAGTGTCTTCAAGGCTAGAGTGAATAGGCTCTTAATAAACTAGTGCGCTTTACCATCAACGATTGCGTCACTGCTTACCATCAGGCAGGATTGCGGTCAAGCGCTAGTTTATATAATACATATAAAAAAAAAAAAGTTGGATTCTTTTGCCGGTCTAACCGGAAACAACTAAATAATAGTAAATTAGTTGGAGCGATTGCCTTTCTGATCTTCACAACCTAATTACAGGGCAATACGATATATTTTGGAAAGACTTGTGTTTAATTAAGAATTTAACATAAATTAACTTATTACTATTTACAACCATCATGCCTAATCGGAATGAGATCTTTTAATGTTTTCCACGAACTCGGAAGTCAAATTAGATGCAATACAAATCGCTTACGTTTGAATTTTCACCCTCTTCAAAGCTTCGTCCCGGTTTCTATCACATTAAGCGAAAACAGCGCCACTCTAAAGCGATTCATGAGATTAAATTTTATGTACAGTGTTTTTCATTTCTTTAGCAGTTACGTAATAATAATTATTGTAATGTAAGTCGCTTTTTGTGACTATGTGACCGTGCTATTCTTGTAAACTAAACTAAATGAATTTTTGATGCGATTTTCAACTATACTTTAGAATGCAGATAATTTATTTCTGAAGGTTTTCGTGTATTTCGTCTCTCTTTGTTCTCGACATTTTGTGAAGTTATTATAAGAGAATTTTGTAAAGCAGGAGCGGATCGTTAGTTTCTTATAAGAAGCAGTACTTACAGTCCATCAAAATCTACGTTGAACGTAGCTTTTTTGTAGCCAAGACGCTTTAAAAGAGCAACACTAATCAACATCATGTAAATTCTCCTTAAATTAATTCCAAATATTCAGAGTAAAGAAAGCTGGCTCAATTTGAAAATGCTAATAGGTATCGTTCGGTGGCCAGGCTTGTCTGGCACGGTATTACATAATATTATTAATGTTTGTTAGCTTAACAATGTTTGGAAATTTAAGAATAATAGTCTCTGTGTGTTAAATTAGGGGGGCGAATAAGAAATAAATGAAGGGAATGAGATCTCTGATTAGAACATGATACGCAAGGCAGAAACGAATTGAATGAAACTCATAATCATAAGAATGGACTTTAAAGCACTCTTTGAATGTTATACAAAAGTCAACCAAAAATATATGGCAGCCCCCGCTACCAAAAGCCACTTCTTAAAGCCTTCTAGTAACATAAGAATAATGTAATTGAAAACAAATAATTAAATTTTGCTATCGTTTTTATTTGCGTGTGATGTTGTGAAACGTTGTTTCATCCGCCATATTGAGGCTAACGTAAGTGAAGCCTGGAAAATATATTAGAAATACTTATAAATATTATTAGTTAACCCAGCAAACTTCGTACCGCCTCAGCTTCAATAAGAACGAACCTATGAGAAAATGATTTAAGTATGTAATTTTTTTTTATACATTATCCCCATGTTTTAATAGTTTTCTAATAAGAAAATCGATCCAGCCGTTCTTGGGGTAACGCTTACTTATGCAATATAATAAACATCGAATGGGGGAAACAAACATACGAGCTTTTAGGAAAAGCACGCTAATCTCAACGAGTAATGTATAACCAATATTTTTTTTAAACAATTTTCATATTGCGAGCATTAATCCAGCCAACCCAAAATGGTGATTATGGCATTATATCTTCAATATATAAATCATTTGAACGGTCTTTAGGGACCGTGTGCAAAAGTGAGATTGATTATAGTAATTTATTCTTATTATCTGACTATAAACGTAGAGGAATAAAAAAGAAACGATGGTGCAACTGTGAATATAAGAAGTTTTGGCTTGAAAGAGGATAATATGACTGCATAAGTCATCATCTCTCTGATGACTTTAAAAGAAGATTGAAAACATGCTGCGCCGTACCCAAAGAAATTAGAATAAGGGAGATAAAAGGGTTTTTAAATTGTAATAAAAATAGCCTATAGATCTGGCATCACAAAATAAGAACCCCACATGTTTATTTTTTATATCTATAAAAGGGTAGAGTTATAAGGTATACTTATAATGTCAAGGTAGTTTAATGCCTCAAAAGGTGTGTAAGAGTTGACCCAATTAGTGTTATGTTGACTCTCTTAATTCCGCTGCGATATATTGTACAGACGACAACACATCAAGCTACTACAATCTGTCAGATTCCTTTATCCGATTTTCAGCTTTATCTGTAAAGCATTAAGGCTCAAGGTTGATTGGGAATATCTGACAGTTTCGGGTAGCGTGACCTGCTGTCGTCCGTATATTATAACGATTATTTACAAAGAATTATTGCTATACATGTACTCTGCCGAGGGAATGTTGTTAGATTGTAAAGATAAATCTGAGGTCCTGTGTTTTTGGTTAAAATTATGTGACATGTGGGTGGATGTGTAAAGGAAGATTCAGTGGAGAGACGTGCAAAGAGGCTGATTGGTGACCCTGATCTAACTCGAGTTGGTCTCCAAAGCCTAGAGCACAGGCGTAGAGTAGCCAGCCTTTCGGTGTTCTATAAGATGCATTTCAGGGAGTGTGCGAGGGAATTGCATGATTTAATTCCCCCATCTCCGTTCCACCAGCGGACGACCCGTCGTACGGCTGGTTTCCACCCTTACGTTGTTAACACCACTACGATCCGGACGAAACGTTTCGCCTCCTCCTTTATACCGCGTACATCGAGGGACTGGAACAATTTGCCAGCGGCGGTGTTTCCGTCGGACTACAATTTGAGTGTCTTCAAGGCTAGAGTGAATAGGCTCTTAATAAACTACTGTGCTTTACCATCAACGATTGCGTCACTGCTTACCATCAGGCAGGATTGCGGTCAAGCGCTGGTTTATACTTAATATGTAAAAAAAAAAGCTTTTGCTTTAAAGTTTATTTATGATTGGATTGTTTGCTGCACGACTTTGCTTTCATTGATGATGCCAATCTATTCGTTAAAATACAGTGGTGAAATGTGTGAGATTTATCTTTGCCAGGAATGAGTGATTTATAAATGTTGCTCAAAGTCAGGTAGTGATTAGTGATTGTTCAACCATACACTTTCGACGTTTAAGCATTATCTAACCCTAATCATTGTTTATAAATAAACCCCAATATGTCCTCCCTAAGCATCACCATCAACGACTACCCGCATCCTGCTTATCCCTACGACCTCACCATCCTCAAGCATTTATCTAAACCAAAACCCCTGACTTCCCATTTTAAATCCAATAAATCCTTTTAATTTGTCAGCGCAAACCTGAAACAAAAACCACTGGTTTTGATTAGATAACGGTCCGTTCTCGTTGTATTGCCAATGTTCTTTTTGTTGATTGCAGCCGTTGGCCCATACGAGTGATCCTTTCTATTCTGATTGAAAATGGAAACTCGCTAGTGTTTGTTTAGCGTTGAGATATTGACTTTTATGGGTAGGGCTTTGTTGTAGAACTGATAAACTGATTTTTGTAGAAAAACTATTACTTATAATGCAAGTAATTTAACTTTGTTTATGCATCATAAAGATTTTTTTTGAATGTAGATAATTTAATTGAAAAATTACATGTGGTGTCACAATTTTATCGCTAAAAGTGATATTTTAAAGACACTCTTTTTATGGATTAAAAGGGGAAAGAGAGACTGTAAATACTGTCAATAGTGGGGTGAATTTTCATTTTATGATTAAATATGATAGTTTTTGTGTGACATTGCTTTTTTCTTGAATAATTAAAAACTATCAATAAAATCATGATGTTATTTGAAAAACTAATGTTTTTGTATATTTAAACTATAATTTAAACACCAAATTTAAAAGAAAAATCATGAAATATAAATATCGCATGGAAGTGAATGATGTTGTGTAGACGTAAATGATATCGTCTGTTGAAGTCAATGATGAGATGTAGACGTTAATGATGCAAATGAAACACATAGATTACAATCAGCTCTTCATGGAAGAAATATGAACATTCGAGTACTAATTGTTTAAGACATATATCTCAAAAAATCTTTGATTTGTTTAAACAGAAAGCAACCATGCTCAAAAAATAATTAACGTTGGTTTAAATCACAGAAATCTTGAAGCAATAAACAATACACACAAAATAAGCCACAAAATGATTATTCAATAAGATATTGTGATTGCTAAACACGTACTTAACAAAATAAAATACACAAATATCTTTTTTTTTTCTCAAAAGTTACTAGCCTCTTTAAAATCATGCGTAGTTGTAGCCCGCGAATTTAATTTTTTCTTAATACTCCAGGTCAGTGTCAGGTTGTATCTTGATCAAAATTTTATAATACATCTTTCTAAGTAAGATTTGTACTATAAGCACTTTGATTTTGTTCCTATGGTACAAATCGTAACTTTTTATTTATACACGTCTTCTCTTTAGTTATGTGCTATCATCATTCTGGGTTTTTTGATGTCACTCTTGTTGTTGAGATTTACTTGTAGCCTTAAAAATTGCATTCTTTGATTTCTATTAATTTTCCACAGGTTCTTTATAATATTTATCAACTTAATTATTTTCTTCAATTCGTGATATCTTCTTCCTTTCTGCTTTTTGTACGTCTTCTTTTGTTAATAAACCAATAGGTCTTATCTAAAAAACAGTTTCTTCAGAAATTTCATTAGCTTGAACAACTATATTTGGAAACTCGATGACGATTCTTTTTGTCGCTGTCTATCATTATCATCTCAGCGTTAATCCCAGTCGCATCCGAAGCTTTTTCAGGCTTTAAGTCTGGGGTCCGCTTTACCAGTCTAACTGCTGATTTGGCTAAACTTCTAAATGTTTCGTGAAGCGACTGCCGTTTTACCTCCACAACCCGAAGGCGATATTTCTGCATTGCAGTTAGACCAATTGTTGGACCTTTGAGGGCTACAACAACCCGTAACGATTTCTATTAGATGTTCGTATGGCAACCAGGATCAACGGTTGAACGTGCTTTCCGAGGCACGACCAAAGAGTGCAAATATTCATATTGGTGCATACAAATATTTGCACTGCGCGGGGATTGAACCCGCGCCTCCTTGTGCAGCGGCCGCATTCGCTACAGCAACGCCACGGAAGCTGTCCTTTTTGGTGCTATCTGTATTTCTTCGAATTTACCTGTTTAGGCAATTTCCTTTGTTGACATGGATTTTTTTTGTTATGGATATCTGTTTCCCTTCTTCTTTACGTTTTTTTTTATTTGGCTTGTTGTTCTTCTTTTTCTAATGCATATAGTTCGTGGTCATTTTTTATTTCTAAAACTTGCGTCTTTTGCATAGACTTTGCTGGGCTAAACGTTCTGCTTTCGTTTTAGCCATAGCTGTACCTGTGTAATCAAATAGAGTTTAAACAATTTAGTTTTATTAATTTACATCTAATAACTTGTTCTATTATTAATAAAATTTAGAGGAACCTGATTGTATTGCTTTTAAAATGCTTAATTTATTACACCGAAATCATTAACCTCCATATAGCGTCATTGTAAACGTAACAAAAATGTCATTTTCCTCATAAGAAATCATTCACCTCATCTAGAAATTCCCGATGAATGATGTTACGATTAATGACGAAACAAGTTAAAACACATCCCTGTCCAAGCAAACGCAAACCTACAATATAACACTATACTTCATATTTAATACGACTTCAATATTGTCCATGCTCGTTTATCAATAAAATAAAGCAAAATATACTTACCAACAATATTTCCAATCGTTTAATGACGAAATTCGATGACAAATTTAAATCAATTCACTTCAAAACGTAATTTTACTATGTATACATGCAGACTAGTAAGAATCTCCACAACGACTAAAGTGGCGCACCGGGGAAGCTATCCGAAATGCATTTGGTTACTGTTATTAAATATTTTCGTTGAATAAATTTCTTGAAACTACAATCGTGGAAACAAATGACGATATTCTTGTGACGAATTTTTAAATTGTTAAATAACAATGTCAGGGGTAAATCTCGATCCCCGTGCTCGTCCTCGGGGACTTCAATGCCAAAAATCTGGCTTGGGGTTCCCGACTTACAGACACACGGGGCAGGATGGTGGAGGACTGGGCTCTGGAGACAGGCCTGGTCGTCCTAAACCGGGGTTCGGTCCCAACCTGTGTGCGGATGCGGGGTGAATCAGTGGTGGACATATCGTTCGCCAGCCCCGCTCTGTCGCCACATGTCCTTGACTGGCGGGTCATGGAGGGGGTGGAGACCTACTCAGACCACCGGTATATCCGGTTTGACGTCTCCGCCCAGACCTCTAGCGCGCCGGTCCGACCGGCCCCGGGTGGTCCGCGGTGGGCGCTGAAGCAGCTTGACCGGGAGCTCCTCCTGGAAGCTTCGATCGTGCAGGCCTGGGTGTCACCACCAGACAGGCCTGCTGACACAAACAACGAGGCGGAGTGGTTCCGGGAGGCCATGTCCGAGATATGCGACGTGGCAATGCCCCGAATCAAGCCCGGACGCGCTCGCCGTCAGGTGTACTGGTGGTCGCCGGAGCTTACGTCTTTGCGCAAGGCGTGCGTGGCTGCGCGACATCGGTACACCAGACATCGCAGGCTCCGTATTCGTCCACCGAATACGGAGGCCATACAGGCGGAGCTTTACGAGGGATACAGAGTGGCGAAGACCGCCCTCCGAGCGGAGATCCAGCGGGCCAAAGGGCTGGCCCGTGAGGAGTTGCTGGGGACTCTGAACAGAGACCCGTGGGGATGCCCCTACAAAATGGTGCGGAATAAACTCCGCCCATGGGCTCCCCCGCTGACGCAGAGTCTCCGGCCTCAGCTCGTGGAGGACGTGGTGAGCGCTCTGTTTCCCTCACGAGGGGAACATACCCCTCCTCCCATGGCTCCGACTCCTGCGATGCCTGATGCGGACCACACCAACGACGACGATGACGCTCCAGAAGTGACCGAGGTAGAGTTAAGAGCGGCGGTACGTAGGCTGAATGCCAAAAATACCGCCCCAGGACCCGACGGCTTACCTGGAAAGGCCTGGGTCCTGGCCTTAGGGGCTCTCGGGCCTCGACTACGGGGGCTACTAAGCGCATGTTTGGAGAGGGGCCAGTTCCCACTTCGCTGGAAGACGGGGAAACTGGTCCTCATAAAGAAGCCAGGGCGCCCTGCGGACTCTCCGTCCGCTTACCGGCCCATTGTGCTGCTTGACGAGGTGGGCAAGCTCTTCGAAAGAGTCATTGTAGACCGCCTCGTCGGGCAACTTAGGCGAGCGGGCCCGGATTTGGCGGAGAGCCAGTTTGGCTTCCGCAGGGGGCGCTCAACAGTGGACGCCATCATGCGCGTGCGAGCCCTCACGACAGGGGATGCTGTGGCCCGGGGTGGGGTTGTCTTGGCGGTGTCTCTAGACATCGCCAACGCCTTCAACACCCTTCCCTGGAGTTGCATCAGGGAGGCATTCCGGTATCACCGGATGCCGACCTATCTCTGTCGAGTCGTCGAGGCCTATCTGACGGATAGGGCCATAATTTACCCCGGTCACCAAGGAGTGTGGAATCGGCGAGAGATGTCGTGCGGTGTTCCACAGGGATCGGTCTTGGGACCGCATCTGTGGAACATCGGGTACGACTGGGTGCTGCGCGCTGACCTCCCTATCGGCGTCAGTGTAGTATGTTACGCTGACGACACGCTAGTCCTGGCAGAAGGGAGGTCGCACCAGGCGGCGGCTGACGCAGCGACCCTCGGGGTTGCGACAATCGTCAACAGGATCCGGCAATTGGGACTCGAGGTGGCCCTGCAGAAGTCCGAGGCCATGTGCTTTCATGGTCCTCGGAATGCGCCACCGTCGGGTTCCCACATAACGGTAGGAGGGGTTCACATCGGCGTCGGGTCGACGATGAAGTACCTGGGACTTGTCCTCGACAGCCGGTGGAACTTCGAGGAGCACTTCCGACGTTTGGCTCCCAGGCTGGAACGGGCCGGGGCTGCCCTAAGGCGGCTCCTCCCCAATCTAGGGGGACCAAACGCCTCCTGCCGGAGGCTCTACGCGGGGGCCGTGCGGTCCATGGCCCTTTATGGGGCACCGGTGTGGGCGCGGTCGTTAAGGAAGCGACCAGCCCGATGCCTGACCGCGTCCCAGAGGGTCATGGCCATTCGGCTGATCCGGGGATACCGCACGGTCTCCGCTGAGGCGGCGAGCCTCCTTGCCGGATTACCGCCATGGGATCTGGAGGCCAAAGTCCTCGCCCACATATGGGAGTGGCGAGAGGAGGCAAAACGCCGGGGTATAACTCCGCTGCCGCGAGAAATCGCGGTACGACGGACAGAGCTCCGGCGGGATCTCATGGCGATATGGAGAATGCGATTGTCGCAACCCAGTGCTGGGCACGCCACAATAGCGGCGGTAAGACCCCTCTTTGAGGAGTGGCTAGAGAGGCGCCACGGCGCCCTCACCTTCCGCCTGACGCAGGTCCTCACCGGACACGGTTGTTTCGGGAGGTTCCTGTTCCGTATAAGGCGGGAGGAAACGCCAGGGTGTCACCATTGTGTGGATCGCCCTGAGGACACGGTGGAGCATACGGTGGAGGTCTGCCCGGCTTGGGTAGAGCACCGCCGTGTCCTCGTAGCGGCGATCGGCGGCGATCTCTCGCGTCCGACCCTGGTCCAGGCCATGGTCCGGAGCGAGAGTGCATGGCAGGCCGTCACCTCCTTCTGCGAAGCAGTGATGCTGGCAAAGGAGGAGGCGGAGCGCGTGAGGCAACGGGAATCCCAGCGCCCTCACGCCACTAGCCGCCGCAGGAGACGCCCTGGTCGGGAGATGACACCAAACTCCCAGCCACCGTAGGCGCGGGCCTGCGGGCGGTGAGCAGTGGGCAGCTCGCCGCTCGGTAAGGACCAGGCCCGAGTCGACGGCGCGTCGTGTTTCACGCGCGCTCAAAGAGATGTCAGCACATCGTGACGGGGTCCACGAAGACCGATGCCTCCTGGGTCAGGGTTGCGGGTTGGTTAAAAAAGAAACCGTGGCCCTGGCCGTTGCACAGGCAAGTAAAGAAACACGGGTGGGTTTTAGTCAGTAAAAGTCTGACACGCCCTTCCGCTCTGCCCAGAGCGGAGAAGTCATTTGATGATTTCCCATCCAAAAAAAAAAAAAAAAAAAAAAAAAAGGGGTAAATCTCGATTTAAGAAAAGTAATAAATATTCAGTTTGTACTTAAAACATTTCAAATGAGATTAAATCAAATAAAATTTAAGCCCACACAAATAAGATTTTGAATAATTAGTGAACATGGTAATGAAAGTAACGGAGAGGTAAATGATTTCCGCGATACTATTTTTAAATTTTTTATGTAGTATATAATTGTTTTGTTATTTTATTACCTACTAACCATACATAAGTATATAAAGAACATTGTTAGATATATATTACATAAGGCGTAGTGAATTTTTTTGTGAAAAAATAGAATCACACCAATAATATGCTATTTTGAAAATCCACCCAGTGTCTTATTTGTTTATTGATTACATTACTACTTATAAGAAGTCTTTTTATTAATTACTGTTTTCAATTTGTGCCCAGAATCGTACGAATGTTTTATTTATTTCATCACTCCTTTTTTGGAACTACAGTGCAACCTTAATATAACGTACCTAAATATACCGAATTCCTCGATTGAACGAATTTTTCGTAATCCCCTTGAATTGTCTATAAGAGTCAATATAAAATATACCTTTACATTGCGAACATTCTTTTCGAACAACCTCTTTATAACGACTTTTCAACGATCAACAAAAAGTATTCATACTCTAATTAACGAATTTTGTCAACCCAAACCCTTTATATAAAGTTCTGTGTTTCTCAAAAAGGGAGGTTTGAGTGACGATGTAGTGAAGTGTGAAATCCATCTTGAAATTAGATTGCGCTTTGGATGTGATAACTCTTACCCGTGGTAAACAGACAACAATTACTGACTTTTTTTCTAATCAAGATGAACAAAATTGAGATTAAGCTACTATAACCACATTGTTAATTCGTTTTGATTATTAATGTAAGAAAAAAAACCTACCTAATTGTTTTTAAATACATAGCAAATACATTTATGTAGTAATTTGATAAAAATGTGTTATCATTTATTAGTAGAAGTTGTTCGCTATAACAAGATATTTACGTAATGTTGAGGTAAATAAAACTATTATTTTACCTTTATATAACGAATTTTAGACCAACTGACCTCTACATAACAAACCTCTTTCTAGTTCCTCTCCGATTTGTTATATCGAGTTTGCACTGTATCTACCACTCTGGAACTGTAAAGTTATCTTCAACATTGTTTATCTTACCGAATAGGCCACATTGTATACAAAGAAAATGCTTTATAAATGTTAATTTAGGTACTATCGGTTGTCATGGTACGGGCATGTGTTACGGAGAAATGAGGAGAATGTCGTGAGGAGAGTTTTAATTATGAATGTTGATGGCTATAAGAGTAGGGGAAGACCAAAGAAACGATGGATGGAATGTGTGAAGGATGATATGGCTAAGAAGGGGGTGACTGCCGAGATGGCTTCTGATAGGGATGTATGGAAGAAAAAGACATGTTGCGCTGACCCCAAATAAATTGGGATAAGGGCAGGAGAATGATGAGGTACTGGTATAAGTCAGAAATATACTGGCAATTTTTATTGAATCTAACTAGCGAGTAGTGAAGATTGAGATGCGAATGCTTCTGGTTTCGTTTTTGTAACGAATACTCAGTAAAACGTGTAAATTGGAGACGTGTGACAAAACTCGTGGCTATGGTGCATTCATTTAGAAATGTCGGTAGGTCAAAGTAAAAATACACTTAATCTAAAGGACGTAAGTGTCCTAGTAAAATTTGAAAACGTGTAATAATCAACCAGCTCTCATCGGACGCTCGTGGTAGATTAATGCCCACTCCATCTCTGAAGAGAAGAAGCCTGTGTCCCAGGAAAATTTTAGCCTCATTATAATTATACAAACGTTCGGTTCTTTGCAGTTTCATAACTTTGCAGAAATTCAAGAGCAATTTAAACTTAAACAATTTGAAGAAGTTACATAGTATTTCAATGTTTTTAATAAATGACACCTCTACCATCCAGAAAACCATTTCGCTTCGTGTTTTATACCGCGTACATCAAATAATTGGAACAATTTGCCTGCAGCGATATTCCCGTCAGTTCATATATTAAGTGTCTTCAAGGCTAGTGTGAATGGTTGCGACAATCGTCGAAACGAAGAATTTTTCTCGGTGGTAGGCCATAACATTGGCTGCTGGCAGAAGTTACCACCCACCAGACAAAGTCTTGCCGCCAAGCGATTCGTCGTGTTCCGGCATGATGTCTGGTGAAGCCGTACGGAGGACGGGTCTGAGCAGTTGTGTTGCGATGTGTGGCGGCTACGATGCGCCAAATGTTGTTGTGTCTGGAGTTTGGTCGTGGAGAGTCTCCAGATCAATCTCCCTCTAGCGCAGCATTGTTTGGTCGTGTTGGTCTTGGGTTTAACATTGCATCACCTCGCTCAACTGCCGTCATCCTTCCTATTCCTAAGTTTTTTAAGTGAATAGGCCTAATAAACTAGTGCGCTTTACACTCAACGATTGCATCACTGCTTACCATCAGGCGGGATTGCAGTCAAGCACTAGTTTATAATTATTAAAAAAAAAAAAACGATCCGGCAATTGGGACTCGAGGTGGCCCTGCAGAAGTCCGAGGCTTTCATGGTCCTCGGGACGCGCCACCATCGGGTTCCCACATAACAGTAGGACGGGTTCATATCGGTGTCGGGTCGACTATGTACAATCAAAGGTCAAAAGTGCATTACCACTTTTGAACTTTATTGCAATAACAATTTCCCAGGTACAGTAAGGGTCAGAAGTGGTACTCCACTTTTGACCCTTACTGTAACTGGGACATACTTTTTATTAGTAGTTATCTCGGTAGACACCTTATCATCTTTCATACAATCCATCCACCGTATCTTATGTCTATGCTTATAGCAATCCTAATTCAAGCAATTCAAGAATATTCAGATTAAAACATGTAAAATTTCAAGTTTCAAGTAAATTCAGCTCCACTAACAAATCAAATTAAAATAAAAGCTAGGAATAGTCCTAAACGTTTTCTTTCCAACATGAGTAACTGGAAACTAGTCCATAAAACCTTACAAACTGTGTCAGAACCTTCAGAATGTTACAAAGTAATCATGCTACATAATAAAACTTAACTTTCCTATTTAGTTTTATCGCTCCTTTTCAAGCCCTTTACGGTCGTCGTGATCAACCTTCTGAGATAAGAAAATGTAGATAAGAATAAACTATAGATTGAATCATAGTTTCTGATGAAAGCCTTGTCCAGCGTGGATATCTCCACGGTTAAGTGCTTATGCATATAGATGATTTAAAATCGATTGGGTTTTATGGAATTCAATATACTAATGTATCACTAACGAGATAATATGTTTCGAGGGCATGAGTATGAAGTGTAGATAAACATACGCCTTCTTTCCAACGTGGCGTTCTTTGATTTTAGGCAAGAATATTGGAATTACAGAATGCCACCTGCTTCGATACTTAGATACTTCTTTAGCCTCGTTTGTGTTCATAAAAATAAGGATGCTACAATGCGTCATTATAGCGGCAGGAGAAATACGTCATCTCTGACATTTTCAACTGTCTTAACTATCACGGTTACTGGTTACATACACAGAGTGATAGTGTGAAGTCTTAGATAAGGGGTCCCGTGTTTGGGTACCGAACAATGAATGTAAGACTGAATTCTCAGTAGTAGGATGTTGGTATGTCTGCCGAAATTATCATATTGTTTTCTCGATCGCAGTCGATCAATATGCATTCTTATTCAGACCTAAAAATCTTGCAGCGTACCTTTGAGACCGCGGACACAGTGCGAACGCTGTCCGCCGACCAAGTTACCCCAGGGAAGACGGTGGCACAGTGGTGACGTAGTACCGTGTATAGCGAGGTTTAGGGAAGGCCACTTACAGTCTCCCCAAGGATGTGCCTTACGGGCATTGCGTAGGGGGTTCCGAATTTTTCCTTTTAAGAGGAACGGGGACAACCCTATGTGCAGATTGTGATCACCGGATGGTATAATGTGGTAAAAATCTCAACTCCCCAGAGGTCGGGTACCTTGTGAAGGTTTCCCCTCCCAAGAAAGGGTCTCGCATTTATTTATTGTACACCAATCAAATATCGTACAAAATACATTCAACACAAAAACATACAATGGGCGGCTTTATCGCTAATGCGATCTCTTCCAGGCAACCAAAGAATGGACAGATTCTCCTGAACTACAAATGGGAATGTCGTTGGTGCAAATATCATTATTACAATATACTAAATACTCTAAATAGTTGTCCACAGTATTAAGTCAAGAGACGCACTTACTCATTTGCCTAATGGTTGCATGTGTTACTGCTAATCATGAAGTCCAGGATTCGATTCGCTATTCGGGCCAAATATGTTTGGGTTTTTCAATTAGAAATTTCTCATTATCAGACCCAAGTCCGGATTTTGTTTCTATTGATGTTATGTTATGTTCAATATAATTACTTTAATACTTCACTCTGCTCCAATGTCAGCTGTTGACAGAAAATGTTTATGATCTGATATTAATTTCCATCATTTACTCAATGATAAAGATTCGTAATAAAATTACTTTTTTAATATAATTTCGTCCCGCTCAAGGCCTTACAGCACACAAATTAGTCAGGATGAAAACACTTCTAAGTCTTCTCATTAAGTCAAAATTACTTCTAATTCGTTCAGAAATTGTAGGCATAATTCGATAGGTCGCACATAATAATAGTGCAGAAGGTTAGGTCCATAAAACAAATGAGGAAAAAATGTCCACGCACACACATACATATATGAGAGTATGTATGTGCGTGGACAAATCTTACCCTTTTGTTACATTTACTAAGTCGTAACAGCGTACTTAGTTACATACGAGATACGACTATCTCAAATACATAATCCAAACGTAGAGTGAACTAATTTACTAAAACTTCGATCTATCAAAATCGGTGCACTTCGGCGTGATTTTAACAGATCGAATAATAAGTTTTCTCAAGTTTTATGACATCATTGTTCATGAACTGTGTCTATGTATGTGTACGTTTTCGACCTTCCTGTATGAAACATAGAAAGGGGATTAAGATCGCTTAAACAATATGGAGAAGCGATTATTGTAAACATTGATGAAGGGAGATACATGGTTCTGGGTCGGAAAATCACAGAATGGAACGACACCCATATTTCACTCCTTCAACAGGATGTAGAGCATTTTCCAAAGCGATTATGAGTACGAATTCACATACTGAAAATACGTTGGATTGGATAACGGCATGAAGTCGACCTTCTGTAACTATTCTGTAGTACATTTTTCCTTGGAGAGAGCTTATGCTACCGACCTTTGTTACCTAACAACCAAAGCCTGTCTAGGTCGAAAGGAGACCGCAAGGGCGTTTGAAGGCAGAACCTAGTAGTTTGTAGCGGATTTTGTGTGTAGATTTATTCGTGTATTTATATCTAACAGCGACCCACGGTATCACTCGCCTCGCTCGTCTTGATCCCGTGAGAATATCGGGATGAAACATTTTGATACGGGTTACAAACTATCTGTATGTCTAATTTCATCGCGCTTTATTATGTAGATAGTAGACAATATAAATTACAGAACATAACGAACATGAAGGACTAGCGGCCGCCAGCGACTTCCTTCGAGTAGAGTTAGTTATGCTCCGCTCCTTTTGGTCGCAACGTGATGTTATATAGCCTAAAGCCTTCCTAGAATAATGGGCTATCCAAAGCAAAAAGAATTTTTCAAATCTGACCTGACAAGTTCCTGAGATAAGCGCATTCAAACAAAAAACAAACTCTTTAGCTTTATATATTAGTATAGAATTACAATGGGCGGTCTTATCGCTAAGAGCGATCTTTTACAGGCTACCTTTGAATGGAATACCAGGGGGAAGGAGAGAGAATTTTCAATCAAGGGTCAAAAGTGCATTACCACTTTTGAACTTTATTGCAGTAACAATAAGGGTCTAAAGTGGTACTCCACTTTTGACCCTTACTGTAAATAGGTAGTCTACGGTGTTATAAACACCCATCCTCAATCCTCACAAAATCCTTTTTCACGTTTATAATATACAGATTATTCATTTCTATGTATAGCTTTTATACTAGGTCGCGACTTTATCTGCGTGTATTTTGAATCTCAGATTTTTTTCTAGGTCTTCCATAGCGATCGGTTCAGTGGCTTAGAGCTAATTTTCTATGGACAATTTATTTTTATTCACTGAATAAAATTAACATCTGACTGTTTTTATATGAAATAACTGTCAAAACTTCAAAATTATTCCTCGAATAAAATTATCTGGCGTTGGAAAAATCAGCCCTTATTGTGATATAATAATTGACAGCCAGACAACTTTCGATTTTTTCTGTTGTAGTGGTTTGTTTTTCGCCTTTATAATATTCATCTTGTCGTGGCACGACTGAAATCTTGTTTTCCCAAAACTTTGCCGGTGGCTGTGCAGAGATCAGTTTGACTGCAAGAGTTGGGATGCAGAGAGCAGGAGTTGAAGCATGGCTTGTGACATAGGTCACCCATTACACCTCATGTATAATATTAATTAAGGGAATGTAGAAGTTCAATATTTTTGCACATTGCCCTCAATAAGAAAACCAAAATTAAAAATAAACATTCTAGCCTCAACCTCTTTTAGCACAGTTTATTATACCAGCATAAGTTAATGACTAACAATATATTACTTACCGTTCTTATACTCGTTCCAACGTTTACATGAATGTGAATGCAACCAATGTTTCTCGTTGTAAGTGAACAATTGTATTCAGTTTTTTTTTTTTTTTTTTTAGTAATTATAAAGTAGTGCTTGACTGCAATCCCGCCTGATGGTAAGCAGTGGTGCAATCGTTGATGGTGTTACGGGCTAGGGGTACTTAAACGCCGGTTAAGGGTTACGAAGTTTATTGGCAACGAAGGTACAGTTGGTTGTAGGCAATGACAAGTAGAATGTCGCTGATGTCGCACCGAAGTCTTCCCTTCGTCCACGAAGTCCGTGTCGTAAACACACAATAACACTGCAGATGTTACTTCACGCAGTACTCACAGTTCTCGTTACAGTTGTCGCAGTAGGTCTTCTTTAAGATCGCTTCTTAACTGTCGCTGTTTTCGTATCGCTAGTCGAGTGTAGACTGACTCTCCGCCGGCGTCACGGTGCTTTATATAGTCCAGCTGATCGAACATTCCAGATTCCTCTAGACGTAATAATAATAGCACATAACTTCGAGGTCACTCGGAAGTACCTACGGTAATTCCCGGAAACGGGTTTCTAGAAATTTCGATGTCGACACTTTGTTGACAAAACTGTTGAGACCTGTACCATTCGATAGGCCGTCCTAAGTCTAGTAATGCGTTTTATTATTGTACCTAGAAAATGTCTAGATCTGGAGGAATAGGACTTAAAAGTGACACACTGCATGTCACACGATATTGAACCTTATGCCATTAACATAAGGTCCATTCGTAACATTGCCCCCTTCTTAGTCATGCTCGTCCCGAGCATGATTTGATCCATAATAGCGAGCTAGGCGGTCTACGTGTACGACCTTCAGCTTCCCTCTAGGCCCTTTCTTAATCCTGTAGGTGACATCGTTTATTCTGGTTACTATCGTGTACGGACCCTCCCATTTGGCTTGAAATTTCGGACTCTTTCCTTTTCTCCTTATGGGATTATGTAACCACACCAAAGTTCCCTCTTCAAATCCGGGCACGTTAGCTTTGCGGTCGTATCGGATTTTCATTTTCTCACTGGTTTTCAGACCATTCTTTCTCACTAGCTCATGTATTCCATCTAATTTACGCCGTAGGTCGGCCACATAGTCGACGGCTAGGATAGGAGTATCGGGAGGTGTTCCGCCCCGGTTAGTGCATCTATGGGTAGTCTAATTTCTCGGCCGAAGTTGACTTTCGCCGGTGTGCAATTTGTGCTATCATGTGTTGCAGAGCGGTATGACATTAAGAAGAGTGGAATGTATTGGTCCCAATCCCTTTGATGTTCTTCCACTACTTTGGCCAAATGATTCTCCAACGTCTGATTGAATCTTTCGACCATTCCATCTGACTGTGGGTGATACGGTGTTGTACGAGTCTTATGTATCTCGAGTAGTTGGCAAACCTCTTGAAATAGTGAAGACTCGAAGTTTCTACCCTGGTCAGAGTGTAACTCCAAGGGAACGCCAAATCGACAGAACACCTCGTGAACTAGCTTTTTGGCGACTGTATGAGCTTCCTGGTTAGGTACTGCAAAAGCTTCTGGCCATTTGCTGAAATAGTCTTGCATGACGATGATATACCTATTCCCTTCTTCAGTAACAGGGAATGGCCCAGCTATATCGACAGCAACTCTTTCCCATGGTGCACCAACATTGTACACTTTCAGCCGACCTCTGGCTCTCGTTTGCGGTCCCTTTACTGAGGAGCAAGCTACGCATTTTCTACACCAGTCCTCTACGTCTTCGCGGCAATGCACCCAGTAGAATCTTTTCCTCACCTTCTCCAGGGTTTTCTTTACTCCTAGATGTCCTCCGGATACTCCGTCGTGCACCTGTCTTAGCACTGACGCGACTTTATCGCAGGGGACAACTATCTGTAAGGTGACCTCCTGTCCACTGAGTGATTCCCATTTCCTCTTGAGAACTCCATTATCAATTATCAGGCTGTCCCACTGAGCCCAGTAACTTTTTACTGTTGGGCTAAGCGCTGATATTTCACTCCAAGCGGGCCTCTGGCCACGTTGTTTCCATTCGATTACTGTCTTCAAGTCACTATCTTCCCTTTGTGCGTCTTCCAATGATTGATTATCCCAGTCTTCGTCCAAAGCGTTCACCTGGATAATCCTTACGTTCTCTTTCTTTTCCTGTTTGGCACAATGTCGGCCCTTACTTCCTGAAGTAACCTGGCGACGGCGGTCCTTTTGTCTTGCCTTTTTCTCGAGGCGCTTCCTCTTACGCGCCTCGTCCTCGACTTCCTTGTCCCGCCTTGCGTCTGCGTCACTCCACGACCTTCCGCGCGACCGCTCGCGCTCGTGTTCTTGCTTGCCGGGACTTTCGCGTTCCCGGTCTCGGTCTCGCTCCCGGTCCTTGACGCGTTCCCGCTCTCGTTCAGCGGGTCGCTCGCGGTGCCCGCTCCAGTCGCTCCGCTCGCGCCACTCGATTCGCTCGCACGGGCGCTCGGGCTCGACCTTCGCATCGCGCTTGCGCCACGCCATCACCGCGGCCTCCTCACGTGGCCAAGAAGTTCTTCTTCCCTTAGCCTTCCTGGGACAATCAATTCGAATGTGCCCCTTTTCGCCGCACTCATAGCAAGTTGGTCCTCGTCGGACTTTCATATGTGCGGTCACTTCTCGAATACGGTCGTGTTGTGGGCCATCTTGACGTACTGCTTCCACCTCCAGAGCATGCGTCAAAGCGGCCTTCAGGGTCTGATGGTGCCCCAGACGAACCGCAGCCCTGACTTCCGCATCTCGAATCCCATCGGTAAAGAATCGTAGAGTAGTAGCGCCAATCAATCCCGGTGTTGATGCATACGCCTTCCGAACCATACGTTCTATTTCCGTGGCCCATTGTTGCAAGCCCTCGCCGCTCTTCTGTGTGCGATCGCGGAGTTGAGCCCTGTAGACATGTTCCAGGTGTTTCTCTCCATATCTAGTCTCCAACGCTTCTAACAGACAGGCTAGGGTATTGCAATCGCCGGAAATATTCTCGAGGATTCGTACGGCATCACCACGCAAAGCAAGCATAAGGGCTGTTAGAGCTTGATCGTCGTCCCAATTGTTGCCTTTTGCGACTTTTTCAAACTGTAGACGGAAGGCCACCCATGACGTTGTTCCATCAAAATGAGGTACTTGGGACGTCGGCAAAGCACTAGGTATCACCCCTTTGATGCCTCCTTTCTGTACCTTATCATGGAGGAATTTTATTTCTTTCTCACACTCCATGATGGTATTGTCTAGTTTCTCCATACGCGCATCTTGTTTGTCTATACGCATGTCTTGCTGGTCCATACGGGCATCTTGTTGTGCTGTTTTTATTTTAAGCTCATTAACCTCTTCTTTGGTTTCTTTCCACTGTTTATTTAGTTCTAATACTAGTTGCTGGGATTTTGCCTGGGATTCATCTATTTTTGCTTGGGTTTCCACCTGGGATTGTTTTATTTGAGCCTGGGTTTTTTCTATTTGTGCCTGGGTTGCTGCCTGGGATTGTTCTATACTCAGCTTTATTTGCGCCGTCAAGTGAGCCAGTAACGCCGAAAAATCGGGTCCGCTGGCTCCGGCAGTGGTGGTGGTAGTAGGCGCACTCACATTCGTCGGTGTTACGACGGCCGCATCTTCTACGGGTGCAGGGACACCAAGTGATACTTCCTCTTGACGCGCCAAATCCATCGCTGCTTGTCGTCGCGTGCGAACTCTTTCGTCTTCCCTTGGCGTGACCGGCATGCCGCTTCTGACACCAATTGTTACGGGCTAGGGGTACTAAAATGCCGGTTAAGGGTTACGAAGTTTATTGGCAACGAAGGTACAGTTGGTTGTAGGCAATGACAAGTAGAATGTCGCTGACGTTGCACCGAAGTCTTCTCTTACGTCCACGAAGTCCGTGTCGTAAACACACAATAACACTGCAGATGTTACTTCTCGTAGTACTCAAGTTCTCGTTACAGTTGTCGCAGTAGGTCTTCTTTAAGATCGCTTCTTAACTGTCGCTGTTTTCGTATCGCTAGTCGAGTGTAGACTGACTCTGCGCCGGCGTCACGGTGCTTTATATAGTCCAGCTGATCGAACATTCCAGATTCCTCTAGACGTAATAATAATAGCACATAACTTCGAGGTCACTCGGAAGTACCTACGGTAATTCCCGGAAACGGGTTTCTAGAAATTTCGATGTCGACACTTTGTTGACAAAACTGTTGAGACCTGTACCATTCGATAGGCCGTCCTAAGTCTAGTAATGCGTTTTATTATTGTACCTAGAAAATGTCTAGATCTGGAGGAATAGGACTTAAAAGTGACACACTGCATGTCACACGATATTGAACCTTATGCCATTAACATAAGGTCCATTCGTAACAATGGTAAAGCGCACTAGTTTATTAAGCCTATTCACTAAAACTTAGGAATAGGAAGGATGACGGCAGTTGAGCGAGGTGATGCAATTTTTAAACCTAAGATCAACACGACCAAACGATGCTGCGCTAGAGGGAGATTGATCTGGAGACTCTCCACGACCAAACTCCCGACACAACAACATTTGACGCATCGTACCAGGCATACATCGCTACACAACTGCTCAGACCCGTCCTCCGTACGGCTTCACCAGATATTATGCCGGAACACGACGAATCGCTTGGCGGCAAGACTTTGTCTGGTGGGTGGTAACTTCTGCCGGCAGCCGATGTTATGGCCGACCAAATGTAACAAACCATTTTAATTTGTAAATTCTAAAGGCTTTACAGTTACTGTGACAATCTCGACGGGATTTCTACTCATTAACACTAGTTTAATACCTCTTGCATTGAATTTGGTTAGGAAATATTCAGAAACTTGTGTCGCCAATAAAATGGTGTTACGTCACTGGAACATCGCCATACACTGTTCTACATAGAATCGCAAAAATTCGACACGCGCCCATGCAATGGAATCGCAAAAATTCGACACGCGCCCATGCAATGGAATCGCAAATATTCGACACGCGCCCATGCAACATTGACACGCTGTGTAGCCTGTGTTTTTGTAGTTTGGTCGTAGAATTCAACATTTCTGAATTACCTACTCTAATCCCAACATGAAGAACTTCGTGTGTCAATGCCAACATAAAGTATAGCATTGCTAGACGTTTGAGGCGCTAGTTTTTCTTCACTTTCCTATAAAGGGTTGCGGCTAGGCTACCACTTACCACTTTTGACGTCAACATCAGAAGGAATTGGGTAAAACCATTAGATTTTCAACCATATCAATTCTCAATTTAACAAACAGATTCTGTTTCACGTTTTAGTCTAGAACTACTGAGTTTCATTAGATAGATCATGAAATTCAGTAGTTGGTACTGAACTTCAGCCCAATGACTGCTTCATTGGGCTGATGCCCAGCACTCATTCCTCCGTTCTAGACAATCTATTTATCATATTGACTAATTATATCGTCATTTTTAGTTCAATCAGGTTTATTCTTGACTCACCTGCAGTCCTACATCCTTGATCTTATGTATTACAATCTCGATGTAGCTAATATTGTAGATCTAAGTCTAGCTTTAAGTTCATGGCAAACAGGCTAAATAAGGTTTTAGTTATTTATCATCTAGCACGTTTGTTTGGAATTGGGTGTAGGTAACGATGGAGTAAAATGGATTTAAAAATCCTTGTATCATAAGTTGATTTCAGAGGCAAAATTCGTATTGTCTTGATCTGCCATTGTAATAAGCTTATTGACTTACATAAGCCTCGCAGAAAAAACTAGCTTCCGCCCATGTTGATAAACGGTACCCTTCGTAAACTTTTAGCAACATCTGCCTAGTCGGTTTTAGATGAGTCAGATCAATGAGGCAGACATTTTTTTTTATAAGTACTGTTCGAACTTTCATATGGATTTAGTATAAAGTTGATATTTTGTCTTAGCTACTTTCGCTAGCTTCGACAGCCTCCGTGGCGTAGCGGTAGCGAACACGGTCCTGCTCAAGGAAGCGTGGGTTCAATCCCGGCATAGTGCAAATATTTGTATGCATGAATATGAATATATGCACTGGTCTGGTCGTGCCTCGGAAAGCACGTTAAGCCGTTGGTCACGGTTGCCATACGAACATCTAGTGGCAGTCGTTACGGGGTGTTGGAGCCCTCAAAAGTCTAATAATTGGTCTAGCTGCAATGCTTTGATGTTGCCTTCGGGTTGTGGAGGTCAGACGGCAGTCGCTTCACTGAAAATGTCGAAGTTTAGCCATATCAGCAGTTACACTGGTTAAGCAGACCCCAGACTCCAAAGCTGAAAAGTTTCGGATGCGACTGGGATTAGCGCTGTGATGATGATTACACAAGTCAACAAAAAAAAAATTTTTTTTTTGGGTTTGTTATTAAATTAATATTTTCTGATTTTTTACAACTAAAAGTAACCAGAAACTTCGTTCATTGCAAATAAAGTTTGCTTTTGTACAATTTACGATGAAAAATAAATATTTTAATATTTTGGCAGACAGTTTGAGGTGCAAGGGTTTTAACTAGAGTTGTTCAAAACGGCTATAAAAAAATAGCACGCTACAGACTATAAACTATTAATTTATAGCGCGCTATTAACTGCGCTATGTTATAGCGCGCTATAAATAAGAAAGCACGTGGACGTCCAGCAGGCGCGATAATTCTTGCAACACGCTACATTTCGTAGCTCGTTACTTTACATAGCGTTCTTGGATACATAGACCGCATGCTATAACGGAACGCTAAAAAAAGCAATATAAAAAGATATCAATGAACTCTCTTTCATGCTTAGGACTGTCTATAATTGGTAAAGGTTATTCTAACATTAATTTTAATAAATCGTAAATCAAATATAGGCGTATTTAATAGTTCATTGATTGTATATACAAAAAATAACTATTTAGATTATATACAGTTTTAAACAGTAGTTCTTCTTTTAGTTATATTTTATTTACATTTAAAAACATTAGTTGAACTACTTTTGTAGTAGACAACCGTGTTCCTCGATTACTGATAGTATATCCTGATTTCGAAAAAATAAATTTAAAGGACAACTGTCAGTGACAATAATTACAAATAGCAGTCTTGCTGCCGTCTGCAGATTTTTCAAAAAAGTTTCAGATTGGCAAACCACCACCTTTGCGATTAGACATTTTTACATAGATTACACACTAAATAATATTGTTCGTTTTGCAACAGAATTTTATATTAATATTCACACACACTAATAATACCTTTGCAAACACTAAATAATCGTGACTAGTTCGTTTTTCAACCGAACTTTATACTAACTAATATTTACACTAACAATTAAGATCGCGCGCGATGAAAATAGCGTGCTGCGAGAACAAACATACATTTATAGTCCACAGCGCTCACGCGATTACTGACTGCCCGTATAGCGCATAGCGCCATTCTATAGCACGCTATTTTTTCATAGCGCAGATAGCGGGCAGCGCCCGCGGAGTGCCGGCGCGCGCTGTGCGAGTCGTTAGGTCAATTTCATTCATAGCGTAAATAGCGTTATAGCGTCTTAACGTCCATCTACATAGCGTGCGCTATGCGCTATGAAAAAATAGCGTGCTATAAAATGGCGTTATGCGCTATATTAACCACCTCTAGTTTTAACACGCTAGAGACGGAGTTGGTGGGGGGTTACAGGTGTGAAGCGGGGACCGGCAGGTAGTCTCGGTAGTATGCGCGTGAGCATTACCAAGAAACGACGTTATTTGTGTGGCGCGAAATCTAAAATGGCTTCCAAAAAGTGTAAAAATGACGTTAACTCTTTTTGTTATATTTGCGGCGAATTCATTAAAGTAAGAGCTAAGAAATTCAGTTTGTCGTCAAATGTAAAACTCTGTGAAGCTTATTTTAATCTTCCCATTCGAAGTCAAGATAAAATATGATGGGTGACTACATTTGGAGTCTAATACGAGAAGCTTCCTACTTACACAGAAGAAAAACAAAAAATATTCATTTCTAAAGTTTCTTACTGATTCTTTTTATGTATTTGGAGATTTATCTTTATTGTTCTTTGTAAATAAAGGTGATTAACATATAAATTAAAGTTCTTTTTCTTGCTTTTGTATTCTACTGAATTAAAAAAATAAGATTTTCTTAAAATTAGAAATTGCGTTCTGGTTGCTACAAAAGCAAACTTTATCAAATAAAAGTATTTTTTTATTGTTAAGTTAGACATTATTAATCAAAATCAGCACCACAGAACTCAGACTCAAAAATCGTGTTTACTTGTGTTATGATTTTGACGTAGCTACCGGACACTTGTATAAAATATAAGAATCTGTAAGGAAAAATTCTTCCTGATAATTGTGAAGTACAGACGCCACCCGAAACTGTGATATTTTCCTAATTAACAATCAAGGTTTTGGCAATAAAGCTAAAAACTATTAAAGTTTGACAGTTTTTAGTAACTTATGTGCTGGCGTGTGAACAAGTGTGTTAATAAATTTGTGTTCACCGCAAGGTTTTTTTTTTTTAATGTGGGTAGTTATTTTGTGTTAAGAAAATTTATGACGATGGGTACTACATATTGCGGTGGAGCCGATAAATAATGCTAGCCTTTCTACAAGTTAAATAAACGAATAAGTTTTTATTAGAAAAAGTCCACAACATAAACCTCGCAGTAAGGCAACAATTTTACTACATTGCTGCAAAACAATATTCTTTTATCCCGTTGAGTATAAAAATTGTGTTATATTTTCATTAGTACTGCAAACCTTTCTATTCATTACTTTGTATGGTGGGATTAAATAAAAGCTCTGTTCTTTGGAACACGTGGAGTCGGAAGTATTACTATGATTTGTTTTACATTTCTTAGCTATGATTGCGAATCCAATACAAGTACATATTAGTTGTAAGCCCTAAACCTTCACCATAAATGAGTATGCTGAAATGAGTTCGACGCTGAAACAATAGCGTACGAATGAAATTCCTACCAAATATTGACAATATTTTTAATACCGACAATATTGCATTTCACGCCATTTTATTCTGGCGTTTGAATTGGATCATACTGATAATCCTTTTTCCGTACCTACCCCAATATACTCTTTGATAAATGCAAATTACCTATATCAGGATTGATTATTAATTTCCGACGTTTATAAACAGTTATACATCTAACATCCATCGGAGATCTAATCGAAACTTGAGTTTTAAGACTTTTAAGCATTTTACATTTGCTGGGGGCAAGCGAAAGGTGACAACATTATCTATTTAATTTAAATACCACGTCTCGTTCTCCAAGCGAAATCTAGATATAGTAAAGTAACTTAATATGTGCTGGAGAGATGTAGCGGAGCGTTAAGCCCCTCCCGCGTCCTTATTCTGTGGTTTACACTCCGATGACGTAGGTCGATGACATTGTGCAGGAATGGATGATGTACTTTCTATTTGATGGAAGGAGGGATTGGGATTTGATGTTATACGAGAACTTATGCTACATTGACTGGTAGCAGCGCGCTTGGGCTGTGATGACTCGAGATCCTGGGGTGTACGAAACACACCAGAATCTATGACGTCCTAGGTTTTAAGGAATTTTTGTGGGTTGTATGTATGCAGTGTTCGTATCATCATATCATCATTTCAGCCGAAAGACGTCCACTGCTGAATATAGGCCTCCCCCAAGGATCTCCCGTTTCTAGCGATTTCCCGCGACCTTACTAGGTCGTCAGTCCACCTTGTCGGGGGCCTACCCAAGTTGCGTTTTCCGGTGCGAGGTCGCCACTCGAGAACCCGTCGGCCCCATCGGGCATCGGTCCTACGGGCAATGTGCCCGGCCCATTGTCACTTACGTGTTGCAATTCTTCGGGCTATGTTGGTTACTCACGTTCTTCTACGAATTCCTGTTTTGATCACGCAGTCAGACCCAGTGTTGTATACAATCGATAAAAATAATGTATTATTCGAATCAAAGGCAGCCGTCTCTAAGGTACGTATTACAGAACGTCACTCAAAACTCAAGCCCTACTTAAGTCTCATTTCAAGCCATTTGATTGGTTGAAACTAGTTTTAAGTAACTTTCTGTAATACGGACCTAAGACTAATTGATAAATGTTTTATTTGCTGTAAGTAGGTTTGTACCAACACTTTTACAGGTAATTTTTATTAAATTGGATTAGCTCGACGTTTCCTATCTAGCACTAGTCTATGAAGAAATGCCACGACTTCTGGCGAAGGCTTAAAGAACTCGCAGTATACTTCATTAGTCTTTCTTGATACGCCTAAACTTAACATATTGTGTATAATCCAATGTAAACTAGGCATTTGACATTGATTGTCATTCACTGACCTTGCTAAGGGTACGTTTAAAAATTAAGTCGTTAATTCCGTGATATCACTCTTTAGCTTCAAAGGCGTCATTTTACGATTATGTCCGTTGTGCGTGCTGATAACTGATAAGGGAGGAATTCCGCTACGCAATATTATTTATAATGGATATATGTATAACGAAGCTCATTGTAACATTACGTACATATGTATTTAAAAACTGTCTCCTGTCTCGTGGACTAAATAAATAAATAAACATATACGGACAAATCACACAGATTGAGCTAGCCCCAAAGTATGTTCGAGACTGTTATGGAATACTAACTCAACGATACTATATTTATAATAGATACATATATAGATAAACATCCAAGACCTAGGCCAATCCGTAAAAGATCGTTTTTCCATCATGACCTGGCCGGGGATCGAATCGGAAACGTTTCTACTAAGCATTAGGTCCTAGTTTCGATTTCCGGGTGTGGTAGTGTTTTTCTTAATAGTGACCCGATACGATTTATGCCTAGTTGATGGCAATAGGATCGATGTAATAGGACATCGGAATTAAACACAACTGACTTAATGTGGGTGTTATCCATACTAATATTATAAATGCGAAAGTAACTCTGTCTGTCTGTCTGTTACGCTTTCCCGCTTAAACCTCTCAACTGATTTTGATAAAATTTGGCACAGACAATCTTTAGACCCTGAGAAAGAACATAGGCTACCTTTTATCCCGTGATATTCCCGAGGGAAATCTAAAAAGCGCGATATAACCAAACTCGACGCGGGCGAAGCCGCGGGCGGAAAGCTAGTGACATATAAATGCATCTCTGCCTAACCTTTCGGTAATGTTAACTTTATTGAGAATTTTGATTATTTATGTATTTGTAATTTCATAAATAACAGCTATCAAGCCAATTCAATATATTTATCTCCACGACCTTGTAAACATTCTCACATAATCGGCACGAATTATTTGTGAAGAGCTCATATCTTGGAAAGATTTTACTCAGTCAGAAATTTCTGTACTCCCTGTAGCTTTGGTGCTTGTACACGGAACGCCAGTGCGGTGAGGAAGTGAAGCTGTAATAGAAAAGTATGCTCAACCTTTTGTCCAGCCCATTGCGACCACAAACATGCAGTCAAAGCGACCTCTGTGCTGTCATCAACGATGCCGAAATGGCGAAGTTTTAGACCAAACTCAAAACTTGTTTGATATACGGTTGTGTCAGTGACACGAAGAACAAGAAGAACCTTGTCAAGAACAAATTATTTTTGCTCGTTTTCTTCTCCTCAGCCTATAGAGGTCCACTGCTGGACAAAGGCCAATAAGAATGAAGAGGTTTGCCATAATCCCCACGCTTAGCAGGCGGGTTGGGGATCGCAGTAATTTGATATTCCACAGGAGAAGCGTTGCTGCTCGCTTCCCTGTTGTGGGTTCCCTTAGTCGCCTCTGTCGACACCCACTGGAGCTATGAGATGATATATTCTAAGCCCGGTATCACACGGCACATTTGCTAGTTTTAAACGACGCAAATTCGACATGGATATACAAATAGTTTGACGCCAAGATAAGATTATCACAACAAACGGTTTGATAGAAATAAAATATATGTACATTTTTTTATCACTTATGTGTCAGAGTCTGTAAGGATCAGGCTGGTGTAGACGGAGGGACCCTCAAAGGGTTGCCAGCACATCGTGACGTTGTCCCCTAGGACCGATACTTGTCAGGGCCGCGGGTTCTTTGAAAGGGATACCGTGGCCCCTGGTGCACAGGCTATTAAAGGAACACGAATGGATTTTAGTCAGTAAAAGTCAGACATTTCACTCCGCCCAGAGTGGGAGAGTTTATTTAATGATTAGCCACCCCAATAAAGTCTTACTGTATTCTAATTTTATAATTCTGAAACTTGGTAATCATCAAGTATGTCTCTCTAATAAAATAAATTACGAAGTCATCTGCCTAGCTTTATCCCTACTATGTTTGGGTCGGCTTCCAATCTAACTGAATGCTGCTGAGTACCAGTATAATACATCTAATAGACAGACTGCCTATCTGAGCTCCACAACGGAGAAGTTACGCAACTCGATACCCCTTGGTATGATTTTGTTTTCCGACTACCCGTAACGACTCAAATATCTACAAATGATAGTCGGGACCAACGGCTTATCGTACTTTCCAGGGCACGGAGGGTCCATCGATAAGTTATGGATGGTCACCCAACCCTCACCCACGCCAAACCCAACTATCGAACCGCGCGCTTGTTCTTATTTAATTACGAGCCATACCAGTTATGAGTGAAGAATTATCAAAAGATACTTTATTATTATCATCAATTGTAGTTCCAACAACCAATTAATATAATGAACAAAGACAGCTCTACCGAATTACTAGTTTTTCTTTAAACTATGGCCAGTACAAAGGGCACTTTGTACCTCAGAAATAAAAAAAAAAAACATCACACCTTGGCAGCGGCGCAGGAATAAAAAAGGAAAGTAATTCTTCATTGCCTCGTACAGAAATACGGTTTCGTTCCTATGTTTTTTTTCATCTTCAGTTCTATTACGATGGCGACTTAGTTTTTTATTCCGCAGCCCTAAGTAATTTCATTTGAAATATTTATAATAGAAAATAATTATGCAGACTTAATTTTCTCTTTACTTGTGTTGAATAAAAAGAGGATTGGTCTGGTAATGCAGTATTCCTTAGCGTCCTGCCATCTCATTTATGTAAGTTGAAGTTGGCAGCAGAACACTTCATTCAAAGATATCTATAAGCGAGGTCGTCTCATTTACCTCAACTCACCTTTCAATCCGCAGTCTCAATGAAAGAGTCAGCAACACCAGAGTTATTGAACAAGTCAATTGTATTTTACCCACTAGCATACAAATATCTTAAAACCTCTAATAAATAATAATAATAAATAAATAAATTTGTAAAGAAAACCCTGTCCAACCCATAAGGATAATAAAGGTAAGGTAACCAAATAACAAGAAATTTTACATAATCATCATAGTAACAATACTAGTGAATTTTGAAATAATCTCTTTTTCCCGCGAATTAATTCCAACTTCCCCAAAATTTGGTAACTTTTAAAAAGTGACCACATTATTTTTGACGGTATAATTCTGAGCGAATAGCAATGCGAGCGCGTGCCGCGTGCCCTGCCCCTCTTCGCCCGCGCCTGTATGCCCTACCGCACATGTTTTAAGTTACCTCTTTTTGCGAAATAATATTCATTTTTTTAGGGCGATTTTTTTTTAAGATTACCCTGGTTTTGTAGGCATTAGTAGAATCAGTTATCGATACCTAACAATACCTTCACGGATCAGACAGGGTTTTCTTTACATATTGTATATACGGACAAATCACCCAGATTGAGCTAGCCCCAAAGTAAGCTCTAGACTTGTGTTATGGGATACTAACTCAACGATACTACATAAATATTTATAATAAATACATATATAGATAAACATCCAAAACCCAGGCCAATCAGGAAAAGATCGTTTTCCATCATGACCTGGTCGGGGATAGAACCTGGGGCCTCCACGTCGCAGGCAGGCGTTTTGATCGCTGCGCCACGGAGGACGACCTCTTTAAGTCCGATTATAAGCCCGCAGAGTAAGGACAGCATTAACTTTACTTATAGCCAAAACTGAAAAACTTACCTCACGACATCTCCGACATTCCTCTGTGTCGTCATATTGACAGAAAAAAAAACTGTTTTACATTGGAAATCGTAGTACCTTGATGTATGTACCAAACTTCGCGGGGAACTGGTGTTAACCACATCCATATTTGCTGATATTTGCCAGTTTAAGAGGCCACATAAAGGAGGTGGTACATAAAAAAAATCGACATGATTTATATGTTCCTTAACGAAATTGCGTTTATATTTTGTAGTGTTAATTAGGTTACCTATGCACGCTGGTATCACAACCATTGCGCGTGTGTCTATATACTATATGAACTTGTACAGAACTAAAAGAATTTGTATATCTTGTCTGTTACGCCCAGTAAGGTAGTACTTTATGTACCTATAAATCATTCACATTATGACAAACAGAAACTCCGACCCCCAACCCAATCTAAGTACATCGAAGTATCCCTAACAAGACCCAACTCTAATTTCCGTCCAGTAATCTGGTGAGCCCCAAACAAGTCCCATTTCGTCGTACTTGGCAACTGTATGCGTTGGACCGTGCCGCCTGTTTGGTTCAATTACCGACACGTTTGAACGAACCTTTTGAGGAGTCTGACTTTGTCTGAACCTGGATTTCTGTAGAGACTAAAATTTATATGCTACTAGCTGTGCCCCGCGGTTTCACCCGCATAAGCTTCGAACCGAAAGAGCTCAGTTGATATAAAATAAGCGCCTTTTAAAATAATGGGAACAATATGTACGTCCGCGTTTGCTCCCGTTTTCGCAACATTTTTTGTTACTGCTCTGCTCCTATTGGTCATAGTGGGATGTTTTATAGCCTATGTCCTTTCTCAGTCTCTAGACTTATCTATGTAACAAATTTCATTACAATCAATCGGCTCAGTAGTTTTGGCGTGAAAACCGGACAGACAGACAGAGATACTTTCGCATTTATAATATTAGTATGGATTAATAAATTTCGCCCTTGCCATTCCTTTGTTGCTTCTACGAGAAATATTACATATTAATTGCGAAGGTACTTTGTGGTAGAATCGTTTATGTACGCAAATAACGTAGAACTTTAGCTCTTTGTAAAAGAGTTTGTTTGAAAAAGTCCTTTCTATAGTGTAAGTTTTCTTTGGGGTGCTAAAATATGTATTGTACATGAATTTGTCGTACAGAAGCACCTACATCCGTATAGGAGTACCTGTTTTTGTAAGCTAGTGAAATTATAGGCATAAAATACGACATTTTACCATTCATCTTTGAGTTTCACATCGGCAAATGTTGGTTCTCGTACTTTATTGTGCACGAAAAAAAAATATAAATTACATAAAAAAATACATTCAACATTACTTACAAAATATACAATGGGTGGCGTTAACGCTAATACAATCTCTTCCAGGCAAGCGTCTAAAAATTACATTTGCCATTATTTAAAATACACAAAACTAAATATGTATAATATTTTCTGCTCACAATTTTCTTTTACACATTGAATTCGGTTGCGTTTCACCAAACGTCGGATGCGGTAGACCGTACTTAAGCGCGACACACACAGCGGACGGGTGCGGGTCGGGTGCAGGGCGGGCGCGGGTCTTTTCTGTATAATTATATGGACAACAACACACGAAACGCGTGCGCGGGTCGGGTGACGTCCATATAATAAACAGAATAGACACGCGCCCGACCCGCGCCCGTCCCCTGTGTGTGTTGCGCTTTACTGTCTGACTGTTTCAAACTACAACATAGGACCAACTCCCGAGACGAGTTGAGAGCCTTGTTACACTGTACTTAAATTGTTTATTATATTTACTCTTTCTTCCTTGAAGAGGGATTGAAGTTGAGCGTATTACTGGACATTTTGGACACGTGTTGTTAGATTGATATCTCAAGTCTCGTCTGGCGGAATGTTTGTTTAGATCTATTTTGTTTCTCGTGTCGTTTGAGGTCGACGGCCTATGCTATTCATCCTTTCCCTGATCTATGCAGGGCTGGGCCCGATAGAGCAACTAATATAATGATTTCCCTACTGACTATACATAATATATTCATCATCATCTCAGCGTTTATCCCGGTTGCATCCGCGGCTTTCGCGTTGGAGCCCGGGGTCCGCTTTCTTACTTAATTTCCTTTCGCGCGATCTTTAGCATCCTGTGATGTGAGATTGTTGGCACGCATGTCATCTCTTACGACGTCAAGCTAGCACTTCTTTAGTCTACAACTATACATAATACATTGTGGTACGCAATAAAAAATTGAGAATCGAATTGAATTTGAATGATTAAAAACAAAATTCGTTTTTGAGACACGATTTCAAGACTGATAGCAGCACTACACATGAAAAACAGACCGACGGAGTTGTGAACTTGGCGTTAGAGTAAATAAAAATATCCTTGTATACCTATCTAATTTATTTCACATTTTATGTTTGGTCAATGAACCTGAAATATCACTCTAACTTATTGCTTTGATCGACAATATTGTTTGAAAAGGTCAAATCACTGGGACAGGTTATTGTCAAAACACTCACATTTATTTGTGGGTACTTTAGTTGAATCGGCTTTTTATACCTATGCTCTAACCCAGGTGACAAATTTCTCAAAAAATCAGTACATACAGTCATAATCACGTGTAACAAATTTGATGGACATTCGATCAGTCGTTAAGCCTTATTACATTAACGGCTGACCGAATTTATTCATATATAATTTAAAGTTAATTTTCGCAATTTGCATTAAGTATAATATTAGTAAATAATAATAATAATAACACCCGCACGCAAATTACGCGCATTGTCATGGAATTGACACCAGCCCGTATTACCTATTTAAGAAATATGGATTATGTTTATCTAATAAAACATTTTACCTTCTATTTGGGTTCTCGAAACTGAAGAAACCAACTCAATAATCCATCCCTATAAAGTGCGTATGTTTGTATGTCTGTCTGTATGTATGTGCCCGAAGTTGCTCAAAACCCTCACCACTATAGATAAATCATATAGATCTGGATGCGCTGAGTTCAAAAAACGCGCGCGCGCGCAAAAGGCGCGGGATCTCGGTCCTATATATTAAGTGTAGTGATAGGTAGACCTAACTCCTAACCCATGCATGACCGCTGCGTATTAAACCCAATTGACTCTCGCGTGGGATGATAAAAGTATTAGTACGTTCGCCATTCATATGCTGTTATCTCTACGCTACACTGTTTTGATAGTAAATATGTACCTACAATAACGGCTGCGTATTTAGCAGGCGCCAGAGATACTTATCTTCAAAGTTAATAGACTTTGTAAGATGGGGTGGTAATGTGCAGTATATGTGGTTAAAAGTTTTCCTCGCGCGCTCGAATATTGTGTGTCAGCTAAATTATGTACTGTAACATTACGCCTGCTGTCTCCGAAAGGTTAGGCAGAGAAGCACCAATAGTACATCTAGATTCGCTAGCAAACGGTTATGTCCCGTGTATTAAGGTCGACCCAATTGCTATAAAAGGGTCGACAAATTTAGTTCCAGGACTGCTACTGAGAAATACGTGTTAGAAAAACGTTTATTAACATTTTGTTCGACTCAGAAGAAGAAGCTAGGAGATTCTTGTCCGTTCTCCATATGCTTGGAATGGGCAACCAGATTCAACTTTCTAACTGAGGGGACTGAGAAAGAAGGGCTTTTGGCGATTCAAAAGTGCCCGGGTTGGTTTATTTGGTAGACAGTTGGTTTGACATTTTATCTTCTGTCCTTTTCTTAACGAAATGGATAGAAAAAGATGCACTTACTTAACTTAAAATTACCTAATTTAGTTTATGAACAATAGAATCGGCGCCATTTTGTAAGTTAAAGATTTTCTCTTTTAAAGAGGATTGAAATATACCTAGTCATAAACAAAGATTGTATCTACTATCTAGATGTAGCTGAACCGGAAGACATTGTCCTGTAGTCTTGAGTCCGTACAGTAAACACTTCAATTAGAAAAGGTTTAAAAAAACCTTTAGTAAAAATATACTTCAGTTAGTACTAAAATGATAAATCTGGAATCAAAGCATAAAAAGTCTTAAGACCCCAAATCAAATTCAGAACCTTAATTCATGTTACTGCCGCTAGATTAATAGAGGTCAACAAAGACACAAAACTAACAAACCGACAATAGACTAAATGATTAATTAAACTACTGTAAAGGGACCATCCACATCAATTTATCGAAACTAACCCCAGTTTCACGGGATCGCCTCCCATCGCAGTGGTTTATAGACACCATTAATTTTCATTGATAAAACCGAACTCGAATGAAATGCTACTTTCGATTTGTATTGTGTGATTTATTTCATTGTATGGGATTTTGTTATTTGTAGAACTATTATAAGAATTATTTGCAGGCATAAATACTATAGGTAGGTCTCTGTTTTAAATGGTTGTCAAAAACAAAAGGATGTTTTCAATTATTCGTTTAGCGCTTACCGTGTTTACTGCTGTGTAGTGGAAAAGCGTCTCTAAGTTTCTATGGCTTTAAAATTAGTAGTTATCCATTCATTAACGTCCATTGTCACTGTGAGACATGGACACAGTAGAAAGATTACACAGGTCTGCAGCATTTTAGCTGCATAGGTGAAACTTATAATTTCTTGTAGATTGTGACACTGAATCGAAATCCATAACACAGAATTGCTTAAATCCATACTAATATTATAAATGCGAAAGTAACTCTGTCTGTCTGTCTGTTACGCTTTCCCGCTTAAACCTCTAAACCGATTTTGATGAAATTTGGCACAGACAATCTTTAGACCCTGAGAAAGAACATAGGCTACCTTTGATCCCGGAAAAAATTGATATTCCCGAGGGAAATCTAAAAAGCGCGATATAACCGAACTCTACGCGGGCGAAGCCGCGTGCGGAAAGCTAGTAATAAAATAAAATAGGTCTGAACCGCGAAGAGTAGCACTAAATCATTCTTTAGATAGCAATTACGAAAAAAAATAATAGTGCCCTTAAAATGGCTTCAAATATCGTAAAAAACGCATTTTTAGCACTTTAAGATCGGTATATCACCAAAACCCTACGTGCTAGAGCGATTCTGTGTTCTGGACTTCGATTAGTGTCACATAATCTACAAGAAATTATATGTTCCACCTATGTAGCTAAAAATGTTTTTGCAGACCTGTGTTATCTGCCTAGCCGTTTCCCAACTATGTAGAATGTAAACAAAGAAGAAAGAAAGAAAATACATTTATTTAGCACTGACTTAAAGAAACACAATACATAAACACACAGCATAAACATACATCTGGAAGCAGCAAAATAAAAAAAAAAAGTAGAATAAAAAACCAAACAAAAAGTAAAAAATCTCTGTTTAAAATAGCAGCAAAGTGTGCCTCGTGGCTGCGCCAAAAAGGTCCAATTCAGAAAAAATGCCAGACAACTAGTGCCTGACGCTGGTTTTCAACTGAACCTGATGCGAGTAGGGTGACGGGATGTACGTGTGTGCCTCCATTTTGTGCGGACTCTGCTGAGTATTTCACAAGAAGCGGCTATCTGACCTCAGCAACACAATTACTGGGTAATACAATATCCCTTGATAAGACATACAAAATAGAATGATAAGGCTTTTTTTTGTCACGATAGCCTTTTCTCGACGAAAAAGACTCAAGTCATCGTCATTATCATTGTTTTGTGCTGGACCTTAATCCTCTATTGGAGTTATCTGTGATATTTCTTACTAGCTTTCCACTTACGCCTTCGCACGCGTAGAGTTCGGTTATATCGAGCTTTTTCGATTTTTCTCGGAAATATCAAATTCTTCCGCCATAAAAAGTAACTTATTATTTAATCCGGACTTCTAACTTTACGTCTGCAAAATTTCAAAGCAATCGGTTCAGTAGTTACGGCGTGAAAGCGGAACAAAAAACTCACTTTCCAATTTATAATATTAGTAAGGAATACCTAATAGGCGTCTTTCGCTCTGATTCTAGTACAAATAGTATATGGATCCTATCGTACAATTTTAACACAACAAAGATTATATACTTTAAAACAGTTCAGTAAATGAGGCAGAGCGGGGTTCGAAGCTTCCTAAGCAAACACACTTTCTTATTACATTTCCGAAATGTCATTCGCTGGTGAATTGCAGTCGCTATAGGGAGACGGAGACGCTCTTCTAGGAAACCAGAGGTTTTGTGAATATTTCAGTTTATATCTATTTATTTTATTTATGCAATACGTAGTCTTGTTACAGATTTGTGTGTTTTGTACCATTAAACCAGAAATGGTTTGTATTGGTACTCACATTTACTATAACAACTCCTGAGTAATCATAACATATTTTGTATTATTATAATTATCAATAATCCAAATAACGTAGGTACACAGAGAACAAAAAATAAGGGTTAAAAGGGTAATAAAAACAAAGGTATAAAATTAAATAATATGATAAACAAGTATAGCTGTAAATATCCACCCAGTAATTGAGCGAATCAAATCAAAATCTAGACAAGTAGATATGTTGCGATGTTGTTGTTGCTTGGTGTGATCAATATACCTATTTCGTCCATACCTTCACAATCAATCCCTCGTTGCTTGTTTTTCTAATACTTCTAGTAATTAAGTTTTCTCCAATTTCGCTAATGAGGGTACTTGAGTAGGGCGCCGATGTTATTCATATGATTAGTTGTGCCAAGAAAACTTCTGATTAGTGAATGTTGTCGTCTGTTTGTGTCTGATGGAAGGAAAAGGAATTTGTGTTAATCGTATCGTTAGGACTGCGTATCTTCATACATATCTACGAACTGTTACATGGCTGCGTGCCATGTAAGATTTTGTAGATGACAGAACAACAGCACGTCTTGCTGCTAGTGATGTACTCATTAGTCGGGAAGCCGAATTATCGGCCATTTGTAGTTGACGTCTAGTCAGTACTTTAACAGTCATTTATTAAAATTGTTAAATGAGACAGTCCCCCAAAACACCCGCCCTTCGCCACTTCCTAGTGCTTTCGCTGGGAAGAAGAAATGGCAGAACAAATTCTCCAGCAGCACAATACGGCAATAGATACGTTTTATCATACTTAATCCTATTATTCATTTCCTTTCTAGCCATATCATTTTTCAATAACAATCCATCCATATTTTCTGCTTTCGTGCCTAATATGGACCTTGTCTAAATATTTTTGCAGATTACCCACATAAAAAAAAAACAAATCGTGAATTCAATACTTTTCCCCGTCTAATAAAAGTGCTCAACGTTGCGAAACAAGTTTTCACTTCAAAATACTTTCTAAACTTCATCTTTTCTAATAAGCGTCTTACTAACATAATGATGAAGTTAATTATTAACAATATTTTACATACGTTTAACTTTGTACATACCGTTACCTTACTGTTTAGGTACTCTGAAAAGTTCGAAAACGGTATGCTGAAAGAACATATTAATTCCGTCTATGGCAACACTAGAACAGGAAACCGCTTGTTCTAGCACCAAAAATTCGAATACATGCGACATCTACCAATCCGGTCTGGGCTCACGGGGTGGATTATGGCCCACCCTTTCATCGAATGCGGGCCTGTATCAGAGCAGTGGGAGCATGAGTTTATTACGATTAACCCAATAGTGTTCATTTTATTTCTGGGCACTACAAAGCCATCATCATAATTTCAGCGTTAATCCCAGTCAAGCTTTTTCAGCTTTAGAGTCTGGGGTCCGCTTTACCAGTCTAGCTGCTGATTTTGGCTAAACTTCGATATTTTCCGTGAAGCGACTGCCGTCTGACCACCACAACCCAAAGGCGTTATCGAAAATTCTGGGTACTTTTTTTTTTAATAATTATAAACTAGCGCTTGACTGCAATCCCGCCTGATGGTAAGCAGTGATGCAATCGTTGATGTTTGTTGAGGTTATTAAGCCCATACACTTAAAAAACCTTAGTGAAAGGATGGAAGTCGGCAGTTGAGCGAGGGGGTGCAATGTTACACTTAAAATACCTTAGTGAAAGGATGGAAGTCGGCAGTTGAGCGAGGTGGTGCAATGTTAGACCCAATAACACGACCAACGATGCTGCGCCAGAGGGAGATTCATGTGGAGACCCCCCTACTTACTACAAAGTCTGAAGATATTTTTCTATTATGTTAACATTATAAATAAGGGTCTATCATTTGACTACTTAATTAACGTCACGAAACTTGAGATACAAAAGCCTTTAACCGCTAAATTCTTTAGCTAATATCAAAGAAGACATGCCATGAGGTGACTCGTTCATTCCTTACAAAATGCCAAGTCACCTTTGACTAAATTTACCCGTAGCTTCGCGTGACTTCGAAGAGTTTGGGTCAGTTATTTCTGTTAGAAATTGTATGGACTTGATTAAAATATAGACTACGGTCATTTCGTGCCTTGTTTTATTTAGAAAAATTGGGACGAGGATTTATTGTAATGACTCTATGCAGATTTAGTTAGCCATTAAAAAAA
Source organism: Sesamia nonagrioides (assembly GCA_017933935.1). NCBI lineage: Eukaryota > Metazoa > Arthropoda > Insecta > Lepidoptera > Noctuidae > Sesamia > Sesamia nonagrioides. Next base: position 564,728 of record JADWQK010000160.1, read on the forward strand.
TTGTATGCGGTGTTGGCACGATGTGCAGAATACATTGTTTCGAATTCTGTTTGTAGAATGTGTCTAGAGTTTTATTCATCTGGGGTTTATCACCACGTTGATTAATCTACTTCATGGCGATATACTGTGTTAGTACGAAAATACCATAAAAGTATTCAGCTTTTTACAACTTCATTAAAGTTATGATCATGATATTGTTCACAGTTCTTCACATAGTCTTCACTCGGATGGCCTAAAAAAACGAACGAATGACGTTTGTTTTTTACGGTTTCGTGCCCAAAGGGTTGAAATGGGATCCTATTATCCTATAAAGCTTCTCTATATTTTATTCACCCGACAGTATCTCATCAACCGGGACGGCTAGACAGTTGAAATTTTCACAAATGTTATATTTTTAGTATTTCCGCTATAATCCATACTAATATTATAAATGCGAAAGTATTCTGTCTGTCTGTCTGTCTGTCCGGCTTTCACGCCAAAACTACTAAACCGATTGTAATGAAATTTGGTACACAGGTAGTCTAGAGCCTGAGAAAGGACATAGGCTATATAACATCCCGCTATGACCAATAGGAGCAGAGCAGTAACAAAAAATGTTGCGAAAACGGGGGCAATCGCGGACGTACATATTGCTCCCATTATTTTATCAGGCGAGCGCTTATTTTATATCAACACGCGGACGGAGTCGCGGGCAGCAGCTAGTAAAATATATGGGGTTCTCATACAACAGACGTGATTCTAACTTCTTGCGCGAGTCAGACTCACATTTGTCCGGTTTTTATATAGTTCGAGTTTGATTACCACATTGAAAAAAGGATCATTTACTGATTTAATCCCATTAGATTGGTTGCCATCAATACAGATGCCTAAAAAGTTACAAAAAGTTTAGCTGCTAGAAAGTTTGAAATAATCTAATATTTTTCGTCTATACTATCAAAGTATGAAGCTACGTTATTGAAATAAATGGCTTTAAGTGTTTCCGCCATTTTATTTCTATATCAGCTCTCCTAAGAGCATGCTTGTATAAATATGCGGAAAAATGTGCCTGCAAGAAGTGCCCAACTAATAATGTTGATAAATGATAATATTAATATTGTTACGGTGTAACTTTCGAGGAAACTATGAATGATACAAGTGGGGGTAATAATTCGTCATTGTGATATGAAGTAAAAGTAAAGGAAAGAGAAGTTTGCAGAACACGGCCTGTGGCAGTTGTAATAGGGATGTTTCCTGGGTAAAAAAAAAATTGATTCTATTTATACGGTATGAATGACGGACCTTTCAGATTATAGAAAAATATTGGAAAGCTAGTATATAATATATAAGGCTTCAAAGATCAGGAGTGGTGGCTGGTGACGTCACTGCTCGCTAAAAAGTGTAGCGCGCAGTGACGTTACACGAGTTTTCAAAGCACTGTGTCGTCTTCATTTTTTGTTTAATATAAAAAAAAAGAAAAATACGTGTCTAGTATTTTTTGGTATTCTGACTGACAGACTAATTAGTTTTTTTTAGTCAACTACCCTAATCTGTTACAGTAAATGTGAATACTACCTGCCTACCCTCTTTTTTTTTGTTGGGATGTGAAATCATCAAATGACTTCTCCCGCTCTGGGCGGAGCCTGCCTACCTGCCTACCCTCTGACTCGTTGATGTAGTAGCCGCAAGTGCTACTCCAAGTTTTTCCATCGGAAATTTCACAGTAGCCGGAATCCGATTTGTTTATGGTAGAATCGTCCCCAATTACAAAGGACATTTAAACATAACTTTGGAAAGTCGATGTACTATAAGTACATATCTGCCTAAACATTTAGGGATTACAGGCGTGATTTTATGATACTATGTAGTACTTCACTTTTACTACTTAATTGTAAAATGTCATAAATGGGAAACTTTTACTCGAAACACGTTCCAAATCGTGGTATTAGAGACCAGAGCTTAGGGACGTTAGAAACAACCATTTCGCTTTTATATGAAGAAATATTTTTGCTCAAATTGCTTGCTTTTGCTAAGCTTAAGTAGCAATGTACATGGGCACATAGCTTTCAATTCAATATTATCGACCTGGTGAAGACGGCGAAATAAGCTACGTAATTGCAGCTCACGTCCAGTCGATTCCTTTTGGAAGGTATGTTTCCAGCAATAGACGCCTATCGGCTGAGATGATTATGCAATAACATGGTCTATTACACCATCAAACTAATCAATGACCTACAAAGTTAACGATACCATATTGATATGTCATATAACCGCATTGTCATAAGTTAACATCGAGTCAGTGACGTAACGCTGCGGATTCGAGATGCTGTTGACTCGTGGGAACGATTCCAAGTCGTGTGGATGAATATACCTATGCAGCTCAATGGGTTTTCTTGAAATATTTTGCTGAGAAAATGGTTTGGTAATAATCATTTACTCGGATTTCTGAATTGAGAATTTTTTTACGAACTCCATTTTAGCATTACTTATTGCGATTACTTTTATATAGCCTGCAAAATTAGATGCTCACCTTTCTGGCATGGACGTTATTGGCCTTCCACCTTAAGTAATGCTAAGAAAGGATAGAAAATGCAAAGGGTCTTGTGGAGTTATGGCCAAGTAATAGGACGAGTCGATCGATTAGGTTAAGCTAAGCTAAGCTTGATGCGGTTAATCCAGGGATTGTGACTATCATTACATACCAAAACCCCTCTAGAGACTCGGAAAGCCGTTAAGTGTCGCAGTATGGGCACGAAGCCTTTGTTCCCGGGTGTCTATCGTAGATATTTGACAGTCATTGTAGGTCGTCTGGTCGTAAAAAGGTTGATGATGATGATAGGCTTTCAGAAGCCCGAAAGACAATTCTTACCGAAGGGTATTGTGTTACCTAACCAGTCTTGAGTGGAAGTCATATAGGCAGTTGCACAATGTATGGTATTTAGCTGCATACGGTTAGACAGAAAGCCGTTCTCGAAATAGTTAGGAAAAGATTACACAAATGACTTTAATTTTTTTTTTTATGTTTTCATTTTCGAATGAAATTGATGTTCCCACAATGTGTTTCAGAGAACCCTTTGATATGTTTGCTGTGGTGTAGCAATCGATTTTCCAAATTCAATTCTGATTCCTCGTGTCAAGTTACCTACACTCTAGGTCCAGTTACAAGTCAAAATGTAGGCCAAAATTTTATACTGACATAACCATATCTACATGATTTTTTTTTTTTTTGTTGTGTTGGACAACAGCGGTTTGCAATATTAATGTTTTACCTTCTACTGATTTAAAAGATTTTCACAAAAAGGGCTCTTTCATTTTGTCACTGTTTATTGTCCTTCATTGATCGCTAATTTTAAAATCATAAACCTTCTCTTGGCTTCGCCACAGTAGGCTGAAAGTAATCTACGATACTGGAAAACAAAATGACAAGCCTATGGACTCTTTACGAATAACTGATGATCTGTTCAATGACCTATTAAGTCCACAAAGCGATATTTAAAAACTCTTTTTTTATAATCTTCTAACTTACTTTCTACATCAACAAATTTGTATGTTTTTTTTTTTTTTTTTGTGAAGAACCTTTGGTATTTTCGATCAAATCTTTCGTTAATCTCAGTAGTGTCTAACCGTTTACAAATGACATTAAAACAACCACTTACCGTTTACCAATTGGATTATCAGCTTATTTTCCATTAAACTAATCCAATTCTGTGTATATTGTTCCTGCTGCTAGGACACATGCCTCCTCTGTGTGGGAGGGATTTGTAATTTGTAGGACTGCGTTTTACAATGCCAGCAGCTTTAAGATTTCACACAAATAGGGGTTTGAGTATGCTGATGATCTTTGCAGGTGCGCTATGTCGTACCTATTAAGCCCTGATCTATTCAGCATCATCATCATCAATCTTTTTATCGTCCCACTGCTGGGCACAGGTCTCCTCTCATACAGTGAAGGATTGAGCGTAATCACCTCACTTGCTCAATGCGGGCGATTTCAGACTTAAAGTCCAGGTTTCCTTAAGACATTTTCCTTCACCTTGTACTAAGTCATTGGTGTCCTATCTGTGCCTGATCTGTTCGTATGAACGTAATGTGCTACCATATTACTATAAGATTCTAATGGAAGATTCTCCTATCAGATTTCAAGGTTGGTAAAATGCAAACCTTTACCCATTATCGCTTTTGAATTTTAAGGTATCCTATCCTAACTTTCTATTTTTTTTTTTTTTGGGAACGTTCTAGCACACAACTAATGTCGGTTAATGTTCATTATTAGGTTCTCATATTAGGGTAGAACGTGAGAATCTATTAATGCTTTTCCTTCACATCAACTAATTAGTATTCTTAAACCATTTCACATGCGCATCTAGTGTGCCAATGCGCTAAGGAGCCTCATAGCCATATTAATATTCTGATTACGTAATCTTCTATGCGGTCTTTTTTGAGTTGGAAATCTTGACTTCTCACTCTGGGCGGAGCGGAAGGGCGTGGTAGGCTTTTACTGACTAAAACCCATGCGTATTTCATGCATTTGGTTGTGCTAGCGGCCACAATATCTCTTTAGAACGACTGCGGTCATGGCTGATACTCTTTGCGTGTTAGACTTGATTCCTACGAGCATGTCATGTAAGACCTGCGGGGTAATTACGTAAATCTTTGACATTTGACAGTTCAACAACAGTGGTACGTTGTTGAGCAGAAGAAAGCTTTTTCAAACCAGCGGAAGGCGGTTTAATCTTGGGCGTAGGTCATTTTTTGTCTAAGAGTGCCATTCTATCACATGTTGCGTTGATGAATTGACGGCCAACCTGATGCAGAGTGGGTACCGCCTACATAAACTAGCAATAACCGGTATGTCGTGGTTTCTGGAAGTAACTCTAACTTAACACATGCGATGCATTTTTCTTCTTAATTACAATGTTTATCTTTAAATGCTAATCTGGATGTAACTGTAAACTGTACCCTTTTAAGGCCCAGATACCAGGCATTTAGTGTTTCGTGATTCACGAGCCTGAATGTGATGCTTGTATAGCTGTGTGCGTTAATTGGGCACCTTTTATCCTTAATAGTGGGATAACCAATTAACATAAGCGTCCATACAAATGCGTATAAAATGCCGGCCGAAAGGAAATGACCTCACATGGGACCTAAACGTGGCCTATATATTTGTTTTGAGCAAATACGTAATTAAATAACTGGCTAAGTGAGGCACACTACTTACTTCGCCAGTTATTTGATTACTAGGGGCCGCCAGCGACTTCGTTCGCGTGGTTTAGTTATGCTTTGCTCCTATTGGTCGCAGCGTGGTGTTATGTAGCCTAGTCTTCCTGGATTAATGGGCTATCCAACACAAAAATCATTTTTCAAATCGGACCAGTAGTTCCTGAGATTAGCTCGTTCAAACAAACTCTTCAGCTTTATATATTAGTATAGATTAGTATTTTTTATTTAATTATTTAGGTTCCCATGTGAGAGGTTATTTCAAAGGCACATTTTTATTTTTTTTATAAAAATTCTCGTGCGATAATCCAAGTTGCGTCCGTATGTAAAACCAAATAAGATCCTTTTTAAGTCGATAAATGCGCTGCAAATAGAATTAATCCTTACGGTGTTCGAATATAATAGATTCTAGCAATAAAGCATTAATACACCCTGACTATCCTATTGGGAAATCACAACAAACGATGTTATACTTTCTCGTTCCTTTAGAAACTGTTCATATGTGTCCAGCTTGTAAAGTTTTGAGTGACAACAACGAGAAACAATAACTGGGTTAATTATGTGAGAACCCATTGTTCAAAATACCCATTACCGCTGTGAAATATTTTTAAGTGAGGATTAACGGATTATGACATGACACAGATATAACGTAACGGAACGTGAATATTATGCAAGGTGACATAAAACGTGTCATCATTAAAGATGGGCGGGTGGGTAAAAAATGGGTAGGTAAAAATTGGTAAAAAAGGGTAGAATAGGTAAAAATTAAAAAATACCCATTTTTACCGGGTATTTATAATAAATACCGGGTATAAAATGAATTGTTATTTAATTCGCTTCGTCATCAATACTACGATCAGGTACTGGAGTGCTTTGGGGTCCTACCACCATCTTTGGGACCCAAGTTAACCCCACCTGCCTGACGGTGCACCCGCTGACTTACGGATGGAGTGCTGACGCCACTTTTTCCTTCGGAGCTGAGTGGTCTGACAACAGTCGCACTCGTAAAAGCAAAACAAGCCAAACTATTATGAATAGGAAAGGAAGAAATGCACGTGACACAGTTAGGGCGCCGCCGCAAACGGCGCGCAGGAGCTACGCCCGACTCCTGTGACCTGTGGGCTAGGTCTAACGTGTCAGAGGCGGATACGGCTGAAGAAGCGAGCCAAAACCAGAAAAATCCGTTGTGCTTTTCCTGGTGTGGTGACGCCGAAAGTATGTTGTTCTGGATCCAGCTCGAAGGACAGTTTCACGGGATACCGTTATCCCAGCGAGTGGTTCTGGGTGGTGATTTGAACAGTCATGTGGGTGAGAAGATTGACGGACTTGAGCGTGTTCACGGCGGCTTTGGGTACGGCGGCCGCACCGCAGAAGGAAACAACATTCTCCAAACGTGTGCAGCCGCTAACCTTGCAATCGTGAACACCTACTTCAAAAAGAAGCAGGAGCACATTGTCACCTTTCGCAGCGGGCGAAGCGCTACCCGAATAGACTTTCTACCGACTAGGAGACACCACATCGGCAAAGCAGCCAACTGCAAAGTCATAGCCGGTGAGAGTTTAGCTGGACAATACCGCCTCCTTGTCATAGATCTCTGCGTAACGGCCCATCGTAGACGTGTAGAGCACTGCCGGCACCAGATTTGGTGGCGGCTGCTTGATGAAATAAGTCCTAGGAGTTCGCATCGGTTATTAGAGACAAGTGCGCTGGACCGATGAAGAATATGTCCAAGACCATTGAGGCAGGATCCAGGCAGCTATTATTGAGGCGGCGCGGGTGGTGCTCGGAGTCTCTAAGGGCGGCCGCAAACGTGAAAAGGAGACCTGGTGGTGGGACGACACAGTCCAGAGGAAGACTAGGGTGAAGAAAGCCCTCTCTAAAACGTGGCATCCAGATCGCGACGCATATAAGGTTGTCAAACGTGCCACTTAAAGAGTTGTAGCCAGAGCCAGAGCCAGACCACTTGCAAGCGCTTTACGAGAAGTAGGAATCATTTGAGGGGCAAAAGATCTTTTCCAAATTGGCATGTTCCAGGGTCAAAGCGGCATAGGATATATCCAAGTGCCGTTGTGTAAAAGACCCTACTGGCAACCTGCTATGCAAAGACCTCACGGTGAAGGAGAGATGGCGCTTGTACTTCCACGAGCTGCTGAATAAGCAGCACCAACGGGTGCGGACACCGAAATTTATTCCAAATCTTGAATTAGTGCCCCCGATAACGCCCGAGGAAGTCCAAACGACTTTTCGGCAAATCGGAAAGCTGTCGGAACTGACGGAGTCCCCATTGAGGCCTGGAAGGCGATGGGTCCTCGCGATGCGGGCATGTTAACTAACCTTCTGAACCGCGTGTTCCTGATCGGCAAAATTTCAAGGCAATGGGGACTGAATATTATTACTCCAGTTTTCAAAGGCAAGGGCTCGGTACACACCCTGAAAATTTTTGAGACGATTATAGACGCTCAGATTCGGCAGGAGTATGCTGTCTTGGGAGTGTCAATATGGGTTTCGTCCAGGGTAACCATGGATTCTATATTAACACTAAGGTTCACCATGGAGAGATACAGATTGAAGAACACGCCTCTATATAATGTATGTAGAAAGAGCATATGCAGTCCCCATACAGGCCTCAGCATCCATGATCCACCTCCCTGGTTGCTCATGTATGCTGAGGCGATATCCTCACTGTGACTGTCCCCTGTCCGCATCGCGCTGGCTGACCCGGACAGTTGGAGCGGCGTGTGAATTAGGCGGCTGACCTGTCCCACCGGACCGGACCCACAGTGACGGGCCAGCATCAATGGAGGATTGCGGAAGCAGGTGTGAGATGAAACACTGGGGTGGTTTTCAATCATTAAGAGTCCGACAGACCCGTCGCCCGCCCCAGGGCGGCGGACATCGCATGAGGATGTTCCACCCCGGAAACAAAAAAAAAAAAGGATTTCGGGGCGGCGCCGGCAGCGGCGCGGGAGCCGGGCGGGCATCGAAGACCCGTTCTCGAAACTAGCGGGCAGATCGCGCGTCACTATAGCCGCGTAGTATTGTGTTCACGATTGTGTCGACGAGATATTTGTTTTTATTCGCGAAAGAAATGTTTGAACAATGGCGGCAACAACTTTTTGAATCAAAAAGTTGTTGCCGCCATGTTATTCCTAACGCTCGATCACCGCTTGACTTTAAGTACACCGCTCGCTGCCCGCCCGCTGCCCGCAAGATTCGAACGCGAGAAGTACACCGCTCGCTGCCCGCCACCGCCCCGTTGTGCCGCGCCGCTGTTTTCGAAAACCGGTCCGTTTGATGTAACGCATAAGATCCTGCCGATCACTCGCCACCGCAACGCTGCCCGCAAGATTCGAGGCAGAGGCCTAAAAATAAACCGTGGCCCTGGCGCACAGGCACACACAGGCACAGGCCTAGAGCGGGAGAGGTCATTTGACGATTTCTCATCCAGAACAAAAAAATGGTAGTAGGCTATTTGACAGTATTCATTTTTTTGGGATTTTTTGCTTTAATTGCATAAAATGAGGGTTCTTTATGTCATTTACACGAGTTTTAATAAAAAATGCAATAAATGAGTTTGAGTTTGAAAATAATAACAATTAATACATACAAAACACTAAAATATGTTTAGCTTTTTGTTTCTCGCGCCACACATTGTGAAACGATCCGGATTGGCTAATGTCGCGATGACGTCATACGCGCATCAAGGCTTGTTTTCGGCAAACTTATAAAACTGTTTTTTGGGGGTTTTTATCGATTTATTTGTACAACCCGGTACAGCACACCGCTTGTAAACCATTTTATTAGATAACAACAACAAATCCATACTAATATTATAAATGCGAAAGTAACTCTGTCTGTCTGTTTGTTACGCTTTCCCGCTTAAATCTCTCAACCGATTTTGATGAAATTTGGCACAGACAATCTTTAGACCCTGAGAAAAACATAGACTACCTTTTATCCCGGAAAAATTTGATGTTCCCGAGGGAAATCTATAAAGCGCGATATAACCGAACTCCACGCGGGCGAAGCCGCGGGCGGAAAGCTAGTAATAAATAAAAACAAACACCACTGAGAACCGAAAACCGCTTGTGACGTCAATTACAAAGCTCGACGCCATATTGCTGAATAAATCGTTTTCGCGGCTTATTTGAATTTTTATTTGCATATTTCTTACGAAATACGTATTTAAAATTAAAAAAAATACTTTCGGTGAACTTCTTAACCGCAACCAAGTAATTCGAGATAAAAATTATAAATCTGTCAAATAGCCTGATCCGTAGTGGCAGCTCGTTTAATTCAGATTTTGTCGAATTTTTTGCAATTTACTGGTCAGTGTCAAGTTGTAACTTGATCAAAATATGATCTGCGATAATAATAACGATTTAACTACGGATCTACCATAAATGAAACTGATTATAATTTTTACCCGGTAAAAATTAAAATTGGGTGGGTAAAAATAGGTATAAATGGGTATTTACCCATAGTTCGGGTTTTTACCGGGTAAATGCCCATCTCTAGTCATCATCATTTATGAGAAAAAGCCTTCTCTTATCCTTTTGAAATTGTGAAAATTAGTGACCATAGGAAACGCTTGTTCAAAGAGATTGACCACAAAGGTTTCCTTAAAACATAAGCCCTGAGTTTTAAAGCAATTAACTATAGACTTGGCTACTGGAACATTACCTTATTTGCGTTACTGAGGCTTATTAATTACTAGCGGCTACCCGCGACTTCCTTCGCGTTTTTTTTATATTCTCCCCTCCTATTGGTGGCAGCAATCATCATCGTCATCATCATCCCAGCGTTAATCCCAGTCGCATCCGAAGCCTTTTCAGCTTTGGAGTCTGGGGTCCGCTTTTACCAGTCCAACTACTGATATGGCTAAACGTCGACATTTTCCGTGAAGCGACTGCCGTCTGACCTCCACAACCCGAAGACGATATCGAAGCATTGCAGTTAGACCAATTGTTGGACTTTTGAGGGCTCGAGCAACCCATAACGGCTTAACGTGCTTTCCGAGGCACGACCAGACCAGTGCAAATATTCGTATTCATGCATACGAATACTTGCACTGTGCGGGGATCGAACCCGCGCCACCTTGCGCAGCGGCCGCGTCCGCTACCGCTACGCCACGGAGGCTGTCATATTGGTCGCAGCAATGTTATAGTCTATAGCTATAGCTTTCCAGGATTAATGGGCTATCCAACGCAAAAATAATTCTTCAAATCGGACCAGTAGTTCCTGAGATTAGCGAGTTCAAACAAAAAACAAACTCTTCAGCTTTATATATTAGTATAGATCCGGGTGTAAATCTGCTGCTGTTCCTCTAACCACACGTGTCTGTCTGTCTGCACGTTACTTGCAATAGGAACTAATGGACGCTACAAATGTCATGCTCACTTAAATGTCTCGCTGGTGGTAGCGTGTGTGTTAGGTCATTGGGTTCCCTTCAATATGGTTGAGCTGAATGATGCTGATCCATACCGTCATCTCTTAGCTGCCACGGCGATTTTAATTTCTGAATTGATTTTTGTGTGTTTGCCATAATGGACGCTCTCAGCGTACAATATATTTCTGCATCGTTCTCACACGGTTGATTTCAACATGAATGATCTAATCAAATATTTGTAACAATAGCTTGAAAATTTAAAAGAGTGTCCATGGAGTTTCTTGCCCGTTCTTCTCCATAGGTACCTACTCTTTGGAATGGGCGACTAGCTCCATCTTATTAACTGACCGACCTTCTAACAATTCAAAAGTGCCTGTAACTGGTTTATTTGAAATAAATGCTTTGAATTGATTTGAAATGGCGCCAATTTCGTAGCCAATTGCTGAGCCGATACAACTAAAATTGGCATCCACGAGTTACAATTCACAATAATCCTATTAAAACATATGCGGCAATGTTTTTATTTCCGTAACACAAAAGGCAAGCCCTTGGAATGATATTCATTGGCGGGAGCTCTTTGAATGGAAAGCTTTTCCCGTATTATGCGTGGGTTGCTATTCCATATGTAATATGTAGATATGTTAACCTATTGTTGAACAAAAATAACTTTAAAATTGTTAACATCTGGCTGTAGGTATATCCTGCACAACCTAGTTGGAAGGGCGTAGCTGACGAAAACAAAAAAAAAAGTAATAAACCGCTACAATGCGTTCATGTTTTTGTCTTTTGACCTTATGGAGATTTCAAGTATTGGAATATTAAAATAATGCTTTGAGTTATTGGATTCCCTCGTCCTATTATCTTGTCTCTGCTAAATCATCATCATCATCCCAGCGTTAATCCCAGTCGCATCCGAAGCCTTTTCAGCTTTGGAGTCTGGGGTCCGCTTTATCTCTCGCTTTGTCTCTGCTAAATATATACATAAATACTGAACTAACAGAAAATTTTCTCTTGTCTACAGGAACACCATCTCCAGAGAGCGATATCAGGCACTGGTCTGATAATACCAACGCCTGAGGTATGCCAGGTCAGCGACCTAGACTTCTACGAGCGATGTTACCCGCCCGATTACAAAATGCCCAAGCAGCACATTCATATGCAGCGTAAGTCGAACAATACAATTTTGTCGTATAATAGCACGATTTTTTGGGAACGTGATATTATGCAGACGTTTCGCGATGTCGCTTGGTAGATAACGTATTCCGTTTTTCTTAAGTTAAGTATATAGATTTTGCTACGGGCTATTGCTATTTTTCCTATTGCTAGGCAAAAATTCCTTCTCTGGGACGGCGCCATTAAGTTGGTCAGAATAAGCTGGAATTGTCTTGACTATTATAATTTTAAGTTTTTTTAGGAACTCTCAATCTGTTTTTACTAAATTCTAAACTTAATGAGCCTATAATTTCATTAATAAACAGTAAAGTACTGGATAAAAACGAATCATTTAAAGGATATCGTAGTTAGGCACAACGCGCCGTTGCGTTGGATTCTGGTAGAACAACTTGCTTGAAGTTTTCAAAGAAGTAGTTCTACTGGAGTCGCTTCGCGTCTCTTTCTAGCCGTTCAGCGACTGCCATCGGCCCCATATACGCCTTTTATTCATGGCTGCTTTCATTCCCTATATGAATATATGTTTACGTTCATATATTATATGACTTAAAGCGAATGCCTTATGTCTGTTAGCTTTATAGACAAATGTGTATACAGGACCTTTATTGGACGGGAAGTTTCCTTGTTTGTTTTAGCTACAGGAAAACGTGTTTTATAGACAATCCATATTTTTGGAATGCAATCTAAGAGCTGAATTCATAGAATTTTATGTGACGGTTAATTTAGGTACCCTTTATGTACCTATGTGTAACTATCAATTTTTTAAATAATAATTGATATAATAATATATTGGGCGGTGGCCCCAAACTAGGCAGTTACCTGTATTGGAATTGCTCCATTTTCAGCCTCATTCTTGCAAGACAAGAAAAAATAAACTAAAACTGAACTAGTACTTTAGAAGACAAAGTAATAAAAAGGTTTTTTTAATAAGAAAAAAATCTACTGAAATTACAATGAGCATCTCAAATTTAATATTCTCCTTTGAAAGTTGAATTTACGATGAATATAGGGCACTCGGAAGTTAGGTATATAATAATACCGGAAGGAAGCTCTCTAGTTGAAGCTGAAAGCACTGCCTTTCAAAACTCGTGGCTCGTGGTATTCTGCTACCACGATAAAGTATTATATATGTTAATTTACGTTTGCTTGAAACTGATTTTTCAGTAGATATTCCGGAAACGGGAAACCGCTGGAATGAAGATAATTATCAATCCAAAATAGACTACAGGGGATTCGTACCTCAAACAAAATAAAAAAAGTCTTAATTTAAATACAATTAACTGGGGTTAAATAATTAAATTTTGACGTTTTCATTACACGCTTCCAACCTAGCGTGATGCAGCTGAATACCCGTATTTTGAATTTGGATGTCGATGTTCGTATATTGATATCCAAATCTCCGATTCAGGGTCCGTCAAGGGACACATGAAGTTTTACTTAAGCTATTAAATGAAATGTATAGCTTAGCCAGCTGAAAATACATCACACGATCACGATTTTGCCTTTCTAACTAAATTAAATATGAAAGAGTCGATGACCCATAAGGTCGTTGGTCCTCTTTTCTGTAAAAAACTCTATAGTCCCTCGAATATATGTGAAAGGTAGGATTGGTAAACATTATACTAAGTCTGAACAGTTTAAGTCGAGATATCCTATTTTCAAAGACGCTTAAACGTTAGGTTTAAGTCATAGACCAGGCTTAAAAGCAATTGGGTCAAGTATTGTTTTGAAGCTCTTGAATTAAGAGGTTTGTCTCAAGGCACCACAAACCTATTGATTGTAAAATTCTATGTAATAACTATGCTCCTATTGTGTGAGAGAGAATGGGCCGCATGGCAAGTGCAGGTTGGTGGACAAAGTTTCACAGCACAAGACAAGAGTTCGATCCCCGTGCTGTGCAAATATTTGTATGTATGCATGAATATGAATATTTGCACTGGTCTGGTCGTGCCTCGGAAATCACGTTAAGTCTTTGGTCCCGGTTGCCATACGAACATCTAATGGCAGTCGTTACGGGTTTTTGGAGCCCTCAAAAGTCCAGCAATTGGTCTAATGCAATGCTTTGATGTAGACTTCGGTTTGTGGAGGTCAGACGGCAGTCGCTTCACAGAAAAGATCGAAGTTTAGCCAAAATCAGCAGCTGAAAAAGCTTCGGATGCGACTGGGATTAACGTTGAGAATTAAATAAGGTGATTCAAAATGACAAGTCTCGTCGATAATGACATGGCCGTTAACATGCGAACATAATAATTAACACGACAAAATGAAACACGACATTCTTCAATCAACTAAATCCCAGGTGACAGTCGAAGCATTAAACAGTCGGACAATCACTAATACCGCGCGCTCTAAACACATTTTGATTAGCTGACTACGACAGACTGCGGTACTTTGATAGGTTGGTTATCCAGGGCTGATGAGCCCTTTCCGTTTGAGGTAGATCCATTTATTAAGCCGCCTAAACAGGGTAAGCAGGGATTAAAACAAGTTTCTAAACGCTTTAATTGTGTCTAAATGCTGTTTGTGAGCAGTCTAAATTGGTCGGGTATTAGAGGCTGTTGAGATCATTGCTTAAGATCATTATAATACTAAGAAATATCGGAATATAAAAGCACGTGATGTACTAACGGGATTAGTATGTGTTAAACCAGCTGATTGAATCTGTAAAAATACCATGAAAAGTTTGGCAAAGTGCGCTTAGACTCAGCTGTCAATAGTGTATACCTAACATTCGTTAGAACGATAGCTCACTCCACGCTCACTTCCTGACGTGAATATTTTCAATAAGAGGGTTATTTGTATTGCTGATATACAGGTATATTGTTTTTATATTTGAGTGTCTTCAAGGCTAGAGTGAATAGGCTCTTAATAAACTAGCGCGTTTTACCATCAACGATCGCATCACTGCTTACCTTCACTACCAGCACTTGCTACCATCAGGCGGGATTGCGGTCAAGCGCTAGTTTATAAATTATAAAAAAAAAATGTTTTCACCTACTCTATTGGTTTACGCGGCACCAGTAAAGTTTCCAGTCAGCATATTTTTCCTGACCTTAACAAATTACTCTATCACATAAGTCTATTCAAATAACTACAGTCATCGTCATAAATACACTTGTTTTATGCAAATATTTCAATATTTGCACAAAAAACGAACACGGTTTTAGTTGATCAAAATTACAACGTTACCGTACGGAGGACGGGTCTGAGCAGTTGTGTTGCGTTGTGTGGCGGGTACGATGCGCCAAATGTTGTTGTGGCGGGAGTTTGGTCGTGAAGAGTCTCCAGATCAATCTCCCTCTAGCGCAGCATCGTTTGGTTGTGTTGGTCTTGGTTTTTACATTGCATCACCTCGCTCAACTGCCGTCATCCTTGCTATTCCTAAGTTTTTTAAGTGAATAGACTTAATAAACTAGTGCGCTTTACCATCAACGATTGCATCACTGCTTACTATCAGGCCGGATTGCAGTCAAGCACTAGTTTATAAATATTAAAAAAAAAGACCAAAGTTACAAAGAAAACGAAACGCAATGTATTTATAATACCGCTATATGTATTTATGTGTCCACCTGAGGCTCTGCAGCAATATTTATGCTGAAAATCTGAAATCGTTGAAGCCTGTATTGAAATATAGGTCACGCGTGCCACGGGCTAGGCTAACATATTTACTAGGTTTAATATGCTAAACCATGCGTACTGACTGCATTCACTGTACCAAATATTGTGACGGTTTTGGACGAATTTGTCATCCTAACTCCGAATATGTTGCATAAAATTTAGTACTAACTACGTTGCTGTGCAGACGTATCATCAGTTTTTGAGTCTGTCAATACAGCAGCTGTGTTACTCTCTAATCTTTACTTACTTGTCCGTTGAACTAATTGAAAGTAGTCGTGGGTAATTTCGAGGTAATTGAACTACTTTGAATGATGGATTTATCTGATAATGCATATGTGTAAATAAATAACAACATAATTACTATATATTTTTTTATTGTTAGTCTACTCTGTCCCACTCCTAGACAATGCCCTCCCTCCAGTCCTTCCAAATTGTCCAAGTTTTGATGAAATCTATTCAGCTCATTCCGTCTAATACGTGTTCTTCCGCGACCTCGCCATGCTGTCTCAGGGCACCAATTCTATGCTATTTGGACCCACAGTTCGTCCGTGACAAACTTGGACTTTCAATAGCATTCTGAAGTCCAATTTCAAGGTCTGCCAACGAGCACTCGAGCGTAATATACTAGATTCGGATCGTTTTGGAAACACAATAGTACGCTTCAAAACAAAAGTGGTTGACGTAACTCAAAAGGCTGCCTAATTTAAATGGGACTGAGCAGGACATGACTGTCGCTTATTTAATTATTTTAAATTACCCACACAAAAGGTACAAAGGCGGCTTTAAATCCTTACTAGGCCTTATAGACTACTTTTTGTCTCCACAGCATGTGCCTACACGTAGGGTATTTTCAGACACCCACGCTGGCGAAAGCACAGACAGAAGTTAATACTTTAAAGAAAAATATTTGTGTAGCACTGCTTTTATAAAGGGTCCTTTATAAAATTTCATTACGAATAAAACCCAGTTAAGATTAGATCATATTAAAGGGATACGTAACATAACATCCCTTTGTCGAAAACCCTTTATCAATCAAAACCCCTGTTGCTTAGCTACAAAGTATTCTATATGGTAATCTAGTACATACATATAAGTCATTTTGTACATATTTAAACCAATAGCGGGTAAAGGCTACGTGTTTCTGGTCGGTTTAACTCGCACACTACCGTTTCTAAATTGTCAAAAAAATACACTGGTATTTTTTTCTTCTCATTATAAGTAGATCTGATTTTTTAAGTTATATGTACTTTCTAAGTATACATTGGACACCAATGACTGATTATAAGGTGAAGGAAAACATCTTGAGGAAACCAGGACTTTAGTCTGAAATCGCCAACCCGCATTGAGCAAGCGTCACCACGCTTGCTCAATGCGGGTTGGCGATTTTATTATAAAGTGAAGGAAAACATCTTGAGGAAACCAGGACTTTAGTCTGAAATCGCCAGCCCGCATTGAGCAAGCGTGGTGATTACGCTCAATGCTTCTCTGTATGAGAGGAGACCTGTGCCCAGTAGTGGGACGATTAAAAGGTTGATGATGGCGATGAAGTAGGTATGATTGTGAGTTTGAATATAGGGCCTTAAAGTGACCTTCGGAACTTGTGATCCAATTCGGAAAAACCTTTTGTTAATAGAAAATTACAGTATTTATAGGCTATTTGACAAATTTATATTTTTTATCTTGAATTACTTGGTTGCGGTTAAGAAGTTCATCGAAAGTATTTTTTTTAAATTTTAAATTTGTATTTCGTAAGAAATATGCAAATAAAAATTCAAAATTCAAATAAGCCGCGGAAACGCTTTATTCCGCAATATGGCGTCGCGCTTTGTAAGTGACGTAACAAGCGGTTTTCGGTTCCGCAGTGGTGTTTATTTATTTGTTATTTATTGTTGTTTATCTAATAAAATGTTTGTGTACTGTTTACAAGTAGTGTGCTGTACCGGGTTGTACAAATATATCGTTAAAAACCTTCTAAAAAACGCTAAAACACCTGAGAACACAGAACGAAAACAAGTTTTGATGCGCGTATGACGTCATCGTGACATTAGCCAATCCGGATTGTTTCACAATATGTGGCGCGAGATACAAAAAGCCAAACATATTTTTGTGTTTTTGAATATATTAATTGTTATTATTTTTATTAAAACTCATGTATATGACATAAGAACCCTCATTTTATGCAAATAAAGCAAATAATCACAAAAAATTCATACTGTCAAATAGCCTATTGCCGAATTTTATAGGATATTATGTTTTATGTTAGAAATTTCAGGCGAACAAAAGCTAGCAAAATTCCCCCCCACGCCACATCCAGTCTCTAAACATCTGCCTTCTTTATTACCAAACAGATATTACAACAATATGCGATTACAATATTTAACCTTTATTACTTTGTAAATGCAGTTCACAATCGTTATCTTCGACTATAAAATGGACCTAGATAATTTATAATAGTTGACATTGATTGGTGAGGTTTATTAGAATGGAGTTTAGTATGACCTTTACTAGATTTTTTCTGCTATTATTTTGACGTGTTCTTTGATTATACGAAGCTTTTAACGTTAGTCGAGATCGGGAAATATTAATCAATCAATGTAAATAATATTAACAGCTACGCTGGCGGTTTCACCCGTGTAACCCGTTTCGATCTCGTATTCTCATATATGTCAATACTGGTTATCTGTATGCCTAATTTCACCCCAAACCTTTTTTTTTATTATATAGCGCTAGTTTATACTAGAGCTTGACCGCAATCCCGTTTAATGGTAAGCAGTGACGCAATAGATAATAGTAAAGCGCGCTAGTTTATTAAGAGCCTATTCACTCTAGCCTTGAAGACACTCAAATTGTAGTCCGACGGAAACACCACCGCTGGGAAATTGTTCCAGTCCCTCGATGTACGCGGTTTAAAGGAGGAGCCGAAATGCTTCGTCCGGATCTTAGTGGTGGTAACAACATAAGGGTGGAAACTCGTCGTACGACGGGTCGTCCGATGGTGGAACGGAGGTGGGCGAATTAAATCATGCAATTCCCTCGCACTCTCTCCAAAATGCATCCTATAGAACACCGAAAGGCTGGCTACTCTACACCTGTGCTTTTAGTCGTTTTTCCGTGAAGGTGTAGTAGTAAACATCAGTATTTGGACTGGTAAAGCGGACCCCAGACTCCAGAAGCTAAAAAAGCTTCGGATGCGACTGGTATTAACGCGGAGATGATGATTATGCTGAGTTCGTGTGTGTGTGACACTGGGACGGTCGAACACTTTTCAGTTGATTCCCTGAGTAATAAGTTTAGTGTTTGTGATGTTCCATTGAAGTGTCACATCTCGTGCAGACCCGTTAAACCCTGTACATATTGAATATCGCCGCACTTAAATATAAACATTAACTTCACAACTTTTCTTCTCACCATCCCAAGAAGACAAGTGTAATAACCCAAGTATGCGAAGTCGACGTCCTGCTTACTATAAAACGGGTTGGTGACCGCATCCGCTCCGCTCTGGGTGTCACGTAGTCTGACGTAGTGTAAGAACCTTTGATCAAAGAGCTAAATCACATACCTCTTAAAACAGAATCGGTATATGAAACTACACGACTAATTATTCAAAAAAAGAAACAGTGAAATATTTATTGTTTGTTGATAAACATTTGCGGGAATTCACTGGATATCGGAAGTACCATGAGTTTTCATTACGAGACCCGATCATACGCAACGACCGCGTTTGGCGCTCTTATTGGTTGAGAGTTCTTACAATCTTGAAGCGGGCCAACGATGAGTCAAACGAGGTCGATATCGAAGATCGAGTGTTCGTAATTAAAACACATGGTAGCCAAGCAGGGCCGCAATATGACGACAAGACGCTTACATGAGACCAATCCAGCCGTCTTTCGTTAGCAATGGTCATGATAAACAGGAGTGTAATTCGTTTTTCTATCGAAAATTTCTCGGTTACTTGGGTAATGAAAATAGGTTATAATTGCATGGGACTATTTAATCATAATTGACTTGAAGGTGACAAGCGTGTGGTGTGTGTAGGTGTTTGCAGAGGCGGCACTCTATTTCCATTCTTACTATTGCACGCTTAAACTATCTGCCTAACAATTTCCCCCAACTCAGGTGTGGGCGGCTACCAGTCTTACTGCTCCAGGAGAATATTAGTATTTTTCATGGAGCGATAGCACTGCCTCAAAGGCAAGATTAGGGAAGAAATACACACAAATGCCTCTAGGATAAAAGAACAAAAAAAGAAAAACTGCGAATAAACTTGTCAACATACATGTCCCACCAGAATGACACGGGTGTTGTGAGAAATTAATGAAAAATATGTCACCTCGCCCCCTCGGATTTGTAGAAGACATGTTAGACAAACAAGCTTTTTGTAATATGTATGATATTTGTCGTATTACGGTTAATGGTAATCTTGTACTGACCTCGGAATCCTAAAGAGCTGCGGTATTATTGTGTAACACACATTGACAATACCGTTCATTTTGACAATCATTCATTGCGGTATTAGCATTGTGGAGCATAAGAATTTTTCATCAAAATACTAATCGCAAAGTGTGATACGCAATTGGGACGCGAAGTTTAGTTAACGTGCTGTCGAATCTCATGTTAATTCATCGTTACCTCATCATCAACCTTTTTATTGTCCCACTGCTGGGCACAGGTCTCCTCTCATACAGAGAAGGATTGAGCGTAATCACCACGCTTGCTCAATGCGGGTTGGCGATTTCAGACTTTACAAAGTCCAGGTTTCCTCAAGATGTTTTCCTTCACCTTCAGTCATTGGTGTTCAAGATATACTTAGAAAGTACATATAACTTTAGAAAAGTTACATTGGTACTTGCCTGACCTGGAATCGAACCCGAGCACTCATACTTGAGAGGCTGGTCTTTTAACCACTAGGCCACCACGACCGACATCGTTACCTAAACTCCTGTAATTAAAACCGTTAAGAATCAAGTCCGTGACAGTCAATGTCAAAACCGTATTTATATTTCACACCAGGACAGCTTCTAATGTTATACAAAGCACAGGTCCGTTCCTCTGTGGAATACTGCAGCCACATTTAGGCTGCAGAATGTCACCTGGCACCTTTGGATTCAGCGGAGAGACTTGCAAAGAGGCGAATAGACGACCAAGATTTAGTTCAAAAGCTGATCTCTCCGAAGCCTGGAGCACAGGCGAAGAATAGCCTGTCGGCGTTCTATATGTATTTTGGAGATTGTGCAAGGGCATTGCATGACTTAATTCTCCATCTCCGTTCCATCATCGGACGACCCATCGTACAGCGATTATCCACCCATACATTATTCCTCATCATCATCTCAGCGTTAATCCAAGCGTTTCGCCGCTTCTTTTATACTGCGTACATCATCGGACTGGAACAATTTGCCAGCGGCGGTGATTCTGTCTGACTATAATTTAAGTGTCTTCAAGTAGTGTGAATAGGCTCTTAATAATCAAGCGTGCTTTACCATCAACGATTGCATCACTGCTTACCATCAGGCGGGATTGCGGTCAAGCACTAGTTTATCATTATAAAAAAAATACATCAGCTCTGTAGCTTTTTCTGTTCTGTTTTTATTTTTGCCTGTTTATGTGTACATAAATATAAATAAATCAAACATGACAACACATACTAAGCGGCCTTATCGCTTTCTGTCATCTCTTCAGGCAACTTTAGAAAATAGACAGTGATTAGTGAACCTTGTCATAAATTTAGAGAAATTTGAAGTAACATACTTTTGACGGATTGAGGCCCTCAAGCCTCTACTCTCTAAGCCCGTGAACGCAACGAATCCGACGGAAAGTAAAAGGTAAAAAAAAAAAAAAAAAACATCGAAAGTAGGGACAATTGTCAAATAATGGTTTCATGCAGTGGCGTGCCTAGGGTCCACCGATAACGCAAGCCCATGATACGTTTTCTTACCGTTCTTTACAAAACAAGATTTTGTGATCCACATCACCATATTCTTCGCTTCAAGAAGCCGGTGGTCTAACGACGGCGAGCTAATCAAAGCACACTGAAGGCATGATATTGCTAGGCAGAAGAATAACACGTACCAGCAAAGACATACCCTCGGCGGCTTCGAAAAAAGCCTTTCTCTTTTCATTGTGTTGAGCGAAGATACCTACCTACAATCCCTACATATATTCATAACGGCGCGTGTCCAATTGCAAACGATCTAAATATGCTACAAAGTTATGGGATTTCGAAAACATAGAAATAAAAAAATAAAAAAAGCTTTTACTTATATTCTAAATCAATGCGTCTATCTTTCTTAAAAATTATTTTATTACGTCAGAATAAAAAGTTGGTGAACGTTTGATTTCTACTAAAAGTTGCTTTTCGATCGCGATCATCGAAAGATCAGAAAGTCGCTCTTGGGCCTGTGAGTTCCGTAAGTATGTGTGAATACGCTTTAGCGAAGAAAATGCGCGTTCTGCGGAAGCTGACGTAGCGGGAATTGTTACAATCAAATGGGCAAGTTTACAATAAAGTTTGTTCGAATGGGAACAGCCCGCAATCCAATTAGTTTTATAAACGGATCTATTGAATTTCCTTTTATGAGACTTACTTGTTTGAGCTTAAATCCGGCGTAGGTGTTGGCGAAGATATGAGGTTATTTTTCTCTGAAAAACTTAAAGAATTTACCTTTCCCCCGCTTAGCAAACTATAAATACACTTGAAATCGTCACAAGGGACATAAATATTATCGGTATCCGACGGATTTACACTCATTTTACACAATCAATTCAAAATTAAACTTCGAAAAAACAACAAAGAGACTATTCAAATCGTAGCTATGTTCATACAAATCAAACCCAGTGTTGCCGTTCCATGAATTTTAAAAGCGCTTAATTATCTGAAAATTCTACCAGATATGAAAAAAATATAACAAAAAATAAAACCCGCAAGAAAGTGCTAAACTATTTCACATGTGTAACACGGCCAGTTTTTTGTTTTATACTAGGTATTTTTTATAAACGCTTGAATTACAATGAAAGAAATATTTTTTTTTTGTCACAGAAATTTCTTAACCCTTTTTTTTCACTTGAATGAGTCAAAAAGCGAATGTTATTGAAAAAGTATAATACATACTAAAGTAAGTATAGTATATACTCGATGTATTTAACCATAACTTTATCACTCATTCATATTTAATATCAACGAACGTGAAAGACGAAGAAAACTACTTATATTCAGTCCATGAATGAGCCTATTTAATAATCTATTATACCTGGGACTCCCTCGTGTAATATATTCTATTTCGGTGACATCAGCCCACAAACTTAAAATAAATGAAAATTATCGTACTTAACTACTAAAAAATCAACAAACTAAAACGGCAACACTGATCCAACAGTGCGTTGTGTACAACGTCAGATGCAAGCCGTGCTTTATTGAGCAGAATCCAGCCATATAAAATGTCTATAGTTATATGTATACTTATGTTACTAGATACTTCATATTACGGAACGAAAGAAGAGTGCATTGCAAGCGAGGTTAAACCTGGCTTGCACTAGGTAAGAGCCCGCAAGTGCGAGTGAGATAGATATTGAGCCGTGACCTTGTGCGACCCTGGGCGCGTGTTCAAACTGAGTTGCGCTATGCGTTGTATTTTTAATTACGTCTACGTAAATTTAGTTTGAAAACTATTTTCTTCTGTTTACTGTTTTTTTTTATTTTTGGGGGTGAGGCTTGGAAGGCAAGCCGGGCATCTGGGCTTGTATGGTAGGCCCGCCACTGGTTTCATGGTGTCTGAATTTTAAGAAAATAAGCGATATTCATATTATAAATACCAGGAACAAACACAATCTTGCTGTACATCACACTCGTCTCCACAGAGTAGGCAACTCGTTCATGGGTCAATGTATACACTTTTATAACAAGCTTCCCATGGACATTCGAAACTTACCCATTAAACGATTTAAGAACCATATAAAGGCCGAACTTCGCAAAAAGGGGTATTATAAAATCACAGATTATTTAGAAGACAAAATAGCTCGGGACTGAGCTGCTCGCTCTGTTAAGCATTGTTATTAAGCAATATGCGTAATTATAAGGTAAATTATTGTAAACATTTTCATTTTTAATGTCTGGACCTGAAAAAAGACGATGGTACCTGAGTTTGTTTCGGCTATTTCTTCTCAGAGGTAGTCAGTTAGGAAATGCCGGCTTCATCTAGTTAAAAAAATAAATAAAAAATAAACATGACGTGTAAAAGTGATCAGTGATCCCACTTGCTTAATAAACGATTTCATTTCATTTCATTTCTGAGGTCGGACAATAGATTTATCTTATATCCGTAGGCGATACAGAGTAGAAATCCCCACGACATCGGTCGAAACTACGGATTTCATACGCATGGAATACTACAGAGGGACATCTCTGAAATCTCATCAAAAAGATGTCATAAGTTCTGTGAAATCTCAAAGATTAGTAAATTGATATTGCCGTTGTGAATATGAATGTTATACAATATGTAACAAAAACCCTGTTGTTCCTTCTGCTTACGTTTTAAGAATCGGTATACGGATGTAATTAAACATATCATTTATAAAAAATTGTTCAATAAAAATTATAATTAAAATAAATATGTAATTATTAATATTTGTAATCTTTAACTACTTTTGCAGTTCTGCATGAAGAAGACATAAGTAGAACGTTCCCGGCAATCTCTTATAAAATCAGATATTCTAAACATTTTTTCGAATGTGTCGATTTTAATATTTAATTAATGTTTACCCCTCGACTAGACAATAATTACTTTTTTAAAATTATAATTTCATTAATGATGTGCTTGTAAGTAAATATATATGTCCCTGAAAGGAACAACAGGGTTTTTGTTACATAGTGTATATGCAGGCACAGTCGTTTTTTATGTACGGTGTATTTTTCAACATCTTCTTCATCATTATCATCATTTCAGCCTAAAGACGTCCACTGTTGGACATAGGCCTCCCCTAAGGATCTCCACGACGACCGGTCCTGCGTCTTCCGCATCCAGCGGTTTTCCGCGATCTTCACCAGGTCATCGGTCCACCTTGTCGTCTTCCGGTGCGTGGTCGCCACTCGACAACTCTTCGGTCCCATCGGGCATCGCTCCTAAGGGCAATTTGCCCAGCACACAACCGCTTAAGTGTTGCAATTCTTCGGTGTTTTATACGCTACTAGCGGCCGCCAGCGAGTTCGTTCGCGTGGAGTTAGTTATGCTCCGCTCCTATTGGTCGCAGCGTGATGTTATAGCCTAAAGCCTTCCTGGATTAATGGACTATCGAACGCAAATATAATTTTTCAAATCGGATCAGTAGTTCCTGAGATTAGCGCGTTCAAACAAACAAACTCTCAGCTTTATATATTAGTAAGTATTGATTAGTATAGATACCATAAAAAACCATATAGTGTGTTGAACCTAAGTTCTTTGCGTTTTCGGCGACTTTGCATGCATGCAAGGAGTGTCTCTCTTTGTTATCACAAAGTACCTAGCAAGTACATCTGCTGTGCTTATTCTACCTTCCCTCCAAAACTGTTATTAACTTAATTCAAAGAAAATTCCGGACTTGCTGCGCAATTGTACGCCATATGCCGTGCAACATCTGTCTGTATGTACCGCTCGTTACTCGGAAACAGCGCCTTGTTGCGAAGTGCATCTTAATGACAATACTTGGCTTTCGTTGTGCTTTTATAGCTTTGACCATAGGTAGTTAAAATGTTGTCTTAAAATATGTTACATGTTTGAGCTTTACGCCAAAACTACTGAACAGTTTTAACACTAAGCCAAAAAGAGGATTAGAATTTCAGAAGCCACATAATATTTTTTTTGTGCAAAGCTGAAACTCACTCCGGATAAGAGCGCCAGGAAGTAGTTCCCCCGCAGGAGAGACTGCGGGTATCAACTAGTACAAAATAATTATAGCATTTGTGTTACAAAATTTTTACCCATTTCACAAACAAACGCAAAGCCGATTTCAAAATAAACCTGTTTCGTTTTCATCTATTAAAATATTCATTTAAAAATTTTAATCGGATTTAGGCTGCACACTCCCGAAAATACTGCATAAATACCTGGAGCTATATGACACGCCATCAACAATTCCGGTTCAATGCTTCGGTTAAAAGCTTTTTTCACTATGCACATATATCATCATCATCAACCTTTTTATCCTCCCACTGCTGGGCACAGGTCTCCTCTCATTCAGAGAAGGATTGAGCGTAACAGCGTGCACAGCGTGGCGTTTGTGGACAGCCTCCGTGGCGTAGCGGTAACGGACGCGGCCGCTGCGCAAGGTGGAGCGGTTTCGATCCCCGCACAGTGAAAGTATTTGTATGCATGATTATGAATATTTCCACTGGTCTGGTCGTGCCTCGGAAAAGCACGTTAAGCTGTTGGTCACGGTTGCCATACGAACATCTAGTGGCAGTCGTTACGGGTTGTTAGAGCCTTCAAAAATCCAACAATTGGTCCAACTGCAATGCTTCGATGTCGCCTTCGGGCTGTGGAGGTCAGACGACAGTCGAAAAATGTCGAAGTTTAGCCATATCAGCAGTTGGGGTGGTAAAGCGGACCCCAGACTCCAAAGCTGAAAAGGCTTGGGATGCGACTGGGATAAACGCTGGGATGATGATGATGACCGTTTGTATGATTTTAATCGTGCCAGACATATAGAAGAAGTAGCACATGGAGCGCAGTGGTGTATACCTGGCCCGATTCGAAATTTATAGTGGCTCGGAACATCAGACAAGTCCTTGCGCAGTAGCAAAAGCGGGGGTGAGGGTTGGGGTAGTGCGCGTAACGCTTCAGAGCCGCCTTGAAAGTTTGAATCGAGCTGAGTATGGACGCTAAAACTATAAACGTACGAGTAAAAAAAATTATAGAAAGTGCTAGATTGTCCCGCGTCTTTTAATTGTCAACAGTTAGCAGCTATAAACTATTCTAATCGATTTTTTGTTGTTGTTTGAATTACTTAACCGGACTATTTTGTGGTCGCCTTAACTAAACTCAAAGCCTGCCAGTCAGGGGCAATTACTTATAAAAACTAAGCGACTACACGACAAGGGAAATCCTAATCCGAGGATCGTACCCCACAGGGGGCACCCCATGTACGTTCCTCGGATTGGGGTCGAACCTTGGATTAAGGCGTCGCTGGAGAGGGCTGCAAGATAGGGCAGCCTGAATCGAAATTTATTAAACTATTCCAGTTCCTCTGTTATTTATTGCCGGGTTTGTTGGCAATGAGGCATTTCTCGAGTGTTTTAATGCATGACATGGCATGGTCTTCAATGCCAGCAATTAAACGTTTGACTCGTAATTATCTGTACCACTACTACCTTACTGCCCTGTCTCTTTCATCGGGCGTAACACTTGATTTTAATGCTTAAGACGTGCATTCACGTCACAACTTTCCTTTCCCCCCCTTTTTTGCCTGTTTTTTTCGGGTTAATTTCACTAATATTAACGATGTTCATAAACAATATACATTTGAAGGTCATTTATAACACTCAATACTCGTGCATACAATAAATTAAGACTAAACACAACATCTCTATCAAGTAAATGATTTATCCTCATTCCTCATTGACTATCGTTTAAGTATCTGATCAATCAATTTTACCTGACCAAACATAAACAGAGTAATATTGACACAAAACCAATATTAAACATAATATAGAACTGAAACGTAGTCACGAAATCCATAAACAAGTTTAAATGTTAACGGGATAAAGTTTAAAGATAAACATTACCGTAGTCGTAAGTAGTTAGTAGTTATAAAGTTCGCAAAACATTAACGGAAAATTTCATACATGAAGCTACTCTATAGTTTTCATTAGTATGCAGAAGTTTTTGTCTTCTAAGTGTAAGTGCAAGAACTGGGAATAAGGAAATCTGTTTGAGGGACACAATGGATGAAGGCTAGTGCATTTTTTGTGTTAGTGTCCATCGTCTTATACGCGTAAATTTTAGAAGGTGCTCAGGAAAGGAACGACCTGTAACTCGCAAGCTTGTCTTTAAGAAGGGCCACCACTGCTCACAAAAACTTACCTCGACCTCTCTATAGTCTTACGTTTTGAAGTAACAAGAACTTTTTCTTCCTGCCTAATGCGATTAATAGTTGTTAAATTCATTAGTAAGATCACATACGCTTCGCATTCGTATGGCGTGCTCTGCCGTGCGCCTGAATTCAATACTCTACAAATGTTATGATGGAATTTATATGGGTATCAAAAAAAAAAAAAAAGATCATAATTACCTCTTAATATTTTGTTGTTTTTTTAAAGTTACTTTTTTATTTTTAATTATTGGTTTATTATGTTAATAGTAACTTCTGTTTAGAAATAAAAGACTTCTACTATCTCTAACGTAATTAGTATCTGTGTCTACATTTTGGACGGAGGTAGTGACATAATTATGTGAAGCTATAAAGCTAATCCTCTTTTTGTAAAGTCATCATCTACCTGCCTACCCTTTTCCATCTTCCATATTAGGGATCCCTTTTCCATATTGGGGTCGGCTTACGGTTTAACTGGATACAGCTGGATATTTTAGATGAAGCTAGCTAGCTACCTCATATCTGCCCACAAGAGAGTATGCAATACCCAATATCTTTTGATACGTCGATTGTTAACGGCATTGAAGAGAAAAAAAAGTATTTATACATATATCTTGAAGCGACGTGTATTTTACTTGTGGTAACCAACGGTATAAATTCGATATGAATTTAGTGTGTGTGTATTTGTATAACATACCCACGCACACACTCGAAACAATCCACTTCGCCATTATCTCTGACGGTATTGAAGCCCCTATGCATACACACTTTCGCAGCGTGGTTATACGCTTGACAAACACAAGTACAACGCGCGTCGCTTCATGAGATTAAAATATTGTATAATATAATATTGTTACGGGCTAGGGGTACTTAAACGCCGGTTAAGGGTTACGAAGTTTATTGGCAACGAAGGTACAGTCGATTGTAGGCAATGACAAGTAGAACGTAGCTGATGTCGTACCGAAGTCTTCT
Source organism: Sesamia nonagrioides (assembly GCA_017933935.1). Lineage (NCBI taxonomy): Eukaryota > Metazoa > Arthropoda > Insecta > Lepidoptera > Noctuidae > Sesamia > Sesamia nonagrioides. The sequence continues at coordinate 593,127 of JADWQK010000160.1, forward strand.
CTTACGTCCACGAAGTCCGTGTTGTAAACACACAATAACAGTACAGATGTTACTCCACGTAGTACTCACAGTTCTTGTTGCAGTTGTCGCAGTAGGTATTCTCGAAGATCGCTTCTTAACTGTCGCTGTTTTCGTATCGCTAGTCGAGTGTAGACTGACTGTGCGTCGGCGTTGCGGCGCCTTATATAGGCCAGCTGATCGAACATTCCAGAATCCTCTAGGCGTAATAATAATAGCACATAAGTTCGAGGTCACTCGGAAGTACCTACGGTAATTCCCGGAACCGGGTTTCTAGAAATTTCGATGTCGACACTTTGTTGACAAAACTGTTGATACCTGTACCATTCGATAGGCCGTCCTAAGTCTAGTAATGCGTTTTATTATTGTACCTAGAAAATGTCTAGATCTGGAGGAATAGGACTTAAAAGTGACACACTGCATGTCACGCGATATTGAACCTTATGCCATCGACATAAGGTCCATTCGTAACATTGCCCCCTTCTTAGTCATGCTCGTCCCGAGCATGATTTGATCCATAATAGCGAGCTAGGCGGTCTACGTGTACGATCTTCAGCTTCCCTCTAGGCCCTTTCTTAATCCTGTAGGTGACATCGTTTATTCTGGTTACTATCGTGTACGGACCCTCCCATTTGGCTTGAAATTTCGGACTCTTTCCTTTTCTCCTTATGGGATTATGTAACCATACCAAAGTTCCCTCTTCAAATCCGGGCACGTTAGCTTTGCGGTCGTATCGGATTTTCATTTTCTCACTGGTTTTCAGACCATTCTTTCTCACTAGCTCATGTATTCCATCTAATTTACGCCGTAGGTCGGCCACATAGTCGACGGCTAGGATAGGAGTATCGGGAGGTGTTCCGGTTAGTGCATCTATGGGTAGTCTAATTTCTCGGCCGAAGTTGACTTTCGCCGGTGTGCAATTTGTGCTATCATGTGTTGCAGAGCGGTATGACATTAAGAAGAGTGGAATGTATTGGTCCCAATCCCTCTGGTGTTCTTCCACTACTTTGGCCAAATGATTCTCCAACGTCTGATTGAATCTTTCGACCATTCCATCTGACTGTGGGTGATACGGTGTTGTACGAGTCTTATGTATCCCGAGTAGTTGGCAAACCTCTTGAAATAGTGAAGACTCGAAGTTTCTACCCTGGTCAGAGTGTAACTCCAAGGGAACGCCAAATCGACAGAACACCTCGTGAACTAGCTTTTTGGCGACTGTATGAGCTTCCTGGTTAGGTACTGCAAAAGCTTCTGGCCATTTGCTGAAATAGTCTTGCATGACGATGATATACCTATTCCCTTCTTCAGTAACAGGGAATGGCCCAGCTATATCGACAGCAACTCTTTCCCATGGTGCACCAACATTGTACACTTTCAGCCGACCTCTGGCTCTCGTTTGCGGTCCCTTTACTGAGGAGCAAGCTACGCATTTTCTACACCAGTCCTCTACGTCTTCGCGGCAATGCACCCAGTAGAATCTTTTCCTCACCTTCTCCAGGGTTTTCTTTACTCCTAGATGTCCTCCGGATACTCCGTCGTGCACCTGTCTTAGCACTGACGCGACCTTATCGCAGGGGACAACGATCTGTATGGTGACCTCCTGTCCACTGGGTGATTCCCATTTCCTCTTGAGAACTCGATTATCAATTATCAGGCTATCCCATTGAGCCCAGTAACTTTTTACTGTTGGGCTAAGCGCTGATATTTCACTCCAAGCGGGCCTCTGGCCACGTTGCTTCCACTCGATTATTGCCTTCAGGTCACTGTCGTCCTTCTGTGCGTCTTCCAATGATTGATTATCCCAGTCTTCATCCAAAGCGTTTACCTGGATAATCCGTACGTTCTCTTCCTGTTTGTCACAATGTCGGCCGTTACTTCCTGAAGTAACCTGGCGACGGCGGTCCTTTTGTCTTGCCTTTTTCTCGAGGCGCTTCTTCTTACGCGCCTCGTCCTCGACTTCCTTGTCCCGCCTTGCGTCTGCGTCACTCCACGACCTTCCGCGCGACCGCTCGCGCTCGTGTTCTTGCTTGCCGGAACGTTCGCGTTCCTGGTCTCGGTCTCGCTCCCGGTCCTTGACGCGTTCCCGCTCTCGTTCAGCGGGTCGCTCGCGGTGCCCGCTCCGATCGCTCCGCTCGCGCCACTCGACTCGCTCGCACGGGCGCTCGGGCTCGACCTTCGCATCGCGCTTGCGCCACTCCATCACCGCGGCCTCTTCACGTGACCAAGAAGTTCTTCTTCCCTTAGCCTTCCTGGGACAATCAATTCGAATGTGCCCCTTTTCGCCGCACTCGTAGCAAGTTGGTCCTCGTCGGGCTTTTATTTGTGCGGTCACTTCTCGAATACGGTCGTGTTGTGGGACATCTTGACGTACTGCTTCCACCTCCAGAGCATGCGTCAACGCTGCCTTCAGGGTCTGATGGTGACCCAGACGTACTGCAGCCCTGACTTCTGCATCTCGAATCCCATCGGTAAATAATCGTAGACTAGTAGCGCCAATCAATCCCGGTGTTGATGCATACGCCTTCCGAACCATACGTTCTATTTCCGTGGCCCATTGTTGCAAACCCTCGCTGCTCTTCTGTGTGCGTTCGCGGAGTTGAGCCCTGTAGACGTGTTCCAGGTGTTTCTCTCCATATCTAGTCTCCAACGCTTCTAACAGACAGGCTAGGGTATTGCAATCGCCGGAAATATTCTCGAGGATTCGTACGGCATCACCACGCAAAGCAAGCATAAGGGCTGTTAGAGCTTGATCGTCGTCCCAGTTATTGCCTTTTGCGACCTTTTCAAACTGTAGACGGAAGGCCACCCATGACGTTGTCCCGTCAAAATGAGGTACCTTGAAAGTCGGCAAAGCACTGGGTACCGGTACCACACCTTTAATAACGCCTTTCAGCACCGTTTTATGGAGAAACTGTATTTCTTTCTCACACTCCATGATGGTATTGTCTAGTTTCTCCATACGCGCATCTTGTTTGTCTATACGCATGTCTTGCTGGTCCATACGGGCATCTTGTTGTGCTGTTTTTATTTTAAGCTCATTAACCTCTTCTTTGGTTTCTATCCACTGTTTATTTAGTTCTAATACTAGTTGCTGGGATTTTGCCTGGGATTCATCTATTTTTGCTTGGGTTTCCACCTGGGATTGTTTTATTTGAGCCTGGGTTGCTGCCTGGGATTGTTCTATACTCAGCTTTATTTGCGCCGTCAAGTGAGCCAGTAACGCCGAATAATCGGGTCCGCTGGCTCCGGCAGTGGTGGTGGTAGTAGGCGCACTCACATTCGTCGGTGTTACGACGGCCGCATCTTCTACGGGTGCAGGGACACCAAGTGATACTTCCTCTTGACGCGCCAAATCCATCGCTGCTTGTCGTCGCGTGCGAACTCTTTCGTCTTCCCTTGGCGTGACCGGCATGCCGCTTCTGACACCAATTGTTACGGGCTAGGGGTACTTAAACGCCGGTTAAGGGTTACGAAGTTTATTGGCAACGAAGGTACAGTCGATTGTAGGCAATGACAAGTAGAACGTAGCTGATGTCGTACCGAAGTCTTCTCTTACGTCCACGAAGTCCGTGTTGTAAACACACAATAACAGTACAGATGTTACTCCACGTAGTACTCACAGTTCTTGTTGCAGTTGTCGCAGTAGGTATTCTCGAAGATCGCTTCTTAACTGTCGCTGTTTTCGTATCGCTAGTCGAGTGTAGACTGACTGTGCGTCGGCGTTGCGGCGCCTTATATAGGCCAGCTGATCGAACATTCCAGAATCCTCTAGGCGTAATAATAATAGCACATAAGTTCGAGGTCACTCGGAAGTACCTACGGTAATTCCCGGAACCGGGTTTCTAGAAATTTCGATGTCGACACTTTGTTGACAAAACTGTTGATACCTGTACCATTCGATAGGCCGTCCTAAGTCTAGTAATGCGTTTTATTATTGTACCTAGAAAATGTCTAGATCTGGAGGAATAGGACTTAAAAGTGACACACTGCATGTCACGCGATATTGAACCTTATGCCATCGACATAAGGTCCATTCGTAACAATATGTATGTAGTACACCAATTCTCTCGAACTTTTAATATTAAACTATTTTATTTGCCTCCTATATTGACTCATAGTCAATATAGGAGGCAACTAAATATAATAATATGAACAATCTGGTGTTCATATCCTATGGGAGTTAATACCGTTCCAGAATCTACAGTTGGTGAACTACTAGAAACTGAATAGGCTATTTGACGGTATGATTTTTTTTGTGATTATTTGCTTTAAATGCATAAAATGAGGGTTCTTTATGTCATTTACATGAGTTTTAATAAAAATAATAACAATTAATATATCCAAAAACACAAAAATATGTTTGACTTTTTGTATCTCGCGCCACATATTGTGAAACGATCTGGATTCGCTAATGTCACGATGACGTCATACGCGCATCAGCACTTGTGGTTGTTCTGTGTTCTCGGGTGTTTTATCGATGTATTTGTACATCCCGGTACAGCACACCACTTGTAAAACATTTTATTAGATAAACAACAACAAATAACAGATAAATACAAACACCACTGCGGAACCAAAAATCGTTTATAAAAGCTTGTGACGTCACTTACTAGGCACACCGCCATATTGTTGAAAAAAGCGTTTCGGCGCCTTATTTGAATTTTGAATTTTTATTTGCATGTTTCTTACGAAATACGTATTTAAAATAAAAAAAAAATACTTTCGGTGAAATTCTTAACCGCAACCAAGTAATTCAAGACAGAAATTATAAATCTGTCAAATAGCCTATTGTGTACCTTATATTCTACTGACTTTTACCCGCGACTTTTTCCGCATTTATATCAACTTTTATCCCATGGGAACGTACAACCGGGACAAAAAGCAGTCTATGTCCTTCCCCAGGATGCCGTCTTCATATCTCCATTCCAATCTTATCGAAATTCATTCGGTTGTTTAGGCGTGAAAAGCGTTGAAAATCTAATAAGGAAATCTGACAGATTGTAGTAGCTTCATCTGCTGTCGTCTGTACCTATAATTACCTTTTTGACCCCTAAAACAATGTGACCGTACTTGCACATTATTTGATGAATCCTCGAAACTTGTTAGATTTCCACTTCGGGAAAGATGTTCCAAATTGTAGTTTTTTGTCATGTGCTGCTTATATATATTTCATTTTATTTTATTACCACGTTCCGCGGTTACACCCACATAGTTTTGTCCCCGTGGGAATATCCGGATTAAATTATCCTATATTGTTATTCCTAAACATCGAAATCCGTTTTTTTTGTCTACGTCCAAAAGGGTAACAAAAATATATTCAAATTTTCACGTTTATGATGTTAGTAGAAAACGAATTGGAGTTCATACGAGTTCCCAGTGCAAATTTATATGCCAATATTCAAGCCATTGCGAATCCCGTGCCCTTGTGTTGGCGGTACACGTGGATATAGTGTTTTCCACTCCCGTTGCTGGAAAATTATTGTAGCCTCTACGATTTTAATTGGAAACCTTCGGACCATCGGAGTTTAGGCAAATATTCACGTTTATACTCAAAGGCAACTTTGAGTGAAACACTCGGGAAAGTAATTTTCTGAATATTTATTTTATTACATTTTTTGGAACGATACCTCGCAAAGCTACGTGTGTTGCAAGGATTTCTTTATAGAAATTTACTTCAAGTAGTGGGATCAGCTTACATGAGAATAGCTCATCCTTTAGCATAATAAAGAAAAAGTTTTTATTGAGACTCGTACACACTGCGACACTTCCAAGCTATAAATTTCCAGTTTTAGCTGCCCTCACTCACACTATACAATATGTAAAGAAAACCCTATCCGATCTGTGAAGATATTAATTATGGAATTAAAGCCGGGCTAAACTTAAAAAAATCCCCCTAAAAAAATAAATATTATTTCGCAAAAAGAGGTAACTTAATACATGTGCAGCAGGCAATACATGCGCGGGCGATGGGCGGCAGGGTATGGGGCACGACACGGCATCGCTCATAGTGTTGTCACTTTTTTAAAAATGACCAAATTTCGGGGAAGTTGGAATTAATTCGCGGGAAAAAAATATTATTTCAAAATTCATTAGTAGGTATTGATTGTCACTATGATGATTACGTAAAATTTTATATTACATGTGTCTACCTAACCCTTATTATCCTTGTGGGTCGGAGAGGGTTTTCTTGACATATTGTATATGTTTTTCGTTTAATCAGAAGTCACCTTATACTGGTTATTTATAACTTGATGTGTAACCATCCGTACAGTAAGATCACAAACTTAACACAGTCAAAAATAAATATACACCGTTTAAGGCTACTATACACGTAGATTTGATAGCAATAGGACTTGAGAACTTACTACACAATGTAACGCGCGTTATACTTGTGGTTACGAAGTGTACAAATGCGCTGTAAATGTGTGTGAAATCGCAAGAGCAGCTCCCGGTGCCGTCTGAAACATAAGCAGAGTCAGAACAGGGGCCCTAGTCTACTATTACAATAGTATCAGAATGGTCAATCAGTGATACTAACAAAATGGCGTCACTATGTCTTTCTGGTGGTCAATCATTAACACTCCACTCCATATTAATACAGGTCCAAAGAAAATCGTTTCTACTAACGGGTTTTATAATAATAGGAATACGGCAATGTCATTCTATCACCATTCCATTACGAGACGACTGAAATCATTATGAATTTAACAGATTACGAACTTTTACCACAATGACAATGGAATTGTGTTGGAAGGACAAATTTATAAAAATACCAGATTATTCCCTTTGCGTATTATATACTTTTATGTGTTTTTTTTTAATAATTATAAACTAGTGCTTGGCTGCAGTCCCGCCT